>OU015498.1:71698318-72330818 GCA_907164885.2 Dolomedes plantarius | reverse complement strand
TGAGGCCAATCGTTTGGAGGTTTATAATTGGTTAAATATATCTCATTACGAGTAACGCTGACGGATTGTATGTGAACAGGCCATGACAATCGTTACGCTAGCTTTCAGACAAATGTCGAATTGAAATAACGATTCTTTTGGAGTTCCTTTAAAGTTAAATATTTAACTTAATTCGAAACGAATAATTTTTATTCAGTTTTCTAACTATTTTAGTCTTTTTAAATATTTTTTGTCACAAGCTGTTAGAAGAAGAATTGCTTCGCTATTTCCTATACTTTTACTCCCAGTTTCTATGATTTAAAACTCAGCATTTAACATTCTAGCTGAGGGCAATTTTCCCATTTATTTTCAAGACAAAAATCATGGTCGAAATTTATATCTTGTATAGGTTTAGCTTAAAGATACTTTTAATGCAGTACAAAATAACAATCCAAATAAGTTTAGAAAAAACGAATATTTTTATGTACACTAATGGACAAAAAAATTAGCGCACCAAGAAGGAGTCATCAAAAAGAAACGAAATTTTACATACGTAATGACTACTTTGATATAATGATAAGAAATCAAACTTTGATGAAGAAATGACTACTTTGATGTAAATGATAAGAAAATCAAAGAAAAAGGATAATTTATTTCAGAGAAAAAGGCAAAAACGGAGAAGTTAATACTCCGTTGGACCCCCTCTAGCGCGAATGCACGATGCGATACGATCGGGCATTGAGTCATACAAGTTCTGTATGATGTCTTGAGACATTTCGTTCCATATTTGCTGTAACCTTGCCTCTAGTTCGTTCAAACTCGTGGGTTGCCCAACTCGTCGTCCCAAATGATCCCAGATATGCTCGATTGGAGACAAATCTGGGGATCGGGCAGGCCAAGGAAGGGTAGTAACAGTGCGGAGACAGTCTTGTGACACCCTTGCCGTATGAGGCCGAGCATTGTCTTGTTGAAAAATGGCTCCTGGGAGCCGTTGCATGAGTGACAACACATGTGGTTGCAGGATTTCATGAACATACCGCTGGGCTGTCATGGTGCCACGGAACAATACTAGGGGTGACCGTGTATTGTAGGCAATGGCACCCCATACCATCACACCAGCTGTGGGAGCGATGTGTCGCGGTACAGCAAAGGCAGGATTGAAGCGTTCACTACGGGCTCTCCACACACGAACACGATTGTCATCACTGCCGAGATTGAATCTGGATTCGTCGCTAAAAACGACCTGGTTCCATTCCGCTGCAGTCCAGTTTCCTCGTGCGCGGCAAAACTCCAAACGGAGGCCTCGATCGGTGGGCGTCAACGGCAGCACACGTAATGGGCGCCGCGATACCAACTGTCCTTTAGCCAGGCGCCTTCGTATGGTTCGAGAAGACACAGAGGCCCCTAGTGAAGGTGCTACCTGTGCCTGGATGGCGGCCAATGAAGCAGTTGGCTGTACGCGTGCATTTCTTTCGATGTGGCGGTCTTCTCGACGACTGGTCTGTCGAGGGCGTCCTGAGCCTGGTCTTCGTGTACATGACATATCTCGGGTCCACTGATCCCAACACCTCCTCACAACACAATCAGAGCGGCCTAATTGACGAGCTACTCGCCTAGCTGACCACCCAGCTTCCATCATCCCGACGATTCTCCCCTTCTCAAACTGCGACAACTGCTTGTATTGTCTTCGAACACGGCGTAATGGCATGTCTATCTCAGCTCTTCCTTTGTAAATGATTCAGCACACTCAAACAAGCTTTGGTTACCTGTTTTATACTCCACAGAGTACGATGTTCAACGCCCTCTACCGGCTATACGTAATGCGCAATCACGCTGCATTTCTAATCATTTGCATATCTCCCCGACATGTACCTTCATTGCAAGTTTCGTTACGATCCCGCAATTATTTCTTGGTGCGCTAATTTTTTTGTCCATGGGTGTATTATCTTGAAATTCGTGGGGAACGATAGTACAGAAGGTCGTTTTCACTTTATGGAAACGATTTTGATAGTTAAGTTTTATGTATAAATGCCGTATTTTTTTAGGCGATTTGCTTCTATCTGATAGCCATGGTTGTTGACAATAGCTCTAGCTTGAATTTTTCATGAATGTAAACTTTTCTTAGTACTGTCATGTCAATTTTACCCCATTCCTCTTGGACCGTTTTCCAAAGTCCGTTCAGTGTTCTTGGATGCCGTTTTCTTAAGTCTCGTCTTAATAAACCGAAAGCGCAAAAGTCCAATGGAGAAGTGTCAGGGGATTTTAAAAGGCATTTCATTAAATGGGATACACTTTATTTCTGTTTCTGTTCTTACTTTGCTAAATTAGCGGCAGTTGAATGACATGTTGAGCTTCCCATGGCTTTGCCCATATGAAGATCAAATTCATCACTGTCCTTTCCGTATAAGGCTGGAATTCCTTCTTCAAAAATCTAAAATATTCAGGGTTAAAATATCAGGTTCTAAAATATTCTGCTGATAGTAGAATGTATTAATTTTGGCTTTACTTGAGACTTTTTTTATTTTTAATTTGCCGTTGTAACTATCATGCCGTTGTAACTATCCTGAAACTATCATGAATCCCTTTAGGAACTTTTCTGTACAGTGTCGAAGCCATTTCGTAGGTCATTCCCGTCAGTTGAGCAATAGAAAATTGATCGTTTTTTATTACAGTCACTTAAATACACCCATGCCTCAACGAGTATTACCAAAAATTTCCATTTTTCAGCAGCTAGGTGTTTTTCATATAATTTTCTATAGTTTGTTTTTCTTTTAGCAATATGATTTGGCAAAAGCAGATGAACATTAGGTTTAAACATCTTTTTTAACTTCAAATCTTTATAAATGATTTTACTTACAGTGTCAGAAGACATTCCTAATTTCGATTCAATGGATCTTTGAGTTGGCGGAGTTTCTTTTATACTTCACTTTCTTGATATTTACCTGCGTTGTGTTCGAACAGTCTTAGGATGAGGTTTCGCGGTCATGTTTTCATTTTTACTTTCAGTTAGACTTTTTTTCCTTTCAAATTTAATCTATATATATAAAACAGTTCCGTAACTGACTCATTCATTCACTGACTGACTGACTGACATACAACGCACAGACCAAACCGCTGGACCTAAAGGGCTGAAATTTTGCATGGCGATTCTTCTAATAGTGTAGGGTTGCACTAAGAAAGATTTTTCAAAAATTCTTCTTATATTTGTTTAAATTAAATTTTTAAGCTGTTTTTTAAACTTATTTTACGTTTGCATTTAAAATAATACATTGAGGGTTATAAAATTTATATCACGAGAAAGATCATAAAAATTCCTTCAAAATAAAATCTTTTTCGAACCTTTACCTTGATTTTCTGATTTTTGGTGAATTTTTAAATATTAATTTTTAGAATTTAATTTATTAAATGTTGATCACGTGATTTCTTTTTCTGGTACTTTAAATAAATTTATCGTCACATGCATAACAACTAAATAGACAAAAATGATATTCTTTTTCTTTCTAATGCAGCAGACGATTGGATATTATCCAAAAAAAAATAAATATCCCTTACGATTTTTTTATAAATATATATATATCTATATAAATAAAAATGTAAATGTTCGTTTGTTCAAAACCTCAAATCTCCGAAACTTCATCACCGATTTCTTTGAAATTTTGACACAACGTTGTATTCGAATACGTGAGTGTTTATATATACCTATTATATAGATGCCACACCTGTGACAGGTATAAACATGCTTTTTTTAAAACACACGCTATACTAAATATTTTACGGCAACCGAGAAATGTCTTTCCTTTCCCCCTCAGAACAGAAATTTGTGACGGTGGGGTGCGACCCTACTATCAGCAGTCCCCACAGGTCATAAAGTACGCAAGGATCGTTCTAGACAATAAAAGACGATCGAAGAGATAAGAGAACGCACATGGCTGAAGATATTTTCCGTCGAATACGCGAGGAATGAAGATTTGTGATTAGATATCACGAACAAAATTCTCAATAAATTGGGAATGCGATGCTTCGTTCGATGTAGAATTGCGTCGTGAACAAAAGTGCAACACGGGTGATCTTTTGTCGTATGTGCACTCAAATATTCCTAAGCTAACGTTTGAGCAAAAAGGCATTTACGATCAAATAATGCAAACTGTCAGTAACGGGGTTGAAGAAATCTTCTTAGATGTGCCAAGAGAAACTGGTAAAACGTTCTTAATTAGATTGATTCTGGCAGCAATTCGATCCCAAAATGACACAGCCTTAGCTCTTGCGTCGTCCGGAATAGCTGCGACATCGCTACCAGGTGGAAGAACTGCACATTCCGCTTTGAAATTGCCATTGAAAATGCAATTCATTGAAACTTCCACGTGCAACATTTCCAAAGCATCCGGCATGGGAAAGTATTGCAGAAAGGCAAACTTATTGTTTGGAATGAATGTACAATGGCACACAAAAAATCGCTCGAGACTCTTGATCGATCATTGCAAGATTTGCGTGGAAACATCAGACCATTTGGGAACGCATGAATATTGCTTGCAGGAGATTTCAGGCAAACATTACTTATAATTCCTCGATCGACACCAGCGGACGAAATAAATGCTTGCCTGAAATATTCTGCTTTGTGTCGACAATGTAAAGACGTTGAAATTATCTACAAATATGCGTGTCCATCTGCAAAACGATCGATCAGATGAGTTATTCTCACATCAATTGATGGAAATTTGGAACGGAAAGGTGCCGGTTGATCTAACATCAGTACGAATTTCATTGCCTCATAACTTCTGCAATTTAGTATCGTCAAAAGAAGAATTGGTTGAAAAAGTATTTACCAATATTGAAACCAATTATAAGAATCATGATTGGATGAGTGAACGAGCTATTCTTGCCGCCAAGAACAAAGACGTCTACGAACTTAACAATATCATTCAGTATAAGATTCAAAGCGAGACAGTCACACACATGTCCGTCGACACTGTTGTGGAAGCAGATAAAGCGGTTCATTATCCAACAGAATTTTTGAATTCATTCGATCTGCCAGGGATACCACCACACGTACTGCAAATGAAAATCGGCTTGCCAATTAAAATGTTGCAAAATATCAACTAACCAAAGCTTTGCAACGCCACGCGGCTTGCAGTAAAAAAACTACTGAGCAACGTCGTAGAAGGAACGATCTTGACAGGACCATTCAAAGGTGAAGATGTCCTCATTCCTCGCATTCCCATGATTCCAACGGATATTCCATTAAAATGTAAGAGATTGAAATTCCCAATTCGATTGGCGTTTGCAATCACCATCAATAAAGTTCAGGGCCAATCTTTACAACTGTGCGGGTTAGATTTAGACACGGATTGTTTCTCACCTGGACAATTATATGTTGCGTGTTCTAGAGTCGGAAAACCAGACAATCTATATATCTGCACAGACAATGGAACAACAAAAATATTGTATACCCACAAGTATTGTAAAATTAAACATTTTTTTTTAAAAATTTTTATTTCCAATGCAGCGGGTGAAGGGGTGCGCAATTATTTCACCAAGATATTACATAAAACAAGCAAGAACTAAAACTGAACTATAAAATATGTTGGTGGGTAACGTTACTCGCGTCTGTAGCATACTTTAAGCTACACGTGCCCCCTGGGTAGTGATACGTAATTGAGTAACAGCTTTACAGACTTTATAAATTAAACATATTAGAAAGGTGCTTTCTCTTTTCTTTCTTTTCTATTCAACCAGACTGGGCCACAGCAACGCGTGGCCGGGTACAGCTAGTATATATATATATATATATATATATTTTACATCAATTGTATACATTGATCGTCGCATTTATTATAAATATATATATATATATTGGCATTAATTGCATACATTGACCGTTGTATTGAATTTGAATGTACTCCGTAGCGAAGCGCGGGTTTTCAGCTAGTATATTATAAAAACCTTTATTTGAAATGCCATAACCGCGATTTTTACAACGCCTTATAATTTGTTGATACGAATATTTCTCCTCAGAAAGTGCAGTTACGTAACCTTCGAGTCATTTATCAATTTTAGGAGACATTTTCAAAATAAATCTTTTATTTTACATTCCAATGAAAACAAAAAAGTAGCAGACGATTATTCCGTAGTTGCCAAATTTTTATCTCAAAATGCAAACGTCAAAAATAAATTGCAAAATCGTTTCCATAAAGTGCGAACGACCTTCTGTATTGTGCATAAGAGATACAGAAAACAATTTAGAAAATAAAATATTTTCAGATGCAATATTAATTGAAATAGTACGTTTTTCTTAGAAGCAATATATCCTACAAGCATAATCCGTGAAATAACATCTCCTATACATTTCCTATAATCCCCGTTTCTATGACTCAAAAGTCATCATTTAACCCTCTAGCTGAGGGCAATTTTCCCATTTTTTTTCTGTACAAAAATCGCGGTCGAAATTTATATCTTGTGAAGGTTTAGTGTAAGCAGACTTTTAATGTAGTACAAAATAACAATCAAAATAAGTTTAGAAAAATAAACCCGAATATTTTAATGTATTATCATAAAATTCGTGGGGAACGAGAATATCGTGCATAACAGATACAGAAAACAATTTAGAAAATAAAATATTTTATAGATGCAATATTAATTAAAATAGTACGCTTTTCTTAGAAGCAATATATCCTACAAGCATAATCCGTGAAATAACATCTCCTATACATTTCCTATACTTTTACTCCCCGTTTCTATAACTTAGAACTCATCATTTAAGGGGACTCGGTACTTTTGAAGGAATATTTTTGCATGAAGGACCCGTCAGATGCGGTCAATTTTCCCATTTTTCTGTACAAAATCGCTGGCGAAATTTATATCTTGTATAGATTTAGCGTACGAAGGAGACATTTAATGCAGTTCAAAATAACAATCAAATTTTTTTCATTTTGGGGTCAAATGGGGAGGCACTTTGTTGTTAGACATTCGCCTTTTGTTATTCACCGCGGTTTACTGGCTACTTTGTTATGGGAAATACCGTATAGGTGAGCCAGCACTGATCCCTTTGATGGGGACGACATGAAACGACCAAGCATTAATCGGGATTTGAACCGAAGTCCACTGCGTGGCACCCTAGTACGCTAACCACTACACCACGTGGGCGGCTAAACAATCAAAATAAGTTTAGGAAAACGAATATTTTATGTATTAACTTAAAATTCGCGGGGAACGCGAATAGCGGGCTTAAGGAGACAGCAGACTTTCAAAATTGTGAAATTTGTCCAAAAATTCGATTTTTTTTATTTTATTGAATTGTGAAACTACGGACGAGTAGGAATGTGTTGCAAAAAGAATTTTAATTTCTGTGATCACTTTCCTAGATATAGGCATTTGTATTTAATTTAGATATTATCTGGTTACTAATAACAATCACCTAAAATGTGTTTTTTCTAAAAACAAAAATTTTCATGTCATACGAATATTCAAACTGCTCCAGGAGCATTTCTAATTATCTTATTGCTTTGAAATTTAAGTTTTATATACTTAACTGTATATCAAATAAATCTTATTGAAAAAAATTATGCTTCGTATCTTAGAATGTCTAAATTTTGTACTTGAAATGATGATTTATGGGTATTTTGCGTAATAAAAAAGGGTGTTTTCACTAATATTATTTTTTTTCTATATATTTGTAATGAATGCTTAAAATAAGCAGCAAGTGTCATTGTTAGTTCTATAAGGTATCCTGTAAATAAAAATTACCGTATTATATGCAAAATAAATGCGCATGGAACATTTATAATGAGCCCAATTTTTGATATAATTAGTAATTCATAATTCATAAATTATTAATATTTCATCTTTAAATTTTAACCACTTTTACATATCTATGGTACTAATCACATATTCAAATTTCACTCAAGTACATTTAAAACAAAAAAAGTTAGGTTTGAAGGTCCACTGTCCCCTTAACAGACACAGAAAGCAATTTAGAAAACAAAATATTTCCTAGATGCAATATTAATTTAAATGGTACGCTTTTCTTAGAAGCAATATATCCTACAAGCATAGTCCGTGGAAAAACATCTCTCTCTCTATTCAACCACATAATAAAATTCATTCGACAAGGAAACGATGTTTCCCGCTGTTCAGATATTCTAAAAATTCAATCCTGCCCGATAATACCGTAGATCCTCCGAAACTATCAGAGTAAGTAAAACGCCATTTCAGCGTCGCCCGCGGCTGGAGGGTTGACTCTGGTGGGGTTACCTGTGTTGGATAAGGTGAATTGGCGGGCTTTTCAGTTGCTTTGTAGTCAATCAGCTTTGTAGTTTTCTCAAAAAAGATGACGGATTCCATCGGTCCATAGAAGGGCTGAAAGACTTCCTTCAAAAATAATTTGAGTTCACTGAAAATTTCAGTGCTGTTCAAAAACGAGGCGTTATCCTTAATTCATTAAATTTCATTATCTGATTTTCCTTCATGCTTTAAAATTTAAGTCTCATCTTATATATATATATATATAGGAATGAGGCAGACCGTACCAGAAGATTGCGGAATAGCTACGTTGTGCAGAATGGCTACTAGATGTCGCTGAGGTTTGCGCGGCAAGGTAAAACGTGCGTAAAGAGGAAAAACAGGAGAGATCGGCCGTAGGGAGTGACGAGTTAGGTCATCTCCGAGAGACTGCAGACGCATCGAATTGATTTATATTGAATGGTGAAAAGAGCGCGTATTTTAATTCTTAATGTATATATGGTAGCCGTCCAGTAAATGTCCCAGTGTAAATTCATGTCCCAAGAATAATAAATAATGTTCGTTTGTGCAAAGTTGCATCATCATTCCCCTAGACATCTTGCCATCCTATAAACTTGGGGGTTCGGCCGGGATGGACTTTGAGGATTTTTGAGGACAATTAGTGACTGTGGTTAATTTATATAAGTGACTGTAATATGAAAGAACAATCCGTGGATTATAGTGATATACTTTTTGGATTTATTGTGTTATATTTTGGATACACGGTGAATTTCCACTACTGATGCGACAGCAACTACTGATGCAAGAGTCCTGCGAGAAAAAGGTAGGATACCTTCTTTTATAACTCTATTGCTGAGAAAAAGATTTATGAAAAATGTCTCGTACTATTAATTATAACAAGAATACGCGCAATGAGGACATAGTGAATGTTCTTACTGAGATTGGTGAGCAGGTCACTGCAAAAGAAACGATTATAGAGTTAAAAAATAAAATTGAGAAATCTAAAGCATTCCAAGATGACCCAGAATTTGTAATGAATCTTCTTAACCGAATAATTGAGGATCGGCAGCCAAAAGATGAGCTTGAACTGCAGCTAACAAACTCAAAACTAGAATTAGAAAAATTAACGCTCCAACGTATAGAACGAGAGGTAGAACTTTGCAAATCGAAAGCAGAAGCTGCTCAAGTTGTATCAAATACTGAAGTTTGTGATCTTGAAAATTTGATTAAAAGTGTAAAAACGCTAACAATACAGTTGCCGACAAAAGCGGAAAATTTTAGCCTTTTTTTCCAATCATTGGAACGAGCGTTTAAAGTTAAGGATGTCCCAGAGAAATTGAAATCCGAAATTCTTATAAATATTCTCGGAGAGAAGGCCCATAGCATTTTACTATACGTTAAAGATGATGAAATGAATAACTATGAGTTAGTGAAATCTTTAATCATGAAAGAATTCCAACCACGGCTCAAGAGTGTCTACTTAATTTTTAGAAGAGCTAGAAGGCAGGTGAATGAGACGCATGTTCAGTTTGCAACACGCTTAAGTGCAATGTTCCAATATTATCTCAAAATCCGTAAAGTTTCTGATTTTAAAAAACTCTTTGACCTAATGGTGAGCGATAAATTTTTAGACACACTAGATCAAGAAACAGCTTCTCACATTAAAATCACGCAGGCCGACTCGTGGCTGACGCCTGAACAGCTTGGAAAGATTTGTGATGTTTTTTTTTGTTTCTAAAATAAAACTTTGCATGAAACGAGGAACTATTCGAATGTTCGTTCTAGGAATGAAAGTGACGCTATGAAAGATCGTACAAAATTTGAATATGGAAACCATTCCCCGAGGCAGTTTCAGAGACAAAATCAAAAATTTTCTAGTAGAGAACCTATATCTTGTTTATGTGTGTGGGGGGCCGCATTTTGCTAGAAACTGTACAAAGAAATTGTCGAATGCAGAAAACAAGAGTGACCAAAAATACGGCATCAATCACGTTCAACTTCTATCCAACTCAAAATGACTATTATTCAGTGAGCTCCAGTATGTCGACGTGTTTATAGACGGAAAACCCTTACTCGCCACGGTAGACAGTGGTGCGAGTTCGATAATCGCGAACAAGAATTTTTGTTTCGGCTGCAAAGCCAATTCATTCTCAGATTGTTTTGACAAGTGTGTTCGGTGAGCGCCGGCTGGAAAAGGTTTACAAATTCAGCATTTCGCTACGCGAGGGTGGGAAAGCGAGAGAGGTCTGGCTGCGAGCTCTGAAATTGTTGCGGAAGTTATTTTGCCAGCGAAAATTTACGACATGTTATTGAAACCAGAGGAGGCGGTGGCGCCTACGAGCTGGGTTACATGCTTGGAACGGGAGGAACAACATTTAGAAGAGCGCGAATATAAAACAACGATTTCATCAGCTTCGTTCTTAGTGAGAGTATCCGAATCGTATGATGATTGCCCTTTTGACCTGTCACACATTACTGACTGTAAATTGAGAAACGAAATTCAGCGCTTGTTCAAAATTATGAGCCAAACAAAACAGAAACTACTGCTTTTGAAATAAAAATAATTCTAACCGAGTGAACGACCCATTTGTCAAAGATCACGCAGGTTGTCGCTTCCCTGAAAAGAGAGAAGTCGAAAAAGCACAATAAACGATGGTTAGCGCAAGGGATAATTAGGGAGAGTTGCTCTCTGATTTTGCTTCGCCGGTGTGGTGTGCAGACAAAGAACGGGATGCTGACGATGCGTTTGTGCATTGACTACAGAGCTCTGAATAAGCGAATAGTTAGAGACAGATATCCGCTACTGTTATTGAGGAAGTATTAGCATAAGCTAGAAAGTGGAAGGGTGTTCACCACTCTCGATTTTGAAAAAATGCTTTCTTCCATGTAGAAGTGGATGAGGCAAGTAGAAATACACTGCGTTTGTAACAGTGTCAGGCCAGTATGAATTCCTAAGAGTACCGTTTGGTTTGTCCATTAGCAGCAATTACTTTCAAAGATACATCAATTACGTGTTTAGAGACCTATTGAGAGACGGGACTTTAGTTATTTATTTAGACGATATCATAATCCCAGCTATCAATGAAAAAGAAGCGCATAAAAAATTAAGTCGGGTGTTAGAAACAGCTTCCAAGTATGGTCTTGAGCTGAACCTTAAGAAGTGCAGATTTTTGCAGAGGAAAATCAATTTTTTAGGCCACATCATTGAAAATGGTACTATTCGACCGTCGCTAGAGAAAACTACAGCAGTCCGTTGTTTTGCTGAACCCAAGAATGCCAAAGAAGTGCAGAGTTTCCTGGGGTTGACAGGATATTTTAGAAAGTACATACCTTCATATGCCATTATAGCAAGACCACTTAGTGATTTATTACGAGCCTCAAAACCTTTCGAATTTGGCTTTGAACAGAAAATAGCCTTTCAAAAACTTAAGGACGCGCTGTCTAATGAACCCCTGTTACACTTTTACAGAGAAGGACAGAAATCGGAATTACACACGGACGCAAGTAAACTTGGGTTAGGGGCAATACTTTTCCAGCAGAGTGATGATGGGCGCTATTATCCAATTCAGTATATGAGCAAGAAAACCTCATCGAGGAAGAAAATTGTCGTAGCTATGAACTTGAAGTGCTTGCGATTATCCAGGCTTAAAAAGATTTCGGGAAATTATTATTGGGAACCAAATTCAAAATTTTCACTGATTGTGCGGCACTTACAAAAACCCTAGATAAAAAGGAACTTACACCAAAAGTTGCACGATGGTCTCATTATTCATGCAAGCGTTCCAATATGAAGTAGTACATCGCCCTGGAAAAACAAACTGCAACACGTTGATGTATTGAGCAGATTCCCCGTTAGCTTTGTGAATAGTGATGAGTTGACTTACAAAATGTTAATGCTAAAGACAGTGACGAATATATCAAAACCATCAAGAACTGTTACAGTCAGGCAAAACCTCCGAATTTATCTTGAATAATAACTGTCTTGTATAACATTGCTGATGATGAAGAGTTACTGGTAGTACCTGAAATGATGCAAGTGGACGTTGTTAAAGCATGCACATTCTTTGGACATTTTGCTGCTGTAAAAACTGAAGACTGGTGAAACGCAAATTTTTATTTCCCAAACATGAGAAGGTGTATTGAGAATGTGATAAGAAACTGTGTGAATGCATAGTGGTAAATAAGAAGACTGGAGAAAGGAGCAGAAGGACTGTTACTATCCTATTCCTAAGGAAGATTCGCCATTATCAACATATCATGTGGACTTTTCATGGACCACTGCAAAACCAATAAGAATTACAATCACATTTTCACGGTCGTAGATGCATTTACAAAATTCACATGGCTTATCCAAACTAAAGTACCACAGCGCAAGAAGCCATCGAAAGACCTAAGCTACAGCAGAAAACCTTCGGAATCACTTCGACATAATGAGTGATCGAGGAAGAGCTTTCAGAACCAAAACGAATTCGAAGAATACTGCACTAAAGAGGAATATACATCATTGTACAAATAACTGCGGAAGTACCACGAGCAATGGTCAACGTGGAAAGAATAAAATACATAGAACCACTTATCCCGGGTATTAACAACAGATGTCTCTTAATGACTCCCGCGCGACAGTGGTTTAAACATGTTGACTCATTGGCAAATAGTGTTAAACTGCAGTACGTCACGTAGTACTAAGTACTCACCGTTTGAATTACTCATAGGAACCAGAATGAAAAATCCCGAGGATGCCATTATAAGAAATTTGCTTGTGGAAGAAAGTCAAAACCAATTTAATCAACATCGTGATAGCATTAGGAAAGACGCTAAGCAGAATATTTTAAAAATTCAAGAGGAGAATCGTAAGACTTACAATAGAAAACGCAAGGAAGCTTATCAGTACAAGCAAGAAGAACTGGTGGCAATTATGAGAACTCAGTTTGGAAGCAAGCTGAAACTCCGACCGAAATATTTTGGACCCTACCGTGTTACTAAAGTTAAATACCATGATCGCTACGATGTCGCCAAAATTGGAGATCATGAAGGACCAAATGTTACATCTTCATCAGCGGACCAAATGAAGCCCTGGACCAAATGTTGACTTATGAATGTTTTGACCAGAATTTAATGTTTGTAAACTGTGTACTAGTAATCTATGTGTTTTTGTTTTTTTAGTTCGTGTATTTTAGATCCTAGGCTGTTGCAGCAGTGAGGACACTGCTAGTCAGGATAGACGAGCGCTATAGGAATGAGGCAGACCGTACCAGAAGATTGCGGAATAGCTACGTTGTGCAGAATGGCTACTAGATGTCGCTGAGGTTTGCGCGGCAAGGTAAAACGTGCGTAAAGAGAAAAACAGGAGAGATCGGCCGTAGGGAGTGACGAGTTAGGTCATCTCCGAGAGACTGCAGACGCATCGAATTGATTTATATTGAATGGTGAAAAGAGCGCGTATTTTAATTCTTAATGTATATATGTTAGCCGTCCAGTAAATGTCCCAGTGTAAATTCATGTCCCAAGAATAATAAATAATGTTCGTTTGTGCAAAAGTTGCATCATCATTCCCCTAGACATCTTGCCATCCTATATATATATATATATGAATAAGCAAACACCTATAATTTTTCTGGGGCTGGCGGTAGCCTATCGGTAGCACGTCGGCTTTCGATACTGAGGATGCTCGTATCGAATCCCGACAAGAGCCGCTAATTACCTCCTTGTCTAGACAGGATATGGGCACGTTAAATCTATAGACCGAAAAGTCCTAGTATGAGGTAATTGGGTGGGGAAGGTACGATCTCCCCCCCCCCCCCCCCAAATGACGCTCCTGGGGGGGCTCAGTCAAAATTCAGGTGGCCCTTAGCCAAATCGGACTCCGACCCTTGTGGTGCTATTATAAATAGGAGCCGCAGTACTCAGCCCACACCTTATATGGACCTGGTCTGGAACTTCCGGCCAGGGGGCATTAAGAACAACAACATATAAATTTTCTTACATTTTGCTTGGAAATACATTTATTCTTGGGCTTAAATGGGGAACCCATGTAAGACTCATAAAGACAGACTCATAAAGACTCATAAAGCTTTTGAAGTTAATCATATCTGTAAAATATGAACGTGCACCGAATTATTAAAAACAGACATCATCAAAGCATATATGAATTTTTCGAGAAGGAAAATAACAAATTTATAGAGTCAAAGCAAATCAATGCATTGAATACACTCTTTATTCAATGTATTGTCAAGAACAGTATTCTCCCATTTGTATTGTAAGGACGAAGAGAAATAACTATTTGCCAAGGAAAAATAACTACTTGGGATAGAATATTTTGAAAAATTAATACCTACTCTTTTCTCGTCCTCTTAAGAGAATGATAAATAACAATGTTTTTAGAGTAAACAAATCACCATCAATTTTTTCTAGAAATGTACATTGAAATTTACTGGGACACTATCAGGATAATACAAATTATTTAATAGTAGTTGTATTTCTTGCATTTCATCTTTTAGTAATAAATAAGAGTATGAGACCTTGTAATTTCCCACTGACAAAGAAACACGCTTTCGCTTTCTATGCATGGGTTACGAAAGATTCAAGATAATTTAGATATCAAACTGCTCAAAAGTTTTGAACTAATTTAATGAAATATATAAGTTTATTCGCGTTATAGGTAATAATTGTAAAGGTGTCAAAGTTATAGATTTCATTGTAGCAATTATGCATTGTGCTATCTTAATGTGCACTAACTTTCCCATTATTTATTTGTCATTAGGAAAACAACCTGTACGTGCTCAGTGATCTTTAACTTCTCGAAATATGTGCCTATTTCGACCCTACCAAGCCGTGTCATTCTGCTTTTTTTAAAGTAACATTACACAAGCCTACAAAAAAATTTTTTTGGTGCCTAGGATTTTAGAACCGATTTTAACTATATTTGGGACGCTGAATCTAAATATGAAATCAGTTTTTTTCTATCAGCTCTACTTTTTTAGATACAGTAAACTTCGTTTATCCGGGCAAACTCCGGACTAACTGGGACCATAAGAAATCTGAACAATCGAAAATCCGGATAATCCGGGTAATATCGGTAGTAAGCAAAACAAATCCTTAACTAAGAAGACTTATTTTGTTGCGTAACAAAATTACATAGTATTGTTTACAAGACATCAAAAATATAAAACTAACTTTTCCCATTATTTCTTAACAAATAAATCGTAAGTTTAGTGAAGCTTTCTTAAACTCAACAAAAAGCATTTTATTACCATAATTTATTGTACAATGTATGCACGAACTGTACATTCAATCAAACTAAAAAGCGATAGTTGGCGTACTTGTAGTTAAGTTCTTGCTATCATAGTGAAAAATTATTATCTAATGTGAACATTAAATAAAAATAATGTCTATAAATCTGATCCGGATTATCTGGAGATCCGGATCAACGAGAGCCGTATAAACGAGGTTTTACTGTACATCGACTTATCTATCAATTTTATTTTCTATTCAATATATTCAAGTATGAGTGATTTCTCCTACTGGGAAATTGGACTCCTCTGTAAAATGGGTCTTCCTGATTGTTTTCCAGATGAATGGCGCCTATTTAGTGACAGCTTAAAGCGGAGTTTGATATGTATCCTTCTACAGAATGAGAACAAATATGGTTCAATACCAATTGCTCAATCAACGAAATTGAGAGAAGAATGTGACACCATAGAAATTGGTCTTGGAAAAGATAAAGTATCATGAACATCAGTGGGTGATTTGTGAAGACTTAAAAATGGTAAACTTTCTCCTTGGACAGCAAAGTGGCTACACCAAATATCTTTGCATCGTGGGCCTCTGGGATAGCAGTTACTAAACACATCACTGGGTCAGAGAAGAGTGTCCTTAGGGAGAAAACATGGACGTTGGGGAAAAGAATGTCATTAACGACCCCTTAGTTGGACGAGAGAAAATCATATTTCCTCCACTGCATATCAAGCTGGATCAAATGAAACAGTTTGTAAAGGCTCTTGATAAGAACGGATCATGCTTTGCATGTATAAGGAAAAAAAGGCCTAAGTTGAGTACGGAAAAAATTAGAGTAGGAATATCTGACGGCCCACAAATAAGACAGCTCATTAAGGAAACTGCCTTCGTAAATTTCATGAATGAGGCTGAACGAAAAGCCTGGACTTTCATTTGTTGCAGTTGTCGGAAATGTTTTGGGCAAATGCAAAACTGAAAACTATTTTAAACTGGTAAACGAGATGTTAAACAATTTCATGTCCCTTGGGTGTAACATGACTCTTAAGGTGCACTATTTACACAGCCACGTACACCGTTTTCCTGAAAATTTAGGAGTCACCAGTGAGGAACAAGGTGAACTATTTCACCGGGATATTAAAACTATGGAGAACCGCTACCAAAACAGATGGGATACCCACATGATTGCAGATCACTGCTGGAGTTTAAAAAGGGACGGCTCCAAAATACATTCAAGAATGTCACGGAAAAGAAGTTTCTGAAGTGTTTAGTGACCAGTTGGTTTCACCGATGACTTTTTACTCTTTCTTGCACTTTGTAATTAGATAAGTGCTGCTGCAATATTCCCTATGATTTTTATGTTCCTTTAACATTTTAAAAATATATAATAATAATAAAAAAATTCCGTGATTAGTTTTTTAATTTGATCCATGGATTTAACTTAAAATAGTGTAGCGTATATTTCCATAAAATGTTATATATTAGAAATTTGAGCTGCTAGGCAAAAACTAATGCCATATTTAAATTCAGGGCATCAAATTCATATTAAATAATCTTCAAATACCCCGGCACCAAAACCACTGTTGGCCTGTATTATGATAGGAAATAATGTGACACAAAAGAGACAAATATTCCAATGGGATGTTACACAAGTCCATTACAATTATTCACATTTTGCGTATTTTTATTGTTCTGGTTTATATACAAGCCTCTACTTTATAACGTCTCCAAACTCAAATTTAATCACATTTGTTACTCCTGTCATGATATTAAAAGGCTTTTTCCTTTTCTATCCATGAATATCTCCACTACTTCTTTTCATATCCTATTTCTAAAGTAAGGAATTGGCTATTTCATCTCGTTTGTTCAAAGTACCTTCGTTTGTTCTCAATATCTTTATTTCTAAAACCCCGAGTGTTCACCGAGTAACAAAATCAGGTATCACACAACGGCGTTTCTAGATATTTCAGCTTTGAAACTTTGTAAATAGTTATTATGAAACAAGTAACATATTCCCATTGTAATGCATGGGTATTACGCCCGTCAGATATACGACATGTTTGGAAATCGAGTTATTTAAAGGGAAATCAGTAGGGCGTCCAGTGGAGACACTCTTTCCCCTTTCTTTTATATGATAATCAGGGAGCGTAAGTAAATGCAAGTTGATAAAGGCGAAAGAGTTCAATGTTATCTTTGAAGACATTATAGGATAAAACTTTCCCTATCGATAGATTTGCTCTCAACTTATAAAATTATCTCCGTCAGTAAAGCGTTCTCTCACGACTTACACTGCTGAGATTTATGAAAATTTCTTTCTCTCCCATAAATTATGTGCATTCGTTTTTGTTTAGGAAAATTTAAGAATTATTTCATAGTATGTGAAAATGCTACTACAGCAGTATTTACAAAGAATAACATGCTACTTCCATAATATTTATTTATCAGGAATCACTCTTAGCTAAAATTTATACTTTTTAAAAAATAGATGCAATTTGTTAGGATCTAAAATATTTTCATTACCTTTTACATTAACATCCGTAGAGTATAAAGATAATAACAACACATCTTTTAGTTATATGCTACCTTTATACAATGACTTTCAAACGAGGGAGATATTTTTGTCACTTCCTTGCGAAATTCCAGAATAATATTTTCAATCTATTGTGCAATATTTGTTGCATTTGTGTTTACTGATTACGTGATATTTGTACGAATTATTGTAAAATATTTCTCAAAAACCAGTTTTGACACTAAGATGTTTTCTTTAAGAAGATATTAACATGGGTCTGGATACGTTTTTACTGGGACCTTTGGAGTCAATTATAAGTATCAAACAAAGAGGTAAATATAAAAAAAAAACACTTAAAATGTTAAATGATACGATAATTTCCTATAATTTCCATCTTTTTGTTTCGTGATGAGTAAAAAAATAAGAAATTTAATCAATGTGATATAAAAATATTAAGGGGACAGACAGTACACCTTTAAAATGGTACAAAAAATTGATTTTTTTTGTTTATTATATTCATTGAAACCTTGGTATATTCTGAACAATTTGCCACCACTCTTTTTGTGATACGACAATGACATCCTAAGATATTAAAATAATTGTGAACATCTAAACAGTTAATTTTTATGCAAAATTTTAACTTTAAATGCATTTATCTCAAAACATAATTTTCTGACTTTCCATGCAGGATATCTAATTAATTATTCGAGATAAGATCTTGAAATTTTCTACACACGTTAATGTAAACCTTCTACATAAAATAATTTAAAAGATAAGAGTTATTTTAGGCAAAAAAATTTTATAAAAAGGTTTTTATGGGAAAATTTTTGTACACAATTTTTTAAAAACTAATTGTTAAATATGAATATTAAAAACCTAGATAATTTGAATATTTCAGGTCAACATGTTAAGATAAATGTTTTCTTTAAAATAAAGTGTGTTTCATGTTAATAAATTTAAATTAACATCAGTTATCATGCGCCCAGTGACAAATGGTAATTAGGAAAATTTGAAAACAACATATTACTTAATTAGGTTTTCCTAATTAATTTAAAAAATTTACATCAATATGATATTTTTGTTGCAACAAGTTATGGTTCATCTAACAGTATCAAAATTTTCATTAAATTTGCTTATTTGGCCAGTTTGTTACTTAGTCAATTTTCTGACCTTTTTCGCAAGTCAAAGGTGTACTGTTCCCTTAACCCTTCAGCGGGCGCGCCAGTTTAAGAAAGGGCAATATTTTCGTAATTTAGAATGGTTTGTTTTTACATGTAAGGTTTGAATGTTCTAAGCAATTTCTATTTATAACTACACCATATTAATGCAGGTTTGATTTTCTGACCCTTGTATTCCTTTCCATTCATTGTTATTCGGGATTTAACAGTGGTAAACCAGCGATTATACTGGATTACAATACGATAAAAGCAGGAGTTGATGCAGTCGATAAAATGTGCAGCTATTATACGGTATCCCGCATATCACGAAGACGAACAATCTCATTGTTTTTCAGATTTTTGGACATAATAGGAATCAATTCGCTAGTTGTCCTTAGATCAAATAAACTGGACAGTTTTGAAATAAGGCGATTGTATCTGCTTTCTTTGGCTTTTAATTATAAATATATCTCAGTATTATCAACATTTTATATCTTGTCATAAAACGCAAAATTATTATTTTCAATTTGAAAAAAAAAAGTTTATTACAAAAGGAATAATCAAGGTTGAAAGTGACGTTGCACTTTGCGCCATGCACGCCTGCTTGTGTTACAAAAATTGGCGCGCCCGCTGAAGGGTTAAGTTAATGAAAAGATTGATTTTCAGATGTAACTAGCTGAAGTACCCGGCATTGACCGGGATTTTAACAATATTTGTTAACCAAAATCAACACAGTATAAATAACATAGAAAAAGTATATGTGAAATGTTATAGACATCTCAGAATTCAGGAATTTCAGCTTTTCATCATTGTAGCACTAAAATCTGAAAAGTAAAAATGTCAAATTGTCTAATGTTTGCTAACCAAAATTAATTTAAAACTAAACACGTTATAAATAACATAGAAAAAAACATGTGAAATCTTATACACATGAATAAAAGGAAAACCCAATAAAAAAATATATAAAATTGTAATAAACTCCTCAGAATTCAGCTAGATTTAGTCTTTTATCATTTGGGCAAAAAAAGAAACTGAAATTACAGGTTTAGCAGAAATTTCCAATAGAACCATGATATGACTCTAGCGTTGCCTCTTAAAAAATGAAGTGTTTGAATGAGGGCTGCAAACCATTCAACTCCTCTCCACATTAAACTCCTATAAACATCCTCTACATATTAAATTCCTTTTCTCTCCATAATAAACTCCTCAGAATTTTGGTAGATTCAGCCTTTCATCATAGTACCACTAAAAACTGAAACATTCTCTCCAGAAATATAAATTTATTAATTACAAACATTAAACACACACAAATGTATAAATTACACAAAAGTTTTTTAACCAACATTTGAATAATTCGTAAATGAAAAAGCATATGAAAATAAAGATAATAAGAACTTCCGGAATCGAAATTAATTACCCTTAATTTTTAATTAATAAAAAACCAACATAATATGAATAAAAACGATAGTCGTTTAAAAGCATATGAAAATAAAGCTATTATAAAGATAATAATAAAAAAAGCATATGAAAATAATGCTCGCGTATGAAGTTAACTTTATGATATAAAGATAGTAATAATAATATAAACCGCGTGCATAAAATATTTAGCTTTTCAAGCGAAATAAATTAATTTTTAGAAAAAAACTACTTTTAATCGAGAAATTAAATACATTGCACAAAATTTTGATTTTACCAACTTTCTACCCTACAATTTACACCCTACTTCTTTGAAGTTGGGTGTTGAAACATCCTCTTTGAAATATTTACACCCTACTTCTTTTAAATAGGGTGTAAATATAAAGTTTTAACAGCGAATTGAATGCAAGTTAAAAATTATTGTTGTTTGAAATCATATGAAAATTACGCTATAATAAAGATAAAAAAAGCATAGGAAAATAATGCGTGCGCATGAAGTTAACGTTACGATATAAAGATAGTAATAATAATAATAATAATATATATATATATATATATATATATATATATATATATATATATATATAAAAAACAGTTCCGTAACTAACTGACTGACTGACTGACTGATTGACTGACTGATATACAACGTACAGACCAAACCGCGGGAAATAAAAGGGATGAAATTTTGCATGGCGATTCTTCTTATAGTGTAGGAGTGCACTAAGAAAGATTTTTGAAAAATTCTTCTTAGATTTTTTTAAAGTTAAATTTTTGAGTTGTTTTAGTAACTTTTTTTAAGTTTGCATTTAAAATAATAATAATTTGAGGGTTATAAAATTTATATCACGAAAAAGATCATAAAAATTCCTTTAATATGAAATCTTTTTCGAATCTTTACCTCCATTTTATGATTTTTGGTGAATTTTTAAAGATTAATTTTTAGAATTTAACCTTTTACACGCCACAGTATGATCAAGGAATAAAGTACCATATTTTGCTGCGTAACTTTGGTCGATAACTTCCAGGAAGTCTGTCCAACAGGTGTACTCCACTCATTCCTTTATTATATAATTTTATAATGTAAGGTTAAGGAAAATCAACTTTTATTTTAGCTCGGACATATCTTTTTGCTCTTCCTAATGGTTCGTGAGTGATAAAATTTGATGTAATAGTTACAACAAAACTATCGTTCCAATCGCACATATAAACTTCTCCATCGTATCGGTAATCAAACTCTCCACGTTGAAATTTCGATATTTCTTTTGCTGTTTTAAGAGAACATTGTCCCGTTCTGGAATCTCTCACTGTTCCTATTGCCTTAAAGTCTTTGTTAGATAAATCTTTCAGCAGACTGTAAGATGTAAAAAAAGTTATCGAAAAATATTTTGCGTTTCTCTGGATTGTCAATGAAAGATAATAGTTCGGAGACAACTTTTGATCCAAGTGGCAAATTTTCATTTTTCAAACTTTTTCCACCGTAGATAGACATAGCATAAGGATAACCATTTGCTGAGCAGATCATCCAAACTTTGAAACCAAAGCGAATTTGCTTTCCACGTATGAACACCTTAGCCGAACGATGTTCATAACACGGAACCATGGATTCATCGATACTCATATTTTCATGAAAAAATCCAAATTGACGAAATTTTTTCCAACCTCTTTATAAAAGGGAGAAATTTTTCCTAATTTATCACCTGGTTCCAATTTACTATTATCAACAATGTGGAAATACTTTTTTAACATCCGAAATTTATTTCTGGGCATTGTATTGTTAACAATCAGGATATGCAAATCTTCCTGAGAGCTTCAATATGTATTTTCATCAGGTACTGAGTGGTAGCCACTAAACAACAGTAATCCAAGAAACTGCCGAATGGCATTTACGTCGACGTCTAAAGAGTCTCCTTTTTGTAGGGCATACAGCTTTGTAAGTTCGGCTGAATTTTCTAAGTAATCAGACGGCAGAATCACTGATCACGTGTGATATCACTGCTTTTGTATATCGTTACATGCCAAAGTTACTTTTTTGGAACATTGCATTTTTACGCAGCCTTGAGGAAATATTTCTTGTTATTATTTTAATTTATTTTATTAACTCGTTAAACTTGTCCTTTGCAAGTACGATGGGGAAATTTTGGGGTGGATTTGAATTTTTAGGAATTTTATAGAATTTTTTTCTTACGTACTGTAAAAATTGTGAAAAAAGCTGATTTTTAGAAATTTTTCTACGCTAAAATATTCATATTTGAAAAAAAAAGTCAAAAAATCAATCATGCCTTCTATAATATACGGTAATTTTTTCAAACTGACAGATATCACAGTTTAATTTAAAAAAAATATTAAACATGGTGTTCCAAAAAAGGAACATTGGCATGTAAAAGGTTAATTTATTAAACGCTGATCACGTGATTTCTTTTTCTGTTACTTTAAATAAATTTATCTTCACATAACAACGAAATAGGCAAAAAAAACACTTTTTTTCTTGCTAATGCGGCAGACGATTGGACATTATTCAAAAAAATATTAAAATAATGTAAAAGATATGTTCCTCAAACTGTACTACATTAACTGTACTATATTCTTTAGTATGTCCTATGAGATTTAATTTGAATATTTTCTTCTACATTATTTTGTCTATAAAAATATCCCTTACGATTTTTTATTAATATATTTTTTTTTTTTACATCAATCTTATACATTGATCGTTGTATTTATTATATATATATATATATATATATATATATATATATATATATATATATATATATATATTGGCATTAATTGCATACACTGACATTGTATTTAATTTGAATGTACTCCGTAGCGAAGTGCGGGTTTATGCAACACCTCCTAAACGAACGTTTAGGAGGTGTTAGTTTATGGAATACTAAAAGTTTAAAATAGTGGCACCATCTATTGCACATCTGTGAATCGAGAATCGCATCCTTCAAAAATTGTTGGTTATCCTAATTGTTAACAATACAATGCCCAGAAATAAATTATTGATGAATGTTTGTTAACCAAAATCAATTTTAAAACTAAACACAGTATAAATAACATAGAAAAGATTTAACCTTTATCATTGGAGCAAAAAATCCTGAAAAGTAAAACATAAAATATATAAATTTATAATAAACCTATCAAAATCCATTAAAAAATAAACACAGTATAAATAACATAGAAAAAAAAGCATACGAAATGTTATACACATTAATAATATGAAAACCAATTAAAAATATATAAATGTATAATAAACTCCTCAGATTTCAGCTATATTCGGTCTTTCATCATAAAAAAGCTGAAAAAAAAACAAAAATAATTAAAAAAAATAATAAAATAAAATAAAAATAATAATTTAAAAAATAATAAATAAAGATAATAATTAAAAAAAGAATAAAATAAAAGCTGAAATATAAAAGCCTTCATAAAAAAGCTGAAAATACAGGTTTAGCAAAATTTGCACGATCCCATACTCGAACCCGAGTCATACGGGGTACCAAATGAACTGTTTTAACGAATGCGCCACGATGACACACAACACTATTGAGTAAAGTAAAAAATATACGCAATGAGTTTTTTGGAAAGTTGCTATGGGTTGGTGAATATACATACATTTATGGAGTAAGAGGAGTTTTAAGTGAGAAATAAGTTAGCAGGATAGAAGCTTACTCTTTAACTCTTCAATAGACACAAAGACATTAGCTAGGGGGATTGCAGTAGCGATTAAAAAAGATCGTGACACTTAGCGTGGTTGATTCGAATTTTCCATCGCGTGTGAGAGTGTCAATATGCCGTTGGATCCGATTTATTTTAGAGTATAAAATCTGACTTGAAAGATTATTATTTTCATTTATTATTCTGGTTTAATTTATAACTTGAAACTTTTTGATTTTATTTATTTTTATCTTTTCGCTCGCTGTTTGCCAGCTAACCCTAACGTGGACGCCATATTCAGAGGGGTGATTCCACAAAGTGTAACAGCTTACATTTAGTTTCAAAATTGTTGGTTTTTTATTAACTAAAAATCAACGGTAATTAATTTCGATTTTTGAAGTTCTTCAGACCCTCGGCTGTTTTTAAAGACGCCCGTATGTAAAATTTTAAGATCGTTGCTCCTAAATTGTGGATTTCTATACAATTACAGAGAGACAAACATTCATTTTTATATATTAGATTAATCGCGGAACTGTGTACTTTTTAAATAATTATTTTACAAACAGTAAAACATTAAAAGTTTTGACATTTCATATTTAGTTTCAATGAAATATTATCTTTTAAACTGGAAAAAAAATGTATCACTTTCATAATATTTTCATACGAAAGGAAAAAAAATCTAATTAATTCTTATGGGCAACGTTTTTACTATTTTGAGGCAAGCGAGGAAAACCCTGCATTTTTCACCATTAAGATTCTGAGCAGTTTGCTAAATACTGTCTTTTGTATAAACATAGCCGAAATCCATCCTCCTATCGTAGTCTAAAATTTTCACACTAGGTTTGATTGTCAACTCAAGATGCTTGTTTGCGTGGAATTCCTAATGAACAATTAGTTTGTCCTTACTAATGAAAATAGCTCCAAATTACGTCTTATTCCTATTTGTCTCGGAACATGTCTTCTGTTACCAATAACTCAAGCGTGAAAAAAAATCTAGATTCTAACCACACTTTTGATGACAAGTAAATGATTGATTTTATAGCTTATGATGATTGTTTCTTTACACGATATTAATAAATTATCAATCACTTCGAAACAAAATCAGTTTTGAATATGACTCTCACTTATTGATTTTTAACGAGAACTTAGCTCAAAATCCGGTCTTTCACCTTTTTTTTTACATCGCTGAAATCCTGAAAACAAATTTCGGCCATTATAGGAAATAGCATCGCTTATTGACGGTAACTATCAATTTTAATACATGTAAAGAATAATTTAAACACTGTCAAAACTTAACATTTTACTCTTTGTCAATTTCTTTTTAAAGGAATGCGAAGTAGTCCTGATGGTATGTAATAGGCATTTTTTTCAGGCGGGTAATCAGATCGCTTTGAAATATTTAATTGTAACAAAAATATTTTTTTACACGAAGTTGAAGTCTAGAAAGCTTATAGTTAACAACCTAAAGAGATTAAATGCTTTAACTCATGAAACAATTGTATGTGGTCTCATAGAAATATTCTTATGATTATCTATCTCTCATTACTATATACATATATTTCATTGATACCCTAAAGTCTGGAGAAAGACTAAATAAAAAAAGCCAATAAATGAAAGTTTGTTGGGAGGTTGAAAAATTAAAATAAACTCTTATTACAACTTCAATGATTAATAAATTGCTTATTCATTTATCCCCGTGAGTTAATGCTATTTCAAGTTAATGTATATTCAAGGAAACATGCGTAATGTAATGCTTATTCAATTAAACATATAGAGAATGATTAAAATTTGACGCTGTAACGACTCCCTTACAATAGCGAATATTTTGTGCCTGGAAATTCTGGGAAGACAAACCAACGAGTGGTTTGTGCACATAATTCATTTAAACGGCTGGAGACAGACAGTCTTGGCGACATAAAGACCGGAAGTGCCACTTTCAGCACGCAGAACAGTTCGTCAGCTACAAAAGGGAAGTTCCGGCCGGAGGCGCCTAGTTGTCTGGGAACAATAACTGAAAAAAGAAAGGCGACGTCTTCCAGACCTTTCGAGAAAGTTAAGCGAAGGTATATAAGATCGCCGGATGCGAGTTACAGTCAGTGATTCAGAGAGCAAGTTATTCAGAGTGACGCTGGAGCTAGAGACGAGGAGATACTGTCGGGCATAGACAGACTTGAATGAGTGCAGCGACAACTAAAATCTGATCTTCCTCGTTGATGTCGTGAACCCACGAATTTAATTTTATTATATATATTGCAAATAGCCTGAATTTAGTCGAGAAATGCAATTAAAGCATAAAATACATAAAGGCTGGCAGTCGTTTATTTAAGGCAAAGTCCTTTCTACGCGTATTAATTTGCACCTATCAAAACGCATAGAATTATTCTTAAGTTAGAGGGATATAACGGGAGATATTCATTTAGAGAAACAAAATTAACACCGTGAATTTGAAAAATTCAAAATTATCTTATAAATTCACTTCTTTATATACATTTTCTAATTCTCCCTTAGAATTTCTCTAAAGTTCTCGTTTAAACTGGACTACCAAATTTTCAGATAGACTTGAGATACTGAACTGAACAGCTGGGGTCTAACGTTTCTCCTAACAAGGTAGAAGAATTTTCCTATCTGTTATCTTATATTTCACAGACGTCAGAGTCATGCCTACAAAAAGCAATGGATTTCATCAGTCTTTACTGGGTATCTTTCATAGAAGTGAGAAGGTTGAAAAGCCTAAGGTTAAAAAAAGTCAGATATTAGAGGTTGTAGAAACTTCGTCAAAGTACTTTCTTATTCTCTACAATTCTCCGGAAAGTGTTATGTACTTTCTTTTCAATACTGGGATTCATTAAAACCCTTATGTAGGTTTTATCATTTTTCTTTGCATGTGTAACAACTGCATAACTTATACAAGGTGTACGGGCTAAATGTATCCAAATTTATGACTTATTTTTACGGAACTACCCAATCTATATATTTAAGTTGCTAAGCCGACTTTTTGGGTAATCCGTAAGAGAAAACTACTGCATCAATTTACTTCATTTTGGTCTTAAACGAAAGATTGTAATCTGTAGATTTGTCAAATTTGGTTTTTGTAACCGCAATTTCTATTAATCAGCGATAATTTAGAATTAAAAATTGATTTCTGCGCATGCTCAGTGGTATGTATAAATCTGTCTTTAGAAACTCACTATTTCTGCGCATGCTCAGTGACATGTTTCAATGATAGTCTCTCTAGATCTCTCTCTGCCCTTTTTATTTTTATGATAATTATGTTTGTGAAATATAAGGTTAAACGTCATGGAAATTGTTTAATTCGTGCTGTTTAATTAGCGATAATTTACAGTTAAGGGGAGTGGTCACTTTTAAGTACCTTTAAAAGTATCATTTTTGGACCTAAGCTGGATTGTATGTACTACTCATGATTTTTGCTTGATTTACAAGAAATTTTTTGAGTAACTGCCTATAATACTGTTTATTATATATGCAATATTTCAAAGTAATTAATAAAAAAAATAAAATGATTTTTTATGCATAAAAAGTGAATATTTTTTTTTAATCGAGCATTTTGCAGTCAACTACTGTGCGCATTCTATCAAAATAAATTATTAAGGTACATTAATAGTTGCTTACTATATGTGATTACAACACTTTAGACAACAAAATTCACCAAAATTTTTAAACCTTAATATATTTTAATTTTTTAAAAGAATTTTTTTATGCATTTTGTCGTTTTTTAGCCCTTAAATTTTTTACTGTAATTTGAGAGAGATTTTAGTTTTATCCGTCAGGGCACTGGATGGTTGCAATTTGTCTCTAACTAATATAAATTTATAAGTTTTACATTTGGAATTCTTTATCCTCTACCTTGTCGGGATTGACAAGACAATAACAAGGGGGAAACCTAAGTCTAAGTTTCATGGGTACGCAAGAGGTGTATAGACATGCAATAATTATTTAATTTCCTATCTGATTTCCATAGTCAAACATGGGTTAGAAAACTTAATAACAGCGAAATGTTGCTTCCCTTAATTGATAATAGTTTATATTTTCTTGCGTATCAGTACACATGGTTAAGAGACATTGATCTCCTGTTAAATTAATAATCACTAGTTGGTACCTGTCAAAACATGACGACTGGATAGTAAATAGATGTGCTAATACACAAATTATACTTAGCACATCATTGCCAAATGTTGAAAATCATAATAATAAGAAGAGAGAAATACACTTTAAAAAAATTGCTATTGAACCCAATAAAAAGAAATATGGTTCCTCAATAGTGAGAAATAAACAATTTCTGTCAGGTTTAATTCTGTATCTTACAAACATAATTTAAAATAAAAATGGCAGAGAGAGAGAGTTAGAGAGATTCCTCTGAATAAACAAATTAACATGTTTATGCGGCCTCGTGCTTAGTGAGTATATAAAGCCAGATTTAAACATGTCACTGAACATGCGCAGAAAGCAATTTTTAACTGTAAATTATCGTAAATTAATAGAAATTGTGGTCACAAAATTCCAATTAGACACATCTATAGATTAAAATCTTTCGTTTAAAGCCAAAATTTAGTAAATTGATGCAACAGTTTTCCCTCACGAACTGTCCGAAGAATCGGCTTAGGAACTTAAATATATAGATGTTACTTTCCCCGTCTAATTCCATGTTGTTCTAATGTAGATGCATATATCTAACTGTTTGTACATGTTCGTGGTAATTGAACAGCCGGCAACTAACGTATAATTTTTTGTAAAAATATTAAAATTAATTAAGAAATCACCAAATGTGGTCTTTTTTTGCAGTTGTAAATACTGCCTGAAAATTCTACTAGAATGAATCGACTCCAATAACAAAAGTAAAAAATAAACTTGAATGTATATATATATTCATGTTACTTTTAATGTGTATTCTATTGATCAGTTGAATTAGTCTTCAATAATTTCCAAACAACAAATTATAATATTTTAGAATGAGGTAGTAATCTACGGGAAGTGTTTTAAATATACTAAACTTCGAAATAAAATTTTGAGCATAAGAATCTATAAGCAGTATTTTTTCAGACTTTATGTACACAATGAATGGCTTAGCTGTAGCGAAAATAATTGTGAACTATAGGAATTTGTTTATCTAGTATTATTATGTGCATAAAGAGATTACTGAATTTTATAATTATCTCTCAATCAGGTTAACTCTAATTTAAAAAAATTGAAATTTTCAATAATATAAATACATATTAAAAAAATTCCAATTAAATATTATACTAGCATATTGCCCCTATAAATAAGATTTGATAATAAAACTTTTCCTTTCGTGTCAGTGTTTTCTATTGAATGCACGGCTTGTATTCTATTGATTTTGTCAACGGTCTGTTTACTTAGTCTTTAGTAATAACCACACAGAAAATTTTAATACGATAACTGAGAGTAAAGAAATTTTTCTCATGAACATAATACAGTACCTAAACATGAATATTAGAGCATAAGAATATATTAGCAGTATTTTCTTTCGCTTTATGCATCGTGAACGCTTTAACTCAAGCAAAAAAAAAGGATGTGGATGAAAAGTATTTGTTTACTTAGGCTATATTACGTACATGGTTAAATATATTGATTTTAGAGCTTATCTGCCAACAGTTTCCCTCCAAATTTCAAAAGTAGATATTTCCACGCATAAAAAATATAAGTTTTTTTTCTGTGTATATTTCCTCTAAAATTAAGATATGAAAACAAAACTTTTTTTTAGTGTCACTACGCTCATGGTTAGTATTAAATAACGATGAATTGTTTACTTAATGTTCAATAATTTGAACAAAGAAAAATTTCTAACTACTATATGGACTACGAAAATTATTCATATGGATTGGAATATGGTTCCTTTAAATAATGTTTTAAGCATAAGATTCAACATAAATATTTTCTTGTTGTACATCATATGGACTTTGTAACTCAATAAAAAATTCACACAATCATAAGGAATTTCTTTATTTGGTGTTATTTTGTGCATATGTCGTAGTTAATTCTAGTAAGATCATTCGAAAAACATAAAATTTTCAGCAAAAACAATGCAGAAAAGTTTTGAAAGATCTGGTACAGTATATTGTACATATATGTTATGTCAAAACTTAAACTACCTATTGTAATTTCATATACCACTTATGAACTATACGTTACCCTTTTTATTTACATAGTTCTATGTTTGGAATGCACATGTGGTCCCATTTTTCAAGGGCGTGAGAATTTGCATTCCTCAGTGATATTTATAATTGGGATTCGAGCCACTGTGCTTTAATTAAGAGGAGGAGAACTGATAAACTGAAATGATTGACATTTGAAATTAGTGATACGGTTACGCAGAATCGTGGAAGATTTCGAGAAAATAGAAACATTTAAACTTGCATGTATGTGATGCTAATAGAATGCTAAGTCGAGGTGGGCCATGACTGTAAATGGCAAAATCTTTGATAACAAGTTTAAAGGAATATATATATATATATATATATATATATAGATAGATAGATAGATAGATAGATAGATAGATACTTAATTAAAAATTGATGCTTAATAGCATTATTTTATTATAATCGATGTCCGGTCACAAAAAAATGATGATTTTAGTGATTATTTTTTACCTAGTCTTCAACAATCCCCCCCCCCCCTGTATTATAATTATTAATGAAATAATAAGTATAAAATAAAAACATCAATAATAAGTATAATATTATATAATAAATTAAGTTATGAACATAGAAGGATAATATATGTTTTTCCATTTAGTATTTATATAATCACGATTGAAACTTTTTGAATTAAAGAATATATTTATTTTTTAATACTTTATAGAAGAATAAAATTTTAACACAGCAGTGTAAGGGATTTTTTTTTTCAAATAAAAAATAGAGGAACATAATTTATAAAATGAACATAGGAACCAAAATTTTTTATATGTAATCATGATTGATCATGTTTTCCATTACTGCAGTTATATTATGCAAGGATTTATTTATCGGTTCGTCTCCCTTCTTTGATAAATTATGCACTTAAGATTTACGTTAACTAGAATTTCCTTTTTATTGCAAATAGTTTTTGTTCTTTTATTAGTAGTTATAATATAAATATGACTGAAAAAAGAAAAGGAATTAAAGGAAAGAGCGACCATGAAATTTTCATTCAAGTAATATTAAAAAATTAAACAAAGTATAGAAATGATCTCCTCTAATATCTACATTTATCCTATATTTGAACTTTAACATTAATTTTAAAGGGCTCTGGAATTGTTACTGCGTAAACATTTTATGCTTTGAATGTTGGATGCTATCCAAAAGAATACAACGCCGCTGCCAGATTCTAGTCACTTTCTCAGATACGGCCCGAACGAAGAAGAGCAAACAAGTGATCAATAAACAAAGACGTTTTTAGACGGTTGATTGACACGGAAAGGAAATAACAAAGGTTTTTTTTCTTTTCCAGGATATTATTCCTGGGTTACAAATATTTACTATACATTAATAATCTCATGACCACTATTCAAATATAATTCATTTTCTATTTTGATCTTTTTATATGCTTATCTAGATGATTTGAACTCACCACGGTTCATTCAAAAGGCGTTCACAACAAAATCATTATTCTAAAAAGACCAGCAGGGAATATGTTATAGGATTACAAATAAATTTTATACTTCTTTTATTGATGTTGTACTGAGTTAAGAACAATCTGCGTGAAAGGACAGGTTTTGTAATAACTTATCAAACAGGCAACGACAAATTTGTGAAAGTATCTTCACATTTCCATTTACCGTAAAATCTCGACTATAATAACGCACCCGAGTATAATACGCATGCTCGATTTTGTGCGAAATTTTCGGAAAAAATTAAAATTCGATTATAATACGCACCCTTGACTTTTCAATATTTTATTTATAAATTGCACAAATATTTATTAGCAGAAATAAAATTTGTAATAAAAAGAAACGAAAACATTAAATTCAGTAGAAAAAAAAACTTAAATTTTTATTCAAAACAAACGATACTGTCAAATTATTAGTCTTAATCACTTTCACTAGAATACAGCTCATCTATTGTTGTTGCATCCATGTCATAATTATTGGTGCTGTCGTAATATACAGGGTGTCCATAATTAAAGTCCCACTTTCAAAAGGCTGCAAAAATGAACCACTGGTCAGAATGACTTCAAATTTATACTGAATATACTGGAAGAAGGGGGAAACGATTTGGCATAATAAAAAATGTTCCAAAATGTATCAATAGATGGCGCTGTAACATTTTGGAACTTTTTTTATTATGCCAAATCGTTTCCCCCTTTTTCCAGTATATTCAGTTCAAATTTGAAGTCATTCTGACCAGTGGTTCTTTTTTGCAGCCTTTTGAAAGTGGGACTTTAATTATGGAAACCTCAGGGTGTCCATAATAACTAAAGTCCCACTTGCGGGGGGATACCTGCTTAGTAAACGGGTGGATGAATCACGGAGTGCAGATGCGCACGCACCCGTGTTGCGACAATGTCTTACAGCTGCTGTACGTTCGTTTATCCAATGTTTGAAACTACTTTTTTTTGGTACGCGATTATAATACGCACCCTCATTTTTCTGGACAAAAACGTGATAAAAAAGTGCGCATAGTAATTGTACCCGAGATTTTACGGAAATATAATTATTTATCGTACGTAATTTAATGTAGAACCTGGATTTTATTCAATATTTACTTAGAAATTAAACTTAATATTATAAAAAAAAGACAGTTTATATTGTTTTTTTTTATGGTCCCTGGCCGAAAGATTCCAGACCATGGAAGGTTTGTGGGACGAGGGTATGCCGCTCCGGTTTTATGGCACCACAGTCGAAACCGTTGCAACCACAATTTTGACTGAGCAACCCCAAGGGCGACATCTGGTGAGCTCGTTCCCTCCTCCATCTTATATCGCCCCACAGAAGGACTCTCCGGAATACAGATTTAACACGCCCACACCCGGCGTACACCCGAAGGGATTCATTAGCGCTTGTCAGTATTCGATTTAAGATCTCTGTGTTCGAAATCCACCACACTAATTACTAGGATGCAACAAGCACAAAACAATTTATAGCCTAAGAAAACTTTTTGGAGGTTATAAAAAATTAAAATTTTTTCTATAATTTTTTTCCATTCAGATGTTTTATTTTACAGTTCACGTCCAGTTCTTGTGTACATGTGTGCATGGTGAGAATTCCTCAAATATTTTTTTTAAACTAAATTTCCCTCTATATAAAGAAAATGTTTTTATATTAAAATTCTTTACAGAGAAGAATTGTGTTTGGAATCCGAAGCATAAATATATTGACAATTCATCATATTTGAAATTTCGGGTATTGTTTTTTGTCAAAGAAAATTTTTACGTTTTCTGAGAGCTTTAGCCTTTTGGTACTTGTGGGCTTGAATTCCGCAAATAAAGTGGGTTTCGATGTCATATTTTATTGGCGCTGCTTTGAGTAGAAGTCTTCTTTGGACGTTATGAGCCACAATGACAGATACTGAAATTTTCAAAACTTTCCTTTAACAGACCACCATTATGAACTGAAGCATACTGAATAATGTGAAATAAGTATAGTCGAACGTGTAAAAGCTGTAAGTTCTTAATGATAGAACGTACAAGGAGAAAGTGAACAAAATTTTAAGCTAGCGCAAAAAAAAGCGTCCAAAAAGTTTATTTCTAACATTTTTTTCAAAATTTTGACAATTTGGAAGTTTGCTACGTAAAAAAAGCGAGTTTATCTTGTAAAACCCACTTGAAGTCTATCAGCACAGGCGTTTTTGACAGCTTCCCTTCCTCGTCCAAGTTTTTAAGTACAAAATTCGAACTCAGCGGCAGGGCCCGATTTAGAAAATTCTTGACTATAGGCACAACTCAGGATGGGGGACACCTAACACTGATGTGGGCGTAAAATTTCCAAAATTGACGCACAAAAAATGAAAATTATGAATCATTGTGAAAACACCATTTTACCAAAAATTGACTATTTGAAGAGTAGAAGTCTAGACGATTATCAAATAACAATAAGCAATACAACATATTAACTTCATCATTAAAACACCAATACAATGCTACCAGAAAAACTTATTAATCCCTTATATACACTATAACATACATATAATAAATTATACACATACATATGATGAACTAATCAATCAAATTTGAAAGGATATATAAAAAATTGCTATTAAAAAAGGTAAAATAAAAAAAATTTAATTGGGAATTTTTTCCTTTTAAAATAAAAATTTTGGGGCCCCCCAACATTCGGGAGCCCCTAGGCCCGGCCCTAAAGGCCTAATGGAAAATCAAAGCCTGCTCAGAGGGACAAAATAGGCGGAATGAAAAAAAGGGCGGGAAAATCTGGCAACTCTGAATTTTTTGGCGCGAAAAATCAGCTGTTTTCTATCCTGACCACAAACTGTTGATTTTTTCATTTCGAGACACGATGTCAGAACCAATAGTGCAAGGAGAACGTATTTTTGTTGCGCCACGTAGTTTGATGGCCCAAACACCGACAATGCTTGGAGTAGAACTAAATTCGACAATAATTTCTTGAACGCAAAGTGTTATCGTGGTGTGATTTCTACTAAAAAGGAATATTCCCGAGTTACCTTTGTTCCTCACACATAAATATAATGTATCATTTCTCCTTTAACTTTGTCTATTTTATCAAGCCTTCAGCTACACCTACATTTTTTATTATTAATTTTTCTAAACTTTAAGTACAATATATATCTAAATAAGAAGCATAGAGGTAAAAAATGGGATGAATTTGGCTAGTCCTGCAAAGTACTGCTGGAAGGAATGACGTCCTACCGGAAGGACCTTACACAAAAACGGACGTCCTGCTGGCAGGACGCAGTGATCAAAGTATGCCCAAGTACAAAAGTGCTTCCCGAAGGTCCTTCCAACAGGACTTTTGCCCTTGCGTTCTATGGTTGAGGTATTAAGGCTGCTATGTACTAACTCCATTGAATTCGGTCGCCTCAATGTTAAACTATGGAGAAAATGTGTCCACGGATTGCCGACTTGAATTCATAGATTTAAAAAAAAAATTGCACTCCGTCATAGAGAAAGAAATTTTACATGTGTGTACATTTTTCGTTTTTTTTAAAAAAAGCAATTAATATTTTAAAATTTAAATTATTCGTGGAAAAATCTTGTTTAGTGTGTTTTAAACGCTCATAATTTCCTTCGGTGGACGAAATTTATAAAATGAATCCTGTAGCGCTGTACAGAAAAGTTCAGGCTATCTGACAATACCAATTTTATTTGATTATCAGCATTTATGTACCTGTAAATAGTTGACAAAAATATATTTTAAATAAATAATTTGGGTCTGTGCTTAACCCCCCTATAGAGAGAGAGCCAATTACAATCCCTCAAAATGTCAATCCTAAGGGGGTGGAATTCTTGAACTGTCAACTGGACTCCTCCCACCACAAGAGTCTGCAAGAAGAGGAAAAGGGAAATACGATTTTTTTCTTAGTACATAGCAGCCCTAATGAACATTCTCTACTCTAATAACATGAAATATGTTACTGCACAGCCAGTATAATTTGATGCAAGTCTGTAGATTAACATTACTAAGGTTAAAAAAATCCCAATAAAACCCTGCAGCTTTTAGAAAACAAAAATTACCGAATGGAAATTTTACCAATTAATTCAGTTCAAAAGGGGGAAATGCAGCAAGGAACCACGGGTGGCCTAGTAGTAATTTGTTGGCTTTCGGTACTAAGGGTGCTCGATTCGAATCCCGACAAGCGCCATTAAATACTTCTGTGTCTAGGCAGGATATGGGTACGTTAAATTCGTAAACCGGAAAGCCCTTCTCTGAGGTCAGTAGGTGGGGAAGGTAAGATCCCCACTCATGTTACTCTTGGGGATGCTCGGTCAAAATTGAGGTGGCACCTGGCTAAGTTGGACACCGACCCCTGTGGTGTCATTATAAACAGGAGCTGCACCCCTAAGCCTACAAGCCTATATGGACCTGGTCTGGAATACATTTCAGCCAGGGGGCATAAGCTACAACAACAAAATATTTGTAATAAGCTTTGAAATAAATGCATAAAACTTACTCGTGCTGATGAACTAAGTAATATAGTTGGAAGTGCTTTCTGCAATACAAACACCCAGGAGCATTGACCTTTAACGCAATGTACAGATGTGTGAAACGACAGTGTTTTAAACTTAGGTTCGTTAAAATATCATCTGCTTTTCGCTCGTGAAGACTACCAAAAGTCTCTTAATGTATCAGCCAACTTTGAAGATTTTCATTCCCATCGCCAAGCTATGGTGAATTCCCACAGCATTCCTCTCAGAATTTATCTAATCACAGATTTGGAAGTGAATAATTTTCAGTTAGGTATCCAGTATATTTGAAAACATCTTTGAATTGAATGAAGGTTATTAAAAACATGATTAAAATTTTTAATTACAAAAGGTTTCTTTTCTTGATTAATGATTGTTTTTGCTCAGTAGCGTACTGAGCATTTAAAAAAAAAATTCTCTCTGTTCGATGTTTTTAAAGTAGGATTACGTTCCTCCATAACGGTTCTCTGGAAAGCAAAATTTCAGATGTCCTGCGTCGGGAATTATAATTTTGGCAGTGTGCCAAACCCAGTCTTTATCACTTCGGCAAGCAGTTAACAGTTAAACAGAAAAGTACCAAAATGCGTCAAAATTTTGACATATATGTATACAGTGGAATCTAGATCGATCGTACCCGAACGATCGTTTACCCGTATGTATCGTTTATTTCACCCAGTCCCGAATAAATTCCATATAAAACAAGTACAAAAGACCGCATGGATCGTTTCTCGATCCATCGTTTTCCCGCAATATTCATTCAGAATATCGCAGCTTTACATTAATTTATCGGATCGATCGTTTTTTCATAATAACTGAACCTGAAATATAAATGTCTGGATTGAGCTAGAATGACGCTCTAATTAAACAATGAGCAGAACATTTGAGATGCACGGTCAAGTATTTTTTTCTCTCTTGTGTAGCCTGGTTTCGCTTTATTGTACCACTCCCATTATTTGTTCGTCGTTGGTGTTGCTTAATTCTTTAGCCCCTGGAGTACCCTATTTTAGGCAACTCATTCCAAATTCACCGACTATTCAACATTTCGTATCTTATCAGCAATGGTTCACAGTCAGCTTTTTTGTTGGCCTTGGGATGGAGGCGCCCTGGTGTTTGGTCTAGTGTATGAGAAGTTTCTGATTACTGCAGTTCTACACTGGCCGATGAGTGTTTCACCCGGAAGCAGAACTTCCTGGTGGTCTTATGTCGGACTCCATCCAGTGCAATGGAATGGTTCTAGTTACAAACGATTCACGGCGGCCGCTTCTTTATACTCTCACACAATAACCGATACCGAAAAGAATGCAGTTTGCAACACAAAAATAAATATTGTTTACTTGTGGAGAGAAAACCGACAAAAAACAAACGACGATTAAGTACTTTTATTTGAATCAAATTTCCTGGGTATCTACGTGTATTTCTTTTTTTATTATTATTATCTTGGATTTCAGTACAACTTTGCAATTTTATCTTCAGTTACACTACGGGTATGTATGCATTTATGTATGTTAGTAAATATATTTTAGGGATATCAAACTTTAAGGTATGTTAATACTTTTTTGTATATTCCCACATCTATCGTTTTCCCGCATCCATCGTTTAGTTCAGTCGGTCCCTTCGAAAACGATAGATCGAGATTCCACTGTATATAAATATAAATATATATATATATATATATATTATATATATACACAAACGTACATATATATAGATACATTTATACATAACACATACATACATATATACATACAAAAGAGGTAAGCAACGATAAGTAATCCCACGTTAATAACCCGCGGCAGTTTCGTTAGAAGAAACTACCTGAAAGTTTTTTCTTCTAATTCTGTAATATAAAAATATACATGTATCTGTACGTTTAAAGGTTATCTACCGTTTACAGATTATCTGTACGCCTAAAGATTATCTATTATATTATCTTATAAATATTAAAAGTATAAATATTATATTTTCATACGTGGTATCTAAATATTGTTATCTAAATTATATATTAACTTATGTAAAAGTATATTTAAATACTAATAAAGTCTAGTGGGGCTTTATTATTGTCAGTTCGACAATGAATCAACTTCAGGAAGGGAATAAATAGACTCGCAATATCTTAAAATTTAAAAGTGGCAGTATATATTCGTGATATAAATGAACAGTGGGAAATGTGAGAATCAACTTTCGAGTAATTATATGGAATATATTTTCCCGCTTTCAGAGAAAATAGTAATTATAGATTCAAGGGCATATCAAGCAAAAACTTTTCAGAGTAAGCAAAATTTCCACGATCAGCACATTGGATAGGATCCAAAAGAACATGACGCCAATGCCAGACTTCTTATTTTTTTTTCTTTTCATTCAAGACAAATTCTACGCAGAAATGTTTAGATATACTTTAATGAGGACAGACAAGATGAATTGAAAAAGACTTGCTTTGGAAGGGATGATGGACAAACAGAAATAAGAATGGGGGAAACACTATTTCGTTATTTCGCTTTTCAGCATGAAATATCTGTGATAGTATACTATTAAGCTGATGATTGCTAGCGTAGTGAAAAATCCATTAAGCTTTGATTTTTTAACGTTTTTTGCTATTGTCGTTGCGAATGTCTCTTGGCCGGAAGGGTTCCAGACCATGCCAATTGGCTTTTCTGGCTGAGGAGTGCATCTCTGGTTTACAAAAGCAAGATTCGGAGTCCGTCTTATCTAATTGCCACCTCAATTTTGACCGAGCACTTCCAGGGGCGACATCTGGAGCGATTGAACTTTCTCCCATCCTGTCTAATCGCATAGGAATTTTTGGTCTACGGATTTAACGTGTCCATATATGGACACGAATTTATTTACTGGGGCTCGTAGGGATTCGAACCGAACACTCTCGGCGCCGAAAGCCGACGCGTCACCACCAGGCCACCTCGTGCTCTATATTATTTTGAGCGCTAAAATTATATATTCGTACGTTTCCCCTTTTCAGACAGGAGAACGAAGGGAAAAGATTGTGAAGCTGATTCTCATCCTGATCACTTGGCGTTCTAGGGAGAAATCCTTTCTAAACAGCTGGAGGAATGAAATTAAAGTCCTGTTTGTTATGAAAGAAAAATGCAATAAATATGGAAAAATGGGGCTTTGTAGGTGACTTTTATTTTCATATCTTTATAATATATGTTAATAATATCTTCTAAGTTTAGCAAGCATTCACAAACTTATTCTGAGACGAAACCATGTGATTTGAAAAAGAAAAAAATTCATGGAACTCACATCTAAATTACATAGATAATGCACTTCAATCTTATTTTCTAAAGACATTACAGACCATTTTAGAGTAATTCATTTATGTAACATATGTGATAAATGAAACTTTAAATTTAATAAAATGACCATTTTTAAAAATATTTTTTGTTCCCTTGAAGTCTTCAGTTTACAGTTTTTAACCATGTTTTCCATTATATGTTTGTCGTAATTAAAAACTCTTAACTATTTTTTTGGTTTTTAACGGTATCATCATCGTCATATTTAGCACGACAGCCCAAGGTGGGCCAGGGCCTTCTGTTGAAGATTCCTCCAGGACAACCTATTTCTAAACGTGGTTTTCCAGTTATTCACTCTAATCACTCTAAAATCTGATTCAACAGAGTAAAGACAAAACATTCCAACTTCCAATTCTTAAGTCCTTAGTACGTTTTCCAAGTCGTTTCCATAAGGCAGTCCAAATAGTTTCTTCATGTGATTTCGGAACAAATGTTTTTTTTAAGGGGGCGGGGTAGTCATCCCCTCGCCCAACCCCAACCTGGAGGACCAGTCCCCCAGATATAATTCCCAGGGGCAGGGTGCCTGGCTATACCCCCAGACGCAGGGTACTCATTTTAATCGCTTTTTATAACATGCATGAGCTATATGGGGACTATTCTTTCACACCCGGTCACCACAGAGGTGTTTTAACGATATAATGAGCTGATAATTTACAAAAATGTAATTTCTCTGTTAAATATTTTCTAATATTGATCTGAACAGTATCTTGATTTTTCTATTAAGTGGAATTAAACAGGTAATAAAATAGAGAGATTCTATAGTGGCACTTTTAAAATTGTCAATTGGATAAAACACATTCTGACACATGTCTGAGATAATTAGAAAAACAAACTCAATTTTAATAAATAACATTAGCATTTAATTTCTCTTCTTCTTATTTAAAATTAATTTTATCGTTGGTTACAATTTGCGCAGAAACAACATAATAATTATCTACATATATTAAGAAAGTATTGGAACACATAATAAAACCTAGCTACATATATTAATTATTCTGTGCTCTCGCCTGAATAAATATATTATAAATTATTTTTATTTACCACCACCCTTATTGTAGATTGATGATTATCCCTCATTGTTTTACGAAACTTGGTCCAAAAGCAGACCAGAAATCTCGAGATGCCTCAGCATAAAAAAAGGCGACAAGGACCGAAGAGCGGACAACCTCCAGCTATATCACAGTATCAGCTTTTTCTTCAACTGGCTCGAAAACCGTTAAAACATCCCAGCACCAAAAATCGCAGAGGTCAGAAAATATTCTAGAACAATTAACACCTTTCAGACATATGATTGGTTAAAAAGATGTTTGCTGGGTCGTTGCTATGGAGGAACTATGTCCCCCTAATGACCGAGAGGGTGGCAAGTAATTCTCCCTTCTTGTGAAAATGACCTTGTGTACTATCCGTATTGTTACAGGTCACACTTAATTGCATACGGGAAGCACATTCCCTTCTTCCAGGAAATCCAGTACGAAAAACCACAGAAATGATTTTCAGCACATAGACATTTTCAGATTTTACAAAATAAAATAAATACACTTATAAATGTGCATGGAACCGAATTAATGTTGTTTCGAAATTATGAAAGAAGAAAATAGTATTTTTTCTTTAGAGTTACAACAGTATAATAATCAAAATAATTACAAAAGTCGAGTTCCATGTCACATTTTCTAATGTTTTATATCTAAGCAATGCCGCCCACATGGTATAGTGGTTAGCGTTTTGAGCTTCACGCAGTGAGCTTTTGTTCAAATCCCGCATAGGGAATGGTCTGTACTGTGTTGTCCTCCCATAGGCAGCAATGGTGGCTCACCTAAATGAGTTCTCCCAATAAAGTAGCCACCAAGATTTCGCAGTGAATAACAAAAGGCGAATGTCTCACGGAAAGTTCATCTGCATTAGAAAAAAAAACAAGTAATATAGATTATTATTTAGATTTATTCCTCATTAAACCCTAGTTTATATTTATTCTCCAATGAAAGTTTTAAAGCTGTGTTAATAAATTTTGGTGAATTACTCTTATCACAAATAAAGGTGCATATTAAGAGGTTTGTATTAATTTTAAAGATTTTAATTTCATTGAAGTTTTCATCGAATTTATTTAAAGAAATTAAGTAGAATTTTACTAAATTTAGGATGCAATAAAATTGATAGGAATATTTATTCAATTTCCGAATTTTTGCCTCATTGAAAATCTTTTGGTGGATGTTGATGATTTTTTTTGATAATTTTCGTAGAAAATCACTAAAAATATTGGTAATTTGGTGAATGTTGTAAAATGGTAAAAACCCTTATCATAACTATTTACATATTAAGAGATTTGTACTAGTTTTATAGATTTTAATTTCATTCAAGTTTTCATTGATTTTATTTAAAGAATCCAAGTAGCATTTTATTAAATTTATTATGCAATAAAATTGTAAGGAATATATATTCAATTTCCGAGTTTTTACCTTATAGAAAATCTCAATAAGACGAAACAATTAACTGTCTTATTCTTCCACTATAAATGAACAAAAAAATTATGAAACTTTTATTTAATAGTTCAGTATTTGCAAAATATTTCCCTAAATTGAAAATAAAGCGAAATAATTAAATAACTTTTTTTTGTAATATTTTCGAAAAGATGCCTTTCAAGTAAAAGTCTTAAAAATTTTTTTCAGAATGTCTTTTGCATTTTAACTAGTTGAGAAATATGTCACTGGAATCTTATTTTATTGGCTTACCTCTCAAAAATGTTTCGCTGATGCAAATGCCTCGCTCGCGGAAAAAAGTTTGAAAAAGATTGGCATTTCGCTATTAACCGTTTAACAGAAAGAGCACACACCTTTATCCTTTCAGAGGTGTCAATGTCCTTTTCAAAATGTTGCTTTCTGGATATGCGTTTGACAAAATAATGTTAAATTTTTCTTGATATCTTAAACTTCTAAGAGTATGTTCTAGAAAATGATTTTGGATTTTTAAATTCAATATAGTGTGTTATGATTGACAGAAAAAAGTTACCGTAATCCAAAATTACTTTATTAAATCTTGTTAATTATTGAAAATTAATTAAAATTTTTATTGGTACGGGGTGATATCTAAAAAATAATTCCCTCATTTTGGTAATGGAACACATTTGCTATTATGTGTAGTTATACCGCAGTTCAAATCTCATTTGGTATTCGAGGTACTTGAAAAATCCTTCTCATTTTTTAGGACTAATGTTGTTTCAGAATGTTGCTTTCTGTCTATGCGTTTGACAAAATAATGGTTAATTATTCTTAACCCGCGAGAACGCACCCGCAAAATGGAATGACCATAAACACACCCCTGTTTTTCAGAAATAAGCAATTCCTTGTGTAGCTGCCCCTTACGTCCCATTCTTTCAGATTCTGGAATTTCAAACATTTTTCTACTCCTCTTCCGGTCGAAAACTTGTTCCTCGGGTCTCTCAGGCCCGGCGCGCGTGCTGGTGTTATAGGTTTGTCGCAACACCATAGAGGATTTATTTACTGTCATGTCGCTATATTGGAGTTTCTAGGAAGAGATAAAGCGCTTACGGGCTATATTGGCCGAAGTTTCAACGGATGAGGAGTCTTTAGCTGAAGAATCTGAAGAAATAGATGAGAATGAACAACATAGTGATCATCAATCGTCATCTGAAGAAGAAAGTGATACCAGTGATGAAGACGATTCCCCCCAAGAATATTTCATTCGTAAAGATGGGCTCACAAAATGGAATAAGCAAAAATTCCGACAAAACGTAAGAGCCCCATCATGCAATATAATCACCAAGCTTCCAGGAAATGCTCGTATAGACAAAAATCTGTCTTCTCCACTAGATTCTTGGCAGATTTTAGTTGATGATACAATTTTGCACAACGTTGTAAATTGCACGAGTATCTACGCTGATAGCATAGCCAGTAATTTTCAAAGAGATCGCGATACTAAAAAAACTACCCTGGCTGAAATCAAAGATAGAAAATCAAAAACCATTTGTGTCAAATGTGAAAAGAATGTCTGCAACGGACATGCTTTTACTGTATGTAAATTATGCTTTTAATGGGAAGTCACTAATTTTTTTTCTGAAATTCTTGTCTAAAATTTTATTATTTCTATTCATTTTAATTTGTAATGTTTAAAACCTAACGAAAATCCATTTTTAATGATAAAAAGGGCAAAATTGATTGACCAGGCCTCTTTGACCCGACGCGCGTCCTCGCGTCAGTGTTGTCTGCGCGCGTCCTGGCGGGTTAATTTTTGAAATTTCTAGAGTATGTTCTAGAAAATGAGTTTTGATTTTTAAATTCAATACTGTGTGTTATGATTGACAGAAAAAGTTCCCGTAATCCAAAATTGCTTTAATTAATTTCCAATAATTAACAAGATTAATAATCATTTGTATTAGTACGGGATGATATCTAAAAAGTAAGGACCTCATTTTGGAACCAAAGCACATTTGTTATTATGCGTAATCATACTGCAATTTACAACTCGTTTGGTATTCGAGGTACTTGAGAAATCCTTCTCGTTATTTAATGAATAATCTTGTTTCAAAATGTTGCTTTCTGAACATGCGTTTGATGAGATAATGGTAAATTTTTCGCGATTTCTTAAATTTCTGGAGTATGATCGTGGAAACAATTTTGGATTTTTAAATTCAATATAGTGAGTTACAGCGCATGATTGATAGAAAAAAGTTCTCCGTAAACTAAAATGACTAATTAATTTTCAGAAACTAACAAAATTTAATCTATTTTTATTGGTGAGGGAGGATATCTAAAAAGTAGGGACCTCATTTTGGTTTCGGAACACATTTGCTATTATGCGTATTTATTTATACCACAATTCACATCTCGTTTGATATTCGAGATACTTGAGAAATCCTTCTCATTATTTAGGACTAATGTTGTTTCAAAATGCTGCTTTCTGAATGGGCTTTTGACAAAATAATGGTAATTCTTTCTTGATTTCTTAAACTTCTAGACTACGTGCTAGAAAATCATTTTGGATTTTTCAATTCAATATAATGTGGTACAGCGTATGATTGACAGAAATAAGTTTTCCGCAAACTAAAATTACTTGTATTATTTACAATAATTAACAAGATTTAATAATATATTTTTATTGGTATGGGTAGATATCTAAAAAGTAAGGATCACCTTTTGGTACCGAAGCACATTTGCTTTTATGAGTAGTTATACCACAATTCACATCGCGTTTGGTTTTCGAGGTACTTGAGAAATCCTTCTAATTATTTAGGACTAATGTTGTTTCAAAATGTTGCTTTCTTAATATGCGTTTGAGAAAATAATGGTATTTTTTTCTTGATTTCTTAAACTTGATTATGTGCTAGAAAATAATTTTGGACTTTTAAATTCAATATAGTGTGTTACAGCGCAAGATTGACAGAAAAAGTTCCCGTAATAAAAAAATACTTTAATTAAATTTCCTTAATTTACAAGATTTAATTAATATATTTTTATTGGTACGGGATTATATCCAAAAAGTGGGGACCTCATTTTTGTTCCTCATTTGCTATAATGCGAGGTTATACCTGAATTCCCATCTCGTTTGGTATTCGAGGTTCTTGGAAAATCCTTCTCATTATTTAGGACTAATGTTGTTTCAAAATGTTGCTTTATGAATATGCGTTTGCAAAATAATGGTAAATATTTCTTGATTTCTAAAACTTCTTCAGTGTGTTCTAGTAAATGGATTTAGATTTTTAAATTCAGTGCAGTGCTATATTATTGCTTTTGACTGACAAAAATTTTCTTAATCCAAAACTACTTTGATAAATTTTCATTAGTTATCAAGATTAAATAAACTGTTTTCATTAGTGCGGGGTGATATCTTAAAATTAGGGACTCATTTTGGTTCTAAAGCACATTTGTTATTATGAGTAGTTATACCAAAATTCACACGTTGCGTGGCATTCGAAATACTTGAGCAATCCCTCTCATCCTTTAAGCCTAAATGAATTTCGCATGTTCTGTTCATCTTAAAATGATTTATTAATTCACTGTTTTGTACTTCGGACCGGAGAAATAGAATTATAAAATTTAATGTTTTTTTGCTCTAACTTTAACGAACCATGACAGCAAGTTCAAAGTGAGCGTTATCAAATATCATGAAGATTGCCCACAATAATGTTGATTCAATACGAAATTTAAAATTGAAATTTCGTTGCAGGTTTCAGTTTAAGTAAAGTTGTTACATAGCTATCTGTTTTGAGGATGTGAAATTTGGTTCAAATTACGCAAAAATCTAGTTTTTAAATAAAAATTTCTAAGACTTACTTTCACTACAGACAGCAACAAAATTACCAATCTAACACACACATATTTAGGCCTCCACGAAAGTAATTTCTTACTCAAAAGATTCTCTGCTGAGATGAGCAACGTTAGGTAAAAATAAGAAATCTATAAGCTCTTTTGAAACAAGGCGTAATCCTTTTGATGAACAGCTGCAATTTATTAACGCGGATCAAAGGTAAATTCAGCAAACCCGTTTGATGCTCATAAAAACGAAAAGAATTGATTTTATTCCAAGATAAAGCGTCGGCTATTTTCTCGGGAAAAGATAAAAGGTGGTTTACTAAACGTAAAACTCTATTACTCTATCCGCAAGAATTCTGTTTCTGTTGGTTTTTTTATAACCCTTCTTGATTACAGAAAAGAGATTCTTAATAATTTTTATTTCCTTGGAAATTTATCTTTATATAACTGCCTGAGTTATAAACAAAATAAACAAGTTTATATGTTTAATTATAAATGATTTGATATTTTATTGTTAGTTTTTATAACTGATGAAAGTAAGGTGGTTTACTAAACGTAAAATTTTATTTTTCTATCCGCAAGAATTCTGTTTGTGTCGGTTTTTTATAACGCTATTTGATTACAGAAAAAATATTCTTAATGATCTCTGTTTGCTTGCATATTTATCTTTTTAGAACTGCCTGACCTATAAACAAAATAAGTAAGATTATATGTTTAAATATAAATAATGTGATGTGGTATTATTGCCTTTTGTAATTAATGAAGTAAGGTGGTACACAGTATAAATAACAGAAAAAAACGTGAAATGTTATACGCATGAATAAGAAGAAAACCCAATATAAAAAACCATAAATTTACAATAATTTCCTCAGAATTCAGCTAGATTTAGCCTTTCATCATTGGAGCTAAAAAACCCTGAAAAGTAAAAAATAAATTATATGCATTTATAATAAACCACTAAAAGCTGAAAAGGATAAATGTCAAATTGTTTTTAGGAAAGTAAAGAATTTTGAAAAGTAAAGCTGAAAAATACAAATGTCAAAATTGCCGAATGTTTGTTAACCAAAATCAATTTAAAAACTAAACACAGTATAAATAACATAGAAAGGATTTAGCCTTTATCATTGGAGGAAAAAATTCTGAAAAGTAAAACATAAAATATATAAATTTATAATAAACCTACCAAAATACATTAAAAAACTAAACACAGTATAAATAATATAGGAAATAAAAGCATACGAAATGTTATACACATTAATAATATGGAAACCCAATTCAAAATATATAAATGTATAATAAACTCCTCAGATTTCAGCTAGATAAGGTCTTTCATCATAAAAAATCTGAAAAAAAATAAAATTAAAATTAAAATAATTAAAAAAATAATAAAATTAAAATTAAAATAATTAAAAAAATAATAAAATAAAATTAAAATAATAATGATATTCGCACTGAGATTATTGCAAACTTGCTGTGGGTTGGGAAATATAGGTGTAAGAGGAGTTTTAAGTCCGAAATAAGTTACTAGGATAGAAGCTTAGTCTTTAGCTCTTCAACAGACACAAAGATATAAGCAAGGGGGACTGCAGTAGCGATTAAAAGAGATCTTGTGACACTTAGCGTGGTTGATTCGAATTTCGAGATCGCATGTCGAGAGTGTCAGTATGCCGTTAGATCTGGTCTATTTTAGAGTATAAAATCTGAATTGAAAGATTATTATTTTCATTTATTATTCTGGTTTAATATATGACTTGAAACTTTTTGATTTTATTTATTTTTATCTTTTCGCTCGCTGTTTGTCAGTTATCCCTAACGTGGCCGCCATATTCAGAGAGTTGATTCCACAAAATGTAACAGTTTACATTTAGAGCAAGCACCCTTAAAAAATTGTTGGTTTTTTATTAATTAAAAATCACCGGTAATTAATTTTGGAAGTTCTTAAAACCCTCGGCTATTTTTAAAGACGCCTGTATGTAAAATTTCACGATCGTCGCTCCTAAACTGTGGATTTCTATCCAATTACAGACATTCATTTTTATATATTAGATTTCCATTTCTATTTATACTCAACATTTTGTCCGAACTGGTGAGTTTTTCACTTATAATTTTTTTTTTCGAATCTTGAACTGTGGTCTTTATTACAACTGATGAAGTTTCCTACAGTGTGAGTACTCGTTAAATAACTTTCTACTGACGTACACTCTGTATGCTATCATGACTTTCGATATTATAGCTCGAAAAACACCCATTAGCTTCGGGGTTGCATATATATATATATATATATATATATATAATATACAGAAACTTATTAATGTTTTTGATAGACCCCCAAAAGGAAATTTTGTCCTTAAAACCTTTATTAGTTAAAATTCTAAAACGGAACAGTATTTTGTTAGAAAGAAGTAAATTTATTCAAATTTATTGGCATTGAATACGTTAAGATTACTGTTGTAACCTTAGAAAAATGACATAAATGGATGTGATTTAAAATCAACTCATAGGTTTACTTTTTCAATTCCAACTAATAGTTCACACTCTCCCTATATACACTCACTTCCAAAAGTTAAGCACGGAGGGGAAAATGTTAATTTCCGTAAGCCAATTTGAATTAAAGAAGCTGAAATTTGGGGAAAAGGTCGAAGGAAGTATGCAAATATGTTAGGTAACAGCCAGTCACGATTTCGCGACGAGAAATATGCAAAATAGGCAGTCGTATAAGAAGCCGGCATTGTGAAGGGTTACAGGAGCTGCATGTAAATGCTGATGAAAGGTGTTTAGAACATTCGTACTGTTTGTTTTCAAGCTGGACGTGTTTCTATGGCTTCCAGAAGACGAATGGAAGATTCTGAGAGCTGTCGGGCTGTCGGACGCATTGAAGCAGGACAGTCTATCACAGATGTTGCTCTTTTCTTCGGCGTTAATCATTCCATCATTTCAGGATTATGGGAACAATTATATATACTCCAAACCAGCCAAACAGTTGTCCGAAGACCTGTAGATGGTCGTCCAAGGGTTTCGACCCCCTCGGAAGATCGATATATTGCTGTTGTAGCCAAGCGGAATCGAAGATCAACCTCCACACGTGTGACATCTATGGTTGCAGCGGCCATTGGTAAGGCAATATCTGCCACTACTGTTTGTTGAAGGCTACACATGAATGGTCTGTACCACGAGTTTGTGTTCCTTTATCCGTCCAATCCAGAGGGGCACGATTAAAGTGGTGCTGCCAGCATGTGAATTGGACTGTGTCTGATTGGGGCAACGTTATGTTCACAGATGAGTCCAGATTTGCTCTTCAACCTGATGATAAGTGTGTAAGGGTCTGGAGGGAACAAGGCACACGCAATCGGCCCGAGAACATCACCGAACATCATGCATTCCACGGTGGAAGCATCATGGTCTGGGCAGGGATTTCATTGGGATATCGCATCGACCTGCACATTTACAGGCGAGGTTCTGTGATGGCTGTACGGTATCGAGATGAAGTCCTAGACACCACTGTGAAACTGTACGCTGCAGCAGTTCTCCTTCTTTCGTTTTAATGGACGGTAATGCCCGTCCCCATACAGCTGCCATCGTTGACGACTTTCTGGAGAGTGAGGGGATTGCGCGTATGGAGTGGCCGGCGTACTCCCCGGACCTTAATCCAATTGAAAATCTTTGGGATGCTCTCGGACATGCTGTATATATAGACGTTTCCCACCTCCAGCCACTCTCAGAGATTTAGAAACTGTCCTACAGGAGGAATGGCGATTACTGGACTCTGCGGTGGTCGATCACCTCGTAACAAGCAGGATCACACTCTGTACACTTTGTATGAAGGTGAGGGTGCTCACATACCCTATTAATGTCGGTTTTGGTTGTTTGTTTTGCATTTAAACATCATTTTGTTAATGACGCAAATATGACGTCAACTTATAATTTATGAAAATTCAATATTTTTTTATCTCTGTTTGTAATTCTTTGTTTTGCTTCACGAATAAACATAGAGCAACTTACTTGCAGCATTTCATGTCAAAGCAAGCAGTACTTATCCATTTTTTCGCATTTTACCGCTCCGTGCTTAACTTTTGGAAGTGAGTGTATATGTATTTATATATCTTGTTCAAATTTTCAATCGTTAATAAAATACTTTTTATTCATCCACTCAAGTTCAAATACATTTTTTGTAGTGGATGAAACTTGTAGTGGATGACACTTGATGTTAATACAGTTTTTTCATATATTAATTCATTAATTAAATTTAATTAATCAATTTTAGTTTTAGACCTAGAGCGTCTCTTGCTCTTGAATATTAATTTCCCTCTTCTTACTGTGTAAACAGTAGCACTGCGGTAGCGCGGGCTCCTCCCGTCCTGTTGGTTGCGGGATCGAATCCCCAACCTGACAAACTTTTTCTCTCTCTTTCCCCCCCCCTCCTAATCTTGCACAGTAGGCAAGGTTCTGGAAGGCAATCCCTTTTTATCAGTTCTTACTATTAGTTCACACTCTCCCTATATTCAATTCCTACTATTAGTTCACACTCAAATTTTTCTTTGTTGACCTACGTAGGAATTGACTTTAAACATTTTTTTTTTATATTACTTGTTTTAGAGTATAAAATCTGACTTGAAAGATTATTATTTTCATTTATTATTCTGGTTTAATATATGACTTGAAACTTTTTTATTTTATTTTTTTTATCTTTTCGCTCGCTGTTTGTCAGTTATTCCTAACGTGGCCGCCATATTCAGAGAGTTGATTCCACAAAATGTAACAGTCTACATTTAGAGCAAGCATCCTTAAAAAATTGTTGGTTTTTTATTAATTAAAAATTAACGGTAATTAAGTTCTTAAAACCCTCGGCTATTTTAAAATTTTGTATGCAAAATTTCAGGATCGTCGCTCCTAAACTGTGGATTTCTATACAATTACAGACAGACAAACATTCATTTTTATATATTAGATACGACGATCAATATATACAATTGATGTAGAAAAAAATATATATATTTATAAAAAAATCGTAAGGGATATTTTTATAGACAAAATAATGTCCAATCGTCTGCTGCATTAGCAAGAAAAAAAAATATTTTTTTGTCTATTTAGTTGTTATGCACGTGACGATAAATTTATTTAAAGGAAATCACGTGATCAGCATTTAATAAATTAAATTCTAAAAATGAATCTTTAAAAATTCACCAAAAATCAGAAAATAGAGGTAAAGATTCGGAAAAGATTTCATTTCAAAGGAATTTTTATGATCTTTCTTGTGATATAAATTTTATAACCCTCAAATTATTATTTTAAATGCAAACTTAAAAAAAGTTACTAAAACAGCTTAAAAATTTAATTTCAAAAAATCTAAGAACAATTTTTAAAAAATCTCTCTTAGTGCACCCCTACACTATAAGAAGAATCGGCATGCAAAATTTCAGCCCTTTAGGTCCAGCGGTTTGGTCTGTGCGTTGTATATCAGTCAGTCAGTCAGTGAGTGAGTCAGTTACGGAACTGTTTTATATATAGATATAGGCAAACGAACATGGGATACAATTGTGACCTTCCGTCTGTCTACGGGACACGATTGCCTCGCCGCCCATCTGCTCCGCATAGGAGTTTCAACCGAACCTTTTTGCCCACTATGTGATTCTGGAGAAGTAATGGAAAGGGACCACCTGTTCCGCTGTGGGGCTCTTCACGGATCTACAGAGGTGTCGAGATATTGGGAAGCAAGAACGCTCCTCAGGCAATGACTTCGGGCTTCTGTTTTTATTTTACCGTTCCTTTGTAATCTCTTTTGCCTTGCCATTGAAAATTTAAAAAAAATAAATAATCGATGGAAGTAAGGTGGTTTACTCAACGTAAATCTCTATTTTCCTTTCTGCAAGAATTCTGTTTGTATCGGTTATTTTAATACTTCTTGATTACAGAAAATAGATTCTTAATAATCTTCGTTTGTTTGGATATTTATCTTTATATAACTGCTTTACTTAAAAACAAAATAAACAAGATTATACAGGGTTCCCACCTATATCCGTTACACCTCCCTTATCTTCTAAACGGTGACAGCTTAGGCCATAAAGTTGGTGTCTAGGTTTAGTAAAAAGGCTATGCGCTACTCGATGAGACAACTTACGCCATCTATCGTCAAAGTTTGGAATTAGCGTTTTTATCTCAAAAATGGTACGAGATACGGGAACAAAGTCAACTACAACGTCGTTCAGCATCGTCGATTTAGTAAGAAAAGACACCTTGCGCACATTAATACTCAAAACAGAATGTAAAAAATGAACATTTGTTTGGTCGTGATTTTCAACACTATGGCGTCGTGAAACTCGGGCGAAGCTCGAAAAGACGACGAAAAAGCTCGAAAGCGTATAGTGGCTAATGGAGAGCATTTTCAGCAACATAGATAAATGATCCTGGAGATATGGAAGTGTGTCAGTTTTTTTCTTCCACTCTTTTTGACATGACAATTTTCGAAATCGTGACCAAACAAATGTTCCTACATTCTGTTTTAAGTATCAATGTGCGCAACTGTCTTTTCTTACTAAATCGACGATGCTGAACGACTTTGTAGTTGACTTTGTTCCCGTATCTCGTACCAATTTTGAGATAAAAACGCTAATTACAAACTTTGCCGATAGATGGCGTTGTAAGTTGTCTCACCGAGAAGTGCATAGCCTTTTTACTATACCTAGACAACAACTTTATGTCCTAAGCTGTCGCCGTTTAGAAGTTAAGGAGGGTGTAACGGATATAGGTGGGAACCCTGTATGCTTAATTATAAACGATGTGATATGTTATTATTACTTTTTATAGTTGATGAAAAGAAATACCATGCAGTAACATCATTACCTCGAATTAGATACTGAATCTGCGTGGAAAAATTTAGTCTTTTGATATAAATTTTTTTGGAGCATTTTGGTTATTAAAACGTCACATATTTTGCCATCAGAATTAATAACAAAATTTAAAATGCAGATAGAAATGAATTTTTAAAATATGAAATGCTCACATTTCTGCCAAATAATATGAAAATGATCCAAAATTTAGCTTTTTCTATTCCAGGTAGTAAATGCTTTGAACTAGGAAGATTTTAATCTCTAACTTTGGCACATTACGTTTAGTGGATTTAAAATACTTTAAACTGTAGATTACTTGTGCTTTCACACACACACACACACACACACACACATATATATATATATATATATATATATGTAATATATCCATTACATCCTTAAATTATAATCTGAAAGGGAAAACTAGCTCATATTTACATGGCTTGAGCTAGACTCAGCCTGAAAGGAATAACATTTAATTTAGAAGCAGTCGGGTCGAATCGTTTATTAGAGCGACAAAAGTACGTCCGTCCATTTCAGAAGACAGCACGGAAGCGAATATCACTTTTCAACCTTACCGACGACAGGGCGAAAAAAACATGTGTCTATTATTTTGTAGGGTCAGCAGAATTTGGGGCTCGCGATGCGAACCCACTCCTTTCTCCAGACGTATACACGTGTAGAAATGCAAAGGCATGCGATTTATGGGAAGTTCTGTGGCTAAAGTTTTTTAAAGCGATAAATTAATATTACTGGGGATTGGATTTAGGAAAGGGAATTTAAATGCTAGAATGGAGGGCATAATATTTAATATATTACATATATATATATATACGTAATCCTTGTGTAGTCTTTTAAGGAACTTCTTCATACAATATTTGAAGATATTCTTAATCTCTTTCTAGAAAAATTAGTATTGTTGAAAATAGACTTTACTTTTATTTCTTTATCATAACAATTTTATGAAAAACCACAACAAACAAACATTAACCATTGAGGAATCTCTAAACATGAAAACAAGAAGAACAAAATATTGCAGTTAAATTAGCTTATGAAAACTTAATCGCATCATCGTCGGTTAGCCATAAAAAACATGCTGGGGAGAAGCATTCACTATACCACATTGGTGTTATTTGAAAAGTGTAACAACTCATCTCTAGCACTGCTCTCCCCCGTATATACTTATGTCATTAAAATTTACTGGGCCCGGGGTATGAATAGATCTCATCTTAAAAACATTATTTTCGTACACGACGGTTCGTACACCATTATTTGCGTTCCATCTATCACCAGCAAAATTTGAACTAAACTGAAATTCTTTTGTTATAATAATAATTTAACTTTAAAGATTACAATAATAATTCAAAATGCATTGAATTCTTAATAATCTACCAGGTAAAGTAGTGGTAGTGCTTCGGCTTTTACCTGCGAGGAAGATTTAATAGGAGTTTGCAATTCCTGTGATAACATAACTTTTATTTAAAAAAATCATTTATATGAAAAAAGTGCGGATAATTAGATATATTTGGGTTTGGCATGTGTTTATAATCGTTAACATATCAAGAAGTAGCGAGCCTGAAATCGTTTTGTACGTCTTTTATAATGTTGCTACTTTGATGAACATCAGGGTAATTTGCGTGAAATAAATAAAAATATAGCAAGGAGCAATTTCTTATGCTTAGTTTACCCTTTTACAAAAAGGCCATTCCGTACCCGGAAAATACTTTTTTTATCATATATGAGCTTTTAGGAGAGATCTGAGTATGTAAGCACTTATGAAATAAAGAGCAGTCATGCTCCAATTTATATTAACGTAGATGGGAAATAAATTCTACGCTAGACTACGCCAGATGCTCATAAAAGTCAAAAATATGTATATTGATTTTGTTCATAGCTTTGCTATTTTTCTTTTTTGGGGAAAGATAAAAGTAAAAATTACAGCGAAGTAGGGACGAAATGTTACAATTTTATGGATATATGTAAGTGCTTTACGTTGCCTCCTTGACTTATATTTTAAATTTAATGTGTTATTATCAGAGCTCCCAACGAGAAAAATGTAATAAACTCAGATTACAACAAAAAAAACCCGAAATTGTAATAAAAAACTCAGGTTTTAAAATATATGTATTTTTTGTTAAAAATTATAAAAACATACAAATAAGGTAAAACACACCACATTTTCTCTGTTTACTTGTAGTAAAATTACAGTTATTTATTACACTGCCAAATTTTATTCATTTCAACATTCACTCCCCAAATTAATTTTCTAAAGACGGACATTTTTTTAATGCTTAACTCTTATTGTGCATAACATACTCGTTCTATTACGTATTTTGCCAGTTCTGTTTTAGGTACCAAGGTGTGAAAATTTTGATATCAATTTATTACATGTTTTGCCACCATGCGTTCATTTACAGTTTCAGTTTTAAGATAGTTTGTATCGTTTGCTGTGGATCTGTTAACTTTCAACAAAATCTTTTTATACGCACTCAGATGAGTAAAGTGAAATAGTAAAATGGGCCATGCAGTTTGATAAGATTTCATATTTTGGGTTATGCTGGCTCACCTATTTTGTGCTCCTATAATAAAGTAGCCAGCAAAAATTCTCCGAACTTCATAGGACAATGTCAGCAGAACAAACCACTGTTAGAGACAAGTGTCTGCCGCACTTAATATATATATATATATATATATATATATATATATATATATATATATATATATATATATATATATATACTATCTATCATTAAGTATTTGGACATCCATACAGAAGACAATATCTGACATCCTGATGTACGTCACGCCCTCCGCCGTTAAATATCGTGTAGGAAACAACATTGGCATTAGTCGCATGCAAGATGCCACGAAGTGCAGAGTTATCTGATTTCGAGAAAGATGTAATCGTCGGGTATCACAGAAATGGCCGATCCTTAAGGGACATAGCTAGCGAGATGAATTACCCAAAATTAACTGTGGCCTATGAGATTCAGAAGTGGAAAGGGAACGGTGATTGTTGGTATGTGTCCCGCGTCGGCAGACCTACGAAACTGGGAGACAAAGACCGACGGGTGCTGTCCGGAGAAATTTGGAAGAACCACACCCAAACCAATAACCCGCACACTCTGGAGTTTCAACAGGCATCCAGGAGGGTTGTTTCGATGAATACCATCCATAGGAAGCACATCTGCTTGATTTTCCTAGTCGTGCTGCCGCCCATAAGTATTTGATCACAAAGTTCAACCCCGCTGCCCGGATAATGTGGTGAAAAACACATCGAGAGGGGACCGTAGATCAGTGGAAACGGGTTCTCTGGAGCAAAAAATCATGGTTCATCCACTACCGTTCGGATGGCAGGGTCTGGGTCTGGCGTCTGCCTGGAGAACGCCTCCTGCCAGAATGCATTGTGCCCACAGTAAAGTTCGGCGGAGGTGGAATTATGGTCTGGAGGTGTTTCTCCTGGTATGGACTGGGACACTTGGTCCGACGCCTACTGCACTATTTTAGATGACAGTGTGCTTCCTACGTCGTGGAAGTTTTACGGGTTGGACCCATGTTACTTCCAGGACGACAACGCCAGCTGTCATCTTGCGAGGTTCCCCATGGATTGGTATGGTGACAATGGGGTCAACCGAATGGACTGCCCTACTCAGAGCCCAGACCTGAACCTTAACGAGAACCTCTGGGCCGAGTTGGATCGCCGAAATATGGGGTGCAAAAACCGTCCAAACTTGGTGAATGAACTTACATGTCTTCTCCAAGCCGCGTGGAAGAAAATACTAATAGGGCATGTTCACTTAGTAGTCCGTTGCGATGCGTTAAGGAAAAGATGACGTTGAGACGAAAATAAACCAATCATAGGCCTCCAAACGATTAGCAATGAAATTTTTAACGCCTGTGATTGGTTTATTTTCGTCTCAACGTCATCTTTCCCTTAACGCTACGCAACGGACTTCTATGTGAACAGGCCCATAGCCGTCATACAAAGGCTTGTGGAAATCATGCCTCAGAGGGTTGAGGCTGTAATTGCCTCTCGTGGAGGCTCTACCAACTATTGAATCGGAATAAATTTTGTTTTTCTTTTCTATCACAGGTATCCAAATACTTATTTTGGAATTTTTTCATATTAATCTAAAATATTAAATAAGATTTTTCTATTCTACTAGTTATTTTTTTCATTGTTTTCCATTTTTTGTTGCTTTATTTCATAGTCTATAAATTTGAAAAATATTTGGGGTTTCAAACAACTATGCACAGTTTTTTGGCAAACACTTGCATTAACAGTTCTGAGAAGTTAGAAATAAATCAGAAGAAAATGCGTGCGCATGGAGAATTTTGAATAATTCCAGCATTTTTGAAGAAGTTTTTGAAAAGCAGGTATTTTTTTCCACAAAATACTTATTTGTGAATTTTAAATGTCTTCAGTGTAGTATAAAATAATACTTAGTATTCTGATTTTGAATACAGAGTAAAATATTGGAAAAAATTCACCCTTAATGAGTAATTTCACGGGGGGGGGAAGTCGGGAGTTTACTTCAGAAGTATGCAATTATTAAAAAAAAATCAAAATTATTTTTCTTAAAGAGCTGTACTGACATGATGCTCTGTCATATCGTAGTTTTTTCACTACTGTGATATATGAAAAGGAATGTGCTTCCCAAAAATATTTATTTGTGAATTCTAAGTGACTTCAATGTAGTAAAAAAGGATATTAGTTACACTCACGTGGTAAAATATTGAAAATTTAAAAAAAAGGATAGAGGTTGAAGGTTCCATGTCCCCTTAAACTGTCTTATTATAATTAAATTATACTTTTACTAAGAAATAAATGTTAATTCTTTTCTCTATTTTTTATTTACAATGAAAAAAATCCCCTAGATTTTGAGACATTTTCGGAAAGTAAACCCCAAACCCGTCATTGAAAACCAAAGTTATGGAAAAACCAAGATCTGGGTTTAAAAACTCCAGTCTGGGAACCCTGGTTATTATACTACTCAAATGTTCTGGTGGCATTATAAACGGATAAAAAAATGGACGGATAAAAGCGGATAAAAAACCTTAACGGATAAAAAGCGCAGCTTGGACAAAAAATATGTAAAGTCATTGAAAATAATTGATACATTATTTTAATCTTTTGCAGTGATGCGAATTTAATATGAACACGAATAAGAAATGGCTTCAGTAATTACAATAAATGGTGTTCTTTAGTTTATGCTATGTGTACAGACTTCCGAAAGCTTTTAAAAGAATTAAAGCATTAAAAAAAGAGTAAAAATATTGAAATTTAACTTTAAAGTTTGTATTTATTATACAGAAAAATCCTATTAAAATCCCTTTTTACCTCTTTTATTAACTAACTTTTACAGCTAAATAATGTATGAAATAACATAATTGCTTTTCTATAATTTTACATCAAAATCTGAAGGATACTGACGCACAAAGCACTTAAGGCATTGAAATAGACATTCTCATAACCCATAAAGAGATGGCTTAAAAATTAAGTACTCTTTAAACTACAAATTAACATTAAAACGATCCCGATAAAAGAATTTTGATAATAAAGCACGCGCAGAGAAAATTTTGCTTATCGTTATGTCTCACATTTCAGACGGTGTATAAAAAAGGAAAAATAATAAATCTTTAATTTACTGAGAGTTTCTCAGTTTGTTCCGAATTCATAATTTACTAAAATCTTAGAAACTGTAACTTTCGAATAAAATTTAAATAAATGTATAACTTATGGTCTTTTAAATTAATTGAAATTAGCTTTATATCTAAGAAAATTATTGAAAAACATCTAAGGAAATTATTGAAAAACATCTAAGGAAATTATTGAAACACATTTACCTAATTAAATTTACAGGAATAGTTACAGTAATAACGAAAGACATTTAGTAAGTATACTCGTAATGGGTAAGTACGCTTAAATTTTTCCCAAATAAAATTATGTATTTCAGTGATTTACATAGTGCTATAGAAATAATTTGCTTTCATTACTATTCATCCTTTTCTCAATTTTCTTTTGCTTATTCTTGATCTTTAAAATACGTAAAAGCACAAAACATTCGGGGTTGATATTTCGCATGGGTACCTATAGAAGATGCTAAACAAATAATTCATTAACAATTTTTAATTTAATTAATTAATTGTTAAGTGATTTAATAATTATCTTATTATTGTAATAATGAGAAGTAAACTTACTACCCTTGTCGGGCTCGCACCTGATTGATTCTTAATTGGGAAAGATGTGACAACTTTAAGTATGATCGACAGGACCATTAACAACTCAAAGAACTTGTTAAAGGAGGACAATTCCGATACTAAATGGAATTGACATCTCATTTAGAACAGTTAAGCAAAAGATCGTTAGCGCGGGAAGAGAGGTGACGTAAGAATGGGAGAACCTAGCAGATGCGGCCGATGAAAGACTGTGAATACTTAACCGCAGAGAAGCGGACTGCCGACAAAGGCTTGAAAAGGTGACTCCCGGTAAAGATGAAAACTACTACACGGGGTGCGGTAGAACGTACAAGAATTGTCCAAGGAAGGTGATAAATGAACGAAACAGCACGATGCGGAGAGCATTATAGACTGAGCTTCGATTATGTATTGACGTACTGAGAAAGCGCGGAGAACCGAGGGACTGAGGTCTCAAATTTGGACTGTCTTATGTGCCCACCCTCTCTCTAATCTATACTACGATGGTTCTACGGAACAAACTCATGTATATTATTATTATTGTATAAATATGTCATATTTAACAAGATGTACATTTCGAGCAACCTATTCAATTTATGCCTAAATTAACGAGACACTTATACATCGAGTCACGACGATTCGACATATTAGATGTTAGATATTATGAACTGACATTAGCTGGAAGCTTTAGTGTCATGAAACGAAATAACTATTTTATCATAAGGAAATAACTTTTTTTTCATTATATATATGATGGATTTCGCTCAGACATGTTTTTCTACTCTTGTTGAAAGGGATCAAAGTCATATAACTATTTAAGTTATTAGAAAGAATTGTAAGAGATTAGAATTTATGTGCTTCCTCATAGACGGTTCTAAAGACGAGCATTTCTTAATTCTAGGCAATTTTTCAGTACCTCAGTAGAAGAGTATTATGTCACTAGCATATGTTCTTTTGATACTCTAATATGTGTCTTAAAAATATTATTGATTTTAATTTTGAGACAACAACAATAATTTTGAAACGAGGCTCGTCAACTTTCTTTATATAGTGAAAAAAGTTTTTCAGTCGCTAAATGAAAATATATTATCAGCGTAAATTTTCTTCTTCCTGGTCTATACTATCTTTCCATTGGTGCTTTAGTTAAATATGAAATACTGTATAGTTTGCAGTTTTATGAAAGTAATATTTCATACGTCTTCGATACAATTTCAGTTCATAATGTAATCCAGGGATTTACAAACTTTTCCTGCTATGGAACACTTCGTAAATCCTGAAATTTTAACGGAACTCCTTGTTTATTTTGTATGGTATGTAACAACACAAAATCAATAAAATTTTTAAAAAGGAGGAAAAAACATTAATTATTTATTTAGTATTTGAGGTTTTAGACATTTTAGGACATTTATCTATGTGCTTCAAGAAATTCAAACATGTTTGAATATCTTGTAACCGTTGCAGGATATAAAACAATTCCACGTTTTCACGCAATAAATATTGACTTTCCACTGAACACCAGTGTTCCGCGGATCATAGATTAGGAAATTCTGCTGAAATCAATATTATCCAAAAGTCAAGCTTAAATTAGTACAAAGTAACTTAACAGCAAAAAGTAAAACATCAGAAATTGGAATACAGACTATTCACATACCTAAACTACTTTGAGCACATGCAAATTTCATCACTTGGAGGTACGCCTATGAACGAGGGACGGATACTGCAGGTCTATCAATACACCTGACTGTAGCACAGTCTACATTCTTGTAATCCTGTTGGGAAATGGAATTTTAATTACTGGTTACCGCATACAGGCATCAATTTGACTTATTTTTAAAAGGTAGAAATATCGGAGTGATGTAAACAAAACGGTTACAGTCGAAAGTTTCGAGAGCAATTAATGCATAAACTCTGCAATATCCAGACTGTAGAGGAAGCTTCCAAAACTCTAGACACGTTTATCGAGGACCAGTTCAAGGATGTCCAAGTGTTCATACTAGGACCTTTACCTGGCATTATCTAATCGTTACGAGATAATGCCTGTGAAACAACTCTTATTTCTTACAGCATGTATGTTAACAGTAGTGTTAAGATTCTCAAACTTTTACCATGAAGTGGAAGAGCAAAGAGCTTCTCACTTATTGGGCTTAGAATGAGTTTGCCGACCAATTCTGGTAGCACTATTATAAAGAGAGATCGGATAATACTTTGCCATTCCCTTATCGTCTCATAAATGAATCAGTCTAAATATGGAAGTTTGTAGTACGGGTTAAAATAATTTTTGATAGACTATCAGAGCTCTACATCTTTCACAGATACACTGTTATTGGTAGAGGATACAGAGACGACATTATGGACATTACATTCGGCTCTCTCAAAGTTCAGTGGGTCCATAGTCGATGAATCATAATTCGCGAAGTCATTGATGTCAGCTGGCGTCACTAAGCAAACGCGGGAAGCGCTAGCGAGACGAATCATATGCCTTAACACTCCTTTTCCGTAAGGGTCATTCAACAGCCTAAACAAACTGTACTACATACTGTCAGCTTTAATCAACAAACTGATGAAAAACTGATTTGAGGTAAGTGTGGCTGCAAGGAATAACCACTCTGTGTTTCAATGTCCCAATATCAGAGTTTTCAAGTTTTTTTTTTCAAAAAGGAAATAACGTTTCGATATTTTCTAAAACACTTAACTTTCTGTTAAGAATATTTTTTCCCTTTTCTGTGTCATTGTACTTCCCTAAACTCATTGCACAATCGCACCAAGTTAATTTGATAATATTCAGAAGGACATTGATTAGAGTTAAACAAACAAACAAACAAACAAACACACACACACAAACACACAAACACACAAACACAGACACACAAACACAAACACAGACACACAAACAAACAAACAAACAAACAAACAAACACACACACACACACACACACATATATATATATATATATATATATATATATATATATATATATATATATATATAGAGAGAGAGAGAGAGAGAGAGAGAGAGAGAGAGAGAGAGAGTAAAATGTCAGCAAAATGAAAAACTACCAGATCTGTTCTTTAGCTGCACTCGTAAAAGTCTTTATAAACATGAATTAAATATACAATTATTACATTTGTTTAAATAGCAACATTGTAATTAAAATATTATATTTGCTAAAGAAAGTAACCGGTATAAAATTTTAATCTATGCAAGTAGTGTCGAGAACACGGTTCCCCCTTCAGTTACAGTCTTCATGCATAGATCGTATTTTTAGACTTAAAATCAATAATCTCGTATTTAGTTACTGTTTCTCCCCTAATATTACTCACAAAGATATTAAACTTAACAAATATAATTAAAATTTTTTCCGTGTTTACTTTATTCGTGATTTTGTCAAGAAAGTAATTAAACTCAGTTTAAAAGAGAGTTTGTAAAATTTATTCGGTTTGATTTGTTTAAAAAATAATTGTGAGCCTTTTCAGCAAAAGAGAGAGAACAAAGAACCCTTTCAATTATCTCAATAACTTCTTTAGAGTCGTAAAAGATTCTCCAAACCATACATAAGTGACCGTATCTTTTCCACGTTGGCAGTTGTCCAGTAAATCTGAGTGTGGCGCCTAGTGTCTCGTTTTATTTTTTTTATCTTCATAAGACTTGTAGACATCGACTTGAGGGAAGATGCTTGGTAGAAATGAAGGATCGATAAATGTGAACTTTGATCGGTATTTCTTTCAAATAACTGTCTTTTTTTATCTCCAATACCAGGATTTTACCTCGTGAAAAGGAAATTGATATATATTTTTTCAAGATAAATTATGCCCTAAAAATTTATGGAAATAATTTAGTTTGAGGAGTAGCTTCTATTCCTAAATTTTTTCAAAGATTTTTAGGACATTAAAAAAATAATTTCATTTTGTTCACAGTTTGAAAAAAAAAATAATAGATGTAACTTACAATGTTGATGTCGGTAAATATACACATTCTATTAAATTTAACTTTTAATTAAAATATTTCCTGAGACTACTAAGGTGATGTTTTCTGATAGTGTAAATATTTAAAAATACTTTTCCATATTTTTTTATATAATCAAAAAATCAGTTTGATAACATAGACTACTTGTTAAGAGACATTTTACTGTTCGAAATATCTGTTAGATAAATAGTTGTAGAAGAAAATTGCATCTAAAAAGCAAAGTCTGCTGCACCTAGCGGAGGTGTAAAAGTTGATGACATATACACGTCTTTTATGTATTAGTGTCATCTAAACGCTTAATTTCACTAGGTGTAAAACGGAATAAAATAACAAAATTATTCATGATAGGTAGGTGTATGTACTAAGCAAGAATTTAATGGTGATTATTTCATGTAATGTAAATTTTTGAATTAAACATTATTCTGTATGAATACAGATAAAAATTTAGGAATTAAAATACTTTGAAAAAATGTCATTTTAAAGTAAGGGAAAAAGAAAACTTAATTTTAAGTCAAATTATAAAAATATTTCAACATTTGAACCGGAAATAAGGAAAGTAGTAAGTGAAAAATTTATTAAATTTAAAACAATAATTTAAAGTAATTAGATAAAAAATAACTTTTCTTTAAATGGTACTGAGACATATTTCTGCCACTTCTTTACCTTTTAATAGGGTGATTTATAATTTAGAAGAAATACCTAACAGTAAAATCTTTAATTCGTCTACTGTTGTTGAGTGCAATATTGACACGATTCAATATAACACAATTTAAGTTCTTGAAAAAGCTATTTTACATTTAATCTCTTTGAAAAATAGACAGAAAACAGACACTAGTGCACAATATCTCTTGGAGAAATTCAAGTTAAATATTTAGGAAATCGTTTCTTTTAAATTTACTCTTTTCTTCTCGTACAAATGATCACCGAAGACTGCTATTTCGACGTTCAAAGATACATTTATTAAGTTCTGGTAATCTTTTTTTTCAAATTAACAAGATCTTGTGTTTATCTTCCGGCCCCTGAGCAAAGTAAAGATGATAATCAAATTCACTTTCTAGTATAAACAGTATTATATTGAAACACTAATTGAATAATTGCTTTACAACTGCGATCTCAAGTTTAATGAAGTTTATTTTGTATGAAATGCTTCGCTTCTAAGAGGTGGCAATAGATTTCAAATTATTTTTTGTTTGCTAAATGTCTTAGCTGATTTCTACGAGTTGGAGAGGCTTTTTTTTATCGAGTATAAAGTATTGGTGAATAAATTCCAGTAATTTTCTTAATAGAAAGCCTAGAAATTTGAATAATATTATTAATATATCACGGTATTGTTAAAAAAATATGAAGCAAATATGATTCTATAAAAATTTTTTGAGAGATACTAATTTTTACAATACTGAAGTTTCATTTAAAATACCCCCTAGTGATACAAAAATTTTCGGGAAATAACTAACAAAAATAAGAAATAAATAAAGTTATATAAGGTTGTAATAATTTTATACCTGTTTACTTTGAGAAAATTATATGTATGGAAATACATTTTTGCCATCGCCGATACTACTTTTCATCACTTACAGTGTTTTTTTGTCTTTTTGTTAGGTATTTTCGGGAAATACCTAACAAAAATAAGAAATAAATAAAGTTATATGAGGTTATAATAATTTCATACCTGTTTACTTTGAGAAAATTAAGTGTATGGAAATTGCATTTTTGCCATCGGCGATACTACTTTTCATCACTTACAGTGTCTTTTTGTCTTATCCTGATGTTGGCGAACTTTTAGACTTAGGAAATCAATATTGGCAAATCATATTATATTTTATTTCCTAATGCAGTTCATTAGTTTTATATACTGATACAGAATTATCGTAAGCTTTTTATTTCAGGAGCTTAATCTTGATACTATTAGTGGGTATCTGCCAGTATTGTGGGACAATTCCTTTTTATATTTTGTTCCAGAGCATTAAAAACGTTAAAATGGTAGATTTTTCGGTTACGTTGTAATTAGTAGTTTAAACTCTTAAGCTGTATTTACGACATTCCTTTATCTTTAACCTGCCAACAGCGAGAGATCATTTTAACTTGCGAGATGAAATCGTCTCAGTTTCACCGAATGAAAAAGGTATCCGACTTCGTTTTAAATCTCGATTTTGACGAAAATTCCAAATTTTTTTAAATTCCTGATTTTTATAGAATAGGAATTTCTGTTTCTAAATCTGCTTTTATTTTTTTCTGTGAAATCATTAGATATGAAACGAGAGTTATTTAAACAGAGCAGCAGCTGTCCATTTCAATACAAGTGAAAACTTCTAACTGTGTATTCTGAAGAACTTCTGTCACCAAAAAATGTACGAGGTAGGGTCAAAAAGTTCCGGGAATATGTCAATTACAATTTATTAAAAAACAGAACAATAATTTTACCTTATTGGCCTTCAAAGTACTTTCCACCTGCATCCCTACACTTCTTTCAGTGTTCGTATAACTGTTCTAAACACTCATGGAATGCATTTTTTGAGAGGTCCTTCAGTTGCTTCGTAGCATTTTCGATTACCTCATCTGAATCCACAAAACGGTGTCCCTTCAATTTCATTTTCAGCCGAGGAAACAGGTAAAAATTCGCTGGTGCTAGGTCGGGAGAATAAGGAGGATGTTTCAGAGTGGTAACACTGTGTCTGGTAAGGTACTTTTTCACAATCAGAGCACGATGTGGTAGAGCATTGTCGTATAAAAGAAACCGATCGTTTGTTGCCTATTTTTCAGGTCGTTTTCTTCTGATTGATTCTCGTAGTCGTTTAAGGATATCCAGGTAAAGTTCTTTATTGACAGTTTGGCCTTCAGGAATAAATTCGTAGTGAATAACGCTATCGTAATCGAAAAAACCAGCAACATCAATTTCCCTCGGCTTTTCCCTCGGAAGAGGAGGGGAGCCCAGTCCGAGGGTCATCTTCGATGTTTGTTCAACCTTCACGGAAACGCTTATGCCTCTCGTACACAGCCGTTCTTTTCATGGCATCGTTTCCGTTTGCTTCGTCAAGCATCTCGAGCGTCTCAGAAGGTGATTTCTCGAGCAAAACGCAGAATTTGATGTTTGCACGCTGCTGTAAAGACAACATTTTCAAATCCTACGAATGAAAAATTCTCTTTGTCAGAAATGATCTGCAACTAACGCCGACAGTACCAGAAATGAATTCCAGATGGCTGTGTGTTTTCCTTATTAGTACTACCAACATCCAAAAAAGATATTTCCCCTCCAACGAACACCTGCGTGAATGTAGGCGACCATTCCGGGAATTTATTGACTCTATCTCGTATACGACTAATACAGGATGTCCATAATTAAAGTCCCACTTTCAAAAGGCTGCAAAAAAAGAACCACTGGTCAGGACATCAAATTTAAACTGAATATACTGGAAGAAGGGGGAAACGATTTGGCATAATAAAAAAAAAGTTCCAACCACTTACAGCGCCATCTATTGATACATTTTGGAACTTTTTTTATTATGCCAAATCGTTTCCCCATTCTTCCAGTATATTGAGTTCAAATTTGAAGTCATTCTGACCAGTGGTTCTTTTTTTGCAGCCTTTTGAAAGTGGGACTTTAATTATGGACACCCTGTATAATAACTCAAAATATAATCATGGTATGTCTGTGAAATTTTTCATGTATTTTTAATAGTACTTAGAATGTAATGAACTACAGATTTGGCTCTAGTAGTCGATTTATAGCTGTATTTATAACAAATCTCATGAGAAATAATTGAAATTTTGCATGTAATAGCATATAATGACCTGTATTTTTTTAGATTTCGAGATATCAATTACTTTTTAGTTTATGACATTCAGAAGGGCCGAAAGTATATATGACAATGAGAAATTAATGTTATATGCATAGTTATTTTTTTTTTCAGATCTAGAGGCCTTTATGTAAAAATTTGTAGCATTTCGACCAAAATTCTTCAATTTTGCAAAAAGTTGCATAGTTATTTACTATTATTTTCTTCATTTTCCCATTATGGTTCTCTATTCCTTCGAAAAGTAAGACAAAATTTTTGAAAGTGAAGTTTTCGAAAAAAAAAAACATGGCTCCGAACACAGAAGGTTAACTTAAAAGAGAAAAGTTAAATAATGTATATGTTTTATTGTTTTTGTGCTCCCTATTGATATTTTCCAGAATATTTACGTCAGATCTTTTATATTCAAACCTTGGATTTTTTGATTTCAGAATAATTTTTGAAGGTTGATAGATTTGATCCCGTCTCAGAAATTGCCTTTAAAGAGGCTTTTCAAATAAAAGGAAAAAATTACTGCAAGGTCGCAATAAATTCATTTGCCAGTGTAATAAGTAGACAGACTTTTCAAAGGAAGAAATATTCATTCATTTAAATTTTTGATTGCATACAGACTGATATTTAAAAACTTTTTATTGGCTTGTTGAATACTGCATAACTTAGCAAATTATCTATGCTGCCAATATATAAAGTGTAAATTGTGAAATATCCATTGTAAAAAGTTTTCTACATTAAGTAATTTTCTACTGGTATAATGTTTATACCGTTTATCCTTTCCTAATAATATCAAATTAATTTATACAATTTAATTTTATAAATAATCATATCATTTCAGACATGCAAATTTAAATACTGTAAAAGGTTTCTTAAACTCAGAGTATAATTGTCACGGGTACAAAATTTCATAAATTGATTATTTAATGTAGTGTTTTAAGTCAAAATTCTATGTACTAGGAACTTGAGCCAATATGATTCTAGTCATAATAAAAGTAAATTAAAATGTCTTGACAGTAACTAAATAAAAATGAAGTAATTTTATTAGGCGACATTTCATAAGGTAATCGATGGTTGATTAACATGAAAACTATTTGTTCCCCTTTCAGAGTTCTTATTCATTAACTATTTTTATGATGGCAATGTAAGTAAACTTGCGTAATGTATTTTATCAAAACAAGTGAAAGAAATTTTTAGTGCAATAATAAAAGAACTGATCTACATACATTGAAGTTGTAGACTGCCTCAAGAAAATTGATTACGCAAATTAAAAATCGTTATCTAGCAATTAATATCATAATTGACAGCCAGCATCGATCAATTTTTAATTTAACGTTTGTTAATTCTTTCATGTTTTTGTCCCAAGAGGTGTTTATCCTGTACGAAATTAAAATTTTTTTACTAAAAGCTTTAAACTTCTCATAGAAAAATCCGTGACTTAGAATGCAGAGAATCAGTAACCAAAAATATATCTTCACAATTTTTTTTATATCATAACTATAATTTTAATAAATTTTTAGGTGAAATGGTAGAAAAAAAATATAATGTTAAAAATCATCCAATTTGAAAATATGAGTAATTAATGAGGAGATGCTATATTTAACATTTAATGCAGGTGAATTGATAAATTTCCAATTGCAGCGTTATTTGTAACATCTCCCCTTTATTAGCTGTATGACTAATAAACTAAATCTATTTCAGGAGATAAAATAGTTTATATTGATTCAGCAGACAAGAAGAACGTTTACCTGATACCATGAAAATTCCTTTCATTTATTTTTTTTCAAATATGAATCACTGAAAGTTCCCAATTGTGAATGGGCTTTTCCTTTTTTTATTCTGCACTTGAAAGAATATTCCCCCGAAGTTCCACACATTTATTTGTCACACCTGTCTTATTCTACACGCCCAAAAGATGATTTTAATCATTTTGTGACATATTTTTAGAAAGGAAGTTCTTTGTTTTCAAAGAAAACGGTATTTCAGTCTTTCTTTTTAAAAATACAATGGAGTATCTTTGGGAGAAAAATAATACTTTCATATAATTTTCAAAAAATATTTGAAATACGCACAAAAATAAGCTTTCAGAAATAATTTATCTATGTTAAAACTGCTGTTTCATTGAAAGGAAAATGATTTCACAATTTTGTACCTTTTGTTTCTAGAGTGACTGATTTTTCATGGCGTTTTTATGGTTCTACATAATTGCTTTTGGAAATATGATTTTGCTCATATATAGTTCTGCTACATTTCAAAGAACTGATAGAGTCAAAGAAAAGGTAGAAAAGTAAATAGTAGCAGTCAATTTAATGAACAAGGTGGATGGATTTTCTAATTTGTTAAATGTATTTGGATATCACTAAGTGTTGAAAATCAACGCTCATTTTCTCTCCTTATGCTCCTTACGGCATGCGTGCGCACACGTTAATTACGACGTCATCATATTTTTTTCCTGTACGGGAATGCTCTGTGAGCGGTGGTAGAAAGAGAATAATGCTGCTCTCTGTAACATGCTTCTATGCTAACTGCTGTGAAAATGTGTCTTAGTCCTATTAAATGTTTTGCTACTACTCTGCTGCTCTTGTTACTCTGCTGCTCTTTTTACTCTGCGTGACTAAATTCCCATAATGGGATATGGGCCCAGGCAGCTGCTATTCACTGCGTTATAAGTAGTAGCATGATTATTTTCATTCGACGTACTGTCATTCGAAGAATTTAAGCCTAGCAAAGCGCTCCGCGCTGTGCTATTCGACTTGGGATTTCTAGGCTGTGAAAATCTCCGCGAACAAAATGTCGCAATTGAGTACGATCGAAAAATTAGGCAAGGACAATTTTGATTCCTGGAAGCTGTAAATTGAAGCTGTTCTGATAAAAAACGACCACTGGAAATATGTGATCGGAAAGGAAACTAAGCCAGGAACTGGTACCCCAAATGAAAAGAATTGGATTCAACATGATCAAAAAGCCCGTGCTGACATTATATTATCCATACAACCAAGTGAATTGTGTCATGTGAAACACTGTACAACTTCAAATGAAGTATGGAACAAATTGAAAGAAGTTTATGAATCAAAAGGACCGGCGAAGAAGGCTTCATTATTAAAATCTCTGTTATTCCGAAAAATGAAAGAAGAAGAAAATATGTGTGTTCAAATAAATATTTTCTTCGAAATTGTTGACAAGCTCAAGCAAATGGACATTGATGTTGCTGATGATCAACTTTCGATTTTGCTTCTTTACAGTATCCCTGAAAACTACGAAAATTTTAGATGCGCAATCGAAGCACGAGATGAGTTACCGAAGCCTGACGCTCTGAAAATTAAACTCCTAGAAGAATGGGAAGCAAGAAAAGGAAAAGGATGTCCTGAATCTCAAAATGCTTACTATAGTACAGAAACAAAAAGGAATATTCAAGAACAGAAGAAAAATGACAAATATCGGTCATATCCGAATAGGAATAATTTTTCTGAAAGAAGTTATAGAAATTTCAAGTGCAATTATTGTCACAAGCCAGGTCACAAGGCCTCCGAATGCAGAAAGAAAATATCTGACAGAAAAGCTGTTTCAAATAAAGGAAATAACAATTCCATGATGGCTACAAGTTATGATAATCAAATTACAATGGCCTGCAAAGAAAATCTTCAACAAGCATAATCCTGGTGCTTAGATAGTGGCTCAACGTCCCACATGTGCAACAACAAGCATTTATTCACAGAATTTTATCCTCAAGAAAATTCGAGAATTCAACTCGCTGTGGATAAAAGTGCTGAAGTCATCGGTATCGGTAAAATTCTTATAACAGTACCTACTGACAACGGTAAGACATATCTTACTTTAAACAACGTACTGTGTGTTCCCGAGCTAAAGTGTAATTTAATATCAACCTCCAAGGCCACTGCAAACAACCGTTCTGTAATTTTTAAAGAGCGGTATGCTAAAATATTAGAGCCGAACGGCTCTACTCTAGTGAAAGCTATCAGAAGAGGTGATCTTTATTATATAGAACACTTCATCGAAACAGCTGCTGTTGCCAAGGTAAGTGACTTTCAAAAATGGCATCTTAAATTAGGGCATTTAAATGAAAATGACTTAAAGAAACTCAAATCTGAAAATATGGTACGAAATTTAAATTTTAATTATTATGAATCTTTAAAAGATTGTAAGATTTGTATAGAAGGCAAACAATCAGTCAGACCATTTCCCAAAGAATCAAAATATGAAAGTGCTGATTTATTAAATCTTATTCACTCTGATTTATGCGGCCCTATGCCTGTACCATCTCATGCTGGTTCTAGGTATTTTGTGACTTTTATTGATGGCAAATCGCGTTATGTAGAGGTTAGTGTTTTAAAAACGAAAGACGAAGTTAAAAACGTGTTTATAAAGTTCAAAGCTGTCGTAGAAAATCGTTTGGATAAGAAAATAAAAGCGCTGAGAACAGACAATGGTCTAGAGTACCTAGGGGAAGAATTTAACAAACACCTTGAACAATGCGGAATTAGACGAGAAAAGTCAAGCCCCATGACACCACAGCAAAATCCTCGAGCAGAGCGAATGAACAGGACTTTAGCTGAAATGGCCAGATGTTTATTCCACAATCCAATTTACCGCAAACATTTTGGGCAGAAGCGATAAATTGCGCTGCTTATATTCGAAACAGATGTCCCTATAGAAGTTTAACTGAAAACAAAACTCCTTTTGAATTATTTCTTGGCATCAAGCCAACCGTCTCTCATATTAAAGTATTCGGATAAAAATGTTTTGTATTGAATAAGAGATCAAAAGGCAAGTTTGAACCTAGATCGGCTGAACATATATTTGTAGGATATTGTCATCAATCTAAAGCTTATCGCCTGTGGAATAAAAATTCTAGAAAAATTGTTATAAGCCGCGATGTTCGATTTATCGATGAGTTCAAAAGCAATCTTCCAAAAAGCGAAGAAAGAGAGCTAATTTTTCCATTTAAAGAGTCTCCCAATTCAAATCAAAATGAAAAAGAGAAAATTACCCATGATGCACCCTCGCCTGTGCAAGAAATTATGGTAATGTGGCCCATAGCGATCAATAACCAACTTCGTGAAACAAGTTAAAGCACGAAACGGAATAATTCGAGAAGGAAACTCGTTTACAAATGTACAAAAGGTTTTATTAAACCTTAATATATTTACAAAACATAATTTATTACAAGAATTTCCCTGGCTAACACAAGCCAAATATCCTTATCCACGGTCTCTGTTCAGAGCAAACCCGTACAATCTCTCAAGAGATTAATAGGCTTTTAGCCGTCACAGACCCGGCGCACTCCAGCGCTGTCGGTCTCACCAGTCGGTCAGCTAAAAAGTCCCCCAGACAAAGAAGGGGAGTCCTTTTATCCTTTTTTTCCAATTTTCTAGAAGAATCCAGAAGACTCCACAAATTGCTGGAACAACCTGGACTTCCGGGCCGATGGAGGTCACTTCCGCTCGTGCCGACCCTTTCAAGGAAACCTGAAATCCATTTGGGCCCGGGACATACTTCATTGTTATTTTAATGGATGCCGCCGCTGATCGGCAACATACGTGCTGACTGCGGGAAGAAGAAAAGAAAGGTTATTTGGCGACTTTTGCACATTAGCGTTTCTTTTGATGTGCCTACAACACATGTGGAAAACTCATCAATTCCGCAAGAGGAGTGTCGATGTCCACGATGTGGCAAAATGTTTTCTGATGAGGGGGAAACACAAATTTCTGATCCACCTACAGCTGGCAGGGCGCCAGGTCCAGGTCGACCCAAACTTTTAAGAGATGGTAAACGAGGGCGGCCTCGTAAACAATATCATGGGAAAGATGTAGAAAAAGCCCAAACAATTTTACATGTTTCGTCTACGGATAACAGACCATCAGTTAGTGAAGCGATCTCGGGTCCCTTTAAAGAGGAATTGTTAGAAGCTATGAAAAGTGAATATAATTCACTAGTAAATGAAAACGCATGGGAATTAGTGGAAAAACCAAAACATAAAAAAATCATTGGTTGTAAATGGGTGTTAAAAACAAAATATAAACAAGATGGAACTATCGAGAAATTTAAAGCTAGGCTAGTAGCCAAAGGCTGTTCACAAAAACTGGGAATTGATTATGAAGAAAACTTTTCACCTGTTGCCAGATTAAACTCAATTAGAACTGTAATCGCATATGCAATTCAAAATGGTTTCACAGCATATCAATTAGATTTTATAATGGCATGTGTAAATGGTGATTTGAATGAAGAAATCTATATGGAACTGCCAGAAGGTTTTGAGGATGAATCTAATACTGATAAAGTAAGTTTGTTAAAAAGATCCCTTTACGGTTTAAAACAATCTGGTCGGCAATGGTTTAAGAAATTGGATGAAAAATTAAAACAAATGAAATTTGATTCTTTACATTCTGATAAATGTGTTTACATTTCAAAATCATCAATTGAAGCAATTATTATCGTGTATGTAGATGATTTAATAATTCTTACTAAAAATGAACACGATTATAAATACATTAGGGATGAATTATCTAACTCATTTAAAATGAAAGATATGGGTCATTTGCATTATTGTTTAGGCATAGCATTTATGCAAAACAAGGATAAAATCGTGATTACTCAGAAAAAGTATATTGAAGATATTCTGTGCAAATTTAATATGCAAGATTCAAAAGCAGTGTCTACACCTTTAGAAAATAATGTGAAACTTACTAAAGATATGTTTCCTGAAACTGAGGAAGAAAAATCCGAAATGAAAGACATACCCTATCGCCAATTAATAGGATCGTTAATGTATTTATCTGCAGCAACTAGACCAGACATCACACACACTGTGAACTTTTTAAGCCAATTCAACAACAATCCAGGAAAACCTCACTGGTTAGCAGCCAAAAGAATTTTGAGATACCTGAAAGGTACCAAATTACAAGGACTGTATTTTCATCGCAATCCAGAACCTTTAACTGGATATGTTGATGCTGACTGGGCATCAGACGTTAATGACAGAAAATCCTTTACCGGTTATATTTTTAAGTACGCCGGTGGTGCTATATCTTGGGAGTCAAGAAAACAACGAACTGTTGCGTTATCGACAACCGAAGCCGAATACATGGCTTTAACAGAGTCTTCCAAGGAAACTCTACACTTAGACGATTTTTAGATGAACTTTCACCCGGAACAGTAACAGCTCCTACTGACATCATGTGCGATAATCAGTCTGCTCAAAAACTGACGCGAAACCCTGTATATCACTCTCTCACCAATCACATTGATATACGCCATCATTTCGTGCGAGATGTCCTGAATGATGGAGAGATTGATGTTAAATTCATAGCATCTGAAAACATGCCTGCTGATATTTTAACGAAGGCATTAAATGCAGGCAAGCATAAAATGTGTTGTAACTTAATTGGAATAAGTGTTTTAAATCCTTAATATCATCCAGTATCCTTTTCAGTATAATAATTAGTGTATGTAATGATGTGTTTTTATTGTATTTAAGTATTATCTATTTGTATTTACATTGTAATTTTTAAATTGTTTACATTATTATAGAAGTTTTGAATTGACAAGTATACTAACTTTTGTAATGTAAGTCTGCATATATTTCATAAGTTTTCTTCACTGAGTGAAATATGCATAAATTGTATTCTCATAGAAAATGCACGTTGTGAGGGGGAATTGTTGAAAATCAACGCTCATTTTCTCTCTTTATGCTCCTTACGGCATGCGTGCGCAAACGTTAATTATGACGTCATAATATTTTTCTCCTGTACGGGAACTCTCTGTGAGCGGTGGTAGAAAGAGAATAATGTTGCTCTCTGTAACATGCTTCTATGTTAAGTGCTGTGAAAATGTATCTTAGTCCTATTAAATGTTTTGCTACTACTCTGCTGCTCTTTTTACTCTGCGTGACTAAATTCCCATACTAAGTTTAGAGAAAATATTTTTTAAAGGAAATTTCAAGTATTCGGTTACTTTCTTCTTGTTCGGTATTAATGCAGGGACATTCCACCTGTCAGTTCATGACAAGTCTGTACACAAAGGGCCCATCCTTGTTCTTTGGAAACTGCTGCCAGATTTGAAACTGAAGACGATTGTTGTATTCGATTTATCGATTTGGTATCCATCACTCCAGTTCACTCAAAAAATATATGTATAATAATGATCAAAATCTATGCATTTAGCCTAATATTTTAGAAAACAATCCTGTTTAAGCTATACAGTACGGAAGGGAGCTCTATCTTTAAGTAGAAGATAACAAACTTTTCCTTAATAAAACAGCATTGTTGTTATAGATATTTCTGAATATTTCAGATACAGAATGTGCAAATATATTTGAAATTTCGTGTGTGTTTGGGTCGAGTCCATTGACGATAAGCAACCTCAAGCTATGATGGATCGTCCAACCGTCTTAACAACTGGAAGAACAGAATCCGATCAAAATCCATTGCCCGGCCTATCGTCGTAATTCTAAACAGGTTCACGAGAGGGAAAGAGAGAGAAAACAGTGCTATTCATTGTACTAAAAATCATTGTAATATGTTTCAGTTCGTTATTGGTTGAAAAGTACAATCGAAAATCTATTTCATAGATATATCAGGATTTTATACAGTTTCTCCACTGTAATATCCCTAAGAATAGGGGTACGTAATTTTCGTATTTACGAAATAGATTCGAATAAATGCGAAATTTGCCGATATGAGCTAATAAATGCGAAAATTATTTCTTTACTACTTTTCAGCTAAAACGTGGTTAAAAACGGCTTTTTAAGCAAAATTAGGTAATAAGAGTAGTAATTTATTAACATAATTACTTAACTAAGACCATCCATTGATTATAAATGAGAAATCTCACTCTCCTTTGGATTTGCTCCGAATTTCACCCTGACAGTTCTGGAGTCGTACCTAAAAATCTAACTGTAAAAATCAACCATCAAGTTTTGTGGAGCAATTTAGTAGATTTAAGAACGTCTCATGAGCACCAGAGTCAAGGGTATTTCAGCTACTTACAGTAGTCAACCAAGAGACTCCTGTTGATGTTATACAGATTTTAATTGCAACGAAATCCTGCTACCTTAACTTTACAAAGGCAGCTATACAAAGCTTCTATAGTCCCGTTAACAGAGTAGATTCTTAGAAATTTTGGTATGTATAACATAGAAATTAATGACAGAAGGCAAAGACTTAAGTAATATAATGTGGTGACAACTATAATGTTAGCTTTCAAATAAGAAATTTGATACTTACCTATCAAAGTAAGTAAAATTGTAATTTTTTTAATAAATGCGAAATTTTTGAATTTATACTTTTTTTGCGAATAAATGTGAAATTTTGTGAATAGTATTTTTTGTTGCGAAATTTCGATATTTTTTATGCGGAATTTACGTATCCCTACCTAAGAGAAAAAAAATCCCTCTTCGGAAAACATGGTACTAACTCATTACTAGATCATCACATGAATCACTAGAACTCATTCACATGCTAGAAGTCATATCTGATTGAGCAGCAGTGAAAACAACAGAGGCAGAGCGGAGTTTTAACAAATTTTAACAAGGTTCTTCCTTTCACATTCCGGTAGTTTGTGCTACCTTCTTCACTTTTTCTCTTGTCGTAACTGAATGCCCAGTTTACATCGCTTTTCCATATTCCTTAACGTCCATTTTAGCATGTTCATTTTTCCTCCAATTCTCCATATAAAAGCAATGCTGAAATGACACTAAAGGAGCACCCAACATTGGAACACGATAGTTCAAATGCATCGGATGGAGGGATAGCAGCTGAGGCCTCCCGGGTTGAACCCTCAGAATCCTCAGAAAGTTCACGCGAACGAAGGACATAAGCGTAATACTTATTCTAGGAGACCATCTCAGGTTTAAAGACCTACCTAAAAATTTCTATTAAAATTTTGTCGGTCCGACACCCTCTTTTTATGCCCTTTTGTAAATACTATTTTGTAATATAATAAAATAATATCCGTATACTTTTGTTATTATATAGGGTGATTCCCTTGAAAGAGGCCCCGAATATTCTGTAATAACTCTAGCTCCGATGAAGCAATATGAACCAAGAAGATACGTTACATACTTTGACGTATGTGTAATTGATTGCATTAGATGCGATGCTGGAAGTGATCTCGTTCTCTGACTGACACGTTTCCAACGCCGCGAACAATGTTACTGATCGTATTGGCAGGGATATCGAGGGGAATAGCAACAATATCATGTCGGAAGTTTCTCTTCAAATCTTCCATAGTACTATGGTTCCGATAGACTATTCCAAAAGAAAGAAGTCTGATGGTGTCAGAACCGGTGAACGTGGTGGCCAAAGCCCCTTCGAAATTACCCTGGACTCAATTTCTGCCATGCTACTTGCCGGTGTGTGACACGTTTCTCCCTCTTGTCGGAAGTAACCTTCCGTCAACTCACGATCATCTAATTGATTCATGATATATTCCAAAGTGTCCAGGTACACATCTATGTTCATGGTGGTGTCAAAGAAAATGTGTACCCATGATGCGCAATTGAGACACCGCACACCACACAGCAATTTTTTTTATAAAGGAGAGGTATGGGTGAATGGTAAAGGGGTTTTCAGCGGCCCATATACGGGTGTTTTGTGAGTTAACATACCCACCTCATCCTAGAACGATGTGATGTGACGTGCCATCTATCGATAAAGAAACATTGAACATATAATAACATCTAAGAACATCGTACGTTGTATCGTTAGATTGCTTCGTCCTAGCATGAGTTATTATGGAAAATTCAGGGTCTTTTTCGAGTGAATAGCTCTATAGCACATATCAGTCTATATAGCATTTTAGAGGAAAATGAAGCTTAAGTAAAAGGTAATTTTTGAGTTTATTTAAATATTAATTCTTTGTACATGATAAAAAAATGTAAGAATGTTTACCCGCTACGAGAGTATAATAGCAAATTATATTTACCTCTATTATTAATGTTTACTTTTATTTCAAGAGTGCAAGGAATTTGCTGTTAAAACCGCTTTCAGTTACATTAATTTTGCTTTACCATGCGAAAACATACCGCGCTCAAAGAATATACAAATATGTAGTACAAATTAAAATTGTTTTAATTGTGACCACAACAAAGTATAAAAGGAAAGGATATTTTCTTCAGACGCATTTAATTTCGGAATTATTCGTTTTAATTTCGTGTGGAATTGTAGGAAGTTATTCTAAACAAAAGATAATTGAATGAGAGAAACGAGACCAACTTTGTTTTCGGCAAAGAAAGTGTGTGTCATTTACAGTGATGGATAAGGCGCTTAGAAAGTAGGAATGCAAGCATTTACATCTTTTTATTAACTTTTTCCATTCACAGTTTTAAATTTTATGTACCATAATTTATGCCTAGGCCGGCGTTAGGTGTATGGTGTATTACAAAAAGTAGAATTAATCTAAAAGATTATAATAAATACGGGAATATTTTGATGCACAAGAGTTAACAAACATAAGCCTAGAAATCTTAGCCAATTACAGACGGATTTCCATCCATTCCAATCACGTGACTCGGACTGGCTAATTCTGGTTACCGAAATCAACTTCCAAGGTCTGGGATTCAAAACCTTTTTACTTTTGCGGCACCCATAGGAATGAGCTTAGAAAATTGGAGGCACCCTTGTTAGAATTTAATTTTACAATTTTTTTAAATATTAAATGATATATATCAGGAGCCTGTTAAATTTTATTTCATACAAATACTTGCTCTATTGCTGATTTTATTCATTTATTGTAAGACTAGCTGAAAACACGTGATTCGCTACGGAGTACATTCAAATTAAATATAACGGTCAATGTATGCAATTCATGTAAAAAAAGAAAAAAGTATATTTATAAAAAAATCGTAACGGATATTTTTATAGATAAAATAATGTAGAAGAAAATATGGAAATTAAATCTGATAGAACATACTAAAGAATATAGTACAGTTAAAATAGTACAGTTTGAGGAGCATTTTTTTTACTGTATTTTAATAATTTTTTGGATAATGTCCAATCGTCTGCTGCATCAGAATTTTTTTTGTATATCTTGTTGTTATGCACGTGACGATAAATTAGTTTAAAGTGTCACAAAAAGAAAGGAAACCACGTGATCAGAATTTAATAAATTAAATTCTAAAAACTAATCTTTAAAAATTCACCAAAAATCAGAAAATGGAGCTAAAGATTCGAAAAAGATTTCATTTTAAAGGAATTTTTATGATCTTTCTCGAGATTTAAATTTTATAACCCTCGAATTATTATTTTAAGTGCAAACTTAAAGAATGTTACAGAAACAAATTAAAAATTTAATTTAAAAAAACCTAAAAAGAATTTTTCAAAAATCTTTCTTAGTGCACCCCTACACTATAAGAAGAATCACCATGCAAACTTTCAGCCCTTTAGGTCTAGCGGTTTGGTCTGTGCGTTATCTGGCAGTCAGTCAGTTACGGATCTGTTTTATATATATAGATATAAGTAACAAACAACACAAAACAATGGAATATATTAATACAGTTTCCAAGATAGCCATGTGATTCAGTATAGTTTTACACCAAAGGACTATAATAGGAATATCTAAAAGGAGTTTTAAAGTAGGATTACGTTCCTCCATAACGGTCCTCCGGAGAGCAAAATTTCATACGCTAAAACCGTCCGTTCGTAACCCGCGAGTTTTAATTTTGGCAGCACGCCAAACCCAGTCTGTATCTTTTGAACAAGCAATATACAGTTAAACAGAAGAGTACCAAAATGCGTCAAAATTTTGACATAAATACACTGCTGGCCACTGTAAATGCAACACCCTGAAGGAAACATGCAAATAACATGAAATTTACAACATGCATTAGCGGAGGTGAAATATGCAAATGATTAGAATTTCAGCGCAGACGCACATCAAGCGCGCCTGTGGCGCCACTTCAAAGCGCTATTTAAGGCTTGGAGATTTCGACGATTTCAAGTTCGGCAATTGTGTTTTTCTTGTGGCTTTTTTAAAAAAAAACGATCAATTATGCCTCGTTGAAAACAGCGATCATCTTTTGATCAAGTATCAGAGTTCGACAGAGGAAGGATAGTGGCCTACTGAGATTGTGGATTATCTTTCAGGGAAATCGGTAGTCGTGTTGGACGAAACGAAACAACTGTAATGCGGATATGTGATCGTTGGATGCAGGAGGGTACGACGGACCGGCGTGTTCGATCGCATCCACCTCAGCGCACCACTTCACGTGATGACAGGCAAATTGTGCGCATGACAGTGACGGATCGCTCAGTCACATCACGAACCATAGCACAGCACATGCAGTCTGTAACGCATCATCCAGTGTCTGCGCGTACCATTCGACGTCGTTTACAGCAGAGTGGTCTGTCCGGAAGACGTCCATTGCTTTGTCTACCCTTGACGCAGAATCACAGATGTCTCCGCCGCTAATGGTGCGATGACAGAAGGATGAGGACGGCAGAATGGAATGAAATTGTCTTTACTGACGAGTCACTCTTCTGTCTGCAACACCACGATGGTCGCATTCAATTCTGGAGACACCGTGAAGAGAGGATGCTGAACAGCTGCGTTATGCACCACCACACTGGTCCTGCACCGGGTATTATGGTATGGGGCGGTATTGGATATCACTCTCGCACACCTCTAGTACGCATTGCCGGTACTTTAAACAGCCAGCGCTACATCTCCGAGGTGTTGGAGCCAGTTGTCCTTCCTTACCTTCAGGGCTTGCCCACAGCCATATTTCAACATGATAATGCGCGACCACACGTGGCACGCATTGTCCAACGGTTCTTCGTCAATCGCCAGATCGAATTGCTTCCCTGGCCGCCTCGCTCTCCGGATCTTTCGCCGATAGAAAACATGTGGTCCATGGTTGCTCTACGATTGACCCAGATTCCATCCCCAGCTGCCACAGCAGATCAACTTTGGCAACGTGTGGAAGCTGCTTGGTCTGCTGTACCCCAAGAAGTCATCCAAAGTCTCTTTGAATCAATGCCGAGGCGTGTGGCAGCGGGGATCTCCAACAATGGCGGCTACTCTGGCTACTGATTTTGGCAGGAACCACACTTCACAGAAGGCTATATATTTAATCATTTGATACTTGGTCAACATGTTATCTACAAAATAAATTTTGTTGTGATATCTCTTGTCTTTCTTGGTGTTGCAATTTGGGTGGCCAGCAGTGTATATGTATATACAGTCGAACCCCGTTATAACGAACTTCAAGGGAAAGGTTTTGTTCGCTTTATCTGAACCGTTAAGAAAAATGCTAGAGTTAACAAAATGTATAACTCATTAGCTGTAATGTGTATTCAATAATGATGCATTAAAAAATGATAAAATCTATTAAAAATGATAATTAATGAATTAAATCGACTAAAATCGATTACATTATACTGACACAATACGAATTAAATTACGTATAATAGGAAAACGACGGGACCTAAATTTTTTTTCGTTATATCCATGAGTTCGTTATATACCGAGTTCGCTATTATGGGGTTCGACTGTATATACATACGTACATATATATAGATACATATTCAAATACAAAAGAGGTAAGCAACTATAGGTAATCCTACGTTAATAACCCGCTGTAGTTTCGTTGGAAGAGACTACCTGAAATTTTTTTGTTTTATTTATCTGAGACTTGCAACTGATGCTTAGAACACAAAATTTTTTTTATACTAGGCCTAGAAGTTGACGATGAAATAAGCATATCATCGTCAAGACTTGGCCGTTTATTTCTTGCTTTGTATTTTATGTTCACACATAACAGAGTAGGCTTCCTCGCACAAATATTAAGTTAGAAAAGGGAAAAAAGGTAGGTCTGTTGCTTTCCTAGACTATAAATTAGTATATTTTACTTTATTTTACGATAAAAATTGTGTAATGTTTTACTGTCAAAATGTTCGAAATACATATACTAATACTACTAATCTGAATAAACAGCAAAACCGCAGCGCCATAGGTATTCCCTCACCAATCTGAAAGACGACAAGGAGTTGCAATGACAATACAATACAATTTTACAATATAAAAAATTACATAACACAACTTAAGGTAATAGGAAATAAACATGACTTTAGAACGAAGTTGTTTTGCATTGTCTAGGCCACTCAAAATGTATGCAGGCTTCAGCCGGTTAATACTAATATTAACCTCTTTAGTACCATGTTTTTATTAACTTGCTTTCTGGTTTGTTTGTGTGTTTGTTCCTTAAAAATCATGCTATCGATTTTTAACTAACTTCTCGACTAGAAAGACATTTGAAACTTTTAGAATAGCTCAGAACACGATGACAATGCATTTTTTTAAATACTTTTAGCCATCTTTCAGCAGAATTAAATTAATTTTGAGTTATTTTCAGTTGATTTTGCTTTGTAGACTGTTGCAGCCATCTATCGGCCGGAACAGGAACGAAAAGTAAAAGCAAGTTAACTTCCAATTAACTTCATTTTCTTTCAAGTTGATGGGGTAATTCATCAAATTTTTTTAAAACAAGTACTTATTAACCCAGTGGCAGAAAGTTTTGTAGCTGTCTGCGACAAGCTTTTAAAATTTCATAATCTGTCTGCAAATTTTGCAAAATAAATAATACATTAAACCAGCTCATTTTTATCATTTTGCTTATAACTTAAGCATGATGCATTATCATTAATTTTGCTTATAACTTTTGAAGTTACAAAGCGTTTCATCATCTCACTTCTTGTAGGGTTTCTAAAATGAGAACCATACATGGACAATAAAGCTTCTTTTAAAAATCTTTTGGTACCTTTATAACCAGTTGGGGGCCCTTTCAGTTGAATAAAAACCCTCTTATCATTAGTGCTCACTTCTTCATCTTTCGATCTCAGCCTATGTTTACCAACGACATCAATTTCAGACCCCCAAGTCTCACATACAGCTTCAGAGACTGGCATTGAAATACCGAAAACAAGTAACTTTAGAAATCTAGGAATTTTTTCCTTCAGTTCATGGAATGCAATTTTAAATAAATGCTTGAGATCTGGTGCATCACCCTCAGTAACAATTGTGTATACTCTATTACAAATCCATTCATTGAATACCTGATATTCAAACCACAGAGTCTTTCTTAAGTCCACGGAAGACTCCACAAAAGGAAACACGTTTAAAATGTCATCGAAGCTATCTTCAGTGAGTCCCTTGTTCGGTTTTGCTTCCTCTATGCTAACATTGTTTTTTTGATAAACCAAAAAATTATAGTTGAACAAAACACTGCTCTGGTCAATGACAGAAAAAAATGTTGGTTTACCATCTGATTCAGTTTCACAGAAATATACACTGAACTGTTCAATTAGAGCTTTTACATAGTTTGATAGGCATAAGAAATTTCCTCTTAGCTCATCACATTCACTAGCTTTGCGTTGTGATCTAAGTCTCTTTACGCTAATTGGTTTCTCAGGAAGGGGAACGCCATGGTACGTACTGGAAATACCACTATTTGATGAAGGAAACATTTCCAGTGCTGTTGAGAACAAGAGAAGAGGTACGTAATGCTGCGTACTGCCACGGAAAAAAATGTCCGAAATTTACGGACAATTTTTGAAATTATTTTCATTAGTGCAGACAAAAACGGTCCGCAAGGGGTTTTCTATGTCCGCGACGACGTCGCCGTGTCGCGGTGTTTCTGCCACTGGGCTTATTAATACATAGAATTGTCAAGTTTATATGATTCAACAGAAAATTTAAAAACATGGTATATAAAAAGTTCTTTTTATCTTGCAATTATTTTTAATTTTTAACCTATTAAATGTATCGTTATGTTGTAACTCTTCGTACGGTCTCTCATAAGGCTGCTGTAAAGGTCTAGACAAAAGGTTGCGTGTTCAAATCATGTCCGGTTCACAATTCTGTAGTCATCGTTACGTAGTGGTCCTGGATCCTATGTTTGTAAGTATTCTAGTATTCAATAAAACAAACAAATCTGACTCCATCTTGTTTATTTGTTCCAATATTAAAAACAAAAAACAAAGTCATTTTAACTACTCGTTAAAGAATTAATAAGTTACATTTTAACTACTATTTATCTGTTAACGTACAAGAAATTTTTGATTACTAGATTAGGGTACTCCTCTGCTAGTCCAAGCCAAAACTCAGCCACAGAGGCCTCACTTTTGGTAAATTTTGAGTGTGGAATCATCACACAGATCAATGAATTCATATCGTTCGCAAGCTGGGTGCATCAATTTGTGTCACAATATGTCGGCCGTGAGAATGATTAGTCCAACTTAATATTGATTTTAAGTAAGCCTTACTAATATTTTTTACAAAAAAATCTCCCGGCATCCTTAAGTGCTTCGGTTGGGAATCACTGTTCTAGGTTGTTAGGCTATCGTTCGAAAGATGCACCCTGATGAATCACCTCACTCGAGTCCGTTGCCTGATTTTCTCTAAAACAATAATGAATGCCGAAATAATAAAAGGTAATATTTTAACAGATTTGAGTATGCCGGAAAATTAATTTGTCTTTATTTCACATAAATCCTGTTAGCATTAAAAAAATTTCAGGTAGTCTCTTCTAACGGAACTACCGCGGGTTATTAATGTAAGATTACCTATCGTTGCTTACCTCTTTTCTATGTGTATATGTACTATGTGTAATGTATATATGTATCTATATATATGTACGTATGTATATATATATACATGTATGTATGTCAAAATTTTGAAGCATTTTGGTACTTTTCTGTTTAACTGTTTACTGCTTGTCCAAGCGATACAGACTGGGTTTGACTCGCTGCCAAAATTATAACTCGCAAGGTACGGATGAATGGTTTCAGCGTCTGAAATTTTCCTCTCTGTAGGACCATTATGGAGGAACGTAATCCTACGTTCAAATATCTTTGATTACAAATTTGATAGATGTGAATTCATTTTCGTGCGAGTGCATAGCGTACTTTTCAAAATGAAATATATTAAATGAATTACTATATTTTACTTTCTTAAGATTAAAAATTTATTACGTTTTACTTTTAAAATGTTTAAAACATGATCTATTTATTAACATACAAGAAATTATTGATTATTGAAGACTGAATTATTGAAGACTAATTGTCTCATACTGTTCTAAAACTGTTACTAAAACTGAATAGGACTACAACAGTATTCGAGTTTAGTTATCTTTCAGCTTTCAAAAAACTGTTTAACAGGAAACACCGTTTGAATTCAATTCCACGAAAAATCCCTATTCTAATACCCAAACCATGTTAAGATGGTTTGTTTTGTAAGCAAATTAAATATTTAATAATTTGTTAAATCATAATTCGTAAAGTATTTAGACTCAAAACATCCGATAACGAGGATTTGTTATTATATGCTGTATTTAATTGTCTTCGTCAGAACTGAAATAATAGTTAATCTGTTACCAGTTTGAAAATGTTGCTGTTGTTTTGTTCCTAATGCCTTTGGTCAGAAGTTCCAGACCAGATAGATCCATATAGCATTTTGCTGGTTGTGAATTCTGGCTGGTTTTTATTAGCACCACAAAGGTCGGAATCCGACTTGGCAAGAAGCCACCTCATCAATTTTGACCGAGCACCCCCCAGACATCTAGGGGGAGGGATCGTACCTTCCCCATACATAGAACTCATACAAGGACTTTCCGGTCTACGGATTCAACATTCCCATATTCGGCCTAGACACGATAATAGCGCTTGTCGGGATTCGATCCGTTCACTCTGAGTATCAGAAGCCGACGTGGTACCACCAGGCTACATAGGGCCCTTTTGTAAATATTAGTTTTTGAAATTAAAAAGATTTTTATGTATTTGATTACAGTGGTTACATTGCTTAACATAAACCTTCTCTCGGTGCTATAGTATTTATAACCGTACCCTTTATAAATCAATTTAAATTGTACTGTACTGCATAAATGTATTTGATTTTTTTCCGAATGAAAAGTATTACTCGTTGACAGAAATCTAACTCTAAAATAAATCAATGTAAATTATTTAAACAATATAAATCTATGATAATTTTACTATTGAACACGTTACACACTTTATTTAAATTTTATTACTTTACATCTAAATTTCAGCACATTAGTGATTGATAATAAGCAGCAAAATAATGCCGACGTATTGTTTGCCTTTTGAATCATTAGTACTGTAAGCACTCTGAATTGTCCATACAACTTAAATATTTGTGTAGAGCCGATATTATATTGCAAATGATGCTTTGTACGATCGACATAGTTGAATGGAATTCCTGTGATTTCATCTGAAAGAGACATAATTCACTTTTGCTTACCACGAATATGCTCATGAACTTTGGAACAACAACCAGAAGGACCTCAGATACAAACATTAATATGCTGTGAAAAGCACTTAAAAAAGTTATAGAACTGATTTTTCAGAAAAATTGGCTAAAGGAAATTTACTAGACATAGGTGGATATTTTGCGTAATAATGAGTCTGAATCTTTAAATGTCATTTTATGGCAGAGAGGAAGGACCAAGCGTTTTACAACTGTTGCTTGAGTTCATTTAATATTCCAGGATTGTCAAAAAACCACAGTATTTTTCGGACCATGAGACTCACTAGACGATAACACGCACCTCAAATTTATGGGATTTTTAGAATAAAATATTTTGTATTTTGTTAGGTATGTAAAGATATTTTCAGTTTCTTATTTAATAAAGATACAAAATATATATAATGAATATAGTAATATATATATATATATATATATATATATATATATATATATATATATATATATATAATAATAATAATATATATATATATATATATATATATATATATATATATATATATACAGTGCTCGATTTCTAGAAATAGAGGTGCCGGAACTATAACTTTTCGGTGTGGGAGGGAATCAAAGTTATTCATATATATATATATTGTTCCGTACTGATCACAGCAATTTCCGGCGATTGTAGCGCCACCTTTGGTTGTATGAAAATCGCTCTAGTGTGAAACTTGTTCTAAGTGAGTAAGTCGCGTCACTTTCAGCGGCCATTTTTCAAGCCCATGTTGCGGCACCGCTTTCAATAAAATTGTTATTCTACAGTCCACTTTGTATTCCCTCCGTTCCATATATATATATATATATATATATACAGTCTGTTCACACATTTTTTAGACGATGTATATTGTATTCACAAAACTAAGTTATATAAAATTCTTGTGTTTTAAATGTTCTATATGACATCCCTTATTCTGAACTATCTTTCGACACCGGAATTTCCAGGATAATAATGCCTTTTGAAGTGTCAGAAGAGGTATTCTATCCCTTTCCTCCTGAACAGCTTTCCAGAGTCCTGTAAGGATTTTGGGACGATGTTTGGATAATGCAGATTTTAAAAGTCCGAAAGCACAAAAATCCATAGGTGATACATCAGGAGATTTAGTAGGGATATCAGTTAAGGGTATGGCTTTGATACCAGTTTTTTCTTCTATTTCTTTTAGGAAATTTACAGTGGATTTTGATGTGTGACTGCTAGATTTGTCCTGATGGAGTCTCACAGATTGATGGCACTGTGGGTAAAGCGATGGTATTTCATTCAGAAAAATTGGCGATAAAATATGTTCCTGATAGTATTTGGAGTTAATCTTGACATTTTTTTCCACTCTCTTTATTTTTAACTTGCCATTATAAGAAAAAACAGCAACAATCATGAATCCCTTAGAAACACTTTCTGTCGATTCTTTGAACCATGTACTTAAATTTTTTTCTCCCCTTTTATGATAATAAATGGCTCTTTTTTTGTTGCAACCATTTAAATACACCCATGATTCATGTATTGTGACAATTGTTTTCCATTTTTATATGGATAAGTGTTTCTCATATGGAATTCTGCAGTGTGTCCTGCGTTCAGCGATATAATTTGGAAGAAGACGATGCACACTGCGTTTTTTCGCTTTCTTAAGATTTAAATCAACGTTTACTATTTTGTTTACAGTGGACACCGAGCATTTTAATGATTTTGCAACTGTCCTTTGACTAGGGGAATTTTCTTTTAACATTAACCAACGTACTTTTGCAATAGTCGAAGATGTCCGTTTTTTCCTTGGATACTTGTTTGGAATTTTTGTCCCACTTGAGGCTCCAATTTGACGTTTTTTTCCTTTCTTGTTGACGATATTACCTATCGACGCTTTAGATATCACAAAACCATGACTCTCACATCGTTTTTGGATAACGGAGTATGCATATTTCTCTTCGGAAAGAGCATAAATGTAGCCTTCGAACCACTGCTTTGTTAAAAACGCCATTTTTTAATAAAATCAAAACTTTCAAGCCGCTGACCATAATTTTGACTTTTAAAAACATAGTAGAATTATAATTATTTCTTTTGCAGCAAACGATTTTTTATTACCGCTTACCAAAATCGTCTAAAAAATGTGCGAACAGCCTCTGTATATACACTCATGGACAAAAAAATTAGCGCACCAAGAAATAATTGCGGGATCGTAACGAAACTTGAAATGAAGGTACATGTCGGGGAGATATGCAAATGATTAGAAATGCAGCGTGATTGCGCATTACGTATAGCCGGTAGAGGGCCTTGAACATCGTACTCTGTGGAGTATAAAACAGGTAACCAAAGCTTGTTTGAGTGTGCTGAATCATTTACAAAGGAAGAGCTGAGATAGACATGCCATTACGCCGTGTTCGAAGATAATATAAGCAGTTGTCACAGTTTGAGAAGGGGAGAATCGTCGGGATGATGGAAGCTGGGTGGTCAGCTATGCGAGTAGCTCGTCAATTAGGCCGCTCTGATTGTGTTGTGAGGAGGTGTTGGGACCAGTGGACCCGAAAGATGTCATGTACACGAAGACCAGGCTCAGGACGCCCTCGACAGACCAGTCGTCGAGAAGACCGCCACATCGTAAGAAATGCACGCGTACAGCCAACTGCTTCATCGGCCGCCATCCAGGCACAGGTAGCACCTTCACTAGGGGCCTCTGTGTCTTCTCGAACCATACGAAGGCGCCTGGCTGCAGGACAGTTGGTATCGCGGCGCCCATTACGTGTGCTGCCCTTGACGCCCACCCATCGACGCCTCCGTTTGGAGTTTTGCCGCGCACGAGGAAACTGGACTGCAGCGGAATGGAACCATGTCGTCTTTAGCGACGTATCCAGATTCAATCTCGGCAGTGATGACAGTCGTGTTCGTGTGTGGAGAGCCCGTGGTGAACGCTTCAATCCTGCCTTTGCTGTACAGCGACACATCGCTCCCACAGCTGGTGTGATGGTATGGGGTGCCATTGCCTACAATACACGGTCACCCCTAGTATTGTTCCGTGGCACCATGACAGCCCAGCGGTATGTTCATGAAATCCTGCAACCACATGTGTTGCCACTCATGCAACGGCTCCCAGGAGCCATTTTTCAACAAGACAATGCTCGGCCTCATACGGCAAGGGTGTCACAAGTCTGTCTCCGCACTGTTACTACCCTTCCTTGGCCTGCCCGATCCCCAGATTTGTCTCCAATCGAGCATATCTGGGATAATTTGGGACGACAAGTTGGGCATCCCACGAGTTTGAACGAACTAGACGCAAGGTTACAGCAAATATGGAACGAAATGTCTCAAGACATCATGCAGAACTTGTATGACTCAATGCCCGATCGTATCGCATCGTGCATTCGCGCTAGAGGGGGTCCAACGGAGTATTAACTCCTCCGTTCTTTTGCCTTTTTCTCTGAAATAAATTACCCCTTTTCTTTGATTTTCTTATCATTTACTTATATCAAAGTAGTCATTACGTATGTAAAATTTCGTTTCATTTTGACGACTCCTTCTTGGTGCGCTAATTTTTTTGTCCATGAGTATATATATATATATATATATATATATATATATATATATATATATATATATATATATATATATATATATATATAATAGGCCAGGACCACCCACTAACAACACGGTAATTATGTGATTTAATAAATGTTTTTAACTTTTGTAATTTTTTTTCCGAAAGTCCGAAGGTAATATTCATTTTATTTTAATATTACCTTCGGAAATTAAGATTCTCCCCAATTTTAGGTCGATATTTTTTTATGTAAAACGGTTCGTCTTATGGCCCTAAAATACGGTATTTAATCTACTCCACATATGCTTGACTGGTGAAAGGTTCAGAGGGAAAAGGTGGCCAGGGGTAAGATGGCTGCAGTTTTTTAACTGAGGGATACATAGTGTGTGTGCTGTTGCATTATCTTTAAAACGTCCTGACAGTACGGAACCATTATTTCAATAAGTCGTAAAATCTCATCAACACATCACTGATTATCTAGCGAATACCCTTTAAAAATTGGTATTGACTAAATGACACTAGTAAAAATTGACTTTTAGAAATTCCACAATAGATCGAATATCTCGGGCTTATACTATATTTCGCTGATGTTGAATTTATTTCAGACGTTTATCCCAGGCATGGTAATCTAGATCATTTTTGATGAGAAGCCCTGCGAAGTGATCGCTTTCATGTGTCTGACGATGTTTTCGTTGTTTCTTAATTGCAATAATAATCAATAATAATCTCATGCCCTTTCAGACTAATTATCTAGGTGTTCACAAGGTGGGGGAGTTTTGAATTGCTTCTTTCCTTGTTACTTTTGAATGTCTAGTTTTCATATAAATTCTGTGTTTTCTGTGTAAAAGGTGTTAAGTCCAAAATGGGTTAAAATGAGTTATCAAACCAAGCATGTTTGAAAAATCAAGGTCTACTGCAGGGTACAGAATGCTAAGTCCAGTTCCACTCCCAAATATTTTTATTCATCAATAAAAATTTGGTATGTTAAGTCCAAAGTGGACTAAAATGAGTTATCAAACCAGGCATGTTTGAAAAATCAAGGGCTACTGCAGGGTACAGAATGCTAAGTCCAATTCCACTCCCAAATATTTTTATTCATGAGTGAAAATCTGGGATATGTGAAATAAAATACAAACATGTTAGTTTTCAATCCCGTTTAACACAAAACTACGATTTTGGACTTGACACCCTTTACACAGCAAACACATAATTAATGAAGTTCAATAATTCCTGAACTAACCTAGAACCAAAGAGATGGTGTAAATTTTAACAGTTTTCTACAAATTTCTGGTAAACTGTCTACTTGTGCCATTTAATAAATACCATTTTTTAAAAGTATTCGCGATGAGTTTCTCAACGAGAAATTTATTCGCTAGATCTTCAGTAAGCACGATTTTGATTTTTCAAAGGCTGCGAGAAGGAAGCAGGACTCATTGCCATTGAGACGTTTCAGAAGCATGTTTATTTCCAAAGAATAAGGTGCGTATACATACAGAAAACGACGGTAAACGAAGGATATCAAACAAATTGGTCCAAATTTCAACGAATAAATTCAGCCCTCGGTTTGAAATTTTGTTGGCCGTTTACATGAACTAACGGAGTGTTTGTGTAGCCATTCGTTCATTTTGATATATCAAACTCTTGTGGTGAATTATTTTTTTCGCTACATTGAGTTACTATAATAACCATCGAAACTAAGTTTCCAACTCGATATGAAATTACCAAGCAAAGAGTAAATAGATTCCAAGCAGAACTGTAGGTTCTGTTCACATTAAGGAAAAGACGGCTAACGAAGAGTAACGAACTTACTTTGAAGTACCGCCGAGCGAGCGTATCTTCTCTAACTGGCTTCAATCTTTTTCGATCAATCAAAATTAAATTTTGCAACCACAAATATTTTTTGTTCCCTTTGAAAAAATAAGAAATATGAGCCGCTAGGAATATTGTTGCAAAGCACTAACCTCATTCATAAGAAAAAGGCAGAAAGGTAGAACTCTTGAATAAAAATCGTAAACTGAATAGCATGCTCCCTTTCTTCGTTCCAAGATTTCTTAAATTAGCTAATCAATTCCTACATCCAGTAGCCCCTAATTTTATACGATCAATGGTGTTGCAGTACAGGCTTAAAATGACTAAAGTTATCTAGAAATATTGTAATGAATCATCTGTTCCTTTAATGATGTACCTTATATTTATTAACATGCTGTACATTTGCTGGAATTGATGTGTGTTAGAAAACTGAAAACAATGAATGGCTACAAATTAAAACGGCACTTTTAAAAAACTGACACATTTTGAGTGATCTTAAAATATCTTTCATTTCAGATAATAATTTTGAAATATAAAGCCTTCAAAATTCTATTTTTCTCATACAAGTCACACAACATTTCTTTTTTTAATATCTATTCACTTGAATATGTTAAACATCTTATTTTTCGTGTTCTATACACAGGGATAAAAGTTCAATCCCATATAACCTTCCTCCTAAAAAAAACTTGAAATAATACATAAGTTACATAAGTTAACCTCCTTTAATAATATTTGAAAGCCTTATTTGAATAGTGGTTTAACTCCACTTTAAAAAAATTGGAGATAGCCTCACTTTCATGTTCATACAAGTCATTTCTGTCTTATTTTTAAACTGCTATACCTCCAGCTTATTTATACTGCCTACGCAGGGTATACAAATCATAATTCAGCGGTCATTTCTCAGAACTCATTAGACTTTTAAGCTCTTTATCATTAGACTTTTAAGCTATTAAAATGAACAAGAATAGAGTTGGACCACTATTCAAATAAGGCCTTAATTTTATACTCACACAATATTTGATTCCGTGCATGTCTGTTTTGGAATCTCAGGAAATATTTCTCTTACAAAAAATGTTTTCTTTTTCAAGAAATTTCAAAAGAATTTTAAATAACAAGTTAAGCGCATGCCTAACAGTGGAAGAATTTCTTAACATCTATGTGGAAGAATTTCTTAACATCTTTAAATTGCATTTACAAGATGCCTTGAAAATGCCTTGGACTGATTCTAAAAATTAATATCAGGTCATACTTTTGAAAAAAATGAAAATCCTTCAAAAAAGAGATATTTGCTCTCGTGGAATGTTATAACTTCCATTTTTCAAATTTATATACATACGAAATTCTCATCTTTAAGAGATCTAATGTTTTCCACCACTTCCTTCTTTTATTGATTTCACGACGTCAAATCTTCTCCCGTCAGTTTTAATCCATGGAAATCACTCAACAGATTAGGGATGTGTTAAAGAATACAACTTCCAAATATTGTTTAATATATATTTTTTTAAAATTTAGATGATGTTAGTATGACGGATATCCACTATAGTGTTATCTTCAGCCATACACAAAAAAATATTATAAACTTTGTATTGTAAAATCAGGTCCTTGAACATTTATGCTGGGTAGTCATATATTTAGAAATTATTTGTATAGATATTTATTTAATTCTAGACATTAGCAAACACGTCTTTGTATAGATCGTCAAACCATCAATATACGCCTACTTCCATGTTATATGCAAAGTAGGATTTATGTATGTAGACCACCCCAATAATGGCTGTATACAAGCATGCTGACATTTAAAAAAATTTCAAAAGTTACCACCAAGGCTCTTTCTTGCCTTGCAATTATTTTTCATCTTCACCCAGAGAAACTTTTATCTATTGTATCACATCATTTTTCATTTACGAACAATGCAACCGCCATGATTAATTTTATGATAAAAATGCAATCGACATATTTAAAACGAATGATTCTTTTCTTTTAGCCTTTAACACTGTTATCTATTTTAAATTTCACCTCCTACCAGGGTAGTTTATAGATTTGATGAAACAAGATAGTGATTGTATGTGTTAATGGTATTAAAAACTTTTATCCTCAAAATATCCTTTTTTTAAAAGATTTTTCTTTACTGAATAGGGGGAAACATTTTCTTTCAATGAACATGATTAATTACACTGCGAGTTCACTGTATTCCTCTAAGCGGAGCTTTTATTTAACATTGAACCATTAGTTATACTGATTTCTCAGGCATTTTATTAATCAAAATTATTCTCGACTTGCATTACAATCTAGTGGGTACCAGTGCAAATCTTCCCTTCAATTCATGTCGATTCAGCACGTATGCTCCCGGATGATTAAGTAAGGATGCTTTTCGTTTGTAAGATAGGAGCACATAAATGTCAAATGCCGAGATGCTTATTTTGTTTTTCTCCCTTGAAGCGGCATGAATTTAAGAGCTTTAAAACTATTTTACCGCTTTCTATATTTTTTCGGTATTCAAAAAGTTTGAAGTAATAAATGTATTTAACATATATCTTTTCAAAATAGAATCGCAAGAATCTAAATATCACTGTTTGACTGTTTTTATTTTAACCGACATCTCTCTGCTTACCTCTTAATTAGAAATTTTAACTTGAGGCAAAACATACGCAAATTCTCGTCTGCAGAACTACGTTACATCATGCACTGAATACGTGTAACGACTCTAAAATCATGTGTATATATATATATATATATATATATATATATATATATATATATATATATATATATATATATACAACGTGACAAAAACAAACAAATAGCGTTCGTGGCCATACGCTAAAGCAGCCATTAATCACAAAGCACGAATACATCACCAATCAAAATTTTCAAATTCTACAGTCATATGCATGATGCAGCCTAGCAACTAACAATTAACGTAGGTGAATTAACATTAAAAAAACTATAGGTGAGGTAACAGTTGTTTACTCACCTATAGTTTACTATATAGGTGAGTTAACAGTTGGTTAGGCTGCATCATGCATATGGCTATAAAATTTGCAATTCTTGACTGGTTTTCTTTAATATTAATTAATATATATATATATATATATATATATATATATATATATATATATATATATATATATATATATATATATATATATATATATATATATATATAATATATATATATATATATATATATATATATATATATATATATATATATATAGGGTTTGTGGCGGCCCAGTGGTACAGCGCGCTGGTTTTCGGTGCTGAGGGAGCTCGGATCGAATCCTGGCATCGCGCTGCGAAAAAAAGCCTCCGTTCGTGTCATTCCTTCATAGGGGGTAATGCTGTACGCCTATATGGTGCCCCCATAATAAAATGAGCAGTGAAATTACGGCGTAGTATAGGCGAATGTTTGACGACAAGTGCCTCCGCATTGGAAAAAAAAATTATATATATATATATATATATATATATAGTGCGCAATTTACTACTTTAAGGGCCTGTTCCCATAGAATCCGTCAGCGTTAGCGTTGCTCGTAATGATATATGTTTAAGCAATTACAAACCTCCAAACGATTAACTACGAAATTTTTAAGGTCTGTGATTAATTTAAAATTTGTCAATACAAGTAATGCTGAAGCTGACGGATTCTACGTGAACAGGCCCTTACTCTTTTGAATGGCTCGCTCAACTTGTTCATTTTCGTCCTTCTTAAGCGTTTTATTGAACTGATGTTGTTGTAGTCCTTTTATTTTTGTTTGTAAGAATAAATATGTAGTTTTTATATATTTGAGTCGGATTATCTACACCTACGCCACACTTCGGGCCGAAAACTGAATTTTTTTATTACAGAGTAAAAATTAAATAGTCAGATGAAAACTGAGTTAATGCACATCGATTTAAAAGGAGCCATTGCCATCACGTATATACCTTTAAAACAACGTTGACATAAGCTAATTTATTTACATATTTTAAATCTATAGATCTGGGATCTTTAAAAGAGACGAAGATGTTAAAATATGTACAGTGATTGTGCTATTCTTCATGAGAAATTCATATAATACCGATGTATGAACTTTACACTTTTTTTACACTGTCTACCGATATGTATGAACTTTACACTTTTCAAATGTATAAAGTTCAGAACAGAATGCATGTGTGAAATATTTTAGAAACAGCGGTGACAAATAATCCGGATCCTGGAAATTTCTGGCATCAAAATGAATGGAAAAAGTTCGAATTGGTCTGGGGGAGGAGGATTTTGGATGTTTTGCATGTAGGCGAGAATCAGCAAGAATGTTTACAAGGCGTTTGAGCTCTAGTTACGTGGTTTTCTAGAATTCATCATTGCGGATATATAAAAGTTTCGTTGGAAAAATCTCTTTCCTATCCTGTCATTATATTCTAATGTGTGGCACATTCTTGATACTTCTATGGATTTATTTCAACAGAGAATGCTTTAGATATTTTGAAGAAAACAGAAATATAAATGAATATAAGAACGATTTTACATTATATTGGTTTAATTTCATCCTCCTCTCAAGTTCACTTTGCCGTTTAAGCTCCCATCTAGAAATTTACAAGGCTGCAAATATAAAGGTTTGAGTGTTTTTATCTACAGTGTAGACCTTATTATGTTGTTGTTGTGCCTAATGGACCCCGGCCGGAAGTTCCTGACCAAGTCCATAAAGGCTTCGGGCTGAGTAGTGCGGCTCCAGTTTTATAATAGCACTTCTATCCCTTAGTACCAAAAGCCGACTCGCTACCGATAGGCTCTCTCCCGATAATTCAGGGGAGAAGTAACACCAATAATCGGAAAACACGCATAATACAATTTCTGGTTAGTTTTATTGTATTTTCAAAACACACTCGTTATCAAAAATTAAGGAAAAGTCACAAAAATAGCGATTACTCAAAACGTTACGCGTAGAATTTAATGAAACTTATACACATTATACAACACATAGGTAGGTATAAAACAGCATAAAAAAATCGCCAGACAATTATGGTGTTATAGAAACTAGCATATGTATACAATGAAAAAATCGGATGTGTCAGTTTGGTACAGGAAAAGTGCCTTTAATATGTCGTATGATCCCCCCCCGAGAAGCAATACAGCACATACAGCGATGTGTGCTACTGTCAATTATGCGGTCTATGAGTTCGGTAGGAAGTGAGAGCCACTGCTTTTGAAAAGCAGTTGAAAGCGTGGCTAGGGTCCTAGGACAAGGATTGAGAGCAGCTATACGTCGTTCTAAAGCGTCCCAAACATGATCGATATGATTCAGGTCCGGTGATCGAGCTGGCACTCCATACGCTGAATTGTTTCGTGCTCAAGATAAGCATCCACGATGCGAGGCCTGTGCGGTCTCGCGTTATCGTCCTGTAGCACGAAAGCATCACCTATTGCTCCTGCATAAGGGCACACATAAGCATAAAGGATGTCATCTCTGTCTAGCTGGCCACTCCATGCGATAAATTGTTTCCTGCTCAAGATAAGCAGCCACGATGCGAGCCCTGTGCAGTCTCGCGTTATCGTCCTGTAGCCCGAAAGCATCACCTATTGCCGCGGCATAAAGATGCACTTAAGCATCAAGGATGTCATCTCTATAGGTATGAGCATTCACATTTCCACGGGGAAAGACATTGAGGTTTGTGCGTTCACCCAAAGAGATACCACCCCAAACACAGACACTGCCTGATCCGTATGCATCTCTTTCACGGATGTATGATGGATGAAAACGAGTTCCAGGTTCCCTCCAAATCAAAATACGCCTACTATCGCTTTGGAGGCTAAACCTGGACTCATCCGTAAAGAGAACAGTCCTCCATTGATCACGCGTCCAGTGGACATGTTGACGTGCCCACTGCAAATGTTCCCACCTATGGCGTGGCGTGAGCGGGACGCAAATGGCTGGTCGCCTCGCAAAAAGACCACTTTCGTGAAGCCTTCTAAGCACGGTTGACGTTGATACCAACTTTTCGGAACTTGTAGCGAGGGAGGATCCGAGTTCGACGGAATTGCGGTTCTATACCTTCGTGCGCATATTGACAAATATCGGTCATCGGCACTCGTCTTAACGTATGGTCGTCCTTGGCTGAACCTCCTGGATGCCGAATTTGTGGTTAGAAATTGTTGCCAAAGTCTATGAACCACAGAAGGACTCACATTTAGCCATCTGGGCACTTTTGTCTGACTTTGTCGTGCCTCTAGTGTCCCAATAGTTCGTCATCGCAGTTCTTTGGTCAAATGATGCCTGGAGATCATTGTTATAATTTGGCTATGCCAGATGTCTAATCTCAGCCTCGCAGCCATAATTGCCGCCTTGCTCTGAGACATGCACTTTTATGCTCCTAGGAAAGGACGTATTCCGACTGCAGCGCCCATATTTTGCATAATGTAGTATTGTTCAGCACCTTTTACTTAACAACATATTCAAATTTTAAACAGCTTGGCTTAGTTTTGAACATGTTATCCCTCTTTTTGTGATTTTTCCTTAATTTTTGATAACTAGTGTATAAATTCTACACTTGCTTTACTATTTTATTATTTTATGTATGCAATCCGCAAACATTTTTTGTTATACCGTTTCTTTGATATATTTTTTCCAATGCGGAGGAACTTGTCGGATAGACATTCTCCTTTATTCACCGCAGTTTTTGCTACCCATTTTATTATGGGAGCAACATATAGTCAGACCAGCATTACCCCCATGAAGGGACTACACAAGCGGAGGTATTTTCAGTGGCGCGACGGCAGGATTCAATCCGAATACCCTCAGCACCGAAAGCCAGCCCCAAGGCCTCCACAAACCACTGTTCGTTTTATATACACTCATGGACAAAAAAATTAGCGCACCAAGAAGGAGTCGTCAAAATGAAACGAAATTTTACATACGTAATGACTACTTTGATATAAGTAAAAGATAAGAAAATCAAAGAAAAAGGATAATTTATTTCAGAGAAAAAGGCAAAAGAACGGAGGAGTTAATACTCCGTTGGACCCCCTCTAGCGCGAATGCACGATGCGATACGATCGGGCATTGAGTCATACAAGTTCTGTATGATGTCTTGAGACATTTCGTTCCATATTTGCCGTAACCTTGCCTCTAGTTCGTTCAAACTCGTGGGATGCCCAACTCGTCGTCCCAAATGATCCCATATATGCTCGATTGGAGACAAATCTGGGGATCGGGCAGGCCAAGGAAGGGTAGTAACAGTGCGGAGACAGTCTTGTGACACCCTTGCCGTATGAGGCCGAGCAATGTCTTGTTGAAAAATGGCTCCTGGGAGCCGTTGCATGAGTGGCAACACATGTGGTTGCAGGATTTCATGAACATACCGCTGGGCTGTCATGGTGCCACGGAACAATACTAGAGGTGACCGTGTATTGTAGGCAATGGCACCCCATACCATCACACCAGCTGTGGCAGCGATGTGTCGCTGTACAGCAAAGACAGGATTGAAGTGTTCACCACGGGATCTCCACACACGAACACGATTGTCATCACTGCCGAGATTGAATCTGGATTCGTCGCTAAAGACGACCTGGTTCCATTCCCCTGCAGTCCAGTTTCCTCGTGCGCGGAAAAACTCCAAACAGAGGTGTCGATGGGTGGGCGTCAAGGGCAGCACACGTAATGGGAGCCGTGATACCAACTGTCCTTCAGCCAGGCGCCTTCGTATGGTTTGAGAAGACATAGAGGCCCCTAGTGAAGGTGCTACCTGTGCCTGGATGGTGGCCGATGAAGCAGTTGGCTGTACGCGTGCATTTCTTACGATGTGGCGGTCTTCTCGACGACTGGTCTGCCGAGGGCGTCCTGAGCCTGGTCTTCGTGTACATGACATCTCTCGGGTCCACTGGTCCCAACACCTCCTCACAACACAATCAGAGCAGCCTAATTGACGAGCTACTCGCCTAGATGACCACCCAGCTTCCATCATCCCGACGATTCTACCCATCTCAAACTGCGACAACTACTTATATTGTCTTCGAACACGGCGTAATGGCATTTCTATCTCAGCTCTTCCTTTGTAAATGATTCAGCACACTCAAACGAGCTTTGGTTTCCTGTTTTATACTCCACAGAGTACGATGTTCAACGCCCTCTACCGGCTATACGTAATGCGCAATCACACTGCATTTCTAATCATTTACATATCTCCCCGACATGTACCTTCATTGCAAGTTTCGTTACGATCCCGCAATTATTTCTTGGTGCGGTAATTTTTTTGTCCATGAGTGTATATTTTTTGATATTACAAAAATTTTTTCATTAAAGAAGTGAAGGAAAATTAAAGAAGTGTTATTTTAGTACATTATCACATCCTTTGTCAAATAACAATCTTCTCAATAAATAGAAAAGTGTTGTTTTAAAAATCTTGATGCTTATATATGTATGTCAGAAGAAATTTGCCTACAGTTTTTAATAAATTTAATAGGTATCATTTTGATTGAAGTTTTCAGATATTTTTCCCGCACAGATAATCCGCACAAGGATAATTGAGAGTACGCTGTATTTGTTTAATCATGCCACAAGTAGATAAAAGTTTAAATTTGTAGAATAGGAGCAGTTTATTTGATATAAAAATCTATGGAAGAGATTTTATATGGAGCATATCCATTGATTTTTTGATGAAATCTACTGACAAACTTTGTTAATGCTCTACACTTTGTGACGATTGTTTACTTTTAAATTTATTTAATCTAGAATCTATACATTTCGAATTTTTTGTTGTTATTTTTGTTTCTAATGCCCCCTCGCTTGATGTTCCAGACCAGATCCGTATAGGCTTTAGGCTGTGTTGTGTGGTTCCGGTTTATAGTATACCACAAGGGTACGACTTGGATAGGTACTACCACAATTTTTACCGAGAACTCCCACGGGTGACATCTCGGGGGATCGTACCTTCAACACCCACTAACCTCATAAAAAGACTTTCAGGTCTACGGATTTAACATACCCATAACCGGGCTAGTCACGATACACTGCTTAATTAAAATATGATTTTCAATAATGGAAAAGCTTTCAGTTTTTTGGCCACTATTTTGTTATCTATTTTTGTTTTTGAAACTAATATCTTCATCTTTTTCCACACACGATTTGATACCACACACGATTTTTTATGACTTTTTAAAAATTTTCTACATTTAAAAAAATTTTTTTTTCAAGATGGTGGCCCAAAAAAAAAACGCAATTTGCACACTCAGATTTTTCTAGAATTTTAGTACGTTAAAAAGATACCAAAAACGAATTTAGAAATTGAAACCCGTGTTTGTGGGAATTAGTTCCACCCAAAAACCTATATATACTGTACTACAACTTTATTTCAAGTTTATGTAAGGCGAACTCCTTTCTGCATAGAGTAAATATGCGAGGGATTTTTTTAAGCAACACCTAAATGAGTATCACTATTATATTAACATTTTACTTCCGAAAAACTTGCTTGTTCTGATCCCTTGTGGGTGTTTATACTAAATTCCGCATAACCATGGGAATTATCTCTTACCTATTTTTTTCAAGGAGTAGAAAAATTTCTATTCGTCACTAAAAGAGAATTGTGTACAAAAATTCCAAAAATGAATTTAATCTTAAGGAATTGTGTATATACATTTCAATTGCCTTTCAAAGAGGAATTATGCGAATCGTTCGTTACTGATATGTTTTATATTGAACAGGCCGATCTGAAAAACAAATACAATGTTCCGTAAACTATGTATTTTTCGTATGAATTTTTACATTAGCAACTGCACATTATTTTTTGAATATATAATGTTTAAATCTCCATTTTCGTCTACCACCTTCAATTTTTTCTTTATTGTACATTCTGTCCACCTAAATTAATCTAGTGAAATAAAAAATTTAAAAATATGGTAATACGTTTTCCTCACTTGAATCCATAAATAGTATTGGAAAACTCAAAGCTTTTTAAATTCTAGGAAAATAAAATGTGTTTTTCAGACTTGTTTTAAAATATATAGTATGTTTACCTCATATATTCACCAAGAATTTCCACCCACTGATAAAGATCTTCTGTTTCCATAAATGTTTTCCCTTTTAGTTTACCTAGTAAATGAATTTGTTACGAGAGTTGGTGTGCAAGGTTCTATTATCTTCATGACACAATAGTTGCAAAGAACTCGATATATTTGAGAGAAACGAATCCAAAATCCTACAGAAGAAATAAAGTATTTTGTACGTTTCTTTTCCATTCACACTAGAATTACCGACAGCAAAGATAAACCTTTTTTTTTAGATTGATATGAAATTGACTCTATTCTGGCGATTTTTCGGCGTCTTACATTCCAAACGCCAAAAGTTCGGTGGCATGCAAAATTCTCCTTGGTCAGTATAATTGCGTTTCATATTAAAAAGTTATTCGTCAGATTAAAAGATATCCTTTAAGATCATTATAGATCAGATTACATAGAACTTTGTGCTTGTATTCCGATCTTGACTGATGATTTTCCTAGTTTTTCGTTCTCCTTCTTTTAGAGCGCACCCTAAATTCATAAAGTTCATCACTGATATCAAACTTTAAAGACAAACTTTGAAAGACAGATTATGTTTAAGTCTCTTCAATGAAAATCTTTATCCGTGCGATCCTTCAAATACTTTATTTCAGTATCAAATACAAGAAAAAAAGTTTGAGTTTTACTTTAAAAGTATTTTAAGAAAAGTTAAGTAAATCGTTGGTCTAATTAACAAACCACCAAACATACGATTCAAACATACTCAAAACATACGATTCAAACATACTCCAAAACATACGATTTTGGGATTTTTATGCTATTTGATTAATTTATTGTCTTTGTACAAGTCTGTCAAACCTCTTAACTCCAAAAAAGTTTCAAGTAGTCTTTTCTAACGAAACTACCTTGGGTTATTAACGTAGGATTTCTTATCGTTGCTTACGTCTTTCGTATATATATATATATATATATATATATATATATATATATATATATATATATATATATATATATATATATATATATATATATATATATATATATATATGTGTGTGTGTGTGTAGGATAAAAAATCCACCAGAGGGCGCTGTAGGCAGCGCCATAGTGAACGTCTACGCATCTGGACATTCGGCGAGTGGAAGCTGGCTTATGCGGACATAGCAGGCGTATACCAAAGCTAGAAGTATATCAGTGGTCGAGAGATTATTTTCTGTCATATTGTGTTTTAATGTGAAGTGCCGACATTTCTAACTTTAAATAAATTATTGTCGGTAAATCAACGTAGTTTTTTGAGATACCCCTGGACGACACTTTCAAATTTGTTTCTACTCCCGGATCTCACCTATATATATATATATATATATATATATATATATATATATATGTGTATGTGTGTGTGTGCCAGCCAAAATTTTGACGCATTTTGGTACTTTTATGTTCAACTGTTTACTTCTTGCCCAAGCGATACAGACTGGGTCTGGCACGCTGCCAAAGTTTTAACTCACGACGACGGACGGTTTTAGCGTCTGAAATTTTGCTTTCCAGAGGACCGTTATGGATGAACGTAATCCTACGTTAAAAATCAATTCATCCCACAAAAAGGGAAAAACAACACATTCTACGTAATTCCTTGACTTAACCCCTGCTAACCTTGTAACTCCCCTTAAATTATGAAGATACTTAATTACATAACAATGCGACCTATATATATCTCAGAACACTTTAACATTTACTTTTAAGAATAAACGATATTACCAGTAATTTATCTTTTAATTGTCGAATAAATCAGTATTTTTTTGCATCCTTTAAGTAGTCTGAAATATGAGTTACGTGGCTTGTTAATTAGGACAATGAAATATTTTTTTTTATTAAAGCAATATCACTTAGACATACATCTATATACTATTATAGGCACTAAAATTCAACAAGCAAACAGAAGAAACAAAACACAATACAAAATGGCATATAGAAATTTTGGAGCAGAAACAACAGTCTAATTCGGCTCATAGCCATCAGTTCCCTGGCCTCCCAATATCTGACATAAAGACAGATGATAATGCAGAGCACAGTAGCAAATGCTGTGCATCCATAGGCACTTCCATACCACAGAGAGTACAGTTTGGGCTTTCGAGAACACGAAACCTGAAAAGGTATTTCGGCAAACAGTCGTGTCCCGTGACAAGCATAAAAGCAGCAAAACTTTTTCTTCTTGGTGCTGAGGGGATATGCAATATTGCATCTTTCCATTCCTTATTGTGTATATCTCTTAATTTTCCATTTTCAGATTGAGAATTCATTTTTCTCTTAATAATAATGAATTCTCTTAAATTAATTCAATTAATAATGAATTCTCTTAAATTTCTCTTAAACAAATCTTTTTCTTCCTGGTGCTGAGGGGATATGCAATATTGCATCTTTCCATTCCTTATTGTGTATATCTCTTAATTTTCCATTTTCAGATTGAGAATTCATTTTTCTCTTAATAATAATGAATTCTCTTAAATTAATTCAATTAATAATGAATTCTCTTAAATTTCTCTTAAACAAACCTTTTTCTTCCTGGTGCTGAGGGGATATGCAATATTGCATCTTTCCATTCCTTATTGTGTATATCTCTTAATTTTCTATTTTCAGATTGAGAATTCATTTTTCTCTTAATAATTCTTGATGCTGAAATGAAGGGGATTTCCGTAATCGATGTTTGTGTTATCTGAGTCCCTTTTTTGGTTAGTTGGTCAACCATTTCATTCCCGTGGACTCCACACTGGGCTGGGATCTACTTCAGCCGTAGATCATTTAACGTTATCTAGGGTGCTCCACGAGGAGGCGATCTATATTGAACCCCGGACAACGAAATATTAAATAATATTAAAAATTCTACTCTATAATTAACCTTTTGCTTACGGGGTGGGATGGCATGTATCCCAAGAATACGGGCCCAAAAAATAAATAAAAAAATACTTTATATATATATATATATATATATATATATATATATATATATATATATATATATATATATATATACATACATATATATACATACATATTCATACACACACACATCTATCTATCTATCTATCTATCTATCTATATATATATATATATATATATATAAACCCCTTAATGACCGTTCTTACAAAGGGGTCTGAAGTTTCCCGTTCTGAAGAGGGAATCGGAAAAATGGGTCCTGTAATCTAAGGGTTAACGGAAACTTAAGTTATCTTCAGAATATAGATTTCAAATTTTCAAAAAAAAATTAACAGTGGCAAAAAATATACAAAAGTTAAAGTAAGAAAATATAAGATATTATTTCAATATTAAATATTAAACACAAATAAAAGACCGAAATATTTTTAAATTATCTTTAAATAAGCATTTTTGCCAAAAATAAACCAACAAATGAAAACGAAATCCATCACTTCATAAATGCGACATTATAATGATCAATTTCAGTCGTCCACATGGTAAAGTGATCATCATAGTGAGCATCCTCGCAATTGGCGTGGGTTCAAATCCCAAATAAGGCTAGGTCATTACCGTGCAGTCTCCTCATAGGGAGCAATACTGTATTACCTAAACGGTACTCCCAAAATAAAGTAGCCAGCAATACTTCGCGGTGAATAACAAAATGCGAATGTCCTACGACAAGTGCCTTAGCATTAAAAAACAACTAAAATTTGTTGCAAAACAGTGCTGGGGCTTAAGAGAAAACCATGCAAGACTCGTCACGAAAAAAAAAATACTTAAAAAACTGTTTAGACTCACACATGGCAGTACCTTCACACGAAGGAATGAAAGTGCACAAATCACCTTTGTTGGTGCAATTAGTACAATAATACATTTATTTCAGAAATATTTGATACCTACCGTTGCTCTGTAAGAAAAACGCTCGCAGTCTTTCTTCTTATAGTTGTCTCATGGGTCTCGATTTAAAATCAATTTCAAATATTCAAACTAATACTAAACCAAATTCAGAACTACTACAAATAAATTTTAAATATTATATTGATAATCTTAGGTTTAAATCCAGTCAAATCCGAGTTTCTGGGAAAAATGCTAAATGAAAATGAAGGCCATATAAGTGAAAACTGGATAGCTAGCTTAGTACAGAGGCTGGGGTATCACTAGAGAAAATATCCCAACTGCTTTGGTGAAACCACTCTCCATATTTCTTACCAATGTTAAAATTTGCCAAAATGATTGGTTCGGCAGTTCTAGCGTAAACTTTACACTTCAGCTATCTTAAAAAAACTCCTACGTCTTTTCAACTAACACCCACTGAAAAATAATTTAGAAAACATAAAATTTCAGTACATAAACACAATTCCACAAACCATGCAATATGTATATATTGAAAAGGCTCGAGTAGATAAATCCTTTCAAAATGAGTTAAGAAATATATTCATCCTTCGATATATCTCTTTATACTCCACGTTTGAAAATCTTTAAAATATACCTATATATATACTTTCTTCATTGTGATTACATCATATCATCTATCCCGCAGGATAAACTCTTCAGTATCTCGTAAGCATTCGAGACTTTTCAACACCGTTTCCAGCAAAATATATCTTAATTTAATAGAAAAAATTGTTTACTAAATATGTTTTCTCATCTAAGGTAAACTCCCGTTACTTAAGATAAATAAACGAAGCATATATAAATAATGCATCGGCTAAGTGCATAAAATGCGATTTTAATAAACCCAAAAAGATCTAGAAAATAGTGTTAGTCTAAGAAACAATATTTACAGGAGTTTAAATTAATATTTATATTACACGGGATTAAATTACACGGGAAACACGCCACCTCTGTGCTGTCAGAAGATTTATGAGCAATTAGATTACATAAATTAAAAAGACATGAGATTTTCATGATATATTTTTAAACATAGTTAAATGTTTTAAGTCACGCAATAAAAGACCATAATAATTAATGCAAAAATCCATTCTTCTATACGAGCGGCCATTCAGAACTAATCTCGTCACTAACTTGCGAACTTTACCGTTAGACTCCTCAAAACTTTTGCCCACTTGTTGAGACTCTCATGACTGTTATCTTGTCTTTGTAACTATTGTAATACCATAGATTATGAGCAAATGGTAGATTTTGCTTTGAAAATGTATCCCATGATAATAATAGCTAGTACTGTCATTATGAGTTTGGTTTAAAAGTGTATTAAAAAATGTCCATCTCATTGATAGTAGTCGATGTAAAATGATGCAAAAGATGGCTGTGTACTAACCCTATTGGATTCGCTCACCGCATTGTTAACATATGAAGAAAATTTGTCTTCTATTCCCAGCTACATAAATGCTCATAATCAAATAAAAATGGTATTATCTGAACTTTTCTGCCTCTTGCAACAGGATTCATTTTACAAATTACATCTACCAAAAGAATTTAAAATCCACCTTACCAGATTTTTTCCCGAATAATCTAAATTTCAAAATATTATTTTCATTTTTTTTAATACGAAAAATGGCCCAAGGTGTAATATTTTTTTCAATTCGGAGTACAATAAAAAAAAATCTTCAAATTCAAGTGGGCAAATTTTCTCCATAGGTTGACATTGAGGTGAGCGAATACGATAAGGTTAGTACACATAAGACTTAATCGTAGAACAATCTGGGAATTATTTGGCTTATATCGAGATAGAAAAAAATATACCACATTCAATTTTCTGAAAAAATATTATTTATACGTAATTTCTGCAAAATAATCTAAAACTGCTAACATTAACAGCAGTATTAGAACTTATATCAAACACATTCATCGTTCGTAAAGAACACTTGGATTAAATTCCACAAGTTATAATAAAGGGAGTGGTTATATGTTAGGAACTAGTTAATATTTCATTATCAGGCCGAGGGAGCATTGGTGTCACTGTTTGCAAATGCTATTACCTTGCTATTAGAAATGCCTTTAGGGAATTGTTCATGACGACAATCACAACAATGTTCCTCGGCCTGATGAAGAACTGCTAACTAGTTCAAAACACGTAGCTACCACAGTGTTAATTTGTTTGAGAATTGAAGAATTGTTCATTACGTATTTGTTACCACAATTGAAGTGACGTTCTTTGATCGATAACACACACTGATGCACATCTGCCTAGCCTGTATTTTTAAAAAAAGGCGAAATATATAGTAAATAAAACATGATGTACTGGATAATTTTAGATCCCTTAAAACCCTCAATTTAAGAAAAAAATTCTTGAAAAAATGAATTTATAAGTTTGGGGACATTGAAGATATAAATACATGTCTTTGTAGTAAACTTTTAGAAAAGTTGCGAAAGGGTTTATTTAAAAGGCTCCGCAGTAGAGTCTCGTTAGAACCAGCGTAAAATTCAAAAGCAAGAGAAAACTTTTGGAATTCCCTAACCATGATTTGAAAAAAATTTGTGAATTTGCTGATTTCAGAAAAAAATTCTGTTTTTGGAGTCCTTAATATGTGCTTTATTTGCGAAAGAATAATTTATGAAGAACAGGAGTCGAGAGCGTAATTGTTCAGAGTTCATCATTAACTTCAAAGAATCATGATTTGAATTTCCAAAGCAGAAGTTTTTATTTATACCTGCAAGACCTTTGTTTCGAAAGGTAATTAAAATGAAGTATCTATACCTTATGACATGTTAAATATCATGAAATACATAATAACACACGGCAGTGTGATAATCAAGTTTTGTTATTTACCACATTTTGTGCAGAAATACCTCATTACAGAATTAAATAAACCGATATGGTGTTCTATTAAAGCTGCTATGTACTAATCCTATTGGATTCGCTCACTTCAATATTAACCTATAGAGAAAATTTTGTCTACTATTTACAGCTACATAAATGATGATAATCCAATAAAAATGGTATTGTCAGAGAGCCTGAACTTTTCTGCACCTTGCAGCAGAATTAATTTTTATAAATTTTGTCCACCACAGGAATTTATGAGCGTTAGATTTTACCTCGAAAAATTTTAATTTTAAAATATCATTCGCACTTAAAAAAAAAGAAAAATGTCCCAAAGGTGTAAAATTTCTTTTTCTGTTACGAAGTAAAATTTAAAAAAAATTTAAATCCAAAGTCCATTGGACCGAAAGTTCATGAAGACCTAAGTTCATTGAGCAAATTTTCTTATTAAATCATTGGACAAATTTTCTCGAGAGGTTAACATTGGGGTGAGCGAATCCAATAGGGTTAGTACACAGCAGCCTTAATAACCGCTATATTACTCCTCTCTCGGGCACCCTAGCCTTCGGAACTTGAGTTTTTGGAATGAAATTCAGTGTTAGGCATGGCTGTTTGTTGCCCTTCGGACTCAGCTTTAAAGCTCGGTCAGTTTGGCTCTTGTGTTGTAAAATATGACTGTATAGTTTCAAATCAACAAGACTTTCTCAGGTGTATCATCAGAGGAAACTTCGTTGTAAATGTTTTTAATAGCAACAATAGCTACTAAGTTTAAAATATGTACTTGCATTTCTTCATAATTAACCCGTTGTTGATCGGAAATTTCATTTGAATATATGCGCATGTAACCTGCTAATACTAAAATTTCGGAATAAAGTAAGGTTTTTTATATTTCCTGAAAACTGGTTTCTTTATATGGAGGTTTTATAATCATAGTTTAAATTACAAAACAATTATTACTATTTACAGCTACATAAAGGATGATAATCCAATAAAAATGGTATTTTCAGAGAGCCTGAACTTTTCTGCACCTTGCAACAGGATTCATTTTTATAATTTTCGTCCACCACAGGAATTTATGAGCATTTAAAACACTGCACCAGATTTTTCTCCCCGAATAATTAAAATATAAAAATATAATTTACATTTTTCAAAACGAAAAATGCCCAAGGTATAAAATTTTCCTTCTCTATTACGGAGTACACATTTAAAAAAAAAAAAAATCTTTAAATCCAAATCGGTAATCTTTGGACAAATTTTCTTCATAAGTTAACATTGAGGTGAGAAAATCTAATAGAGTGGGTATGAAGCAGCCTCAAGCACTTCCTCAGTGCTTGACATGCTAGGAAAATCATGAAACACGAAGCATTGGTTTTTTTCAAAACTGGGTACTGAAGTACAGTTTTAGAAGTAACAAGTCATTGACTATATTCATTTAAACTGGGGTCGCATAAAATAAAATTAACCTGCTTGAATATACTAGAATGATATTAATTAATAATATATTATTTAAACATAATAGAATAAATTTTATTAACTATCAAACATTTGTTTTCGCGAATTTTAACTTAACTAACATAGATTTATTCCGTATTTTGATAAATGCTCCATATAATTTTACTTATATAAAATTCCTACTTACTGAAAATATAGTAGTTTTTTTTTCTCTTTTAAACTTTTGCTATCAGTGGAAAGTTAAACATTCAGTTTAAAAACTACATTTCTAGAAATATAGAACGAATTACTAGACTGTGAAATCATTGAAGTTTAGTAATATCGAAAGTAGTTTTGTTTATTTTAGTACTTTCAAAAGAAGGAATGCGATTTGTATTTGGTTTCATCTCAGCGGCACCACTATACAAAAGACTTTACGGTTCTCCATTCTGTCAGGAGTAATATTTGTTTACGTCACACTTTATCACCTCTAACAGAAAGTATCAATATTTGAGGTTGACTACATATCCGGGACGAGGATGTATCCCCGTTAAAGCTGCGATAAAGGGTTCCTTCAATAACACAAAATACATATTTTCCATCAATATCCGATAGATTTATCTACTTACTGAACACTATCCCCCGACATAAACAAATATTTTTCATATTTGTCAACATTTAAAGTGATAAAATTTCAGAAATAAACCGAGTTTTTTTTTTAAAATAAAAAATAACAACAAGATGCGACAACTAGTTCTCAAAACTATAATACTGCAAACTAAACCTCAACAAATCGAAAATCTGAATATGAGGACAAGAAAGAAAAAAAAAACACTTGCTAAAAGGAACTATCTTCCCCCACAATGACGTAGCGAGTCCCCGCACTTATGATTGGACGTCAAAACTGAGGGTCGCAGCCAATGGGATTTTCTGGAGGAGACAGATAAAATACTTTTGAGTTGCGGAATTGAGTGAAAGCTTTCACTTGAGGTCCAATGATTTCTAAGATCGGACTGTTCTGTAGCAAAAAAATACGTACTTGAGTACTAGGAGCCGGCGAAATAAGTGAGTATTATCTATAATGTTATCAATTATGGTTTATATCTTTACTTAATTATTTAATAGCAAAATTGTTTGTTCACTGGAAATTTATCGATTAATAATTTTTTGATAACAGAACTTATCCTGGAAAACCGTTTGTATGTCCTTCTGAATTGAATAATTATGAATTAATATATTTTATAAACGCAGTGTGATATGCTATTTATATTATCGCACAATGTATGCCACGCGTTTAAATCTGTTTTCAGAGCTATCTCCTATGCGTTTTCACATCTGTTAATTGAATTTATGTTTAATCAAATGTATTCATAATTATATTAATATATAATATGATATATTACATTCTACGTTTATTTTTGGGGTGATTGCTTCGCTGTCGTCTCGTCGTACTGGAAAGATGACAGTTTGAATTTTCCTTTTCCTTAATATCCTCTAAATATCTAAGAATCAAAACTCAATTTCTGGATACTAAACATGAAGCTTTCGTACTACTTTAGTTTGTTCAGTTCAAAACTGTTCTTTTTTATTTTTGTATTAAGAAAAACCCCATTTTACGCAACGATAAACTCCCAATGTAAATTCACACTTCTCTCCAACTGGTCTTAGTATAATGCGACTATAATATCTATATACATAGAAAATATATAATTAGAATACGAGGATGCCCATACATATTAACAGCGAGTAAGAGTATATATTTTTGTTGATTCTAGTACACCAGAATATATGATGGGCTCGAAATTAGGAAACTTTGTTGCTGTTAAAGAATATATAGCACATTAAATTCTGCAATACATAGCAAGCGAAATTTAAGCATCAGGTCATAAGGAAAGTTTAGATTAAACTCATTATTTTATGCAATTATCGTATTAAAAAAGCAAGTTGTAAAGCTTAAAATTATGTTCTTACTGTAAATATTTATTCATGAATAAACATGACTGTAATTAAAGTTATTTAACAAAACGTATTTTATTTAGAATGTAAAATATAACAGTAAAATTAAATAATTTTTTAATTGTTAATAAGAATAAAATGTTCTTCACAGAATGTGATTGGGAGTAAGCAAGACCGAAAGAGTAAGCAAATTAATTAAATCGCTGCATAAGGCAAAATATCTAATTAATTAAGATTTACATTGATTTTAATGTATAGTGCATGTACATTCATAAATACATATGTGCATTGATAAGGGAATCATTGTTGAGATGTTAAGTTTAAGAGGTTTATTGTTAAAACACAGATAATTTCATGAAAAATAAGAACTAAAGAATTTAGTAAAATATATTTTGTAAGGTAATTCTAAAAATTATTAAATTATAAAAGTAATATTCTATGAATATTTTAAGAAGCTTTAATGTTTTGTAATTTGTGAAATTTTTTAATGGATTATATTTTAATTTGGCAATACAGAAATTCATAACATTACCAAATTTTCTAAAAAAGTCAGAAAAAAAAGGAATTTATTGTTAAAGTGTTGCCTAAAATAATTCATTTTCCTAATGCAACATGAATGAAATATTAGAAAACAAAACAAAATCTTACAGAATTTAATAATTCTATTCGCATTTTAGACCATTCAAGATGTAGTGTAAGATATCATAAAATTATGAGGCAAAAAAGGGAAGGCAGAATTTTTATATTTATAGTATATACATAAAAAACTTTTTCAAAATACTTTTAAAACATTTTACCGATATTTGTAAAAGTAGAAAAGTAATTTCTAACCTGAATTTTATAAAGAGAGTAATACTGTTTCATGTCATCTATACTTCTTTTTTTTGTTGTATCAACAATTAATGAAAAAATTTTTTTATTGTATCAAAAAAAAATTTAATTGGAATCAAACACATAGAACGTACCTAAAAGCCTTTTACCAGAATTGCGTTTAAAAATCCTCTAAGAACTGATAATAAAACATATTAACAGTCCCCCCACCCCTTTATATATATATATATATATATATATATATATATATATATATATATATATATATATATATATATATATATATATACGAAGCCGCTTGTTTCTTGAAGTTTTGCTTATCTTCATTTAAATGCATAGACACACTTGTGATGTGTACCAATGTTAACTCCTGAATTTAAATACTGATTTTAAATAATTTCACTTTGTTCAATCATTTATTGCGTTACACTTTATTGATATTTTTGCTGTTGCTACTAATACATATATGAATTTTCTTAATACTCGCTTTAGAAGAAAAAAATAGAATACTTTTATTTATTTGAATTATAAATTTTATTTATTACAATTATAAATTTCCATATCGTTATTTTTTATCATCTATATAGTCAGTCATTCTTCAAGACTTCAGCGAATCTAAAAGACGAAAGACCACCGCGAAAACGGGAAAACTCAAAATATCCTCTCAAACCTAACTGTAACTAAGGTTAACAATAGGGTGTTACGTAGTAAACTAGTCAGTGATCGAAATAATATGGTCAAAGGTGTGTTATAAAATTGTCGTCCCAAAATGAACCGAATTCCCCGCAAAAAACCTCTTATATTATGGTTAAAAATTTCGAGTGAAAATGGGAAATATTGTTAACATAAAAAAAAACTATTCTCAGTGCCCACAGATAATTAGGTTTTGTGTACTTAAATTTTACAGTACCAATAATGTAGGCTAAACACGCGTTCAAAAAAGGGTTTGTGAAAGAGGCAATACATTACAGAAATGTGATAAGGCAATATAAGTACCGTCTTCAGATGACAGTAGATATAGGAAAATTTATAAAACGTAATAATATGTTGCAGTGGTACAATTTATACATTTTAATAATGTTATTTTCAGTAAGCCATTATACTAAAAAATAAATACTATTTAATTATCGGCAACGAACTCTTAAATAACGAGTAAACAAATTTTGAGAAATTTTACTCTCAACACCTTTATTTGATTACACAAATTTAATGGATTTTAGAACATGATGCTTTTAATTTACTTAAGAGCATATTCACAATGCTCTAATCTCTTTTGGATCCTTCTAACCAGTTTCATAGTGTAATTAAAACAACTTTGAAAAGATTCTAAACAAAGTTTTGGAGGGGAAATATATTTATAAAATGACTTTTAGTTCTAAAGATCATTAAGTGTAACTACATCTTATGAATATTTATTAAGTTCTGGTATTGTTCTGGAAATAAATTAATTTTCAAACTTAGACTGCGCAGGCCTGAAAAAACAATTTACGTATGAAACAGAAAAAACTATTTACGAGTAATATTTTTTGTATATTTGGCTTTCAAAATAATTTTTTTTGAGTGTAGGAGGCAGAAAAAAATCATAACACTTGTCACAAATTTAAGTTATTTCTTATCATGTTGCTGGCAAAGAAATCAATCATGGGCTGCATTAAATATTTTTAAAACTTTCGTCTTTATGTATATTATACTCTCATATATATATACTATAAAAATATCGGTTAATACACATGAGAAATTAATTCAATATCGACATTTACAATTTTACAATCAAAGGGAAGAAAGCTTGAACCTCATTAGGTAGAATTTGATTTATCAGCTTTAGGTAACACGTCCATACTTTTGGTTCCATGATGTGAAATTTCGCGTATAAAAAATTGCAATCAATTATCGGAAGACAGAGGGCAAATATTTCATCCCCATTTACACCTGATAATAGATCTATTCTTTTGATCTTACGTTGGGAAATTTCCCTCAGAGTTTTGCAAGTTGTTATAGGGAGAGACGCACCATATGCTTCACCATCCTTTAGAACATATATCGAATTTCTGCAGGGCTAGAACTTTCATCTCGGATAGTGACTCTTAGAGATGGATGTTTGCAGTATTTAAGCTCGCTCGACGGTGGTACGGTGTCTTATTTTGACTAACTTTTCTCTCTCCATTTTCCTTTTTATAGAAATAACCCATAATGTAAACAGGGCATATATTTATATTTGTATTTGAATATATTTATATTTTTAAAGCTGTTTTTCATTAATTTCCAATTTTTATCCGGTACAAATTTATTTGAAAGAATAACAGGGTACTTTCAACGGTGAAGACTTGGACCTTAGATCTTTACTTCATGAGTTGGAATTTCGTATCATTTAAACTACCTGGTGATGTGAATAAATCTTATTAAAAATAATTATCCTCAAAATCCTGACATTGCTCTTAGATGCCCTTTCGAAATAAGTTTTGTAGCGCAAATGGTCTTAAAAGAACTCAGAGGAATCCGTCACATGAATGTGGAACTTTCCACAACCGCAGTATTGGCGAATTTGAAATCTCCCACCTGTAGAGCTCAGTGGTCAAATCCTTCCCGTTAGTCTCGATTGTGTTAAATTTTTATGAATTCAGTAACTATTCTAAGTTACAAATCCCTAGTTTTATTTAAATATACCTAACACGAGACAAATTCTTATGCCTCTTTTAATGGATTGATTAAAATAACAACATCAGTTTTAGAAACAGAAAAATTATTATCTGTACTTTGATAAGATACAAATTTAAACTGCTGCAACAAACAATTCTCATATATATAGATATTTTTTTAAAGGGATAGACTTTTTTATTGCGAACTATGGGTAATAGTCTCTATTCCCCGAGGTTTCATTCATTCACTAAGAAACTGTGGTACAAAAATATAAGTTTCTGAGCCTTCCTTATTCACGTAAGATAATCTTTATGAGCTTCCTTGGTAAATAAGTATGATACGGAAATTTAACTGAAATTGATTTATTGTTAGATCTAGCTAAAGTTTCAGACATACTTATTGTATAGTTTATACATAGGAAAAAGAATAAAACAAAAGTACCAGCACAGTACGAATCTTTACTACTCGTGTTTTATGGTTAACAAATTGCATAACTGTTTAGAATTTGTTACTTGACACAGACCTCTATTTTTTTTCCTCTCGCTGCTTTAAATAAATTAAGAACCACAACATCTCCCAATGAAAACCCTTTCAAATTTTATCAAATGCTTCTTCAGGGAAAAAAAGTTTTAAAGAAATATTTTTCAGAATATGGGAACTGATTGTACATAAATATTACGAAAGTATAGGTTCGTCTGAAATTTTCGTCAAATAGAATATTTCATTAAATACAAGATCTTTGTATGGTGACCAGCATTAAGATTGTTTATATACATATATGACTATTTTATCAAGAAAAATATTATTTTAAGATCAAAAGTTGTAACTTATTTCATAGCTTATTAATTATTGAAGGAAAAAATGGGAAAAGGAGTTCTGGACTTATTGCTTCCTTTAAAGGTGGAAAAACAAGATACCGAAATTTCTGTACTACAGAATAATAGCGAAGTATTTCATTTCCTGTAAAAGTACTTCTGTTTCCAATATACAGTTACTGCTGCGAAACAAACATTGTTTATGTTATTATAACCATAATTTGAATGTTATCAAATCTGCCTCTGGGACTTATAAAAACATTCACTCGACGAAATAACAAAGCAAATATGGTAATAAATATTACCATACAAAACTTAATGCAAAAAAATGTTTCATATAACATTTTTTGAAAGGACACTAGAAAAAAAGTGAGGACATCCACACATATATATCTATACGCATAAAAACGTTCTGTGACTAACTGACTGACACACAGATAACGCAAAGACCAAACCGCTGGACCTAAAGGGCTGAAATTTTGCTTGGCGATTCTTCTTATAGTGTAGAGGTCCACTAATTAAGTTTTTTGGAAAATTCTTCTTAGATTTTTTTAAATTAAATTTTTAAGCTGTTTTTGAAGCTTTTTTAAAGTTTGCTTCTAAAATAATAATCTGATGGTTATAAAATTTATATTACGAGAAAATGTATCCGGTAGAGTTTTTAAATTCCCTTAAACCACCGGGTTTTCTGTACCATAAGCTCTCTTTGAGGAAGGGCAGACCCGTAATGCTCCTTCGGAATTTAAAACCGCCGAAATTATGCAATGGCACTAGACTACAAGTCAAGCCCTGCATAAAAATTTAATCGAAGCTATTATTTTAACCGGGTGTGCTCAAGGAGAAAAAGTGTTCGTGCCATTCATTCCTCTAATACCCAATGAACTCTCTTTGAGACTGCAATTTCCCCCCAAAGTGTGCTTCGCTATGACGATAAATCAGTCTCAAAGGCCAAACTTTAAAATACGCTGGCGTAGATTTAAGAGAAAATTGTTTCTCCCACGGTCAGTTTTACGTAGCTTTCTCACGCGTAAGTTCGTGGATGAGCCTGGTAATATTAGCTCCACCAAATGAAGAAACAAAAAATAAAAAATAATTTAGTAATATTTAGTAAAAGTATTTAGTAATATATCAGTGTAACTAGTGTAAAAAAAAGGAAAAATATAAAGGAAATGTACAGGGTTATTTTTCAGTCCACATTAAATTAAATAATAATATAAGAATAATTTTTATCTCCTGAGCTTCCCTTGTTGGTATTAGCTCAGGATATACCGTATCACCGAATGGTGGGGACGGCGAAATTTCTTGAATTGAATTATCCTTCCTTATATAATAAATCATGGAAGCAAATTTCACAATTTTATTTATCAATAAACATTTGACAAAGCAGGAAAAAAATGAATGAAGTCTATAGACAAGGGTAAAAGTATTTCAATTAGAGGACAATAAAGTATGTTATTTGAACACATGATTAACACACATTATTCCCTTTGCTTTCAATAAGTGAGTATTTTAGGAAGTATAATTGTTCCCTAAAGAACGATGAATTGAATTGTTTAAAATAAAAAAAAAACTGAGTCTAAAGACCCCGAAAAAGGTTGAAAAATTAAATTAATGTGCTAGTAATAGTATTACAAAACATATATTGTTCAAGTAAGCCGATTTCACGTGGTTTGAAATAAGTTTGTAATTATCGAGTCAAATTAAAAAAACCAACGAATATTACGTTGAAAACATTATGTTAAAATATGTAGTATTACATTCTTTAAAAATGATTATTTTAAAAATAAAAAGGATTATTTTAAAAATAAAAAAAAACCCTATAAATTTGTAATAAAAAAGATTGTTACCAAAATCTCAAACATGATAAACTGAGAAGACTTACAAGCTTCGTATTCTACACTGCTAAAAGATCCTTAAGCTTTGTATGGGTTTCTTATAAAATGGCCTTACACGCTTATAATAAACGAAGCTTTTAATTTCTAATATTTTCTCGAAACTCAAATTCCTGCTAATTATATAAAATATTTCTTCATCGATAAAAATTCGCTATACAGAAATATTTTTGTAACAAATTCACAAATAAACAAAGTTACAATATAAAGTTATGCAGAAAATGTTTTTAAATAGAAGAATTAAGCTAAGAGTTAAGTAGAAGTTTTTAAGATCATAATTAAAGGGGAAAGTTTTATTGTAAATTATATTAATTTCAAGATAAAACCTCCTTCAATATTTTTATAGTTAACTAATTACCGAGTTAAATTCAACTGTTGAAAATGTGTTTCCGCGAACTTACACCTTTTATGCATAATCAAGCAATACAAATTTTTGAATCAATGACCATTGGCTTAATTTTTCGTTCCCTTTCTACTGCTATAACGTAAAATATAAACTGTTTACTTCATGATGATCGGACATTAACTTTATCATCTAATCACCTTTGTTTTAGCATACATGAAGTCTTGAATGAGAGATATTTGCAGAATTTCTACTAAAACTTTCATCAAATGGCGTACTTGTATGTCTTTTAAATGAAATGCCAAAAATCGTATTTTTTAAAACATCCCGTGCAAGTTGTTCCTGTAAAAGTATTTCTTTCTTCATAACAGTGACGTTACGAAGAAGCAAACATCTCGCCATTAAGCAAACAACTTTTAACACCGCACATAGTATAAATTCTTTTTATTTCCAAAAATATGCTAGTTGCAGTTGGTAAACAGTTAACCTCATTATCACGTTACTTTTCTCTCTACTGGTATATATTCATACCTCGAATTCTTTTAGAGAAGAAGAAAACGTAGTTTGTCATTACTTAAATAAATCCATGTGGAAAAATTAAGCTAATATTTTCTTTAGTCTTTGATTATTTAGCTTTGAGTAGCTCGAGTAAATTTTTTTTGTGACTTCAGAATGGTAGTATAAAATGAAAAATAAACACAGGATAATTCAAAGATACTTTTATAATACCGGACAAAAATAATTCCTCGGATGAAAGTATTTCACACATGAAAGTAAAATATTTTTTGACACAGATTTTCAAGAACATCTACCGTAATTAAAAATCGTTTTAGTCGGGTACATAATTTGAAATCACTGTATTTCGAGATGGAAATAATTCAGATTTTAATAAGCACAGACATTTTCAGTTCTCATAGCAATTGAAAAATTCAAAGAAATCTGTATCTGTTACGCTTTTCATCAAATTTATGTGCATTTTGGCAGTCTGTAATTGTTATTTATATATTCATGAGACAACTACTGCACATTAATATAAAATGTCTAATTCTAATTCAATTTTCTAACAAGTTATGGTAATTTACCGATGATCATTTTTCTCCAAGTGAATGAGAACCATTTCAAGAAAATATTTGGATATGTGAAACTGCTCTTAACAAAAATTCTGCTCTTACTTTGTATTATTATACCATTGTTTATTGTTATATTATCTTAGAGTTCGAAGTGATTCAAAAAACGTAACTATATTTTAATTTTATCGAGTAAATGAGAGCTATTTTGAGCAGTTGATTATCGACAGTCTGTAACGTATCGTGAATTTTTGTTCTCATATACGACTAACACCTAAATGTACACACCTATTAATGTACTCATCACATCTTAAATCTATGTATAAAGGAACATTTAATATTTATTTTAAATCAGCCGTGCGATTAACTTCTATACTAAAATAACAAAAGGTAAATGTCCTTAAGCTAAAGCAATGTCCATTGTTCTTATCACGCGATTCCTTTACATCTCATATCACACATTTTCGTAATCTCCTTAGCTCTATATAAGCGTTCCCTAGACTTCAATCTTTTGCCTATTTCTGTTACGATCCGACTTAGGATACTCTTCTGCAAGATTCATGTTATTAACTTTCTCTCTTATGATCTCATCTGTCCGATTTTAACGAATGGGAATCTCGTACTTTAGCCTCGAAGAAATTTGTTCTTACAGGTGTTGATTTCCTTCCACCTGTTGGTATAAATCCTCGTATAGAGCAAGTTTGGCAACTTTCAGTTTCTTTCTTGTTAGCGCAAAATGTTATTAAGTATGAGTTTACAGTCAATTATTTTTTCGACATCTTTAATATTTAGCTAAGTTATCTAAAACAGAATATATGCGTTCTTTGAGCTTAGGATTTATATGTGAAACTAGTTTGTACCCGTCAAACCATAACGGCTGGATAGTAAATAAATATAGTAATGCACAAATTTTACTCAACACATCATTTCCAAATGTTGAAAATCATAATATTAAGAATACAGAATTACGCTTTAAAAAATTACTATTGAACTCAATGAAAAGAAATATGGTTACTCAACAGCGCGAAATAAATAATTTCTGTCAGGTTTAATCCTATATCTCACAAACACTATTATAAATGGCCGAAAAAGAGCTAGAGAGATGCTCTGGATTAAAGAAATTAACTTGTTTATGCTTCCTCGCGGTTAGTAAGTATCTAAAGCCAGATTTAAACATGTCACTGTGCATGCGCAGAAAGCAATTTTCAATTGCAAATTATCGCTAATTAATAGAAATTATGGTTACAAAAAACAAATTTGACACATCTACAGATTACAGTCTTCCGTTTAAGACCAAAATGAAGTAAATTGACGCAGTAGTTTTCTCTCACGGACTTCCCAAAAATCGGCTTACCAACTTAAATATATAGATAGCAAGAGAAATTTCATTTCGATCATCGATAGAGACTCTACAATAAGGAGGGAATTTTTTTTTAATAATATAAAAAAGGCCTGTTATTTGAGTAATATTTTAAAGAGGTTAAATGCATATATTTCACCAAGACATATTTACTAAATTTCCAAGATAATTGGCATTTCACCGTCGATTGGAATCTTATGTAAAAAAGATGGATTTGTGCAAGCTGTATTACTTCTTCCCATGATCCTCAAACAAAAAATGAATTGTGGCTTTTGTTTTGTGTACTTCTGTTACTGTCTCTTAATGTTACAATATGAAATAATTTTAGTTACATATTTTTCCAGTTTACGCAGAATGATAAGATTGATGTTTGGAAAAATTATATATGTAATGTCTAGGGGCGTAAACTATAAATAATTATATTCAATTACGTCGGTTGATGCTAAATCTAAAGGAATTAATATGAATAAATAATTATTAAGCAAGTGATTAGCCGGATGGGGATTGACAGAGCCAAGAGATGGCGTTACGTTGTCTATCTCTTGGGTGTTTGGGAGCGTAGCCATGAGCGATCAGCAAAGGATTGCGTCAGATACTGAAATGTTCCACGTACAGGTTTGGATGAGCGTGTTTCTGAGTCACCGATCATAAGCCACTAAACCCCCACTGCAGAGAGCTTTTGGATAATGCGCGAAGAGAAAGCAGATTAGGGTTGTTCGCCGGTCTATGAGGACGTGTGTCGTGAGCCGAGAGGTTATGGGAATAGTGGATTATTTACCACAGGCCATTAACGATGACTGCCATTTAGAGAAATTAGTTTAGTAGAAGAAGTAATGTGGTTTAAGAGCCCGTCATATATATATATATATATATATATATATATATATATATATATATATATATATATATATATATATATAAAATATGTAAAATTAAGTTTGCACTTTCACATGTTACATTTCCTGTTCTACTAAACAACGTTTTCAAGTTATATATTATCCTTTCAATATCACTCACATTGACAGTTTCTTACGCTATATCTTCTGTCTGTATTCATAAAATTGGCAGTCTTACCTATTTACCGTTCACTGTTGTGATTACTTTTGTACAAGACTTGACTAGCTTTCTTTTCTGTGTACACCTAGACATATTTTTTTTCAAATTTTCCCGAAGTGATAAAAGCCCGCACTTTAAATCGCGACACAGTATAGGCTCATTTTGAATAGGATTTGGGCTGCTAAACCGTCAAATAAATGTTATTTCTCTTTTCCGAATTGTTCTAGGATTTTGGACCCAGATTTAAAATAAAGGCTATGCTAAAATAGAGGGACTAAATTGCTTATATAACACATGTATCATCATATCATCATTACATCATATACATGATTACACGCACGTATATAAAGTTTCACATGTTTAGAAACTTACCCAATAAAAGTTTGAGCTTGTATGTATAACTGGTGAAATTCTAGCATTAATAAATACAAAATCCTCTCCAAAATATGCGGAGGTTATAGAGATGAATTAGATGATGTCACGCACATTCCTGCATTTTAAAACCTCAATTTTTTTCACAGTGAAATCTGAATATTTCCAGAAGTGGTGATTTTACAAGGCACTTATCTCCCTTAGTAGTTATAAGAATTAATGTTTAATACATTACTGGGTTATTTGCTAGGAGATCTTTAACTTTCCTTAAGTATACCGCGTTGTCTCTAAACTATTCTCCAATGAATCCTTTTATATTCTTTATTTTCGAATAGATATTAGCTCTTAAAGAATCTGCTCATATATTTAGGTATATTTTCAATTTAACAAAAAAGGTAACCCTAAGTTGAGTGAAAAGAAATAGCTTAAACAAAAAGTTTTAATACAATAATAATACCAAAATTAATGAAATTTTAATACCAAAATTTTTTCTTCTGACAAACATTACACCAAGCTTGATGCTTAAGATAATTTGAATTGTTTTGCAAAAATATTTTTTTCTTTACTCATTTAATTTATTTGTACTTTCAGGAATACCTTTAGGAAATTTGCAAATTGAAAAAGGAATTATTAAGCTGATTATTAAGCAGCATTAGTTCGAATCACAAAAAACTAATGCAAATTCAATAATGAAATTTGCAAAATTTTAATGAAAAAATATTTCTAATTTTTAATAATATTTATAATTACTTTCGCCTTGCAATTTAACACTTTATTTAAATTTTGTTTTGTATAATAACTAATTAAAATGATAAATAAAAATGAGACTCTTGAAATCCTTTTTGAAAATTAAAAAATTTTTAGTGCCAATAAAATGTCCATAGCTTCTTTTGAAACCCTTACAAAAAAATAATCGCTTAATGAGAATTATAAACATGCTTTTTGGCATTAAAGAAATTAAGGCTAAACAAATAGACTAAATACACTATAGACTATTAATGTATTCTGCTAAATACTCTATATCTGATAAAAACTTAATATTTTTTCGGATTTAAATATTTAGCTATCATAAGGATTTTATAAGAGATAAAACCTTATGGCAAATTCGATAATTAAACATTTTACTTTTGTTCCGTGTTGAAGCGAAACGATATCTTTGTTCAAAACCGCATATATTGATTTTCCCCACAGATTCTATTCCAACTTTTTTATTTCACATTTCTTTGTGCCTTTGTTTCCAGGTATTATTTCCCCGTATAATCATGTGATTAATGAAATATGCAAGATTTCATCGATCATCTAATTGTTATTAATTGTGAAGGATGAAATTTGCATGTATAGCATGCCGTTCCTGTGAATAGTAGTTTGATTTGATAAGAATTGTGACAAATACTGTAATAAAATAAGAGTTCTTTTAGACCTTCAATCAAGCTTATTTAGATGTTTACAAAAAATGTAAATGCAAGAAAGTCTTATGTATTTAAAAGGGATAAAATTATGCAATGTCCATTAATCCAAAAATGGTTTCCTACGTCAAATATTTATTTTATTTAATTTGGGAGATAAAATATAAAATTTTCGATTTTAAATCACGAGTACCTGAGATTTTATAAAGAAAAGCGTATTTATTTGTTTAGAAAGATTTTGTTTACATTTTGAAGGAAACTAATTAAAATATTGATATGAAATAAATATATACCATAATCTCGCACGAAATTCGTTTACATAGAAGCAAATTATTTCTTGCAAAGGTTCATGAAGAGGGATTAATTCAAAATAATTACTGGTAAAACGTATGTTTATTTCTGATTTTGAGGTGACTTTAAATAAAAATCCTTTTGCCTGTTGATTTTACTGGTAGGATTCTCGTTATGAAACATTTGGAAACTCGAAAGGAAAAATCTTTCCTTATTTATCTTTGTCTCTGGATAAAATTCCTATAAGTAACTGTAACTTCTAATTTTAAATCTATAGGATAATCTGTGATGCATAAATATTTCAAATAAACACTTTGATCATTCTAGAAGAATACAGGGCTAATTTGCGAAATTGCAGATTGAAAAAAATCTAACTTTCATTATCAGTTACGAGCATACTTCCCTCTTTAAGTATATTTTATCATATTGTATATATGTAAATAATGATTGTCTTATTTTGAGCATATAAAATACACTGATAAAAGAGACAACGCGTATATTGAATGTGATTGATCCTTTTTTTCAATTCATGGTGAAAAACGTAAGTGTTCTCTTATAATGAGTTTTGTCGTATATTTTTCAAACTTTATATTTTGGCACACACGCCCTCAGGACAAAACACACGGATAACACCAGTGCAATTTAATATTGTGGTATGGCGTTATTTTCATTTTTATAATCGCAAATAAAACAATGAACACATTTTACATTCGATGAATCCCAAAGTTTCATTAGATAAAAGCTAAAAGTTTTAAGATAAAAGTTAAAAGTTTTATCAGCTAGTTGCAACAAATATCATAAGAATAACATGATTTTTTTGGAGGGATGGTGGCGTTTGATACTGGAAAGACATTCTAAGAGTTACATAATGTTATTTGCTAGGAGATCTTTAACTTTTATGAAGGTGACTGCCTACGTTGAAAATGTCATTTTTTTTACTATTGTGGTCCATTTAATTTTTTTGCAAGAAACGAAAATTCAATCTTTTCTCTTTTCAAAACCGTTTTGATTTTCATTCTACATCAATTAGAAACAGAGTTATAGCTATTTAAAAAAACATCTTCTGCGACAAAATTGAAGTGACAAACAACTTTAAATGCATTTTTCTCAGAATTATGTTTTTTAGCACAAATCTCTACGGTTATCATGATATCTCCCATAATAATGTATATAATTTGATAAAATTTTCAGGAAATGTTTTAGATGCTATTGTTAATGAAATGGTGCACAATAATTGGTGTATAATAAATAGTTTTTTTTTATCTGGGGCTGTTTTTATAAGGTGAGGAATGGAGAATCGGGGAAAATTTTCATATTGGAACATAAAATTGCGTGTATTTTTTTGCATTTTAAAATTTTTCTTAGATAGTAGGTCATTTTGAAGATAACTGTCATATGTATCATTTTTGAGAAGGAAATTAAAATAGTAGCATTAGGATTTTGTGCAGAGTGATAGGCGTTTTAGCTAAATTTCATTAAAAATTACTTCAAATTGACCAATTTATAAAAAAGTATGCTATTTACAGGTAAGTTCTTGTTCCTTTTTTTAATTTTTAAGTACTATTTTACCATAAAAGACAAAAAAAATCCTTTAATTTTTTTTAAAAATTGACTCCGAACTTAGGCAGTCACTTTAAGTATACCCCGTTCTAAACTATTGTCCAATGAACGCGAAAATGATCTTTTATATTCTTTTTTTCTAATAAATATTAGTTCTTAAAGAATCTGCTCATAGATTTAGGCATACTCTCAATTTAACAAAAAAGGAAACCCTCAGTTGAGTGAAAAGAAAGAGCTTATATCTAAAAGCTCTCTTTGAAATTTAAATTAATGTCAACGTTGTCAAGCAATATTATTTTAAATTTCGAAGAAAATAATTGTAAAGAATAGTTTCTCGCACGCATAATGATAGTCTAAATTTTAGACAAAAATTGAAGTCCTTATTTTGCTTATTTACACGAACTGAACAACAAAGAAATTTATACATACTTTTTTTGTAAATCAGCAAGGGTTTGCACCATGAAGTGCCAGAAAAGCTGAAATAGACGATCACTTTCGGAACAGGTAGAAATACCCACTTTCTCCTAAATGCTTTCGCCCGCAAGCAGCTTATATAGAGTTACAGACAGTTGCAGATAATTTAAAATTTGACTGAGTAGTGAGCATGACAGGTGAACATGATTTGGGGGAATTTCAAAGAGGTATGATAGTTGGTGCTAGTGCGATGGGTAAAGGCATTTCGGAGATACAGGCAAAGTTTCAACTTTGACAATTTCAAGGGCGTACCTTGAATAGAAGAATTCCGGTATAACATCGAACCTACTGGAAAAGTGAGGCCGACGAAAGACGGCGACAGCCTTCTTCCGTCGACAATAATATCAAGTGAAAGGAGTGCAACATTTTCCCAAATAACATAGCAATTCAATACTGGGGCATTTAAAACCCTTTGAGGGGCGCCGTTTGCACAGTGCAAACGCCTAAATCTAGTGTTTTTTCCCCTTGCATTCAATGTATTCCAGTTAAATGAGCAGAAAAATGGTTACTGCTGCCATCTGTTATCAGTTTAAAGAAGTAAAAACATTTGCAACCTTTAATAGGAAATTTTTTCAAGATTCTTTAGGTTAAAAAAAATTGGAAAAAACCTCCACCGCTCAAACGGCAGAGGTTGTTGCCCCTTAAAGGGTTAAAAACACCAACTTGAGGACTGTAGAACGTTCACTGCATGATATCGGCTTTAATACTCGATGGCATATTATAAAGGTGTCCCACTTTTTCTGGAACTTCAGTGTATATGTAGTTGTTTACGCATTACGCTAAGAATTCAAGGTATCAAGCTAATGTTTAGAAAAAACTGGATGCTAAAAACCTTTTATTTTACATTCATACGTAAGATAATAATTTCGGGTTATATAATGTATGCTAATCTGATAAAATCAGTAATATTTTAAATAGTAAAATCCAGTCTAATCATTTATAATTAAGATAGTGCTATGTTTGACATTTAAGTATCACTTTTATCATGTCATGAATGATGATAAAGTGAAACAGTAAAAACGATTGTGAAATATGTTTTAAAAGTAATGAATGAGACAAAATAAACATTTTACAGTAATTTTTGTTTGATCTCCTCTGACAATGTAAAAGACAATGTAATAAATTTAAACGGGGGCTTGTGGCACCCCAGTGGTACAGTGCGCTGGTTTTCGGTGCTGAGGGTGCTCGGATCGAATCCTGGCATCGCGCCACGAAAAATGTCTCCGTTCGTGTCGTCCCTTCATAGGGGGTAATGCTGTCCGCCTATATGGTGCCCCCACAATAAAATGGGCATTAAAATTGCGGCGTAGTATAGGCGAATGTTTGACGACAAGTGCCTCCGCATGGGGATAAAAATTAACCGGATATATTTTTTAAAGTGTTACCTTAAAGCTACTTTACATTTTTTTTCTTTTGATAATTTTGAAAAACTGTGATCATTTGATAATAAGGTATATGTTATGAAAACCATGAATATTAGTTGAGAGTACGTATTAATTGAATGCCTGTATTTTTTAAAGGATAGAGTTGATAAAAAGAACAATTTTATTTTTCAAGTTATAAAGTTGAAGTAAGAATAAGAGAAAATTAATCACAAGTTTAAAAAAAAAATACTAACTATAAAAATAATTAAAGTCATAAATTTAAAGCATTGTAAAATATCAATTTTATAAAGCATTTACAATGAAGAAATCAATAGATTGATATTAGATTTGTAGTAACAAGAGGCAACAAACATTATTTGGCTATAAAAGTATAGCTTCAAAAAATATTTTAGGTAACATGTGCCAAGAGTTTGGCAGCAAGTATGTAATAGATATAGTTAATCGACTATCATCTAGAGTTAATATAATCTACAGTTTAAGAACTTAAACTTGAAGACGTTTTCGTTGCAAAGCGTACAAAAAGATCAAAGGTTTTCACTTAGCTGTATTTAAGTAGATTTCTTTTCTCAAGAACTAAAAGGACAGCTGTTAATATTTATCTTAAAACACTCTGCCACTCATTGAAGAAAATCTCTGCTATCACATAATAAAACCAGGGAAAAATAACGATATAAATGAGTTTCAATTACGGGCAGCTTGCTCATATTGCATTTACGTTTAAAGACATGTTTATTTTTTACTGAGTTTTTTTAATCTCTATTTTATTTTTGCAAATGTTAAAGTATATACTAAGTGACATCATTAACTCGTGTCACACAGCTTTTCAAGCTCATTAGTTAATGGAATTTTAAACTATGTTTTGAAAACCCATTTCAATTTATTAAATTATTGATATACTTTAGAAAAAAGAGAAAAAATTAAAGCGTTTCATTTAAAAGGAGCCTAAAATGTAGGTGTAATCAAGAATGTCCTTGCCTAAATGAAATGTGCAGTCTATTTATAAAACAAATAATTCACTGACTACGCGAACGTATATTTATACTTCCTACATTTATACTAAAGATTTTTTTAGTAAACATAGTATTATTTTCAACTTTGAAACTTCTGTATGTGCCGATAAGATGTGATTAATTATGTATAATATGTATGCATTTCAGTTATACCCACGATGACTCTCACACATATGAGTTTACAGTGTGTTTTAGGTACATATTTTTAACACGACAGAATCTTTCTAGGAAAATATTAATTTTAATATGTTGTGTATACGTGAAAACATAATTACTTCTTTATTTATCCATATACTGATATTTTGCAGAGGATGCAATTGTATAGGTACATGAATGAAAAGTTTGAATTCAGACATGAAAGACAAATATATCAAAGTATAGCATTTTAGAAAATTGAAATTTTATGATAATATTTACACTATTTTTCTAGTTAGAAATGCAAACATACGTGAATATAAACACACGCACACATATAAGTATTATATATATTATACAAAACTTTGGTATGTATAATATTTTCTTTAAATTTGAGTCGACGAAAGGAACTAAATGAAATTGCTTTATGACGGTAACGATGTGTTTGAATAAAAGTTTTATAAAAGTAAAAATGAACATAATTACTTTTGAACACACATAACAAAAAAAGTAAGAATATGAATTCTTATGCTCTTTTAGAGGGGGAGTTAGAAATTTTTCAGATTGATAGTTATCTCAATGAAAAAGTTTAGGTTTACACCCAGTTCAATGAATTATTTCAGTTAGTTCAATGAATTATTCAAAAAAAGGTGTCCGATATTCAAACATTTAGTAAACTTAATTAAAAAAAATTTACCATCAATTTTTATGAAAAATAAAGGCATATTATTGAAAATTATATTAAATAATTTAGCTTTACTTTATGGGGAAAGCGATCTGTTTGTAGAAAAGTTTCATACTAGTTAAAACAAAGATAATTACTTTTGAACATACATAATACAAAAGCAAGAATTAATGCTTATGCTCTTTTAAAGGATAGAAATTTTACAGATTGATCATTAGTTCAATGAAAAAGTTTAATTTTATACTTACTTCAAAGAATTATTTAATGAAAATGTGTACGATATCGAAACATTTAGTACACTTAATTAAGAATTTTACCATCTATTTTTATAAAAAATAAAGATTATTATTTCAAGAAATGTACTTTAAGTTGCTTGAACGGGAAAATAAATGTAAAAGTTCTACACTGATGTCGTTTTAATTCAGTAGAATATTGTTATCACAGGTCAATAAATTTTGTGAAGCTAGCAACTTTGAATCAATAAAATTTTCACTCTGGAAAACTAGATTTCGTTTTTTTTCCTCTGCTAGAGTCTTGTTTTTGAGAAAGGTTTAATAATCTCAATATAAAATAAAAACAGCTGTATTTAATCAGTTATTCATTTTTCAAATTTCTATTTTTCAAAGTGGATGATATTTATGAATTTCTGCGTGAGGGACTTTTGAAATTTGAGATTAATGAAACTTTAAATATCGTATACTATGTCGATAAAATCCTCCCGGAATGATTTTATAACTGAGGCAGAAATCCGTTACTCGGTTATTTGGTTTAATGACTCAGATATAATTTGATATCAAAGAGCTTCAGCGTATTCATATAAAAATAAAATAACTATAAATCAAAAAATCTGTAAACCATCGTCCTTTGTTATGTCCTCAGCAAAGTATATTTGATGGTATGAGTTATGCATGATGACATATTTTTCTTTCATGGTAGTGGAAAGAAAACATTTATAAAATTACCGAAAGCCCAAAGATTCTATATATCTTGTAGACAATAGAGTAGGGCAAAAGCGGAAAAACATCCCGAACAGATATAAATATAGAAAACATTTCATAAAAATAATAAACGAACAGATAAAAAGTCTTAAAACTATTTGTCCTTGTCCAATACAGATATATAAGCAAAATATTTGAATGATTTCTACAGTAGGTATTTGCGGAATTTTTCAGAATCTACCTTCACATATTTTCGGAATTCTTGGTTTTTTTGGCTTTGAACGAATGCGTGAAACCAGCAAGCATTTTGAACACGTACTAACTTTTAGAAGAAAGGAAGTCCCCCTGTCTTGGAATTTATAAAGAAATAGATTCCTTGTATCAAAGAAGAGCATTTATTGCTTATTTTAAAAAGAAATCATGAACTGTTAAGAACCATCAATGGAGTGGTTCCAATTCCTCTTATGTCTTTAAATAAAAAGAACTATAAATTTTCAGCTATATTCTTTAGTTTATTGAATTTTTCTCATACTGTGGTATTGTTTCTTAGGCGTCACCAACAGTTAAAGCTTTCCTAGTCTCATACTTAAGTTTTTATTATTGTAATATTTGAGAAAAAGTTAGGTTTTTTCAGTCTAGTATGGATAGAACGGGATGAATCTAAAGATAGTCAATGACGGTGTGGCGGTGAAAAGTTTATTTTTAATTGGGGTATAGTAAATATGAATAAATATAATATAATGTTAATTATGATTTTATAATTTTGTTGCTTAATGATTGTGGTTAGTACATTGATTAATTGTGATTCCCAAATGCTGGAAACAACTCTGGTTTACACTGACAAATTAGTTTATTGATTATTAAAACACATAAAAAATACGATACAAGTTACTAAATATTTCCTCCTTCGTTTACACATTACTCACAACTTCATTACTACTAAATTAATTCACTACGACTCATATATTTAATTCATTCACTTATTATGATAACATTTTATAAACATAATCACTCATATAACCATGTTCCATTACTACCAATATTTACACATATAAGCATAACATCATATTAATTTGATTGTTTCTTACGTCATCTCCTTAACATTTTATACTCAAATAACATCCTCATCGCGCTCTATATTAGTTATTAAGGCTACACACTGAGAAGCAATGACAGTAATATAAAATGGAAACGTAAAAAGTCGGTACCTCGAAAGATGACTGTTGGATCACTACGATGGGCAGCTTGCACTCGCAATGACGAACTTCGTTGTATTATCATCGCACGGAACTAGGGCACTTTCTTCGTCTGGTACAAGGCTCCGTCAATCATGGCAGACCCTCGGCACGGGACACTGGGGCACTCTCTTCCTAGGTATTAGGGCTGCTTTGCATGGGCCACGACTTACATTTATATCATCGGGGTTACTTCGTAAATATTCATCGGATTGACACTACTTCTATTTCAAACTTCTAACTGACTTTCTTTCTTATGTGCCTCCCTATCTTATTTCATATTATTTTCTCTTATTAATGCTGACTCCGCCTCTTACAATTTCCATTGGTCATATTATTACCATGCCATCGCCATTCGTCCGTGGCTGCCTCTTCTCAATCCTCTTTTCACCAATGTGCATCGAGGACGGGATTTATAAAATTCTCCCCCTAACTTAACATTTTTCCATGCTTCGGCATCAAACAGGGTGGCCTGTTTTATAGCCATCATAAATTTAGTCTTCCCCTTCTTCTTTTCTTCTATTCGTTGCAACTCACTCTCTTGAACTTTTATGTTATACTTCTTGCTACAAGCACAATCTATATATTTAGTTTCGCTATATTGTTGGCTCTCTCCCCTTCTCTTTTTACTGCCCGTCATTTGCCATGTTTCTTTCTTACATTTAGCAATTATTTTACTTCGTCCCGTAATTTTCAATTCTCCTGCCCCTGGCCGTGACACTACTGTCATGTCCCTATGACAGACGGAGCATAGTAGGTCAGGGATTAGATGAAGGCCTTATTTGAATAGTGGTCCAACTCCATTCTTGTTCATTTTGAGATACAGAGCCTTCAAGTCTAATGAGTGCTGAGAAATGACTGCTGAAGTCTGATTTGTAATGCCCTCTGGTGGCAGCAAACATAAGCTGGAGGTGTGCCAGTTTAAAAATAAGATACAAATGACTTGTGTGAACATGAAAGTGAGGCAACTCCATTTTTTTAAAGTGGAGTTGGACCACTATTCAAATAAGGCCTTCAGATATTTCATAGGGGAAACCGAATGCGATGGCTTAGATTCATGCCAGGTCATAATTTGCTCTTAATGAGAAATGTTTAATGGTCACTTTGGGGTCGATTCATCGAGAATATCTTTCTAGAGTCAACTGAAGATCGTAATTGAGTGTATGGTGCACATCAGTTATTTCCTTTTAATTTATTCATAGTTAGAATCCTTCATTGACTTGAAATTTACCCTTTTCTTGATGAATTTAATTAATTATTTTGCATATTTATATTAAAAAATTTGATGAAACGATGTGTTCATATGCAGCACATTTTCACTACTTTTTTTATTTTTAGTCGATTCGAAATTCCTTCTCTAATTTCTCCAAAAATTGGACCTTGTAAATTTTATTTTGCACATACTGGTTTTGCGTTTCGAATTTACACGAGTTCGGCGTGTAAAGTCAAACAGTCACATGACACCGCAGTTCACACGTTTGAAAATAGATCCGAGAAGCCGAATATGGCGTGCTTAACTCCCCCTCTGGACCATAACTCGTTTTTGATGAAATAGCATGAATGGGCATGGTGTGAGAGAGATGATCATTATAAGACCACCCAACGGAAATTGCGTGACTTTCGACAGATGTATGGGGTTCTTCTGTCTCTCTTTAACGGGATGAATCTAAAGATAGTCAATGACAGGGCGTAGTATCTCAGGGGTTAGATATTTCATAGGGGAAACCAAAGATGGTGGGTTAGATTCATGCAAGGACATAATTTGTTCTTAATGAGAAAAAATTTAAATCGCCCGAGAAAAAATTTAAATGGTCACCTTGTGGTTGATTCATCGAGAACGTCTTTCTAGAGTCAACTGAAGTTCGTAATTGAGTGTATTATGCACATCAGTATATTTCCTTTTAATTTATTCAGAGTTAGAATCCTTTATTGACTTGAAAATTACCCTTTTACGGATGAATTTAATTAATTATTTTGCATATTTATACTATTTAAATTTCCGGACATCTTTATATACATCTACTGTCAGAGAAATCATCATATTTAAGAAAATAATCGAAACGTATGTTATTTCGCAGGGTTCTTATTGTAATAAAAAAAGAGCTTAACACTAGAAAGACGGAAATTTTTTTTCTTACTAAAAAGGCTGGACGCCGGCGTTTTGATGGTTAAAAACAAAATCAAGAATTTAAAATATTTAATGTGTTTTTTAAATGGTTAAATTCTTTAAATTATGAATACTTTGAATTTTGTATATGATTGGTTAAAAATTTCATACCAATATATAATGAATTAGTATATATTTAGATATATTTTTATGCAGGTATGGCGAGCTGACAACCTGGTGTGGTTTATTCGTAAAAATATATGTATGGTTTGTGAGTCCTTATTTTTCAACACCAATATTTCCGGAGAGCCAATATTTCTGTTATTTGTAAAAGGGGGAAGAGACGAAATGTAACTAACCTTTTTCTGGTATTATTTTAAAAGATTTCTGCTTGTTTCCTATATTGCCGTCAAATCGTCGGATTTCAGTATTAGTAGGTATACAACACATTTCCCCCCCCCTCTTTACTATAGATTATTGCTTTGTAAATGTGTGTGCATATTTCGCGTAAAATTAGAAAAAAGTCATAAGATTTCAGAAGCCTGAGGACATAAATACAGACATAGTGCTCAATAGTATGTCCGAAACGTTTAAAATGTCAGCAGTCGTCTTTCTAGTGTTAAAATTATTGTAATAAGGGGAAAACGAAGTTTTTTCAATCCTTATGGTACTTTTCGAATGACACTGGTAAATGCATTTCTACCTGGCATACTTTACATTGCTATGAAATTTCACAGCTATTATTATACATGCAGATCACATAACACCCTTTGATAGTGTATTATTTCTTCTTAGAGGACAGGATGTGCTCGGGGTATGTCCAATGGTTTTAATCAGCAATCGCGTTGGTGTATCAGTAAGGGTAGAACATTTGCGAACATTGTAATTAACTCTGTTAATAATTAATTACTCCACAAAGAGAACATTTTAACTATGAAACAGTTGAACATCAAAAGCAATACGTCGTCAGAGTTGCTAGACATTGTATATTTTGGCATGAGAAATACATGCCAAGTGAGTTTCGTGATATGAGGCGCACGTATAAATATGATTTGTCTTCTCTAATCCCTATTTTCTGATATACATGGTTTTTACATGGATTTTAAATTATATGTAAATACTGGCTGAAAAACCCGTACTTCGCTACGGAGTACATTCAAATTAAATACAATGGTGAATGTATGCAATTAATGTAAAAAAATATGTATAAATATATTTATAATAAATACAACGACCATTGTATAGAATTGATGTAAAAAAAAACGAAAAAATATATTTATAAAAAAATCGTAAAGGTTATTTTTATAGACAAAATAATGCAGAAGAAAATATTCATATTAAATCTAATAGAACATACTAAAGAATATAATACAGTTAATATAGTACAGTTTCAGGAACATATCTTTTACTGTATTTTAATATTTTTTTGATAATTTCCAATCGTCTGCCGCATTAGCTAGAAAAAAAATATTTTTTTGTCTATTTCGTTGTTATGCACGGGACGATAAATTAATTTAAAGTACCTGTTATAAAGCCTTTGCCCCTGACATTTTCTGGCTAAAGGCTATAACATCCCCCAAAAATATAATCCAAAACATTTTAGACCAACAAAGCATCTTTTCGTTTTAATAAACTATTTGCTACTTATTGCATTTGAAAGTAATCAAATTTCAGTATCCGATGTTTGTGCTGAATTAACTTAGATGAAATTTTAATACTTTAAGGTATTTATTTCCTCATAAACTTTTAATATTCTCTCTGTGAGAACATCTTTAAATATCGCCATAAATTTATCAAAATTGCTTTTTGAATGCTGCAGTTAAATGCGCTTATTTTTAGTTTTAGGCTTATAATACGTATAATTCATTTTTAAAATGCTCTGTGATCAGTGTAAAAATCTGTGAATTTTCGATTTAATTATTACTGTACTGTCAATAATGGAATTATTTTGAAACTGACGATTCGTTTATTGTTTTTTTTTCCAAATGCGGAAACACTTGGTCTCGAGACATTCACTTTTTGTCATTCGCCGCAAAGTCTTGCTGGCTGCTTTAATATGGGTGTTAGGAAAAGGTGACTATAAAATATTTTCCCAGCATTTAGGGAAAAAAAACTTCATTATACTAAATGTCTATATCGACCTGATATATGCAGGCAAACAAAGATACAAAAAAGGATACACTCTTTACTGCCCAAACAAAGATTCAACCCATACTGGAAAACGAAATCATTTTCAAACTTACCTGGGTAGTTCAGCAGTACTTTGAACGGGAACGACACAATAATCCAAATCAAATAAAAGGAGATACATCATTATAATACCCTTTATAAAGATGTAAAAAATTGACGAGCCTTACATAACTAAACCTACAGAGCGCTTTCTCCGTATTAACACATTCTCAGTAAAAAAGCTGCGACTTCATTTCTGCACAGCAAGCTAAAATTGCACAAAATATCGAAAAAAGGAAAAAACAAAAACAAGCAGTTCTATTATAGGACACCTAACGCCATCTAGGGCTATTAGTGTCCTGTAAAGTTCTGTTTCGCAAGAATGGGAGTACTATTTAGGCGGACCAGCATTACTCCCTATGAGGTAACAACATGGTAACGACGAAGCCTTACTCGGGATTTGAACGCAAGCCTACTGCGTGGAAGCTCACAAAGCTAAACACTATACCATGTGGGTGGCGAAGTTTTGTTTATTGCGGATGGAAAACATAGGATTTAAAGTAATTTTACATAGAATAATTTACGTCCACTCTATTATTTCTCCTTCCACGCTCACACTCAAATATATTAGTATGTCCCGGGTTGAAATACTTGAGAAGAATACACGCAAATGAGCACCTGGTACTTGTGTATGTTTAGCTACAGTATGTAAATGATGGTTGTAATTTGGGCATTAATTCATTAGTGAATTATAAGTATTATTCATTATTATTTGAAGATATATGTTTCAAATGCATGTTCGAATAAACAACTGTGAACGTATCATGTTGACATACATCTTTTCATGCCCTTTAAAATATTTACTTTATCAACCTGAAAATTAAAACATTTAATATGAAATGGAGAATATTAACAGTTCAGCATGTCAACACCCCATATTCAAGTTAAAATGACTAATTACTTCTCACACATATGGTACAAAATTTTACACATGATAATGACTCCTGTTATTCTTAGATAATTGTTTTCTGTTGGGAATGTTTCCGTGTCTATACATTCCAAACATGGGAATGTTTAGTGCCTAATAATGGTTATTTTTGTTGAACGATGCGATTGTACACACACACACACACACACATATATGTCTTTGGTGTTTAGGGGATTTCCTTTGATTTTTAGACAATATAAAGTGAATCATAATCCACAGAGATTTATTGCACGAAAAACACAAATCATAATACACAAAAGTTTCCTGTTCATCACAACTGCATTCTCGTTCCACCCCCAAAGCAGGAATGAAGGGATCATGAATACAAAATTATTCTCGTACACGATTTACATGCCATTAACTAACATAATCTCGTCTTCAGTGGCGCCATTTATCACAAACAATCCTAAACGATATGCAAACAAAACTAAATGCTAACAATGTCTAATTAAGATATTTAAATAAAAATTATATATAACTAAACTCATGGCGCAACAGTCCGATGTGGTCAAAGCAGGTGGTGCCCATCTCCGCTTTCTTGACCGTGAGCTTGGGGTGCCATACAGCATATGTCTCAGTCAGGTAGTCAACCTGACGTGGGACTCCCAGAGTTTCGTTCCCAAGCCTGCTTGGTCTTCATTTTATCGACCCACTCAAGGGATAAAAGGCTGAATCGACCTTGCCGAGTCGCAGAATCGAACGATGGACCTGGGGTTTGGTGGCAGCTTGACGCTTTTAACCACTACGCCTATATGTATATACACACACACACACACACACACACATATATATATATATATATATATATATATATATATATATATATATATATATATATACACACACACTCATGGACAAAAGAAATAGCGCACCAAGAAATAATTGCGGGATCGTAACGAAACTTGCAATGAAGGTACATGTCGGGGAGATATGCAAATGATTAGAAATGCAGCGTGATTGCGCATTACGTATAGCCGGTAGAGGGCGTTGAACATCGTACTCTGTGGAGTATAAAACAGGTAACCAAAGCTTGTTTGAGAGTGCTGAATCATTTACAAAGGATGAGCTGAGATAGACATGCCATTACGCCGTGTTCGAAGACAATATAAGCAGTTGTCACAGTTTGAGAAGGGGAGAATCGTCGGGATGATGGAAGCTGGGTGGTCAGCTAGGCGAGTAGCTCGTCAATTAGGCCGCTCTGATTGTGCTGTGAGGAGGTGTTGGGACCCGTGGACCCGAGAGATGTCATGTACACGAAGACCAGGCTCAGGACGCCTTCGACAGACCAGTCGTCGAGAAGACCGCCACATCGTAAGAAATGTACGCGCACAGCCAACTGCTTCATCGGCCGCCATCCAGGCACAGGTAGCACCTTCACTAGGGGCCTCTGTGTCTTCTCGAACCATACGAAGGCGCCTGGCTGAAGGACAGTTGGTGTCGCGGCGCCCATTGCGTGTGCTGCCCTTGACGCCCACCCATCGACGCCTCCGTTTGGAGTTTTGCCGCGCACGAGGAAACTAGACTGCAGCGGAATGGAACCAGGTCGTCTTTAGCGACGAATCCAGATTCAATCTCGGCAGTAATGACAATCGTGTTCGTGTGTGGAGAGCCCGTGGTGAACGCTTCAATCCTGCCTTTGCTGTACAGCGGCACATCGCTCCCACAGCTGGTGTGATGTTATGGGGTGCCATACACGGTGACCCCTAGTATTGTTCCGTGGCACCATGACAGCCCAGCCGTATGTTCATGAAATCCTGCAACCACATGTGTTGCCACTCATGCAACGGCTCCCAGGAGCCATTTTTCAACAAGAAAATGCTCGGCCTCATACGGCAAGGGTGTCACAAGACTGTCTCCGCACTGTTACTACTCTTCCTTGGCCTGCCCGATCCCCAGATTTGTCTCCAATCGAGCATATCTGGGATCATTTGGGACGACGAGTTGGGCATCCCACGAGTTTAAACGAACTAGAGGCAAGGTTACAGCAAATATGGAACGAAATGTCTCAAGACATCATACAGAACTTGTATGACTCAATGCCCGATCGTATCGCATCGTGCATTCGCGCTAGAGGGGGTCCAACGGAGTATTAACTTCTCCGTTCTTTTGCATTTTTCTCTGAAATAAATTATCCTTTTTCTTTGATTTTCTTATCATTTACTTATATCAAAGTAGTCATTACGTATGTAAAATTTCGTTTCTTTTTGACGACTCCGTCTTAGTGCGCTAATTTTTTTGTCCATGAGTGTATATATACATACATACATATATATGCATATATATATACATATACATACATACATACATACTTACATACATACATATACATATATATATATATATATATATATATATATATATATATATATATATATATATATATATATATATACACTGCTGGCCACTGTAAATGCAACACCCTGAAGGAAACATGCAAATAACATGAAATTTACAACATGCATTAGCGGAGGTGAGATATGTAAATGATTAGAATTTCAGCGCAGACGTACATCACGCGCGCCTGTGGCGCCACTTCAAAGCGCTATTTAAGGCTTGGAGATTTCGACGATTTCAAGTTCGGCAATTGTGTTTTTCTTGTGATTTTTCAAAAAAACGATCAATTATGCCTCGTCGAAAACAGTGATCATCTTTTGATCAAGTATCCGAGTTCGACAGAGGAAGGATAGTGGCCTACTGAGATTGTGGATTATCTTTCAGGGAAATCGGTAGTCGTGTTGGACGAAACCAAACAACTGTAATGCGGATATGTGATCGTTGGATGCAGGAGGGTACGACGGACCGGCGTGTTCGATCGCATCCACCTCAGTGCACCACTTCACGTGATGACAGGCAAATTGTGCGCATGGCAGTGACGGATCGCTCAGTCACATCACGAACCATAGCACAGCACATGCAGTCTGTAACGCATCATCCAGTGTCTGCGCGTACCATTCGACGCCGTTTACAGCAGAGTGGTCTGTCCGCAAGACGTCCATTGCTTTGTCTACCCTTGACGCAGAACCACAGACGTCTCCGCCGCCAATGGTGCGATGACAGAAGGATGTGGACGGCAGAATGGAATGAAATTGTCTTTACTGATGAGTCACGCTTCTGTCTGCAACACCACGATGGTCGCATTCGAGTCTGGAGATACCGTGAAGAGAGGATGCTGAACAGCTGCGTTATGCACCGCCACGCTGGTCCTGCACTGGGTATTATGGTATGGGGCGGTATTGGATATCACTCTCGCACACCTCTAGTACGCATTGTCGGTACTTTAAACAGCCAGCGCTACATCTCCAAGGTGTTGGAGTCAGTTGTCCTTCCTTACCTTCAGGGCTTGCCCACAGCCATATTTCAAAAGGATAATGTGCGACTACACGTGGCACGCATTGTCCAACGGTTCTTCGTCAATCGCCAGATTGAATTGATTCCTTGGCCGCCTCGCTCTCCGGATCTTTCGCCGATAGAAAACATGTGGTCCATGGTTGCTCTACGATTGACCCAGATTCCATCCCCAGCTGCCACAGCAGATCAACTTTGGCAACGTGTGGAAGCTGCTTGGTCTGCTGTACCCCAAGAACTCATCCAAAGTCTCTTTGAATCAATGCCGAGGCGTGTGGCAGCGGTGATCTCCACAATGGCGGCTACTCTGGCTACTGATTTTGGCAGGAACAACACTTCACAGAAGTCTATAAATTTAATCATTTGATACTTGGTCAACATGTTATCTACAAAATAAATTTTGTTGTGATATCTCTTGTCTTTCTTGGTGTTGCAATTTGGGTGGCCAGCAGTGTATATTAGGGATATCAATGTATGCGATATACATTGTATTCTATTTCTTTTATTCCCCATAAGAAAATATTACAATTCCTATTAAAGATAGATTTTTTTCAGAACATGCTTTTTTGAATTACTTATAGATCCTGACATATTGTTTTTAGTTTTCAATTACTTATGTAATTTCAAGACTTCATGTTAAAAAGTTAGAAAGTGAACACATTGCATTTCTTTTACTGTAGTTGAATATATCAAAGGAACGAAATTACTTATGGAGGGTTGTTCAAAACACCCTCCTTCGAAATTTAATTTTATCTTGCATAAATCAGCTGCTGCTACGTATATCAACGATATCGAACTTTAGTTCAAGGCAAAGCCAAGCAAAGTATCTTTGCATAGCTGTTTAAATTAAAAATAAAGTTAATTGTAATAAAGTCATAACTGAATCATAAATAAAATCTTTGTGAAATTTATGAGAGAGAACACTTTAATTAATTTCAAAGCTCATGGGGAAATGATTTAATTTATGAGTTTGACTGATAAAACCTTATTTAAAGACATCTAAACATTCAAACTGAGGCATATAGAATATCTGTTACCTCCTGTTTGTAAAAGAAAATGCAATCTTTTTTTATTGATAAATAAAAAATATCTGACACTTTTAAACTTTATTAAATTTTATTTAAATTTTATTAATTTTTTTAAAACTTTATTAGCACATATAAAATAAACTATTATATTATTATATAAAGAGTTATCGAAATTCAACATTAAGGGAAATTTATAATTATACACCTCTCTACAAAAGATCTAATTATAAATCAGTACTTCAACGGTAAAGTTTTTAAAGTTAAAAAGATCCCCGCTTTGGAGGATTGTTTCTTAGACTCATATAAGGCATGTAAATATTCAACGCAATAACTTAGAAAGAAAGATTACCGAATGCGTTATGTTTTGGTAAAAGGAATGAAAGGTCGATGTTTCCGTAAAGTGGCGGCAGATCTGCAACAAACGTGATGCGGTCTACCATGTGGCAAGATCGGGAAACAAGATGGACACTCATGGATCAAAAGTTATATTCAGAGCTCAAATCTGTAGTTTATAAATGCGGGGCACTTGTCAATGAACATATTCGCACTTTAACCTCGAGGATTGTTGATTGCTTTCAATGGGGGTACCGGGTAGGTGAACCACTCCATGGTGCCACCTCTATTTTAACCGAGCATAACAGGGGGGGGGGACATCTAGGGAGGGAGATCGTACCTTCTTCTGCTCTCTGTGACATCACAGGACATCCCAGTCTACAGATTTTACGTGCCCATATCTGACCTAGGCACAAAGGTACTGAATGGCGTTCATCGGGATTCGAACTGAGCTCCCCCAGTTCGAATCTCAACGCACTACCACAAGGCTACCTCGGGCCCAGGCTGTAATTTAAATCATCACTTATTATATCATTTTGAACATGCGAATGATAAAAGGGAATAGGAAAAAAGTAAAAAGAAGTAACCAAGATACGCCTAAAAATTCTTTTTACAAAAGTTTGCTTTTAATAAATTTCATCTATTCAGATTTAAATTGATAGAGATTTGAGTTAAATAAACTTAATACAAGGTGCAACCATAAAGTCACCGGACAATTGCTTTATAAATAAGAAAAATATTACTCACCTTCAAATAAATTTATCTCCTTCAAAATAATCACTAAAGGAGTCTATACAATTTTTCCAACGTTTTTTCAAGTCATCGAAACACTGTTTATAGGCGTTGGAAGTAACCGTTCACAAAATATGCGTAACATTTTATTTAATATTCGAGACGTTTTCAAATCTGTGTCCTATCATGACCATCTTAAGCTTCGGAAAACGGGAAAAAAATCAGCTGGCTTTAAGTCGGGAGAATATGGTGGGTTATTCATCACTGTAATTGAATGCTTATGAAGGTATTGTTGTACAAAAATTGCTGTATGGGGGTCAAGCATTATCGTGTTAAAAAAACCATTGCCCAGAATCAAACAGTTTCTTCCTAACTCGCCTCATCCTATTTCTTAATTGAAAAAGCACCTCCTTGTAAAATTACTGATTGATTGTTCGATTTTCAGGAAAAAATTCGTTGTGAATAAGTCCTTTGTAACCAAAAAATGCAAAATCCATGAAAGGACAGATATTTGAAAACATCTCGGATATTAAATCAAATGTTACGCGTATTTTGCGAACGGTTAGTTCCAACGCCTATAAACAGTGTTTCGATGTCTTGAAGAAACGTTGGAAAAATTGCATAGACTCCTTTGGCGATTATTTTGAAGGAGATAAATTTATTTGAAGGTGAGTAATATTTTTCTTATTTATAAAAAAATGTCTGGTTACTTTATGGGCGCACCTTGTATAAACACAGGCGTTGAATAATTTTAATGAGATTTAAAATTATAGTTTAATAGAATAAATTTATAGACATTTAGTGTTTTAAATTTACAGAGATTACTTTTAAAAACAGTTTTTTTTTTTTTTTACAGATTGATAGATATTATGGAAATTTAATGTTTGTTTCCTAATTACGTTATTACGCCCTGTGGGAAAAAAACAGTGAATCAACATATATTAATAACACACAACATGAATTTGACATAGCACATACTAATAATGCATACAAAATTTATTTGTTCCACAGTGATTCTTATTTCATATATCCCTGCAAGTAGATCCAGAAAAAAACATTCTAATTCACAGTGGCGTCAAACTGGCTTACTTAAGACAGCATCCAGAAGTGTTACTATTTCAAGAAAAACTCAATATCCCATTTTGTTGAGGGATTACAAAACTGAACTACTTGCTTATGTTAAGAAATAAATACGTGGGAGAGCAATTTCCCTTCTTACCTCGAGACTGACAAAAAAAGGAATTAAATTTCTGATACGTTCATATTACAAACTTTTTCCCTTAAGGAAAATTGGCTTTTAGTTTTATTGACACCCCGAAGGAAACAAAATTAAAAGGTGTGTTTTCGTTACTTACGGCACGTGAAATCTGCCTCATGTTGATCAATATCAATGAGAAAGAACAAAAGTTTCTTCATGCTACATAACCTAATTTTTGCATTATTTTTCGTTAAACTGGTGAATAATTCCACAGTACTGTAATTAATATTATATATATATATATATATATATATATATATATATATATATATATATATATATATATATATATATATATATATATATATATATATATATATATATATATATATATAGAGAGAGAGAGAGAGAGAGAGAGAGACAGACAGTCAGGGAGAGAGTGAAACTTCTTAACGGCGGCCAGTAATGGTTCTGAAAAGAAGGGGCCGTTTTGAGGGGTAGCTGTCTAAAAGCTTCTATACCATTGGCTTTATGGAGTTTTTAATCAGTTCTGAACAAAATATGGCTTTTAGAGGCGTGGCGGCTAGAGAAGTTTCACTATATATATACATGTATATAGTTATTTCAATGGTACTGAGAGAAACATAATACTGATAATATACGATTTAAGCAACAAACGAAATTGTATGACGAGTTTCAGCAAATTTAATGCTTTTTTTAGCAATTTATAACTGAATTTTGATGCGTTGTATTATCAATTTTACAGTTTATTTCACTTAAATGCGTATGATAGTTTAATCGGTAAAAACCCCAAATCGTTGCAATGTGCTGAAATCTCGATTTTCCACGTTAATGTATGCATGAGTGTTTTCGGCAAACCCGAAAACACTGATTATTCAAATAAATATCCTTGTATAGTTGAAAAGCTGAACTCTTCTGCAGTTTTATTTGAAATACACGAGAAGTTAGAAGAAAACACACCCACGTAGAAGTGAATATAGCGGAAAAGAAATTTAGATCTAGATATCTAGCGTTTTTTAGGAGATTACTGACTTTCCACCTAAGACTTTGAAAAAGAACTTAATTGTGTTAATTTTTCAATTCCTACTATTAGTTCACACTCTACCTATATATATATATATATATATATATATATATTTTATATATATATATATATCTTGTTCAAATTTTCAATCGTTAATAAAATACTTTTTATTCCTCCACTCAAGTTCAAATACATTTTTTTAACTTGTAGTGGATGACACATAATGTTAATACAATGTTTTTCAAATATTAATTCATTAATTAAATTTAATTAATCGATTTCAGTTTTAGACCTAGAGTGTCTCTTGCTTTTGAATAGTAATTTCCCCCTCCTTACTCTGTAAACGGTAGCACTGCGGTAGCGCGGGCTCCTCCCGTCCTATAGGTTGCGGGATCGAATCCCCAACCTGACAAACTTTTTCTCTGTCTTCCCCCCTCTCCTAATATAGCACAGTAGGCAAGATTCTGGCAGGAAAACCTTTTTTTCAATTCCTTCTATTAGTTCACACTCAAATTTTTCTTTGTTGACCTAAGTAGGAATTGACTTTAAAAAATTTTGTTTTTATATTACTTGTTTTCTTTAGATATAATTTTGCAATGCTCATCTGGAAGGTGGTATACACACTAGTAGCATTTGACAGCAGCCAGTACGGATTCACACCATGATACAAGTACAACAATATGAAGTCTTGCTTTCAAACTGCAAGTTTCCGAGACTTTTCCATGATGACTGTGTTTTCCTCCACAAAACATCCGAAAATGAATGTTTTTTCTCATCCGCTATCATGTTCCGGCTAATTTCCCCACAGTTGCCTTTGATGTTTTCTTGTCCGACATTGAATCATCCTTGTCCATTTTGTATCCGTTAATTAAATTTTTATTCTTCTATGTCAGGGAATCCCAACCTTTTTATGTTTGCGGTACCCTTGGGAATGAGATTAGAATATTGGGGTACCCTTGACAGAATTTTAGGTTTCCCAATTTTAACGTAGGATTACGTTCCTCCATAACGTCCTCCAGAAAGAAAAATGCCAGACGCTGAAACCGTCCGTCGTCGCGAGTTATAAGTTTGGCGGCACGCCGAACCCAGTCTATATCGCTTGTGCAAGCAGTAAACAGTTAAACATAAAAATACCAAAATAGTCTAAATTTTAGTATATATATATATATATATATATAGAGAGAGAGAGAGAGAGAGAGTATATATATATATATATATATATATATATACGTACAAATATATAGATACATATATACATAACAGATACATACATATATACATAGAAAAGAGGTAAGCAACGGTAAGTAATCCTACATTAATAACCCGCGGTAGTTCCGTTAGAAGAGATTACATGAAATTTTATTTTTTAAATTTGAAATCAAAGAGGAATCTGTTAGGCAAATGTTGAATTTTAGTTCATATAAATACCTACTCCATTGTTGATTTTATTCCTTTATTGAAAGATATAAAAAACAAACACCAGAATAGCATATATTAACATGGTTTCAAAATTAGTCATGAGATTCAGTACAGTACTATACCAGAGGACAATGGAAGTCTACAATGGAAGTCTCTAAAAAGAGTTGTGTTTTATTAAAGTTAGACTTTCAATAGCGGCTTAGAGCACTAACGTTTCATATCAGGCCTAACAGTTATGGGTACGAGAGTAGCTGATGCACCTCAGGAACGACTGCATCGATCTATATCACAAACTGTCGGGCTAGAGAATTATTCAACTTAATATTTATTTTAAGTGGGCCCTAGTAATATTTTGTTTATTTCTCTCCCAAAAGAAAAATATGCTATCGCCGCACCCCTGGCCGATCTCACAGCTTTCTAAAATGCCGCGAAACACCGGTTCGAAATCAGTGCTCTATGTAATACAACTCTGCATTGTATACTTGTTCGATTCCTGATCCTCGCGTTGCTAAGGAATGCTTATATTATACAAACGCAGGCTCATCCACAGAATTTTGGATGAATGTTCTGTATACTCTAGTGCTCCCATAGTACTTAAATGGATTCTAATATTAATATACGGAATGCTCAACTTATAGAAATACAGGCGCAATCTACGAATTGTGTATGAATAACCTGAATGCTGTAGTTTTCTATGAGTGTTTAAATTACGCAAATGTGGGCGCAACCACAGTATTCTGGTTGTTGTCCCAATCCTCTATAGTGCTTTCAGAGTTCTATCGTTGATAATACTGATAGGATTATTGAAATTGCACAAAAATCAATACTGCCACAAATAATTTTCACTGAACATGATTCAGTAAGGTTATCTGTGTTTCAGTTAGAAAGTCTGAGATCAATATTTATTATCACTTGGCAAGGCTCCAATTTGCTGGGTAGGTAAGTTGCTAGACAAGATGAGTGGACAGTTAGTGGACGTTTAGTAGACAAGATAAGTGGTGCCAAATTGTCATTTGAAGTCATTTATTCAATTTGTTTTACCTATGAAGTTTGTTTAGTAACATGGTGTGGTAATTTAAAGGTAATAATGTCAACTGAAGATGACAGAGTAGTTCTGAAAAGATTGAGTGTCAAAGAAAAATGAATGAAATAATTTGAGAGATGATAATTATGATATAAAACAAACACACACACACACACACACACATATATATATATATATATATATATATATATATATATATATATATATATATATATATATATATATATATATTTACTGCTGGTCATTAAAATTGCAACACCATGAAGGAGGAACGATACAAACGTTAAATTCACATGAAAGGAAGAAGATGCTGGGATTTGCAAATGATTAGCATTTAAGCGCAATCGAACGACACAGGAGGGTTAAACGGCATCTCAAAGTCTGTATAAAAGGAAAGTTACGTAGCGGATTTCTCATCCGGAAATTGCATTTGAATGTTGGTTGTTTGTGAGAAGATCGTGTTATGCCTCGTATAAGGAGGAGACCAGCATTTGTTGGAATTTGATAGCAGCAGTTTCGTGGCCCATAGAGAGTGTGGTTTATAGTTCCGCGATATTGCTACTCGCATTTTTCGGAATACAACGACTGTGATGCGGTTGTGGAATCGATGGGTTTAGGAGGGTCATACAGAACGCCATGCAGGATCTCAACGGCCTCCCGTCACTAACGCCCGAGAGGACATACATGTTGCCAGGTTGGCCTTGTAGAATCGTTGAGTCAGGAAATGGACATTGAGTCAGGTTCATTGAGTCAGGAAATGGGCTTATATGCAGCACAACAAGTATCCGTACAGACAGTGCGACGACGTCTGGGGCAGCATGTAGACTGCACGGCAACCATTATTGTGGCTTCCCTTTACAATTCAGCATAGGGGCGCGTATCGACAGCGGTGCGCCCAATGACAAAACTGGATACAGGAGTGGCACCACGTTGTCTTTTCAGACGTGTCCCGTTTCTGCGTGCAGCATCATGATTTGACGTATCCGTGTCTGGAGGCACCGAGGAGAACGTATGTGATCTGCTTGCATTCGATGTCGTCATACAGGCCCTGCACCTGTTGTGATGGTATGGGAAGCCATTGGGTACACTGCACAAACACTTTTTGTTCACGTCGTCGGTAATCTGAACAGCCAGCGTTAGATTTCTCATATCTAAAGGCTGGTGGCTACGCACTATCTTCGAGGCTTCAGAGACGTCATTTTTCAACAAGAGAACGCAAGACCTTATGTTGCCCGTCGTGTCCTGACATACCTCGACACAGAGGGTGTTCGACTGCTGCCCCGGCCACCACGTTCTCCAGATCAATCACCCACTGAAAACATCTGGTCATCGGTTGCTAACAGACTGGACTGCCACCGCTCTCCAGCCACTACGATTGATGAAGTGTGGCATGGAATGAATTGAAGCAGCATACAATGACTTACCCGTATCTGTTATCCAAGCTTAGTTCGAATCGATGCCTAACCGGGTTAGAGCCGTTTTAACTGCCAGAGCTAGCAGCTCTGTGTACTGATTTTGGACTCTGTATATCCTCAAATTTAATCACGTTTCCTTCCCACTATGAAGTATACGTACAATAAGTAAAGTTGTGCTTTCTTGCCTGTTGTTGCAATTTTAATGGCCAGCAGTATATATATATATATATATATATATATATATATATATATATATATATATATATATATATATATATATATATATATATTAATATTAATTATGCTGTTTACTAGGAACTACTTTGAATTAAAAATTGACAATATTCGTATTTATTACAAATAGTTTATTTTAATAGACTGTCGTTTACTCTTGCTTTACCTTATTGGAATTTTCTCTCAATAAGATAATCCCTCTTTTAGAAGTATGATTTTTTGTAAAAATATTACATTTGAAATTTCTTATTAATTAAAAACGAGAATATTTAACTAAATCTAAAGGCAATTTTGATATTTAGTAAAGGCGAAAACGGAAAATACATTTCCCGTTATGCTTATACGAGAAATACATTGCTGAGAACAAATGAAACAACTTTATTATAACGTCGCACTTGGTTCGTTGCGATTAAAGCCGTAAGATGGCCGAAAGGCTAGATCGCTGGCACTCGGCATCCGAGTCCGTGGCCCATTCATGGCATGGACGTTTGTAGCCGTTCGGAATCGGCTTTAAGCAGTAGGTCCCAGTCTAATTTGCCCTCGTTTAGCAAAACATGACCGTAGCGGTCCAAACCCAAACCTTGCGGTTAAAGAAGCCCAAAGTATTTGCGAAGATGATACTAATGTTTGAAATCTCATAACTTGAAAAAACTGACATCGGAATTTGTTATTCTCAATACTTATCTCTCAAATCATAGAATGATTGTAGTCAACTGCAAATAAGTATCAAAATTAATCTGCCATTTAGCTGTTTCAATATACAATATACTGATATCTGGATACTGTTGTTGTTTCTAATACCTCCTGGTTAGAAGTATTTCAAGACCAGGTCCTTATTGGCTAGCGGGCTGAAGGATGTGGCTCTGGTTTTATAATAGCATCCCAGGTTTCGGAGTCCGATTTCGCCAGGTGCCATCTCAAATTTAACCGAGCACCCTAATCGTGTACCTCACTCACTCTCTCTGACCTCATAGAATGACTTTTCGGTCTACGGATTTAGCGTGGCTATATCCGGTGTAGACACCGAGATATTTAATGATGCCTGTCGGGATTCGATCTGGGCACCCTGAGCACCGAAAGCCACGCGCTACCACTACGCTACCTGAATACCAATATCTCGATATAAAATAGATCTGTTTAGAAATATACAGGGTTTGTATAAAAAGTATCGGGAAATTTTTTTTCCTGATGTGACTGTATGCCGGAGCACGCTCGTACCATGCATTCTCGGTAGTGGGGGATGCGACCTACAACACGCCCCAAGCGCCAGTCACCTGCGAGCATTCGTTCAGGCTAGATCGTGTTTTTAGTGGACCCCTGTCGAATGACTCGGTGCAAGTGTAAAATGCATCGAACGATTGAACAGCGGTATGCTATCAAATTTTGAGTTGGACTGGAGAAATCGGGCACGGAGACGTTGGGCATGATTCGCCAAGTGTTCAAGGATGAAAGCATGTCACAAACTGCAGTTTTAAGTGGCACAAGCTCTTGTGCCATTTAAAAACCGCAAAGATGGCCGAGAGAGTGTGGAGGACGAGCCCTGCGCTAGGCGGCCGTCGACCTCAAGAACCGACGACAACGTGCAACGAGTGCATGAAGTGCTGAATTCAGACCGTCCGTTAAGTGTGCCCATGGTCACAGATAAAACTGACATTGATAAGATGACAGTGGACTGGAGGGGCATTATCACTGAAAATGTGGTGATGTGAAAGATCTGCACTAAACTCGCCCTGAATGTCTTCACGGATGACCCAATGCACCCAGCCACACCTGCTCGAAGATCACCGAGTACCTGACGATAAATGGCATCGCGACGATTCCCCAACATCCTTCTAGTCCCGACTCTGCACTAGCAGACGATTTCCTATTCCCAAAAGTGAAATCCTCCCTCAACGGACTCCACCATGGGACCCTAAGTGCCGTTAAAGAAGCTTGCACGCTTACCCTTAAAGACGTTCCGGAATTCACCTACCAGGGAGCCTTCGAGTCGTGGAAAAGCCGCTGGCAAAAGTGTGTCGACGCTCAAGGGATGTATTTTGAAGACTTTTGAGGAATTGTAGCAATATCTCAAATAAATTTATTTTTCCGAAATTTTTCCCGATACTTTTTATACAAACCCTGTATATTCTCTCTAATCCTCCCCCCCCCCCCCCGAAAGAGTTGATCTCCTTTACAACTGCCGTAACGAAAAGTACGACCTATTACTTTCGACAGAGTTCGGGGACTACGGCTGATGGACCCCCAGTGCGTTATGTACTTAACAGATCAGACAGAAATCCTTAAATTGGACCCGAACTGTTAAAGGTGATTTGACAAGTTTTAATGACGTAACACAAATTTTAATAAATAGTGTAAGTTTTTTTCCGGTTTTACAAGGCATGAAAATGACTATATGACGACCAAAAATGACATTGCATTCGTGTACATACGGATAAGGTTCATATGCAGAACGCTCCTTTCCAAAATTTCAAAATTTATTTAACATATACGATAGCCATTTCATCATTAATTTAAGTTTAAGAAGTGATTATATTTAATTATGTACGTGCCATTTAACGATATTCGAAATCAACTAATCCGTGAAAATAAGACGTTTGAATAAAATTTATTTCAAGTGCTACGATTTTCTGACTTTAATCATTAAAGGGAATTAAAAATGGGAAGTAACTTTTGATCTCAACAGAAAAAGAAATCAGGGATTCAAATGAGAAAAATCATGACTTCCCACGTCTCAAATTAGATGTCAATAGGTCTGCTAAATTAACAAGCAGGCGGATTAAATATTGATTCACCTAACTTATTACAGAACTGGGATCCATTCTATTTACAAGTCTATTAAATAGCAATTGGTTTAGGGGTTTCTAAAAATATTGCTTGACACTTGTGAAATTACTTGTTAAAAATAGATGTTATTTTCCAGAATATGTAACACAGTCATAAAGAAGAGACACAGCCATACTAGATTTTATTTTAGGAATTGAAACATTTTCCTAATTTTATTTTTCTTCTGTGGTTATATTATATTAAGCATTAGTTGAGTTCCCTAACTCGTAAAAATATGAGATTTGAGCTCAATTTGTTAAATAGGTTGGTATTCAGATAAGCAATGATTTGAATTTCGAAAGGAAATCTCTACTTAAAATTTGTTTTAGGAATTGAAAAATAAGAGCTTTTAAAAAGGTAAATATTTAACCTTAATCTGAGTTATCAAATTATTAATTGCAAATATCCTTTTATGTCATTTAAAAATGTGGGAAAAATTTGTTCACAAATACTCACGTTCAAAATATTTCTGTTTTATCGAATCTGTAAATTTTAACTACACAATTATGAAAATGATAGCATTTAAATGAATGCAATTAATTACTCTGCGTCAAAAGAAAATCGTTAAAGTCCTTTGAAGAAATTTGTTTAACATGACACAATGCGAAAATTATACTGAAAGAATATTATTTAGTATCAAGGGCGTTAATTAAAAGTTTCTATCATTTCTAGATCCCATAACGTATACTCTTTATATTAGAAAAAAAATTAAATAAATGCATTCATGCGTAACAATATATAATCATCACCACATTTTATATTTTTTCATTTATTACTACTCTTTTAATTGCCTTTTTAATATGCATCTTTTATATAGAATAAGTGCAAAGGGGGTGATTGTACTCCTAGTAGAATAAACAGAGTTTTAAACTGACATCTTACTCGTATAAATAACGGCGTTTTAAAAAGTGTTTCCAAAATTGTGCCTTTCGTTGAGCTAAATATGTTCTTCAAATGTTTCTTTTTGGAAATTAAACGTCGCATGACCAAAAAAGACATAGAAATATTTATAAACGGGGAACGATTTAAATATCGCTGCATGTCATGGAAATTAATTAATTCTTTCGTTTGTAATTTTTCCCCTTCATTTTCTTGTTATAGTAAATGACTATCAAAAGAAAATATTTGTGTTGACTTAAAATATTTATGTAAGTAAAGCAGATTTTATTAAAACTACCCGTAACAACTAATTATATACTGTGAAAGAACGTCAAATTAGTTCTATTAAGTTACTTTTTTATCATTAAGTAGCTTTACCAATTAAATATAAATTTAATTGTTATGTCAGGTATTTATAACTAACTCTGCTTCTGAACTATAATTGCTTGTAAACTTCTCTATGTTAAATAGTTTCTCGGTATTAGTCAAGTATATGCCTACGTTATCTTTATTTAGTGCTTGGAATTATAGTTTCATGTATTTGATATATTATATCCCATTCCTTCAACTTTTAATATCCCTTCAACTTTTATATATATATATATATATATATATATATATATATATATATATATATATATATATATATATATATATATATATATATATATATACACACACTTACTGTGGGTCATTAAAATTGCAACACCATGAAGAAGGGACGATACAAACTTCTCTTTCTTCCATTATCCAGTCTTCTCGGTTTCATTTTTCCCGCCCTTTCTCATCAATTTTCCTACTTTATTTGTAGCATCGTTAACGGGTGTGTATCGTGTGTGATCTGGTGGTCATAAAACTTTCTTTTCCATTTCGGGTGTCCCACAATTTTTCTTATAGTATTTTTGGTTCTCGCTTCTATTTATATGAAAGGGATTCGATGACACTCGCATTGGTGAATTGTACATAGTGGCAACCACACCTAATGGTCCTCGACTGACGATGAGCTATTATTTAGTTCAAAACTTGTAGCCGTCTTGTAAATTACATTGTGGTTATTAAGAAGTCATTTATTCCCGTATTGAATTGAAGATTTATTCCCGTATTTGATCTTTTTTTATTACAGTCACTTAAATACACCCATGCTGCATCAAGTGTTACCACAAATTTCCATTTTTCAGCAGCTAGGTGTTTTTCATATAATTTTCTACAATTTGTTTTTTTCAGCAATATGCTTTGGTAAAAGCAGATGAACTTTCGGTTTAAACATATTTTTTAACTTCAAATCTCTATGAAATTTTTTTATTATAGTGCCAGAAGATATTCCTAGTTTCGATGCAATGGATCTTTGAGTCGGCGGATTTTTTTTAGGATCAAACACTTCACGTTCTTGATATTTACTTTCGAACAGTTTTAGGATGAAGTTTCGTGGTGGTCATGTTTTCATTTTTACTTTCAGTTAGACTTTTTTTCCTTTTAATTTTAATATATTATAAACATATTTTTTTTGAAATGCCATATCCTCGGTTTTTACACCGCTTTATAATTTGTAGATACGAATATTTCTCCTTAGAAAGCACAGTTACGCAACCTTCGAGCCCTCTACCAATTTTAGGAGCTATTTTCAAATAAATATTTTATTTTACATTCTAATCAAAGCAAAACAGTAGCAGAGGATTATTCTGAAGTTTACAGATTGATATCTCAAAATGAAAATGACAAAAATAAATTACAACATCGTTTTCATAAAGTGCGAACGACCTTTTGTGTAAGTGTTACAACTAAATGATTTAGTGGAGTAATGCTCTTAGTGTATCTTGGAAACAGTAAAATCGCAACTATATTTCTTGTGCCTTATCTAAATTACTACGTGTCAGCTATATTTCTTACTTAACAGAATTAATCTTGGAAAATTTCCTTAATAATTTCGAGTTCATTACATGCTTATCTATTAATATTTTGACGAACATTACATACGCATTTCGGTAAATAAAGAATATTTTAAATTACTCTATTATGATAATATTTATGACCTAAGTAACCTAGGTGGAATTCTTTTACCGTTATAACTCCATTTAATGAATATTTAATATGAGTAACGAATATTTTGGGTATTAAAGGGATAAATAATGACTATCTCTTAATGAGCAATAATTCTGTGATCGTAAAAAAGTGAACTAATCATATTACAAATACTTTTTTTATAGTAAAAATATGAATATAAATCAATATGAATATTAATATATAACAATATATAATGATATATAATAGGAATAATATAATAAAATTTAATTTGAATTTTATTATATTATATAATATGAATAATATAGTAATATATAATGTGACAAATATAATAATATATTATATGAATAATAAACTAATATGTAATAGGATTAATATAAATAAATATGAAAAAACGAATAAAACAAATCCGATGAAAAAGGAGTTAAAATCAGAAAACATTTTTAAAATATTTATTTGGAATAAATGTATTTCTATTCCTTGAAAAAACTACTAATATCTAATAACTAAATTTTAATGTAGATTGAGGTTTCATAATATTATAAAACTCGATATGATAATAAATATTTCAAGAGTGAATTTTTTTTCTTTAATCGTTTTCTATGAATTTCTGTTTTCTTGCCATCACTAGGTAATATTGCTTACTAATGTAGTCCAGACCTTCTTATTCTTTAGTCCGACTTGTCACAAAAGTAAAGTAGCTCTAGAAGTAAATAGCATGTCTCAGTTTCCATAGAAATATATAAAAACACATGTTTAAACATATTACTTATAGATCAATATAGGAAAATGCTATTTTATATATACTAATAGTATTTTCTCCAAAGCAAAAAAGAGATGCTGATTCATGAAGAAGTATCTTTGCTGAATATTAAAAGTAACTTTTGTAAGGATATTTTGAAAATTTTATTATATAATTACAATCAAAATCAGTGACTCTCAAACTTTTTAAGTCTACGCTCCTGTTTGGAACTCCTGTTTGGAACTCCTTTAGGCCCTGCGCCCTCCCTACACCTAAAAAGTATAATTAAAGTCAGTAAAATATATTTTATACAAATTTTTTGCTAAGCATCCGCGCATCCCCCCACTGAATATCCCTCACACCGCAACTTCTCACGATGCACAGATGGCCCGAGGTAGCTTAGTGATAGCGCGTCAGCTTTCGGGGCTGAGTGTGCTCGCATCGATCTCGAAAAGTGTCATTCAATATCTCCGTGTCTAAGCCGGATATGGGCATGTTAATTCTGCAAACCTGAAAGCCCCTCTATGAGGTCAGAGAGGGTGGGAGGGGGTACGATCCCCTAAGATGTCCCCCTAAGCTTATGGTTGGTAAAATGGAGGTGGCACATGGTTAAATCAGACTCCAACCCTTCTGATGCCTTTATAAACCCTACCCGTTACCCTGTATAGACCTTCTCTGGAATAATTCAGACAAGGGGGCATCAGACAACAACAACAACGATGTACAGATTTATAAAATTCTAAAATAGGATTTTTAAATACTTTATTTTATTTTTTCATCAGATCCAAAGAATGCATTTTAATTTTGTTTTCTTTATCATCAGATATTAATTTATAGTTTTTTTTCTATTACAATTTACTATGCATAAATATAAAATAATCTTACTCGTAAAATTTTAAATAATATGCAATAGTTAAACAAATTACTTTCTTTCCTTTGGGTTGAAGACCCAAATATTTATCGGAACCGTTCTTTCAGTTTTACAACTTGGCAAGGGTTAAAAGAATAGAAGTTCTTTTCTGGCTAATGTTATTCAATAACTGTTCATGATTCTCATATTTAGAAATTCTGAAATGGAATTATCTTTTTTTAAGTTTGGGTATAAATATGAGATTTGATATATTTATCCGATAAAAAGTGGGATCAATTTTCTATTGTCTTTCGTCCGATTTGCCGGACGATGGTCGGATGGCTGGGATCTGTGGCTTCGAGTTCAACTGTTGTCATGGATGTTTGTAACCGTTCGGAATAGGCTTTAACCTTTAGCTTAAGGGGTCCATTTTTTAGATTCCCTCTTTAGAGCGGGAAATTTCTTACCCCCTTTATAAGAACGGCTATTAAGTGGTTTATATATATATATATATATATATATATATATATATATATGAATATACATAAAATTAACATAGATATATGTGTGATCAATCAATTGAAATAAGGCTGAAAAGCCAAAACGTAATTTTAAAATAACAAAGAACATTATTAGTATAGGGCATTAAAACAAATTACTTTCAAGTAAGGCACTGAATGCTGCACTTTTATTGGAAGAAAATAAATAAGACAAAGTTGAAAGTGAACAACCAGCATAAGCTCTATTACTACTTGCAGCCAGGAACTAAAAACATGAAAAGATAAGTATTAAAAAGGTTTTACAGAGCATCTCTTCATCAGCGGTACCGATACTGTCTAAAAACGAATGGATTGTTTTTGATAAGTATGATCTAAACAATAAACATGCTTAGATACCGTACAATCCATAAGAAACAGAAGAATTAAATAAAAAGTTGCTCAGTAAAAGAACACCAAGCCTAAGCCTGGCACTAGACAAAGTTGAAGTTAAGGCTGCTATGAACTAAGAATAAAATCGTATTTCCCTTTTCCTCTTCTTTCAGACTGTTGTGGTGGGAGGAGTCCAGTTGACAGTTCGAGAATTCCACCCCCCTTAGGATTGACTTTTGAGGGATTGTAATGGCTCTCTCTATATAGGGGGGGGGGGTTAAGCGCTGCCCCTCAATTTTTTATTTAAAATATATTTTTGTCAACTATTTACAGGTACATAAGTACTGATAATCAAATCAAATTGGTATTGTCAGATAGCCTGAACTTTTGTGCAAAGCGCTACAGAATTCATTTTATAAATTTCGTCCACCGAAAAAATTTATGGGCGTTTGAAACGCACTATACCAGATTTTCCACGAATAATTTAAATTTTAAAATATTAATTGCATGTTTTAAAAAAAAACGAAGAATGTACACAAATGTAAAATTTCTTTCTCTATGACGGAGTACAGTTTTTTAAAAAAATCTTTGAATCCAAGTCGGGAATCCATTTCCAAATTTTCTGAATAGGTTAACATTGAGGTGAGCGAATCCAATGGTGTTAGTACATAGCAGCCTTAAGAGTAGGAAACCGCAAGAAGACTGACGTCACAAACCTTGCAACCATGGAGTTAATGAATACACAGATGCAGACTTACAATGGAGACTGTGTTATTAGACATATAAACCTAAATTAAATATGTATTATTTTTATTACTAAGAGTAAAATATTATTTATTATTATTATTATTATTTTACTTAAGTATTTAATTATTATTAATTAATGAGTATTTTTTATTTATATATAAATATGTATTCTTTCCTTGGCCCGTATTCTTGTGATATATGCTATCCCCCAACCAAAAGGAAAAGGTTAAGCCGTTGGTCCGTTATAATTAGACTAAAAATAGTCCAAGATAACCTCAACCAACGAGTTTCATCGGATTTTGATCGATAGATTTTCTACTTTTCAAAAATACTGCGAATAAAGTATAAAAATAATCATTCGTTAAACTTTACTTAACTGGTTATATATAAAAACATTACTTCCGTTTCTAGCATTAAATGTGGGTTGAAAACCCGCATCTATTATATGATGGCAAAATTCAAATAGCTCACAAACTGACATCTAGTTTATTACTATTCCATAACTGTTTGCGAAGTGCATATTAAAAAAAAAACAAGATTAAGTTTTCTTTATTAACATACAAATAAATACTAGATTTGATATTTCCCTTAAATTCCCGAAAAAAATCATTTTTAATTTCTCTATAATTAGATTTTGAAAGATATTTTCCCGCAATTTCTATTTAAAATAAATAAAACTAGCTAAGTTTTAATAAAGAGCTATGGATACAAAAATGGCCACTTTCACACATAGCAATATAGATTTAAATGATATACATCCTTGATTTAACTGATAACAGGTGAGGTTCGATAACAACTCCCAAATTCACTTTGTGATATCACCGGCTTTGAAGATTCGTAATTATATTACTGTAAGGCTTCGTAAGTGCATTAAATTCTTGTGATAAACATGGTAATTCATTCCCTTGATATATTTCGAGTCAGGTTTGCGCATAGGCGATATTGAGAGGTATATATGAGGGGAATAATTTAGGAATGTTTTTAATATAAATTGCTGAAACTGTAGTAAATTGTTTTGTAAATTGACTTTGTAGTAAATTTTTTATGTACATTCTAATATAATTTATTCTTTTTTAACTAAAATCTTTGATTTTTTTGAAAGTGCTTAACCATAAATATCAATACAGAGAAATCGTTTTGACAACCTGCCACAGCTAAGGATCAAGATTGATTCTTTTAAACATCCAGTGACTATAATATTCCGATGAGGTAGCTATTTCTTATAAGGAAATTTTTCAGGAATATTTTTTAAGATCCATACTTATCAAACATCTTATAGAGGGAATTTAACTGTCAAGTTATGCACTTTTTTATACGCTGTACAGGTATGAAAATTAGTGAAACCTGTAGTTGTTTATTTCGTGACTTTGAAAACCATTGTATAAGCACAATAAGACGCAACCAAATAACAACATAACGTAATAATTACTATAATAGCTAAAACATCATTAATAAAAAAAAGATGATTTATATTCGCTTTTTTGTGCAGTTTCTACATATTTGTCATACTACGGTGATTTCCACTCAGTGAAAATTCACCCACACAATTAGTAAAATAAAATGACTACACCATATTAACATAACTTGCCCAACTCATGCAATCTCACATATATATTTGTACGATTGGTATAAAGCGAAGGTATTTCAGAGCAATGCATAGTATACCAATGTAGTGTGAAGTCTTTAATGGCAGGTGTTTAGGTGTATGTGTGATATCGTACACATACACCTTTACATCTGTCATATTATGAGGATTTCTGCACAGTGCAAATATGTATACATCCATTAAACAACTAGTCATATGAAGACAGAGAAATGCAAATTCAGATACTCACCTGTACAAGCAATACACTATGAAAACTACATCCGGTGCAATTTACACACACGTATCGATATAGCTAACATAAATTTTTTGAAAACTATTTCCTTACCAAATTCCTTACCAAATTTCTTTTTAATCTTATAAACTGTTACAGAAGTCTTATTTATAGTAGTATATTTACCAACACAAGCTCATTTTTTTAATTTGCTCGTCGAGTAGAACTTTTATGAAATCCTGTCAGTTAACCGTACTGTCTCTCTGTGGGCACTTTGATCCAACCAGACGAAAACGTTTCAGTAATAATTAAATATGACTAAACCCTGGAGGGTAGAGAGTAAGTCTTGTTAAAGAGTAGATCGAGCTTTCAGGATGGTAGCATGTCCCACGGCTTTGGAAGAAGGGTTATGGAGATAGAAGCATGCTGATGTTCTAATGTCAAGTAGAATACGTTCATGAACAAAAACTCGTGTCTGACTCTTAAAACAATGTTCTATGGATCAGGGATTTTATAGTCACAGTTGCTAGTTGCTTTAGAATTGAATCCACGTGAATTTTCAGAATTAAATTTCACTAATAGGGAAAGCGTTTTAACTACTCATTTATTTATATATGTACAAATGGGATTCAAAAAGCAAATTGATTTTAGTTTCTACAAAGAAAACCCTAGGCGTTTCAAACTCATACGCGAAAAAGATTCATTCTTACTGAAAATGTTGACTGCCAAAGATGACGTCGTTCGAAATATTGTTTGATATGAGTTCGCGAAGAAAAATCATTCGGTTAACAGCCACAACATTTATTAAGACAAAACAAGGGCAGATATTTAATACTTTTAACTTCCTACATAATCATTGTCTGGTCTCTTTCAGTCCTCTAGCCAATTCTCTACACACACTTAAACACTTTATAGGGGCGAACAAAACTCTCTTTTGCTCAAATTCTCATTGGCCGTAACAGAATATGTTTACTCTGACAAATAAACAGCATGATGTTTATAATCGAATTGAGCAGCATATACAAAAGGACACCGCCCTTAGCAATTTGCACCATAGAGAGGCAGTGAGCAATCATCAGATTTTTGTGGTCGGAAGGTGTGATACCTCTTGAAGTTCGCAGAATGATGGAACAGCATGAAGACGACGGCATTGGGGGGAGAGGGGTGTACGAGTTGATAGATACTTTTATAAATGGACGAACATTAATACGAGATAGAGAAATGCTCTGGTTGGCAGAGGCCAAAAAGTGGTGCATTCGTGGCTGAAGGGGATTGATCACCATTACACAAGTTGAAAAGGCAGAATTTTTTTTGTTTGTTCGACCTTCTATAATTTTTATTTGTTATTGCCCATTATGTATGAAATTTTCAATATTTGTTTTCTAAACTTTATAGATTATGTTCCTTGAATTAATTTTATTACAAGTAAATAAGTATTTTATTTATGAAGTAAGAAGTGAATGTATTTTCTGAAAATTTCAAATTTATACTGATACACTGCTCGCAGACTTGCAACAACGCTTACTAAGTTTCAATAATAATTTTTGCATTTTTGTGATGTTAAAATATTAGGTATATTTCTACACCTATTTAAATTTTAAAACGCCCAAAAATATTTACACCAGGACAATCAGATTTAAAAGAACTGAAAAAGCCCATTAAAATTACATGTCAAATGCTATATATTCATAGTAAAATATTTTTTTAAGAAACATTAGGTGCATATTTTGGATAGCATCATTATACACATATCCAGAAAATTTGAAAGCAATATCTGCAGTAGTTTCCTTTATACAGTGCGCGTAAGCATGAAAATGATCATTAGAGAAAAAGGCTTTTAAAGTTCCCACACTGGTAATGTTTCCATTGGAATTGCTTCTTTCATGTCATAGTTTTTAATGTTCTAAATGGAATATTTTAACGCGGTTTGTTTTAAATGATTCAGAAATATTCAACTATTCTAAAAATGCAAAAAAAAAAGAAAAAAAATATTTTTTAAGGTTCAAAGGTGATGCATGTCTCCCCTGAAAGCGATATGAAATTTATTTTTTCTCGGGTATAACAAAAAAAAAATGCAAAGGTGGGAAAATTGTATTTAAAAGGAGGGGGATTACGCAAAAAGGACAGGCCAGCTGTAAATCTAATTGTATTGTATATATTAAAATATTCAATTATTGAACAAAATATTCAATAATTGAACTCAAAATATTTAACAAGAGCTCACATCAGTACATATCCAGACAGTAGCAAATCAAATTATATACATATATATTCCGCGATGCATCTATAAAGGGCAATGTGATTAAAGAAGTGCACAAATATTAGAATGGATATAATTTCCTTTCGTAGTCTGCTAATACTTTTTATTGCTCTAATTGTACACTACAACATTTAAATGTAATAAATTTAATTTTTATTATACGAGACACAATTCGAGCTTAGTCTGATATATATTTTCTTTGGAAATTTAATAATCCGTACTTGGGCTTAAAAGTCTAAATAGATTAAAATCTTGCAGCCAAAAAATATTTCCATTATTTGAAATATTACTTTCATACATACCTTATATTCAAAAATTCATTTTAATTAATTATTTACCAACGAATACACATTACGGGAATAAAAGACTTATTTGTTTACTAGACTTGGTAAATATGTTCCAGTTTCTATTACATTTAGTGCTGATAATTAAATTCACAGAAAATTCGCAGGTTTTAAATTCTTAGAATATAAACATATTTCGACAACTGAAAGTCTTTATCCGAATGGAAAACAACTTTATTATTTTTGAAAATCTGCCTTATTTTTACACGTTATTGTTATTGCTTTTAGATTTTGTTATTAGAACACTACTAACAATAAATAAATGAGATATTTCATATTTGAAATAATCTAGAATTTTGTATTTTTCGCCAGACAATCGCTTCTTTTCTCTTTGTTAGCCAAAAGTATATTTTTGTTCACTCCTCGCCACATTACTAAAAATAAAGATAGATGTTATATTTCACGATGCGATATTTTGTTTAATTATATATTAAGCTAATTCGGACTGGCAGGAAGGTTTACTGGAAGAACTAGTGGTATATTCGTTTAGTACTGTATATGCAGGTAATTAAGGGCATACGGTTTCCTCTGCTAAATTTACGAAGGATATTTATATTATGAAGGAAATATATTTCATAAAGGAATTAAAAATACAGTTTTGAAATAAACTCCGTTCTCTTGTTTAAATTTCAAAAGATATCATAAAAGAGAAAGCAAAACGTTAATATTAAACTGATATTAATTATTAAAAGTTTCAGTGGAATGTAAGAAAAATGTAAATTTAAACCTTATATATATATATATATATATATATATATATATATATTTATATACAGTGGAATCTCGATTGATCGTTTTCGGATCCATCGTTTTTCCGTACGTATCGTTCATTTTATCCAGTCCCAACGATCATATTGCTTTGTTATGTTTCCGCATCTATCGTTTTCCCTCATTTTTCGTTCATTTCAATCGGTCCCTTGAAATACGATAGATCGAGATTCCACTGTATATATATATATATATATATATATATATATATATATATATACATACACACACACAAAAATTTAATTCTGCCATACATGTTTAAAAAAATCTGCTTCGTCGATAATTTGAAATTAAGTTTTAGCCTTGTATTTTCAAGTGTGATATATGTGTGTCTACACAAAGACGTTACTTAAAGACTGTTTTAACACCGATATATATGTAAACGCGTTCAGATCATCTAACGTTATAAGGTACGTTGAGTATCCCCCGTCATTTTTTTTTTGCTACTCGAGGTCTAATTCAACCGGGACCTACTGCTTAAAACCGATTCCGAACGACTACAGACATCCATGTCAACATCGAGACTCAAACCAACAGACTCCGGTACCAAATGTCAAGGCACTAACCATTGGGCCATCGCCCGGTTCTAACGTATTAAAAACTTCAATTAAACAATGCCTTTCTTGTAGTTATCGAATTCCTCACTTAATTCTTTCTTTGGAAAGAAATTTCTGCAATTTTAAGGAATAGTTCTAGCATTTCTTTGTAGTCGCTACATAATCGTTGCACAGGAGAACTCACTTTTGTAGGTACTACATTCTTGAAATCGACCTTTTGCTTTAGGATAAGCAAAACGTTTCAGAGTCATCAACGTTTATTCCGTTGCAGTCGAACCAATATTTTCGAAACCATCTTCTTGTAAACTGCTTTTTATACTTTTTTCTCGACGCCTATTAATGTTAAACCTATTCTACAAAGCTTTACCCCTGCCGTGTGGCGCAGTGGTTTAGCTCTCGGGTATTCTTTGGGATGCTTTAACTGCCAAGTTGTGGGTTCTATTCCCGCTTGTCCGAGGACAAGGCTGTGAGATTATTGCGGTATATTGGCTCACCTATATGGTGCTCTCATAATAATAAAAAAAGGGCAACAAATCCGTGGTTTGGATAGACTAATGTCCTAATAGATAAAGTGATTGTCACGAAAACAACTGTGAATGTCAATGAGGTATTATAGATGGTACTCGTGCGATAGGCCATGGTATTCCGGAGACACAGGCAAAGTTTAGATTTTCAACTATGACCGTTTCAAGCGTTTACCTCGAATAGAAGAATTCCGACAAAACTTCGAACCTACTGCAATAGTGTGGCCGTCGACAGACTCTGTTGTTGTTGTTGCTTATGCTACTTGACCGATAATAATTACAAGATAAAAAGAACTTTTTATATACCACGTTTTTAAATTTTCTGTTGAATCATATAAACTTCTATGTATTAATAAATACAATAGACAATATAGACAATTCTATGCATTAATAAATACTTTTTTAAATTTATTTGATGATTTATCCCATCAACTTGAAAGAAAATTAAGTTAATTGGAAGTTAACTTGCGATTAACTTTTAGTTCCGTACCTGCCGACAGATTGCTGCACCAGTCTACAAAACAAAAGTAACTGAAAATTAATTTGATTCTGCTTAAAGATGGCTAAAAGTATTAAAATAATGTATTGTCATCGTGTTCTGAGCTATTCTAAAAGTTTCAAATGTCTAGCTAGTCGGGAAGTTAGTTAAAAATCGATTGCAGGATTTGAACTGGACAAACACACAAACACACAAACAAACAAGAAAGCGAGTTAATAAAAATATGCAAAAAATATTAGATCAAGTCCCGAAGGCTATGGGGGATGAAGGTGAGGCTCCTGTTTTGACTGGCACAACAAGGGTCGGAGTCCGACTTGGCCAAAGGACCAGTCCCATAATTTTGAACCGAGTCAAGTTACAAGACCAGAACACTTGATCCCGCAAGTCCAGAGGTAATATTGAGAACATAGGAGATATTGCAGCAGCCACGTCAGATTTTACGTGCACCAACCGCCATTAGTGTGCACGGCAGTGGATTTGTCAGCAAAGAGCATCAAACCAGTGACTTTCAGCCCGCTGCCCTTGCCAACTGGTTCTTTGCTCTCTAATGATGACAGACTCTTAATGACTGTAACTAGCGTTTTCTGTCGACAATCATGTGACGTAAAAGGAGTGCAACACTGTCGCAAATAACATCGTAATTTAATGCTGAGGTTTCTACTAACATCAGCGGGAGGACTGTACATCATTCACTGCATGATGTCGGCTTTAATAGCCGATGCCAAACGACGCATTAGGCAGGTATTCCACTTTTTCTGGCACTTCACAGTACATTATTATGCGCAAGAAAATCGAATATTTTTCTATGAACTCATACATTCAAGTAAAAAATATTTTAACACAAAAACTGTCATTTTTTGTGGGCTTAAAATGTGTTTTAAGAGAAAGTTATTTGTTTCGTGATTGAAAATTTGTGTTATCAATTCAATTAAATTAATACGCAGGCAAGCTTTACCGTAAAATGACAAAACTATGCTGAAGTTTGCATTTTAATTAAAGATAATTTATGAGATTTAATCATCTAGTAATGTTTAAAGAAGGATTACAAAACAACGCACATATGGATTGAGTTAACAATCTTGCGCATTTTTTAAAGAAAAAATATTGATTAGTTTTTCACTTATTGAAATTCTGTATTAGTTAAAAATGCTTTGAAAGATAATTAAATTTTAACTGAGCCTCATATTTAAATAAAATTTTAATTATCTAGAAAAGAATCATATTTTAAATAACCTTTTTTTTGTAATTTTTCAAATGCGTTATAGCAGTTTGACACAATCCATTTTCCAAAATTAATTTCTAAGCTATGTTTATAAGATTAAGTTTAAACATATTTAAATTTGGCTAAACATTCCCAGATCGACGACAGGGAATGTTTAGCCAAAAAGGAAGCAAGTGTTAAAATATTTAGCGTTTTATACCTTTCTCGTGAAAAGTGAGATAATCAACAGTCATTTCTACAGATTGATTCATAAATCATTATCCTCGATTTCCAATACAGGGTTGATTTCACGGGTTTAATTCCTTTTGCGGCTGGAAGGAATTCTGTATATTAGAAGGAATTCTGTGTTCTGTATATCTGAAAGAATTCTGTATTCTGTATACATGTAGCCAATAATTTATTCTGGCGCTACATTTTGTGTTATGTCTTTCAATTCTAATCGATGCTTTTCGATTCTTGACTGCTCATCTGCTGTATCACTTATCACCTTGAAGAACCAAGCACCCTGGAAAGCTGCAGCAGCGCGCTCTATTCTAGAGATTTTGATCTAATTTTTTTTGTGTGTGTATTGCAAAACCCCGCACCACTGTGAATATTTATCTGCATTTCTCTCAGATCCATGGTCCTTTTTTCATCGCGCTTTACTTCCGCAACGAACTTTTGACACATCTGGTTGGTTGGTTGGTTGGTGTGTGTGTGTGCATGTGCGTGTGTGTGTATGTGTGTGTGTATATGCGTGTGTGTGCTTGTTTGCTCGCGCGCATTTTGTATTGTCTCTTTCAATCCTAATCGGAGCTTTTCGATACCTGACTCGGTCATCCGCTGTATTACTTATTGCCTTGAAGATCCAAGTAGCTGTTCGATGGGTAATCAAACAGATTGTAAATGTGCTTAAACTTTATATACTTATCCAATAAATATTCATAATTTATATTATTTTTCGGAGAGTGATACGCAAATTACTGTTCCAGTATTAGGACGGTAAGTATTCGGAAATTACAGCGACCACGGCTTTCGCCTATACGCCTTGTTCAAACTGTCGACCGGTCGATACGTAGCAATACCTGTATACGCAGCAGAGGGTTAATTTCCCAAGTTCGGTGACATTTTTCATTATTGTTGGGCCATGAGCGCCGGATGGACAGTACAGATCTGCCATCCAAATAGGTAACCCCGGGCCCCTTATTTGGATGGTAAACTACTTTCATGAATAAATGTAAATTTTTGAAAAAAATGCAGCATGTCTGTTGTTTAGATGGTTTTGCGATCTAAATTTGAGTGTGTAAATAATTATTGCACCCGTTTCTTTTGTTCTATTAGAAAATTTCCGTACTTTGACCCTTTATATAATACACCTCTTAATAAAACACAGACGAAAAAGGTTCGAAATTGTTTCTGAATATTCAGAAATATAGGTGCGAACACATTTATGGAAAACAGTTATATATGGCTTTTACAACACGGTATGTTCTGCTACTGGATAAATATTATGTTTTTAGAAAGAAAATAAGAATTTCAATACTTAAAATTTGAAATAAGTGACTCTATACATAATCGGGATATTTAAGTTAAAATAGCTTCTTTGTATCGACCTAGAATTCTTCTTTTTATATATAATGAAATGTTGTGACCACCTTTGATTACTCGTTCACTTTGTTAATGACGTCGCTGTCCGAAGGAGGCTTGGTAACTAACCACGAGGTATTATGCAAAACATTCCCGTATAAAAGGCCGACGATAAGGACATTTTCGTCTTAAAATAAGGTCAGGTTGTAAAAGCATCGTACCATAAGTTTCAATAGCTGACCCATTTGCTACTAACAAAATAAGTTTAGAAGGGGAACTCATAGAGTTGCAGGACTTATAACGTACACAATAAACCTCAGCCCCTGTATCAACAAGATAACGGTTTATGGAAGCTGAATCGGTTACGAAAATCCTGTCAATTTGGCGAACAATACCTGAATTATTCATTGCCCGCCTGTGTTGTTTCCCTAGATAAAATTGCACGGTGGTTTACATTTATGGGCATTATCACCAAAATTTACATGATAGAAGCATAGAGTGTCGGTAGCAGGTTTAAGGTTCCTTCTCGAAGAAGTTCAAGATCTAAAACGATGCTGATATTTAGATGTGCTGGCAGTACTTAAAAGAACCGTATATTTAAATATCAGTTTTCTTTATCCAATATTAGGTAGTTTTTAACCCGGTGTACTAATAGACAGTTTACTTTCAAAACTATTTCATCTTTTTGATAGGGCCATATACTCGCATTTATTGTTTATCCAAAATTCTTTGACTACAAGCAGTTTATATTTCATTGATCAAGGTATTTGCATTGATCAAGGAGCCATTTGAAAAATAAAATGTAAGATTGTTAATGGTCCCCAAAAATATTGAATCTCTTCTTTATATCGCCCGAAGTATATCATCAACTTCTTATGAAATTTTACATAGATGGCATAAACAGCTCAAACTGAGATATTTCCGATTGAAAAATATTTTCGAAAATGAGAACTTTACTTAACAAAAATCTTCGCGTTTTTAAATAAACCTAAATACAAGTGACGCTCTTAAATATTTCCTAAATACAATATTTGTGAATGCAGAAGTCTGAGATGCTCGTGTTGTACTTAAAATGTTTATTTAAGGGGATCCTGGACACATTAAAAAAATATTTACTGAGTAAAAGTTTTGAATTTTTTCGAGATGGTTAACCATATAATTTGCAAACAATATCACATCATAAAACTTCTCATAAAGTTTTTTTAAAAATTTAATTTTTAAACTAAAATAAAGTGGGTTAATTTAAAATCGTTATAAAACGAAATATTGTTTGTCGAATTTCAAAATTTCTTCATTTAATTAAACAGAAATGTATTAGTTTCAATTTCGATTCACCATTTTTTAAAATATTAATTTTTTTTAATTAAAATTATTTAGAGTAAACATTTAAAAAATATATGTAACTCATTTACAAAAAATCATATTTTTAAAAGTAAATACTTTTTTCAAATTTCCTGATTTAAAATTAAAGGAAAATAATGTAAGAAGACATGGTCAAAGTTTGAATCATTTCTCTTTAACGGGTCTTGACTTCTAACAATTTAAAGACGAGAAATGTGTAAAAAACTCATCAAATGTTTAAACAAAGATTGGCTGCTATTAGGATGTTACAAAACAAAAAAATTAATATATCTTGTTCTAATAAAGATAGAATGATTTAAACGTCATCTTAAACAGAAAAGAACAGAAAAATTTTTAATGCAGTAGAATGTTTTTTCGAAAATTTGAAGAATTTTGTGTCCTGGACCCCCTTAAAGAAAGTGTAATGTGGTAACAGATACCATATTTACTTAAAACTCTAAAGCAAATGTATGTTGAAGAAATTAAAGCAATGCGAAGACTGCCTACAGAGAGGAAATAGTTTCCTCCACTAAATTACGCCGAATTTCATTCTTTCATTTGCTGAATGCATAATATATTTAAGCCTATAATAATAAATGTACTCTACAATGAAAAATATTTAGATTATTGGCCATCTATTAATCTTAAGGACACAATACTTGCTCTGAGATGCATCTTTCTAGATGAATGATTTCTTTGAACTTTAGAGCTGTGAATAGCATAAAAGTGTTATTAAAAACTTTGATTTAGATTCTGCATTTTCTTTTTGAATGTATTACGCAGGAATTTTTTTACCCAAATAACCATTTATCAAGTTTCTATCAATTTTATGCCCAGAATACAATAACTCACGTAAGAATTTATCACTTTCATATTTTCTAAAGATTTTCTTACATTATACTTCAAACTAATGCAGTAAACCTCGAAAAGTTCTGTTGAAAATATTTCGTATTTTTATTAAAGCTATGAGAAAAGTATAAAACTTGTTTATACAACCATTTCTGGGTTTTTAAAGGGCAAACACCAAAATGTATTTCCTAAATATGTCTGTAGGGAAAACTTTAGGGGAAATTACGTCCTAAAGTTCGAGATATAAATCCTTCCGAAGGGATTTTAATATTTTTTCTGCCTGTTTCCTGAGCTACGATGATTTTTTTTTTCATTACATTATATTTACAGTCATTTAAGATAGGAAACTAAAATATTAAAATTTTCAAGATTTTATTTTGAAAAAATAGTCTTATTTTAAAGGCTTTAATTTTATTTAAGCTGGGTAAAGAAATTTTTAAACTACTAAAAACTTTAGTTTTAATTATGCAATAAAAATGTTAAAATTAAACATTTATTAATTCTTTTCTCAATAGATTATAATCAGTATTTAAAAATTAGTTACCGTATTTTCCGTCGTATAACACGCACTTTTAATACAAAAAAATAAGATCTAAATTTACGGGTAGGCGTTATACCCCGGGTATAAAAATGATAGATTTAAAAATAAAGAAATGAGAAACATAAAAAAATTAGATTTCTACATGTACCTAAATGCTGTTTATATAAAAGAAATGACATGCCTTATGAACTTAAATATTTTAATTATCGGATAACATGAATAGTTCGTCATATTCGTCTTCCGTTATATCTTCAGGCACATCATCGAATTCTGTTTCTGAAAGAGAGTTCTGAAAGGCAAAACATTTGACTCTTTTAATTCCGTGAATTCATTCGGGTCAGAAGTGCGTTCTTACCCCCTGTTTGCATAATTATTTACTCCCTTAAGCATTTCTTTCATACACATATTGTTCCCCTTATCGCTTCTCAATTCAGTATACTATTGTTCGAAAGCCTGGGAAAATATTTCGAATGAATGATTTCAAAAGATAAGGGCATCGCACATGCACAACATTTCAGGTTTCTTAGTCAAGAAAAGGGTGCGCGTTATACGGAGAATATACCTAAAAATTAAAAAAATGTAGTTTAAAATTATAGGTGCGCGTTATATGCCGGAAATATACAGTATGCTGTCACCGATATCAGTTAAAATTTTAAAAATACCAATTAATCCAAACCTTACATTTTTTTCTCAACTATTAAGGGAGATATTTAATTCATTTACGGTCAATTATTATATTTTAAATTAAATTTTCTCAATTAATTCATTCTTATTTACTTTACTTTAGTTTGAAATTCAATTATTATATCAAATTTGGTGTATCATTCGGTAAGACCTAAATCTAAGGGATTATTTAAAGTTTACTCTCTGAACAAGGTTTTTGGTAGATTGTGTTGGATTGCTATGTTTTCCTTCATTAGAGGAAGCGGATGTAAAATTAAATTTACATCTGCGGCATGTAAAATTAAATTTAAAATGTACATATGCACAAGTTAAACCCGAAATTAAGTAAATTATGAAAAATATTTTTAATTAAAGTTTTCTTACTGGACATGCAGTCGCAGTAATTTGATTTCTGCTAAACAGGTGATTTATGATATGGCGCAGTATAAATTTCCTTCTGTACATATTTTGGACAGAATTATCCATTATTTTACGTAACACCTGATATTCCCGCATGTACTATTTTCATAGGGGAATTAGAAAAGTATTGCTAAGTAAACCAAAGGCATATTAATGATATTGCTTAAAAAACATCTTCAAATGGAGTTTCACTAAAACATAGACAGGTCTTGCATGGAACTTGGTTTTACCCTTGTTATCAACTCTTCGGCATCACAGCTCTTATACGTAAGCTGGAGATACAAGAATTCTAAATATTCAATAAATTCAAAAGTCATTTTTTCTTCAATCACCTATGCTTTGTGGAGGATCCCAAAACTAGGACAACACATGGAAGCAAGTTGCGTTGCCTTGTTTTCGTGGGTAAATTAGTTGCGCTATTCACAGATTAAAATTCTTTAAAGAAGAATGAGCTCTGAATTATCTAGGTTTGACACAACCCTTATTGAAAAGGCATAATAATTTTAAATGCTATAAAATTTCGATATGAAGGCTTTTATCTAATTTGTTTGCCATTATAACTTACCAAGAAAAATACTCTAGAAAAACAGGAAAAAACATTAAATAAGGCAGTTGAAAAGAGGAAATGATTTTCACACGCGGCACTTGAGCGTCTTAGCTCCCAAAATTGCAATCTAAACTATAATTATTCATTTAGGTAAAATATACTATATAACATATTTTTTAGGGTTTATTTCTTCAAGGAAATAAAGCAAACATTGATATCTCAGAAGTATTATTTTCCCATAATTCCTCCTCCTTTCTAAAAATTTTATTTATTTTATATATTAAACCTATTTTAACATAGGATTACGTGCCTACATAACAGTCCTCCGGAACTCAAAATTTCAGACGCTAAAATCGTCCGTCGTCGCTAGTTATAATTTCGGCAACGTGTTAAACCCAATATATATCACTTAGGTAAGCAGTAAACAGTTAAACAGAAAAATACCAAAATGCGTCAAAATTTTTATATATATATATATATATATATATATATATATATATATATATATATATATATATATATACGTACATATATAGATAAATGCATATATACATACAAAAGAGGTAAACAATGATAAGTAATCCCACGTTAATAACCAGAAGTAGTTTCGTTAGAAGAGACTACCTGAAATTTCACTTTACTTATAAGACATATCCAATTATTTTTCTTACCTCATTAAATCATTCCTATCTTTAAAAAACAACTTTTAGGGGCCCGAGATAGCCTAGTGGTAGCGCGTCAGTTATAAACATTGGGCGCGCTCGGTTCGAATCCCAACAATGCCTTTAAATACCTTCATATCTTGGCCGGATATGGGACGTTAAATCTGTGGATCGGAAAGTACTTCTATGAGGTCAGAAAGGGTTGGAGAAGGTACGATCCTCCCCCCCCCTCTAGGTGTCATCCCTGGGGGTGCTCGGTCAAAATTAGAGTGGCGCCTAGCTAAAGACTTTGACCCTTGTGGTGTCACTGTAAACCGCAGTAGCATCCCTCGACTGGCAAGCGTGTACGGACCTGGTCTGGATACTCCGGGCAGAATGCATAAGTGACAGCAAGACAACTTTTAGTGTAATGGAATTATCGGGAATTATCCGTTTGTGCAAAACTGGCCATTGAATCGGAATTTCCTTTAATATTATTTTATTGTAACTCTGTTCATATAACTTTAAGTGCCTAATGTTTCTAAAAGAAAAATACTGAAACAATGTTTTATAATTAATCAATGGACTAAATATCTAATTTTAAATAAAATTTAAATAAACTCTAGCTGTTTCTAAATAGAAAACAATTTTCAGGTAGTCTCTTCTAACGAAACCACCGTGGGTTATTAACGCAGGATTACATATCGTTGCTTATCTCTTTTGCATGTATATATTCATGTATGTGTTATGTGTATATGTATCTATATATATGCACGTATGTATATATATACATATATGTATGTCAAAATTTTTACGCATTTTGGTACTTTTCTGTTTAACTGTTTACTGCTTGTCCAAGCGAAACAAACTGGGTTTGACGCGCTGCCAAAATTATGACTTGTGGGGTACGGAGGACGGTTTTAGCGTCTGAAATTTTGTTTCCCGGAGGACTGTTATGGAGGAGCGTAATCCTACGTTAAATAAGAAACACTGTTTTAGAACTTTTCGAAAAACCATAAATGTATACCATAATGTGACTATGAATGAAAACCGTAATGTTTGAACGTTCATTGTTAAATTTTGCATTTATAACATATGTTAAACTATTTTTCACAAAACAACCTCATCATTTAATAACTTTCTCTCCCACGTTTCGCTGAAGTAAATAGGAATAGATATTCATTAAATGATTTATTTTCCACAGTTTTCTGATGCAATATTTCAGTTATAAGGACTCTAAAAATACGAAATTATTTTTTTAATGTGCTACAAAGAACATTTAAAAAAAAACTTAGTGGAAATAATTAATGGGCAATTATCCTCTTCATGCTTTTATAAGGCAGTTTGATGTGGCAACTATAGAATAAACTGACGGTAAATAGATAAAAAATTCATAACTAAATATGTTTACAATGGTTGCATAAAATGAAGCTTATAATTATATATACAGTCAATGTGTTTTAATTTGTTCACGTTGTCTCCCCTGGAGTTACATAAGAACAAAAATTGCTGTGCCAAATCAGTTAGATAAGACATACGGCCGATACATTTTAAATTAAATATTTAAAAATTTTAGAGCTTCAAATATATAATTTAAGACGCAGTATTACTATCTACTTAGCTTATAAAAATTTGGGGAGTCTCTATGGAAATGTTTTCTTTATTTATTGTAAAATTGAGCAATCGGGTAAGAATTTTTACTTTCATAAATATTTGACATGAATGCTTCGGGACCGTATTCAGAATAGTTAAACTAATATGTACTTCACAACGCTGAAAAATTTAATGGGACTATCTATTTTAATCCCAATGGAATACTCATGAACGTCTATATGCGGTAATATTTTGTCTCGACAAAGATGGAAGACTATGAATCTTATATAACGTATCTTTTTCTAGTTTAGCAACATTTAAAGCATCATAACTTAATTAAGTATCAGTAAATGAAATCAGTATTTATTCATAAGGAAATATGCCACTAATTTTTAGCTTCTCTTAATATATTCGCATAACTAATATAAAAGGATAATCATGTCTAATCAAGTAAGGACCTTATATAGAGGCATGGAACAAAACATAATTTTTATCCTGGAAATGTACTAATGCACTTAATATTCTAGTTTTTATTGTAAAATTTTATGGTTACAGAAATCTCGATTTCAAAAGTATGCTAGACTGTTCCTAAGGGAATATTTGTGAAAGAAGCAATAACGCCGCCCCCATGGTATAGTGGTTAGCGTTGTAAATGTAATTTTCAATTCATAAAATGTAAAAGCAAACAATGTAAAAATGTCGTATTCTTTTTCTCCAAATACTGAATGCAAAATCAGTGTTCATATGTTCATAGAAAAAAAAAATTAAACTAAACTCATGCGTAACAGTCCGCTGTTGACCAAAGCCTGCAGTGCCCATCTCCGCTTTCTTGGCCGTAGGCTTGGGGTGCCATACAGCATATGCCTCAGCCAGTTGGTCAATCTGACGTGGGACCCCAGAGTTCAGTTCCCAGCCATGCTTGGTCCTCAATATATCGCCCCACTCAAGGGATAAAAGACTGAGTCGACCTTGCCAAGTCGCAGGGTCGAACCATGGACCTGTGGCGTGGCGGCTTGACGCTTTCAACCACTACGCCACCGAGCGTCATTATGTTCATAGACAACAACAAAATAAAACAAATATCTACGTAGAGAAAAATACGAAAAGTTACTTTAAAAAATCTTTAACTATTGTTTCAAACACTATTGCCCACATGCTGTAGTGGATAGCGTCGTGAGCATCACCGCTGTGGGCTTGGGTCCAAATCACAAATAAGACCTGGTCGTTATCGTGTGGTCCTAGTATCATAGGGAGCAATGCTGGCTCACTTTATATGGGGCACCCATAATAAAGTAGCCAGCAAGACTTCACGGTGAATAACAAAAGACGAATGTCTCACGACAAAGTATCTCCACATTAGAAAAAAAATAAGAGTGAATGTCCAAGACAAGCATTTGATTTGATATTCCAAATATACGCATTTCGTACTGCACCGGTAATTCAATAAACTAGCTCCAGTATCAATTACATACAATTATTTTCAGTTAATTGTCAGAATGATTTTTTTTACTTACGGGACTAGGAAATATGAATCAAAGTTTTAAAAAAAATTATACCAATACTGTCTGCTGACATCGCATAAAGATATATAAATAATAAGTAATTGTGCAATTGTCGTAACATAATACGCGAAATGGAGAATATATGTGAAGAGACTCATCTAATTTGTTTCGTGTAACAATAACGGAGCTTTTACCGTATTGGGACTTCCTCTTCTAGTTTTGTCAATTTAAAGTGTATAAAACGGACGCTTAAACAACTTTGTTTTATTGCAAGGTTATCATTTACATGCATGATACACAAGCGAGACAATCTGACTGTCAAGCTATAATTTTTCTTACTCTCATATTTTTGTTTTTATAATCACTATATGTTTTTATAAAGATTTTTTACTGAGTTTTGTTTAATTCAATAAAATCTAAGTATTAAAAGAATATTTCTTTCATCCAATATCATATTAAATTTAGAGAAGGAAGGTGTATTCGACTTTCATTTATTTTTCTTCTATTATTTGAGGCAGCTGTATACCCCAACAGAATATTTTTTTTTCAATGAATTTTTTGAGACTTTTGTACAAAGAAATGTACTTTTGTATACAAAATTGATAGACTTAAGCCTTTTATACAAATCAAAATATTTTTTTTTTATCAATACTAATAAATATTTAAAAATCACTTGTTTTGACTCAAGCCCTTTATACTGTAGCATCACAATAGGTGGTTAAGGCTAATCTCTGAGGCTTTATTTAAAATTACTACTATTGAATTCATGACCAAGAAAGACAGAGTCCTAATTATAATGAAAAGGCCAATTGTAAAACAAAAACTTAACAGGGAAATTTATTTACAAAAAAATTAAACATTAAACAATTTCAACATATTCAATTAATTTAAGTGCAGATTCACAACGCACACTCCGGGACCCAGCTAGTCCCAAAAAGGAGATTAAAAATCACGTTCACTCGGGACGCGTCATATCAAGCATCTCCCTCAAATTTCCAACTCTCTGACTATATCTCGTAGTGTTTTCACTGTCGGCGACTCTCCCAATTCCACGAAAATGCGTCTGTTTTTCAGAGAGGGGGCCGGCAGCCTTGGTGGTGACAGTTCTTCGTAGCGATGCATAGTTAAGTCATCTTTATGGCCCGTCGATGTCAACTCGCATGAAGCTATTGCTAAGAAAGACAACTTTACGACTATGGTGGGAGACGCTTGCTTGAGAAATCGATATGCATGGGCTTAACTTTCAGGCTAAAAATTCTGGCGGCATTTGCTGGTATCGTTTTTTAAACTCCACTGAATTTTAGAAAGCAGGGGTACTCGTGGCTTGTGTTTTTTAAAACATCCAGCTGTGGTAGGCTCTTCGTAGATCGTGGGAACTGCACAAAACACGTGACGTTACAATACCGCGCATCCGAGATATAGTTCAAAGGGTAAGGGCCGAGGTAGCCTAGTGGTAGAGCGTCGGCATTCGGTTCTGATGATACCAAGATCGAATCCCGACAAGCACCATTCAATACCTCCATGTTTAGGCCGGATATGCGCATGGTAAATCAATGAATCGGAAAGTTCCTCTATGGCGTCAGAGGGTGGGAGTGGGTACGACCCCTCCCCAGATGTCGCCCCTGGAGATGCTCAGTCATAATTGAGGTGGCACTTGGTTAAATCGCACTCCGACTCTTATGGATCCATTGTAAGCCGGAGCCTCACCCCGCTAGCCTATGTGAACCTGGTCTAGAATGCTATTGGTCAGAGATCATTAGGAACAACAACAACAGAGGGTCTATAACTGTTAAAGAAGCTTGACACAGTGGTATGAGTAAGAAACATCTTTTAGAGGATTTCGATACCTTAGCTTTCTAATAGATCTGTGAACACAACAGTTTAAAAAAAAAATACGAGAGTTGGCTTTTGGTTCAGAAGTAGAAAATGTGTGAGATGCATAAATACAATTTGTGTGTTTAAACTTCAGCCCTAAGATACATATCTCATCATGTAGAAATAATATGCGAAAACGCGAAATACTTCTTCAACCAAGATGTTTAGAATAATGAAAGATCATATTCATAAATATATAATAATTATAGCTTACTCTATAGAAAAATAAATTGTTTTGGCAGGGAAATAGTTTAGCTGCCTGGAGCTCTGGAGTAACTAAAATTCAAACAACTTAACTTTCAAAGTAAACATCTCTCGTGCACAGTTAATTAGCTATAAACATGTCATCAATAAACAATGATGAGAAATTTCAATAAAAGGAGTTTAGTTAACAAATATACCTTGAAAGTCTACTAAGAAATATTTATGTATAACATTTTGCTACTGAAAATTTTGCATTCAGCGAATGCGACCTAAAATGCCCTCTTAAGAGAATGTCCACTTTGGGATAATGCTCAAAACAATTTTAAATCACCCTTTTGAGTTTCACTCAAGTATTGAGAAAATGTCTGTAATTTGACTTCTAGGTCTAACATAAAAATATTCAAACTTTATTGTAAAAGTAAAAAGATTGTGTTTTGAAAGAAGAAAAAATTGCAATAATTCAAGGGAAAATTTATTCTTGAGAATTTCCTTGAGAAATACTATTTAGGAGATTGCTGAAGACAAAAAATACGCGCTGAGAACATTTTTTTCCCATAGCGTTATACTCAGTATTTTCAAAATAAACAGAGCATATTTTCTTTATTTTCCAGTATTGACGCATCATTTTGTTTCTCACACTTCCTTAAAAGATTAAAATATAACCACGAGAGAATAAAAGAAATACGGTCGATTCCGGTTAATCGGACCACATCGGGACGCGATCATTTCGATCCTAATAACTGGCTGGTCCGATTACGCGATCATTTCGATCCTAATAACCGGCTGGTCCGATTACACGAACATGCTCTATTAGGCTTATGCAATAGGATTTGTTTCGGGTCTTTAGGATTCGGTCCGAATAAGCGGCTGTTCCGATTAACCGGATTCGACTGTATATCAACTTTGGAGAAAATGTAATTTAAATTAGGGAATAACTCATGCTATTTTTACCATGTTTTTATTAACTCGCTTTCTTGTTTGTGTGTTTGTGCAGTCCAAATCTTGCAATCGATTTTTAACTAACTTCCCGACTAGCTAGACATTTGAAACTTTTAGAATATCTCAGAACACGATGACAATGCATTATTTTAATACTTTTAGCCATCTTTAAGCAGGATTAAATTCTTTTTCAGTTAATTTTGTTTTGTAGACTGGTGCAGAAATCTATCGGTCGGTACGGAAACGAGAAGTTAAAAGCAAGTTAACTTCCACTCAACTTCATTTTTTTTCAAGTTGATGGAATAATTCCTCAAAAAATTTTAAAAAGTATTTATTGTTACATAAAATTGTCAAGTTTATATGATTCAACAGAAAATTTAAAAACATGGTTTATAAAAAGTTCTTTTTATCTTGTAATTATTCTAAATGAATACTGGGAGGTATATCCACAACTTTAAGATAAGTTAGTCGGAGGACAAAACCATTTTCGATAATTAACACTGATCATAGTTTCGCAAATCTTGTACAATTCGTGAAAAGTAATTAAAGGCCTATGACCACCATATAAGCAACCGTCCTACAAAAGCTGATAATCGTTTAAGGTTTATGCGCTTATGTCAATACGTGTTTAAAAAATGTTAAAACGTGTATTGACTTCTCAATGTATAACCGATTAGAAGATGAGAAAATAAAACTAGCAGATTTATTTGATTCCGTGAGAAATGCTAAATTAACGAGTTTTTGTTCATTTGCAGAGTAAAGATTGGAGGACGAAAAATACACATTAAAATAATTTTTGTAAGAGACATTTGAATAACGATATCTTTGTAAAGCAGATTTAAATATCTTGCTTTTAACGTTGAGGTATTTTGCCCAAATAGGCGGATGTAAGCACTTGGGAGTACTACATTTGTCTGAAATTAGAAAACTAATTTGCATATTATATTAAGCATTGCGACTGAAAAAGATTATATTGACGAAACATATTTACGTGATGCTATGAAAATTCCATTATTCCAACGGAATTCTGGTTAGATATGGCCTCCCTCGTACACTGTTTACATTCGGTATTATATAAATCATATTCCAACATACAGAAAGCATTAGTGATAAACTTATTCTCATATATCCCCCCAAAAAACTTTAAAAAGTAGAAATTATTGAATAACACTTCAACCACTAGTTGTATAAACATAATTTGGGCTCGCGGTGCCCCTTTGGTAGCTGGCTTTCGATGCTGAGGGTGCTCGGATAGAATACCGACGCGCGCCATTAAAATACCTCTGTCAAGGACGGATATGGGCACTTAAATCCGTAGATCGTAAATCCCTCTATGAGGTCAGAGAGGGTGAGAGAGGGTACGATCTCCGAAATATATCGCCACTGTGGGTGCTCAGTCGAAATTCAGGTGGCAACTAGCTAAGACGGATTCGACACTTGTGGTGCTATATTAAAAAAGCAAAACCACACAATTTATGTCATTCTAGTTTTAAAAAAAATTCTTAAATCATACAGACAAAAATACTTTTTATTTCAAAACAATATGGTTTTAACGGTTTTTACTGATTCCGGTTTTAAAAAAAATTCTGGTTAAAAGATATTTTTTTCTTAATCCTATTCATCTAAACGTTTAACATTATTTGCAAATTTTAAAATTGAATGTTTCATGTTCTGTTCACTGAAAAATGCAAATCTATTTTTAAAGTACTAAAATTTTCATCTGTGAATTATTAAATCCTTTTTATTTAAAACCTTTCGATAAGAAACTGTAAGAATTGTGATTTTTGCAAATGTTTAAACGTTTATAGCTTATGCTATTTATCTCAAATCTCTGAATATTACTTTCAAACAGATGTAGCATAAACAGATGGAGTTTCGAAAGAGATTTAGTTTTGAAAAATCTAAACCAGTTATACTATGATGGTTTTTATATCCAACTGAGGGGATTTTCACGATTGTGCTTTTCTAAATTCCAGTATGTTGTTTTCTATTTCTAATAAATCTTTAAACAATTTAATTCATGTTCATCTAGTTTTGAGTTACCACTAGTTTAGAGAAAATATTCAAAAAATATAAATGAATAATGTCCTATAATGGTATTCAGGACCGAATTAATATCTTTTATAAATTTGTTTCAAATTTTACGTGCAAGTAAGTCTCAGATTACGTGCATTGTGTTCGTCAGATTAACGATTCAGGAAAAGTTTCAACATTTGCTTGGGTCTGTCGTGAATCATACATAAATTCCATTAGAATGATTTAGCAAAAACTAAAAAAAAAAAACACTCAAAAACAAGATTTTACATTTTATCTTTTTTATTCTCAATACCAGATACTTTAATCCGAAATGTTTCAAAAAAGAAATACTCTGGATAATCTGATGATCAAGGTTCCCGCATTTCAACGTACACCAAACATATTTTGCCCCTGTTAAATATTCGAATATACTTTCGTTCTAAGATTTACGAGATTGAGAAATATCTGGTAGGAAGAAAATATAAACGGATTTATTTGAAACGCTCATATCTCTAGTAAATACCAAGTAAGTAAAATATTGTAATGAAGCACACATAAAATATTTGGGAAATATATTTGTAATATTTCGTATAACAATTAGTTTATTAATCATAGATGTATGATACACAAATCCTCGATATTTGTTATTCAAGAGTGCATATTTCCCGATTTACTTTATTCTGTATTGATGAAAATCCCTTTTGAATCGAGATGGAGTTATAAGCTGAAATCAGATCCTAAAACAACTCTTTGTTTTGTTAAATTCTATAGAAACGAAATTCCCTCAAATGATGTAAATTTAAACTAGAACGTATTTTATTCTGAACACGTGGGAGGCGAGAGATGCAAAGTTTAAAATGCATTTTAGATATTCATTGTTTTATTTATCATATTTCATTTATTAATAATACATACATACATATAACATTTCCATATTTCATTCCGGTACTTACAAATTGTGTACGACTTCATATAATAAGATAGATAGTTAGATCAATATATGTATGTCAGTGTTGTTTATAAATAACATCTGTAGTAGAGGCAGATAGTTCAGCCTGCAATACTCCGATATAATGGTTTGTTTCATTCGAGAAAGTAAATTTGATGTTCATTGATTCATTAAAATTAATTGCTAATTTATAAAAGCCCAGCAACTGAAATAAAAAGGAAATTCCTTTTTGCATGTTCTGTCCAATTGTAATGGTTGTTTAACCCAAAACTTAAAATTTAATCATGGACTTGTTCAACTAAGTATGTATTTAGACCTAAAATATTCATGGAATATTCATAAAAATTCACATGAAATATTCATAAATATATTCGTTGCAGAAAATATGAGTATGACTCATTCTTGTGTTCTTGCAATGTCATGAAAACAAACTTTCCGGAGAAAATACGAATATAGATTATAAGTTTTATGGATTATTTATATATCTTATATGCGATGATAATGCATGTTCAGAATGTATTTTTTTTCCTTTTTTGACATCAGTGTGATCTAAATAATTATAATAAACTACATTTCTATTCAGAAACGATTTTTTGGTGTTATATATATATGATTGTAGTATGTCTGAAATATTTTTTTGTTCATTTATTTTGAAAATGGTTATTGACGTTAACATTAAATTTATCCTCTGTGGTTTAGGATATTTTTGCATATTTTTCTCCTATGTTTATTTTGGATTATTTTAAAAGATCCTCTTACAGTTATATTACGCAAAATAAAATAGTTTTCAAGTAACACAAGTCGTACACTGAATTAGATATTTTCCCCGTAATTTCTGTTCTACGGATCATATTTCGGAATAATTATGAACAAGCAATAAATATATAAATAGATTAAACATATTTTAGGGATTATCTTAAACGCATTTAATGACATCATAGCTGGGAATCTAGATAGCTTTTTGAGAATACTGAAGGGGGAGAGCTAAGTACCAAAAATATATTGTTTATTTGCCAACATTTATTTTTGGACGCTTTTAAAGCAATTTATCTTAAAATTGTGAAAAAGGATATGTATTGTGATAAAAGAGATTTCCACGTGTGAGATGTTGTCGGATACAACACATAGAATGATTTGACCAACTTTTCAAAACAGGTTGTTTCAATAACTTCATTGTGTAATGAAAATCTCTTTCCTGCCAGCAATTTTTTCATATTTGATCTTTATTTTCTGTTTTCATTTATATTTTTTAATTTTCGGGGACGAAGTACGATTTAAAAAAAAATTCATTCTATTTAGAATCTTCCTTGTCTGGACAATGCTATGTGTATTTAAAATTAACAATCTAATATTGGTAGAATCGTGTGAGATACGCGTTATGTGACTGAAGAATCTTCTTGCTAGATTAGTTAGAGTTAACAATGTGGTTAGCAGAAATAGTCAAGAAAATCACGAGTAACAAAATTGATGTTTTCTTGAATCTGTTCTTTGGCAACATCGAGATTGTTAAAAATGTTTAGCGATTAGTAATGTGTTATAATTTAGTACTCAAAAGTAGAATTTTTCCTAAATATGATGCTGCAATACTATTACAAATTTAATTACTTTTAAGAAAACTACACATTTACTCTGGATTGCCAAAAATAGCTCTAAAACTATTTGGAACTTACATTTCAGAATAATAACCTTTGAATAACACAGCAGTGACCTAGGATCAAATGTGCAAAGACCTCTGAATTACTTTACATTGATTTTAGAAATGTTTAAAAATATTTAGGGATTAGTAATGCGTTTTATAATTTAGTACTAAAAAGTAGATAGAGTTTTTTTTAATCTGATGCTACAATACTACTAAAAATTTAACTATTTTTAAGAGAATTAAACATAGACTCTGTATTGCCAAAAATAGCTCTAAAACTATTTTGAACTTACATTTGAGAATAATAACCTTTGAATAACATAGCAGTGACCCGCGATCAAACGTGAAAAGACACCTGAATTACTTTAAATTGACTTTAAAAAGCGATAAACAGCTCCTTAATTACTCTGCATTATTCTAAAAGATTGATAACATAACATTCCTACAAAAGGAATTAATAATTTCCGATTAGATTACTAATATTTCAAATTTATATAGATTGAAATTACACAAATTACATAACCGTCAATTTTCAATCTACAAACGGAACGCAGTGAATCAAAACCATCTCTATCATGTCTTCTCGATGAGCCAGGTACACACCGTTTAACAAAAATATGATTATGATGAAGCGTTTTGTGTATTTAGCGTTTGCACGCACTCATGACCAAACAGGAATCAATTTGCATCATTCTCTCCTAAAAAAAAATCTCTCACTCGTTATGTTATTCTGCAATTTCCATTCGACCAAAAATATCCATTCAAATCATATCTGCAAAGTTTGCTCTTGGTTATAAATAGACTTTTTTCTCTACCCTGTCGAATTGTAGTTAACAACAAATATTTTGCGTGTGAGAGATTTGTTTGAACAGTATTAGTGGATTAACCGTGAGAAATATTTTCTTTGGAAAGTAAATAGTTCTGCACATTGTGTAAATATGTCCTTTTAGTTAATTTCATTCTTTGTTAGGAAAGTCGCGTGTTTAAAAATAGCTGAAAATGCTGAAATCCGATCGCTTTAACGTAAACGTTGCATGACAATTATTTCGTGAGGGGGAAAAATGAAAATTTGTCGAGTTAAAGGGCATTTTACACAAATCTCGGCATTCTAGCAAATTGATGAGAGTTTGGTAGATTGTCGCTATTGCAAATTCTAGGAAATTGAGTGAGTGAGTGAGATGAAACAGATAATTATTAGTCACGGGTGCATTACTTCCTTTTAATACCATTGGCAGAATGACAGAAAGTGTTACGGTAAAAGGTATTTTATATATGTGTTTGCAGTGTAAAGAGTGGCAAGTCCAAAGTCGTAGTTTTGAGAAAAACGGGATTAAAAAAAAATGCTTTTGTAAAGTCAATTTGTTTAAGTTTAATTTTTAATTTTTTTTAAGTAAATTTTTCCTCTTTTATTTTTGTTGTGTAAAGAGTGTTTAGTCCTTGATTGGGACATAACCCTTTTAACACTGTTTGTGTTTTCTTTCAAATATCCCAAATTTTCCCTGATGAACAAAATTATTTACGAGTAGAATTGAACTTTCTGTACCCTGCATTCTGAACCCTTGATTTTTCAAACATGCCTGGTTTGATAACTCATTTTAGCTCATTTTGGACTTCACGCCCTTTGCACAGCAAACACAGATTTACAAATGCAAATAAAAATGTTGTACTTTGTTTTTCCATGTCTTTTTGTAAAATATTACCTCATATCTTCCTAAAATGGGTAATTTTTCTAGTCTAAAACACTAAAAATTTTTTTGAAAAAATGAGAATCCCAGTAATGTAAAACACCATTCTCTTTTGTTAAATAAGAATGGTTTATTTACTTTTCTTCCAAATTTACAAAGATGGCATGATAACTTAATTATATATGATTTATGTAAATTAGGATCTATAGGAAATTGATTTTTCATTTTTGTGATTCTAATTTTTCTTGTGTTAGCTTTTTTTATTTCTAGTTTATTTCAAGTACCGAATTTATGGTTTCTTATGAGTTAATTTTATGCGCAGATATGCATAAGTAGTTAAATTTTTGAATGGAATATAGATTCCTATTTCTGTGGCGTTATGACAGATGTTGATTTGTGCGAAAAATTCAATTTTATGTTTGGAGTTGACATGTCACACTTAAAATTGGTTCTTTAATGTCGCACAAGCTTATAGTGGAAATATGTAATAATACTAAGTTATTCGTAATGGCAAATGCTGTTATGTATAAAAGAGGTAATAATTGGTCCCTAATTAAATATTTTACTCCCTAATTGAAAATTTTCATTGAAAATCATCCATATGCTTGAGGTTGAATATGAGTATTAATAAAGAAAATTTGGATTGAAAAAAAATAATTGAGCGATTTTATATTTCATAAAAAAAGTTATTTTTATAATTTTCCAAAAACATGAAAAAATGACATATCAACATCTTCTATAATGCCACAGATATATAAAGCTATATAAGTGTAGTTTGTAATTATTATTACATGCAATTGCAGGATTATTACTCAAGATTATGAGCGATGACATACCTTAATTTACTGTAAACCGTTTCACATTCGCGGCAAAACAAGTTCTATCCCTGTGGTGGAGTGGGGATGTTTGTGTGTACTGCTTTCATGAATGCAAAAGGAAGCATACTTTAGTGCAAGGTTCGGCAACCTTTTTTATTAGGAGGGCATATTTCAGAAAAGCGGGAGTTCGGTGGGCACCGCTAGTTGAAAAGGGGGAGGAGGGAGGTGAAGAGGGTGAAGTAGTTAATATTTAAACATGAAAATATTAATGCGAATTTTAACCTTTCAGGGGCAACAACCTCCCTCTTTGCACGGCGCAGATTGTTTTACCGAGTTCTTTTAATCGAAAGAATCTTGAAAAATATTCCAATTAAAGGTTGCAAAATGTTTTTACTACTTTAAACTGATAACAGATGGCGGTGCTGACCGTTTTTCTACTCATTTAACTGCAATACATTGAATGCAAGTGAAAAAGAGACTAGATTTAGGCGTTTGCACTGTGCAAACGGCGCCCCTCAAAAGGTTAAGCAAAACAATCTTAAAATTGGTAATTTATGCGATATTTGACATTGGAAATCTGTGGCCAACTCTTTGCAATGTGGCACATAAGTTGAATTCCCAGTTCTCAGGCATTTGTCCTAATGAGTGTCATTGAGGCTTGATCGGTTCTTTGATTTCAAGCATTTCATATTGGAAAACAAAGATTCACAAGCATACGTCGACGCGCAAAGAGAGTTCAATTGCAGAGGAGGAGAAAGAAGTTGACTCACAGCGAGGGGGGAGCGACGCTGTCGAGAGAGCAGATGCTCAGTTTTTGATTTTTTACGATTTTAAATTTTTATTACTAAAATTATTCATTACAACTCCTAGCGTTTTTTGTTCAAATCTCTAAAATTTAGATATTGCAAGAACGGGCACTTTAAAATTGTTTCGGGGGTACCAAGAATCCTGCTTTACTGGGTTAAAAGTCCCCTTCTCTTTCGTGCAAATCTTTCGACTTTTCATAGTACAGGTTGGAAAAATATCAAGAAACGAGCAAAGTTATTTAAATTAGGTATAACAGTTTGGGGCTAAATTTAAAAGATTTTGAACTTTAAAATTCCCCATTTAATAATTATCTTTCGATTCCCACCTCAGGTTATTTTTCTAACTTTCTGACGATTTGCGTGAATGCAACAAACTTTATGCTTTAACTTTGTTGCAGAGATAATTTCTAAAGTTATAAAAGTCCGGGTAATTGGAATGTATAAAAAAGGCTCCACTGTGAAATCAAACACACACACAAATTTATTTTAAGCAGCTTTCTTATATTGTATACACAAGAAAACATCCCCATCTTGGAAATTATACACAACGATACAATGCATAGACGCATAGTGAGTACATAAATATACAACGAAAATCAAAACTAAGGAAAACTACAGCTTTATATAACTAAGTATGCCCCGCTGGGGCACTACCAGTCCCGCATTTTACTTTTATGTGGGCACTTACGTCACGTACGCTAGGAGGGGGGGGGGGGAAACTGGAAGCCCGAGTTTGAAGATAGCTATTCCAACAAATTTTTTTAGCATAAATATAACTATTTATCATATAGGAGGCGGCACGATGCACTTCGACATTCCAAAGGGTAATAAAAAATGAACAAAACAATTTACAGAAAAAAAATTTATATTTTCGAAAGTACTTACATTTTAGTTTTTTCTATCAGTGTTGTGAAAATAACACCACTCAGGTGGTGCCCGTTATTTCGATGCACTACCGAAACCGTTCTCTAAAGTTTTCTATCGCACTAATGGTCATCTCTGGGGGAATGGCAGAAACTTCTTTATAAATAGCGTCCTGGGGATGGTGGACTTTAAAATTACCAAATATCGAACAAAATTTAGAATTTTTTTTAGTGTCTTAATATTATGTGGAATTTAAACAGTTAATAAAATAGAGAGATCGTATAGGGGCACTTTCTAAATTTGTTAATTGGAGAAAAATTCTAACACATGCCTGAGATAATTAGAAAAACAGACTCAATTTTAATAAATAACATTAGCATTTAATTTCTCTTCTTCTTATTTAAAAGTAATTTTATCGTTGGTTACAATTTTGCACAGAAACAGCATAATAATTATCTACATACATTAAGAAAGTATTTGAACACATAATAAAACCTAGCTACATATATTAATTATTCTGTGCTCTCGCCTAAATATATTACAAATTATTTTTACTTACCACCACCCTTATTGTAGACTGATGATTATCACTCATTGTTGTAATAAACTTGGTCCAACAGCAGACCAGAAACCTCGAGATACCTCAGCATAAAAAGGGCGACTAGGGCCGAAGAGCCGACAACCTCGAGCTATATCACAGTCGCAGCTTTCAACTGACTCAAAAAACCGTTAAAACTTCGCAGCACCGAAAATCGCAGAGGTCAGAAAATGTTCTAGAACAATTTGCCTTTCAGATCTATGATTGGTTAAAAAGACGGTTGCTGGATCGTTTATATGGAGGAACTATGTCCCCCTAATGACCGAGAGGGTGGCAAGTAATTCTCCCTTCTTGTGCAAATGACCTTGTGTACTATCCGTACTGTTACAGGTCCCACTTAATTGCATACGGTGAGCACATTCCCTTCTTACAGGAAGCCCGGTACGAAAAACCACAGGAATGATTTTCAGCAGATAGACAATTTAAGATATTACAAAATAAAATTAATACACTTATAAATGTGCATGGAACCGAATTAATGTTGTTTCGAAATTATGAAATAAGAAAATAGTTATTTTTATTTAGAGTAAAAACAGTATAATAATCAAAATTAATTACAAAAGTCGAGTTCCATGTCACACTTAATATTTTAAAAAAATATGTAAATACTGGAATTAAATGCATTTAAAATATGTAGTGAAAAGTAAAATGAAATTTGGTGGCTTTATTAAAGTAAGTATTAAAGGTAGGTGAAAAACATCTTTTAAATGGCTTTTCCTCAAAATGAGTAGATATGCAAGTCTTTGAAATGCTCCTTGCGTCATAATTTTTGACGAAATTTTATAAAATTCATAATAAAGACTTCTCTAATGCATCCAAATGAAGTTATGTATCCATTTTAGGTTTCGACATCATTCAGATTATCAAAGTTTAATTTAAGTGTAGAAGAGTACAAAAACTTCAAGCATAAAAATATATACTAAAAATTAACTATTCAACGAAAATACAAAGTAATACATAACTCTCTACAAATTGAATTTATCAGCAATATAAAGGCAAAATTAATGGGGGAAATTAAAAGCTGGATCGCAAGAAGCATTTAAAAAATTAATTTCAATTTTTAAAATATAAAAATTTAATATTTATAAAATTTTATAAGGTGATTAATAAAATTATATTTTAATGAATATATATGTAAAATTTTATATCCTTGATGTAAAACTTTCAAAAATCGTTTTGTGATGTCCACGATCCCTTTAAATGCTTCGAAGGTTTGAGACCTCGGAGATTGCTCTGTCGGTGCTCGGATTTATTGCACATTTTCAGGTGTTCTAACTTCCGAGGACGACCACTTGGTTTCCTTGGTAATGCAGATCCACTTGCTCTCATGTTTGAAACCCATCGAAGAAACCCTCGATGACGAAACCGCGATGTTCACGGGACCAACTCCTGGTGTCTACTGACAACTAGAAAATCCTCCCTAACTGTTTCTCCCTCCCGCACCGCCCTATCCCCACCAACCCGATGCCAGTGACGTCATGGGGTGTTGAAGTCTATTCCATCGCACCTTGTACCATTTGTATAAATAACTTTAAAATCATTTAAGATTATTTACATTATCGAAATATCGTCAAAAACAATTTAAGTTATTTCTGGTACTTAAAATTAAAGTAACTAATCGTTGAAAAGCTCCCAAATTTCTGATTAATATGGGCGCAGTAAATATATTTAAGTACATATAATAAGATATAAAATGTAAACTGATAAATTTTAAAATGTACTATTTAGTACATGTTAATTTACCGAATAGTTATCTATTTAACACTTGAGAAATAATATATGCATTTATAATATATGCATATTTCTCTCAAATTAAGTGTAGGAAAATTAACTAAACGTTTGCAAACGTTCGAAACTTTTTTAAGGAGTAAAATTATTAATACAGAGTGGTTTTTTCTAGCCCTTTAAAAGTGAACTTATTCAGAGGAAGATATATTAAAGCTTAGCCTGAAGGTATCGCTCGAGGTACTTCTAATACTTTATGGGGCTGATATGAAATGTGTGTCTAATCTAATATGATATTTACTGAAAAACTTATAAATATTAAACAGATTGAAATTGGAAATTTATTTTTGAGACATGATGTTTATTTCCTCATATCGATGACTAAAGAGAAAATAAAAGTTAATGCATCCAAAACTTAGCTAATATTTTCCAAGCCCTGCAATATGCCCTAAACATATATTTCCTTTTTAACTATTATTATATATTTTAAACTATTATTAATTAAAAGTGTTTCATGAAAAAAAAAGCATTGATTTAACATAAGCTTTGAAAAATACCAGAAAAATAAATATAAAAAATTATTACAGGGGAGACAAGACGCAAACATCAAAACCGAAAAAAAATCAATGCTTCTAATATTCTCTAAGAAAACCTTTCAAACAAATGTTTTTAAATCACATAATTACCAGTTTTAAGGATGAACTTTGCAGACTTAAAAATTGTTCTAGGGAAGGAAACACCAATATTAATTAATTAATGTCATGTTTAGTATTTTGTGGAATATTCCACTCGCTTAGTAACAGTATTGTAGATTATGTAAATACGCATAATTATACTTAAACCATTATTTAATGAAATACTTTTACAAGCTTCCAGTCTTAAACATTAAAAATGCACATGAAATAAACAATAATTTATACGAATACGAGCGTCTTACACTACTGTGATGTTGCTTAATCATAACACCAAAATAACTATGAGCGTAGGTGTCACTAATCACGAAATAAGTCAGACATGGATGTGCTTCAATGAACGATTAACTATTTTAGTATATATGCAATGGCTTCAAGAAGTTCTGTAATCTAGAGTGTTAGCAGAAATCTTATCAATTCATATTGTTTGCAGGTTTGTAATTAGAGCTAATAACTATTCATAAAAGGGAGATTAAGCGCAAAATGGCAGCATTTAATCTGATAAGTTCTCAAAAGGTAGGAGTAGGCATTTTGAAACTCGGTTTATTTTAAACAATGGAAGAGAGAAGGTCAGGAAATGGATTAAAAGCATTAAAACACAATTGCGTAGTGTGTTAATAATTTTAATGCATATCATTTGAGTTGGAAGTGGGTATAGATTTCTTTTCCACCGTTAATATGACTCTGCCTGTCCTGTGACATAAAAAAAATTGTATAATGCAAAAATGGAGGAAATTTTAATAATTTCTCGCCAAGTGCGTAATTTTATGCTTTAGGTAGTAAGATGTTTATTATGATACTAGCTGAATACCCGTGCTTCGCTACGGAGTACATTCAAATTACATACAACGGTCAATATATGCAATTAATGCCAAAAAAATATATATTTATAATAAATACAACGTTCAATGTATGCAGTTAATGCCAAAAAAAATATATTTATAAAAAAATCGTAACGGATATTTTTAGAGACAAAATAATGTAGAAGAAAAATAGGCAAGTTAAATCTAATTGAACATACTGAAGAATATAGTACAGTTAATACAGTACAGTTTGAGAAACATTTCTTTTACTGTATTTTAATATTTTTTTAATAATGTCCAATCGTCTGCCGCATTAAAAAGAAAAAAGATTATTTTGTCAATTTATTTCGTTCTTATGCACGTGACGCAAAATTAGTTTAAAGTATCACAAAAAGAAAAGAAACCACGTGATCAGCATTTAATAAATTAATTTCTAAAAATTAATTTTAAAAATTCACCAAAAATCAGAAAATGGAGGTAAAGATTCGAAAAAGATTTTATTTTAGAGGAATTTTTATGGTCTTTCTCGTGATATAAACTTTATAACCCTCAGATTATGTTTTGAAATGCAAACTTTAAAGAATGTTACAAAAACAGCTAAAAATTTAATTTTAAAAAAATCTAAGAAGAATTTTTCGAAAATATTTCTTAGTACACCCCTACACTATAGGAAGAATCGCCATGCAAAATTTCAGCCCTTTTCGGAACAGTCTGTTACGGAACTGTTTCAATACATACAGATAAGAGATTTAAAACCTGTTTTTCAGACATTAATAAATTTTCCTATATTGTTTATTCTTTCAACTTTTTTTCTCATGAGAAATGTCAAATGTCGCAACATTATTTATTTAGTATTATTTCCCCAGCGTAAGATTCATCGGAATATATTAAGGCAGGAAGTTTTGTATAATCCCTTCATGCCTTATGTATCCAGTGGATACATGGGTTCGAATTCTCAACTTAAAGATATACGCTAAGTTCGAAGCTACAACTTAAGAACTATTTTAGGGATATATCGTACGTCGGAACATTACAGAATTCCTTTTAGAGGATTGAAAACTCATCGATTAACCACAAGATCTTAAGAAAGCAGAGTTTGAATGGCTCACCTCTTAGAAGTAGGCTTTTGTTTTCGCTGGGGACAAAAAGGATCTTGAGAGACAGTGAATGAAGTGCATCAAAAAGCAAAAGGGACTGAAAATGGAGGTTCTTTTTTGTTGCTGTCGTGCACTTTATACCTTTATCTCATTCAATTATTGATTCACCTTCATAAAATTGATCTTCTCTTCGATTTTTTAACAATCTGTGTTCTAGAAATTTGTATAGTATTGAACGATATGTTTCTCACACCAAAGTGTTTTTGACACTCAGCGTCCACTTCCTTTTATATTGACATTGTAGTGTATCTAACATCTATACCACTTTTTTTTGACCCACCTAGGATATCAACAGGTTGATAAAATGTTTATGCTGGGTTTTTTTTGTTTGTTTTAATAAGTTATGTTTTATGCTCTGCATAATTTTTAGCATGTTGCAGACTTCCACTTGCCAATTAAGTGTATTCTTTCAGTTAATTCAAGAAATTTTCCATTGAGAGATGTTATAAAACGTTTACGTTTTGTAGTATTCATTGGATTATGCATAGTCTAACAATGAATTGAAATAATTTATTTATCCCAAATAAGTCAAAGTCAGTTGAGGGAGAATTATAGGACTGAGGCGAAAGCTTATTTAACCCAATCTGTGAGAGGAGGAGTTTATCAATCTAGTAATAGGGAATTTTTACCATACAAAATTAGTCACTGAATGCATATTCCTTGTAAAACGTCTTATTACGAGGATGAGACAATACTTGTAACAGAGTACAACTGTATTTATTTACTGCTGGTTGGAGTATATCAGGTGCACTAGACTTGATTTTCTTCCCACAATGGTTGCGCACATTTTAGTTTGGTAAATCCCTTTTCTATTCATGTAACTCTAATCATGGTCGACCAACCTTATTTTATCACCACTCATGAAAGAATTGCAATTATCATTGAACAGTTTTTTTATGCGTGTGGTCTGAAGGTAAATGGGCAGAAATTCATCAACGAGTTTCAGCCCCGTATGGAAGCAGCGTCTTTCTACGACATGGAGTGAGAAGCTTCTTGTGAGGCTAGAGCCTGTGATTTGAAGCGAACGCCGCCGGGAACTATTGTCGTAATGCATTGACTACTTGAATGACAATGCTCGTCTTTATACAGCTCCTCAGGTTCTTGAGACTCAAGCTTGAGGGACTAGGTACAACACCGCGTATAAACCTGTTCTCACTCTGTTAGACATTCACTTGTTTGGTGCTTTTTTAAGACGAATATATGAGATGTTAATTAGCCACGGAGAAAATCTAAGAAATCAAAACTTGCGCAATGAAGGACCAAGTGTTATGAAAACGAAGGGAATTGAAAAATGATGCTACTGTGAATTTTTTAGTGTTCCTGTCGAGAGCTTTATTTCTGTATCATGGAAAATTATTCACGCATCGACATACATAAAGCACATTATGTAAATTAGAAAATTAATTTTAACTGGAATCCGTGATAAAATAAAATATCTAATTGACAAGATTACTTAATTTGTAGTCCACTGAAGCAAACACGTTTTAAAGACTGCCATATTGGATGCGTCTATGAGTGTCAAATAACATATTTAATATTATATGAATTTTTCATTTTTACATTTTATATCGCATAATGGAAAATCTGCTCAAAAAGTATATCCGGAAAACTAGCCAACGATATCTTCATTTCATATCAACTTACCTAGCAATTTACGTCAGACGTTTTTAAAGATAAATGAAATTTGCCATACTAACGACACTTAAGAATAATTATATTAGAAACATGTATAATTGGCAAATTTGAACAACTCCTTTAAATTTAATTTTGAATTTATGATTGTCTTTGGTGTGGCTTTAAATATTGTATCATACGTTTACTTTTTAAGAATAGACCTAAGGTAGACATATATGTAAACCCTACCTCTTTTACGAGACGAAATCTAATAAGAACATTTAACACTAGAAAGACGAAATTTTTTTCTTACTAAGCACACTGAATGCTGTCATTTTGACGGTTGGAAATAAAATCAAGAATATTGAATATTTAATGTCTATTTAAATGGTTAAATACCTTAAATTTTTAACTATTTCATACCAATGTATAATAAATTACTATACATTTAGATATATTTTTATGCAGGTATGCCGAGCTGACAACCTGGTTTGATTTATCCGTAAAAATATATGCATAGTTTCTGCGGTCCTTATTTTTCAACACCAATATTTCCGAAGAGCCAATATTTCTGTTATTTGCAAAAGGGAGAAGAGACGAAAAGTAACTAAAATTTTTCCGGTATTATTTTAAAGATTCCTGCCTATTATCAATATTGCCGTCAAATCGTCGGCTTTCAGTATTAGTAGATATACAACACAATTTTTCCCTCTCTTTACTATCGAATATAATTTTGTAAATGTGTGTGCATATTTCGCATAAAATTAGAAAAAGTCATAAAATTTCGGAAACCAGAGGTCATAAATACAGACATAGTGCTCAACAGTATGTCCGAAACCGTCAAATTGACGACAGCCGTATTTCTAGTGTTAATCTATATATACAAAACAGTTCCGTAACTGATTGACTCATTGACTGACTGACTGACAGATAACGCACAGACCAAACCGCTGGAGCTAAAGGGTTGGAATTGTGCCTGGCGATTCTTCTTATAGTGTAGTGTGCACTAAGAAAGATTTTTGAAAAATTCTTTTTAGATTTTTTTAAATTGAATTTTTAAGCTATTTTTGCAACATTCTTTAAAGTTTGCATTTAAAATAAAAATCTGAAGGTTATAAAATTTATATCACAAGAAAGATTCTAAAAATTCCTTTAAAATGAAATCTTCTTCGAATCTTTGCCTCCTTTTTCTGATTTTTGGTGAATTTTTAAAGATTAATTTTTTGAATTTAATTTATTAAATGCTGATCCCGTGGTTTCTTTTCTTTTTATGATACTTTAATTTTGCGTCACGTGCATAACAACGAAATAAATTGACAATTTGTTTTCATTCTAACGCTGCAGACGATTGGACATTAACCAAAAAAATATTAAAATACAGTAAAAGAAATATTTCTCAAACTGTAACAAAAAATATTTAAATACAGTAAGAGAAATGTTCCTCAAACTGTACTATATTAACTGTACTATTCTTTAGTATGTTCTATTAGATTTAATTTCAATATTTTCTTCTACGTTATTTTGTCTATAAAAATATCCGTTATGATTTATATATATATATATATATATATATATATATATATATATATATTTCGGGGCATTAATTTCATACATTGACCGTTGTATTTATTATAAATTTTTTTTTGGCATTAGCTGCATACATTGACCGTTGTATTTAATTTGAATGTACTCCGTAGCGACGTACGGATCTTCAGCTAGTACACTTATATTATCGAGAGGTGTTTTAAAATCAGTTTTTTAATATTTATTTGTCTCCTTTTTAAAACTATGTTCTCCGTTAGCTGCCTATATACGTGCAACTTAAAGACCAACGTATACTATCGTTAGGTATGCAACGACAAACTTAATTTTATTCATTTCATACTTTACAATATTCACTAACAGATTTAATTTGGGTAATGATCTAATGCGTTACTATATTACTTCGCTCCGGCTCATATATACTCCTTATTTCTCCCTCTCACATCTAAGCATCAACATCATCTCAATACACAGTGAAATTTTGCATCAAATTAACCATGATCCAGACCCACAAATATTCTAATTGCGGCTGGAAGATTCTTAAATTAGCAAATTTATTTCGTCGCCAATTTAACGCTAAATTTCCGTGCATTAACAAATGCAGATTTTTTGGAATCAAAACTTGTTATACCTCGCGTAACATTCGACGAATATTAAAAATTTATTTCCTCACACGGATAATTTATTTTATGGTCGTATTTCTGGATATTAATGAAGCCGGGCAAGAGAGCATCTGCCCCTAAACTCTCCCGACGTTTGAAAATGTTATGTCCTGGATTTGTAATTAAACTTCAAGTAGTCATATTAAAGTCACTTAGCGGGTAATTGAATGTCTTCGGAGGGTTTTCTTCACCGGAGTATTAGTTTTTAGAATCGCGGGGAAAGTTGCAGGGGAGTGGTTTTATGAACGAAAATAAATATTTTGTAAGTAATTCTAGATATCTGAAGGAGTTGATAAGACCTGCGAGGGATATAAAAATTGAGGAAACTTTGGAAATATTAAATATTCATTTATGGGCGTTAGAGAGAGAGAGAACGTTTATTCGCATTCACGTATTCCGCATTTAACTAATCGTCGTGAAGGATTTGTTTGGAAAGCCTTGTGAAAATGTTTATAGCTGGAATTTAATGAAAAACATTAGCATAATCTGAGTGTTTATTATTGATTTCAAAAGCGAGGTTAATGAGAACGCGTTAAAAACAAATAGAAAAGGTAAAATTTACGAAATTAAAGATATTTTAGAATCAATCATTAATTTATTTTTTGAATTTGTTTCCAGTTAAATTGCAATCGGTAATTTCATGCTGAATAAATTAATATAAAATACATCTAATGAGACTTCAACTTAAAAATTAACTGGCTAGTTTCAAAATCCTGGAAGCTATTAACAGATATCAAATTACATTTGAACTTGACAACACACAGGGATTTAATATATAAAATATATAAAGAGGTATCATCTGAAAAAATTGATTTTTAAAGAGAAATATATCACTTATATACTTTATTTACTAAGGCGGCAAGAATAATTCCTCCACGAAGATTTTACATTGTTTTATATGCAAAACTGATATGTAAATTAGTCAGATACATATTATTTATATATATATATATATATATATATATATACATACATTCATATACATATATATACACACACACACACATATTTATTTATATGTATGTGTATGTGTGTGTGTCTATGTGTGTGCATATATGTGCTCGTTCGTGTGCTCCAGTGTATAATGAATTAATGATCATCATTATGACAAATTTTCAGTAGTCATACTTGAAAATTTTGTTTTCCACCTTTTCTAGGCAATCTCTTTTTCAATCGATTTTTTTTATAATACGAGGGTCATTTCAAAAGTAATGCACAAGATGGCACCATTTTGCACTGAATGATACAATCAGAGAAAAAAATCTCTATTTGCAGTTGAAGACTGGTGGAATATTCATGAGTGTCTGAAAGTTTTCTAATCCGTTTTGTTTTGAAGTGACAAATTTTTGAAATGAAGTCTGCAGGGACTCGGGTACTGTGACTGCAGAAGATCAAAAATCATACATGAAGTTTGAAAGTTTGTTCTTGATGAGTTCCTTACTGCTTGACACCTGAACAAAAACAGAAACTTCAAGACATTGCACTGTTCTTGAAACAATGATTATATGCTGAAAGACAGCAATTTTTGCCTCATATAGTCACTATCTTCTCCACAACCACCAAAATTTCGACGAGTTCAATCAAAAGTGAAGGAAATGATGATCTTTGCTTACGACCAGTGAGGAATCATCAGGACTGGTAAAATTCCCCATAGTACAAGTTTGACTGCAGCGTATTATTGTGAATTGATGCAAAAATTGCGCGAAAGAGGCACAAAAACCTATGTTAATTGCTTCGTGATGAGCTGCTCATATTGTATGACTAGCTGAAAACCCGCGCTTCGCTACCGAGTACATTCACATTAAATACAACGGTCAATGTATGCAATTAGTGACAAAAAAATAAATATATATATTTATAATAAATGCGACGATCAATGTATACAATTGATGTAAATATATATATATATATATATATATATATATATATATATATATATATAAATCGTAAGGGATATTCATTTTTTTTTATAATATCCAATCGTCTGCTGCATTAGAAAGAAAAAATATTTTTTTGTCTATTTAGTTGTTATGCACATGACGATAAATTTATTTAAAGTACCAGAAAAAGAAATCACGTGATCAGCATTTAATAAATTAAATTCTAAAAATGAATATTTAAAAATTCACCAAAAATCAGAAAATCGAGGTATAGGTTCGAAAAATATTTCATTTTAAAGGAATTTTCATGATCTTTCTCGTGATAGTAATTTTATAACCCTCAAATTATTATTTTAAATGCAAACTTAAAAAAAGTTACAAAAACAGCTTAAAAATTTAATTTTAAACAATCTAAGAAGAATTTTTCAAAAATCTTTCTTAGTGCACCCCTACACCATGAGAAGTCTACACCATAAGAAGAATTTCAGCCCCTTTGAAAAATTGAAGAAGCAAAATTTCAGCCCCTTAGGTCCAGCGGTTTGGTCTGTGCGTTGTATGTCAGTGAGTCAGTGAGTCAGTCAGTTACGGAACTGTTTTATATATATTGATAACGCACGGCCACATGTGGGAGAGGTTGTGACTGATTTGCTGTCGAAATACAATTAGGAGTTGTTGCCTCATCCACCATAAAGTCCGGAAATGAGTCCGCCTTTTTAGTGAAATCGAAAGAACCTTTGCGCAGTGAACATTTTTCCACTTTAGAAGATCTTACTTCAGCCATTACCCGAGTCATTGGAGGACTCAACAAAAGTAACGTGCTGAAAGGAATAGAAAATCTTCCTAAAAGTTAGGACTGAGGTATTGAGAAGCGGGAGGACTATAGAGAAGGACTGTACAGAGAAATTGCCAGAAATAAAATGGGTATAAAGAACTAATTTAGTGTGCATTGGTGCAGTGGCCCATTTGGTAAGGGCAGTGGGCTAGTGATCTGAAAGTCACTGGTGCGATGCTCGTCGCTGACAAAATCCACTGCCGTGTACACTAATGGCGGCTGGTGCACTCAAAAGCTGTCATCGCTGCAATGTCCCCCAAGTTCTCAAAATTACCTCTGGAGGTACGGGGTCAAGTGTGCTGGTCTTGTCACTTGACTCGGTTCAAAATTACGGGACTGGTCCTTTGGCCAAGTTGGACTCTGACCCTTGTGGTTCCAGTCAAAACAGGAGTCGCACCTTCATCGCCCATAGTCTTCAGGACTTGATCAGATGTTTCTGTCGGTCAAGTGGCATAGGCAACAACAACAGTGTGCAGTACTTTTGAAATGACCCTCTTATTACGTTAAACAAGTGACGTGGCTATAATAAAAATATTCTGTACCTAGAGATTTTATAAAATCTCTCAGTACAGAACATAAAATGTCTTTCTTTTCTTTACTTTGACAAAATCAGATTTATATCTGCATAAAATCAGTTTAATATTTTTCAAAAATTTTTGCATTTAGTGCACAGATAATTTTATTTTAATGTATTTAAAAAATTAAATGTAGGGATAAGGTAAAGTGAAACGAAATTCAAATCATGGTTATAAATAGCAGTTTTAGCTAAATGAAAAGTAGAACCAAATCTTTTATTTAAATTTAAAACTACGGTCAAATCAAAATTTGAAATGCATGTAAAATTAAATTTTAAAACTTCTTGGGTTATCACATAATTTTATACTCTTGATCCAGTGGCATCTGTATCATGATAGCTTAATTCTAAGTGATGCATTTTACAAGTGAATGAAAATAGTCTTCCAAAATTTCAGATACCTCTTTTATTTCAGTAATGAAGATAAGACCTAAAATTCTCAATTAAATCGACATTTTTGCAGCTTTTTTAAATTCAGTTGAAGGCACTAGAACTGGGTTTTTTCTTCTGTGAATGAATCAAGTTTTACACTAGTGTTGAATCTGAACAATTTTATCCCCGAATAATTTTATCCCTGTGTATTAAATATTACCATCATCTGTGAGTGGGAGAAACCGTACTAATCAGTTCAATTAATGCAAGTTCAATAGGGCTTCTCAAAGAAATTTTACGGATGCGGGCTGAAAAATTGTTTGTCGCAGAAAAGCAGGATATGAAAGTCAGTCTTTGCTGTAAACAACTTGGTAATCTGATATTACATTCAGAGGCGAGAAACAAACCTCTAACTCAAAAACAACAAAAGTTTTATTAAAATCCTGTTTTATCGTACAGCTAGATCAAGAATACGCTGAGATATCAAGCAAAGCAACTGTGATAACCCTTTTTATTTGTCCACTATCTCAAATATTGTTTATTCCGTAGATCTCCTTGTACGGATCCAATTTACTTCTGAAGTCAATAGCAAATTCCCTTTTTTGATGTCCTTTTTCGGCATAGTTTGAATTGCGGGATGAAGTACTTCCTAGCGAAACCAGGCGTAAGGCATTTTAAGTTTGTCTTTCTAGGAAAAAATATGAGTAATTCAAAAACTAAAAAAATACAAATAAGGGAATAGCTGGAGGGTCACAGCGCTCGTCAAAAGAAATAAAAATAAAAACAAAAACTAAGAAAAGAAAAAACATGAAAAACTGCCCTCTACAAGTAAGCTTACTGGGCTTTATGATTAAGGCTGCAGTGTACTAACCCTATTGGATTCTCTCACCTCAGTGTTGACCTATGGAGAAAATGTGTGTACAAGTGAAAGCTACGTAAATGCTGATAATCCAATAAAAATATTGAGAATATCGTTCTTTAAAGAACTTAAGGCTGTTGTGTATTAACCTTTACCCTACGGGGTCCATTTTTCCAATTCCGTCTTTAGAATGGCAAATTTCATACCCATTTTGTAAGAACGGCCATTAAGGGGGTTATATATATATATATATATATATATATATTCATTCTTGACCCCGTATTCTTGGGATACATGCTTTTCCACCTTGTAAGGAAAGCGTTAACCCTAATGGATTTGTTCAGATCAATGTTAACCCTTGTAGAAAATTTGTCTACTATTTACAGATACATAATTGCTGATATTCCAATACAAATGGTATTTTCAAATATCCTGAACTTTTCTGCACATTTCAACAAGATTCATTTTATAAATTTCGTCCAACAAAGGAATTTATGAGCGTTTAAAACGCACTACTATACCAGATTTTCCCCCCAGAATAATTTAAATTCTAAAATATTATTTGCATTTTTATAAAACGAAAAATGCCCCAAGGTGTAAAATTTCTTTCTGTATCACGGAGTATAATTTTTTTTACAAAAAATCTTTCAATCCAAGTCAGCAATCCTTGGACAAATTTTTCCGTCGGTTAGTATTGAGGTGAGTGAATCCAATAGGAAAGACGAATTTAAACATGAGTTTAAATACGTAATATGTAAGTGTATATGTAAGTGTATATGTATACGCAATATGTATGTGTTATAATACATAATTGTAATTTGTTAGTACACAGCAGCCTTAAAGCTACTTGTAGATAAATATGTTAGTGAAAACGTAGAAGAGTGTATCATGATTATATAGCTCTTAAACACCCTATACCTGATTTTCCCCCAAAATCATTTAAATTCTGAAATATTTTTTGCAATTTTTTTTTTTTGAAAACGAAATCTGATCCCAAGGTGTAAAATTTCTATCTCTAATACGGAGTAAAATTTAAAAAATCTTTCCATCAATTTCCTCAATGTTTGGACAAATTTTCTCCATGGATTAACGTTTAATCCAGTAGGTTTTGTACACAGCAGCTTTAATCTCGGACGCAACAATCTCAATGGTCGGGAAAAATATCTCTCAACTTAAATACTTAGATATCAGTAGAGAACTCTACTCTTTGGTCATAGATAAAGCCATCGAAAGCAAGCTATCGAAAGTCTACTCTTTCATCCTTTAATAAATCCCAGTTTTTTAAAAGCGAAAAGATTTTATATATACCTGTGTTTTAAACTGAGAAATTCATGTCTCCTTTTAATTTTGAAATTATATTTAAATTTATGTTTAAATTCGTCTTCCAATACTCAATCACGAGTGGGGTATTTAAGGTACATCTTGCTACTTTTGAAATTTATACAGGTCAAATTATACGTGACTTTGAAATACGTATAAAAGAGGATTGGATTTTCTTAAAATTCCAGAAAAATTTTATTATCCATCGAGAAATCCATGATATTCGGTGTCTCCGAATATCATGGGAATCTGGATACATATTTAAATTTTCGGATAACAAGTTTATTTACCATGATAACCATATTTTTATCAGACTTTCTACAAAAATTTACCATCTATTAAAATTTAACAGTTTTAGTCAATAACCTTTCTGTTTTATCGCTATCGGCGGACTAGAAAATTTTTTTCCCATTAGTACGTCTCCTATTACCCACACTCCTGCTTTATTCCATCCTGTGTATTCTACGCCATCCTCCATTCCTCCTTATTTTGATTACTTTCATAATTTACGTTTTCTGGTGTGTCACTTTGCATTGAATAGTATATGTCCTTACACCCCTATTCCTCTGACTAACAAACATCTCGTATCCGCTCTGCCCTTTGACAAACATGAAGTTCTTTGGAAAAATTCTGTTCCCTGTTCCATTTATTTGATATTGTCCACAGAAACAATTACACCTAACCTTATAAAAAGCTATAAATTTTAGTTCCAAACTTGTAATGATGTTCCTAATGCTCCCTATCTGGAAGTTCTAGACCAGGTCGATACAGGCTGCGTGCTGAGTAGTGCGGTTCTTGTTTATAACAGCACCAAAAGGGTCCGACATGGCTAGGTGCCACCCCGATATTGATCAGGCACTTCCAGGGGCGACATCTGGGGGGATCGTACCTTTCCCACCCATTGTCCTCATGAGAATTTTCCAGTTATGGATTTAACGTGCCCATATCCAGCCTAGACATAAAGGGGTTTAATAGAACTTGTCGGGATATTATCCTAGCACCCTCAGTACAGGAAGCCGACGCGCTACCTATAGGATACCTCGGGCCCTCCAAACTTGTTGCCAGTTTGTATCAAAACACTAAATTTTAAGTAGATCTTTGTATTAGTTTAATTATAAAAGAACTGGATATCCCAAAAACCAAATGTATCAACTCCTGCTTTTGTCGTATTGTAATCCAGTATAATCGCTTTGTTTACCACGGTTAATTCACGACTAACAATGAATGGAAAGGAATACAAGGGTCAGAAAATCAGACCATGCATTAGAAAGAGTGTAGCTATAAATAGAAACTGCTTAGAACATTCAAACCTTACAGGTAAAAACAAACCATTAAAAATTACGAAAATGTTGCGCTTTGTACACGAGCGCGCCCGCTGAACGGTTAAATCTTGCTCCAAGCTGAAACCATTGGGCAAGACGTAAGCTGAATTTCTTTCCGGCTGCTTACAAGCCAGCTTCTTCGATTTCAATCTCTTCGCTGTCTTCCATGTGAAAAATCACTGAGGTGTGTCATATTTCTAGATTTTCATGTTGTAAATTCTTCTATTCACGTACGTAGAAGACATCTGTGCAAGATTACAAAGATCTTGTGTTAAGAAATGATGATGGAAAGATAACTCAGGGCAAACTGGCTAAAATCTATCAATAAAAGTGTAATACATGTTTTTTCCCTTTATAAATAAACTAGCGACCCGTCCCGATTTTGTCCGGGTTGAACAAAATATTATACCAATAAATTTCCAGTTGATAGCCAATAAATTGTAAATCTTTTTTTTACCTTAATAATAACCTAAATAATACCTTAAATTAATTTTATGTTAGTTAATAATTAAAATAAATTTTTTAAAAGAAAAAGGCGTGCCGGAGAACTGCTAGGTTCGAACCGTTAGCATCAGAACAGAAGCCCACCGCGATAGCACCACGATAAGGATCGTTGAAATCTTCGGAACAAAAAGCGGTAGAAGGCAGTAGCGGAAACAATGGAGATTGTTAGGATTAAGCCCCTAACTTTATTTCTACTGATCAGATATACATAATATATAGCCTATGTCCATCTGGAATAATGTACCTTTCAAACAGTGAAATAATTTTTCAAATAGGTACAGTGGTTCTGAAGATTACCCTCCACGTACACAATCGCTCTCTCTTTATATATAAGTATAGATAGCACCACGCTAAGGATCGTTGAAAACTTCGGCACAAAAATGGGTAGAGGACAGTAGCGGTAACAATGGAGATTGTTAGGATTAAGCCCTAACTTTATTTCTACTGATTAGATATACATAATATATAGCCTATGTCCATCTGGAATAATGTACCTTTCAAACAGTGAAAGAATTTTTTAAATAGGTACAGTGGTTCTGAAGATTACCCTCCACGTACAAAATCGCTGTCTCTTTATATATAAGTATAGATAATTATATTTCGAGACATGGATATCTCGACTATTACAGATATTCAAAGAAAGATTTCGCAAGCAAAGTTCCACACTAGAATCGTAAATAGTATTGTATATAAGGTCGTGATATTAATGCGTGGTACATTAAGAAAATGATTAAGATTATAACTGAAGCCTTATTTCTAGAATTTTGCCCAGTTGCACGCGTAGGCGATAATTTTAAGCAATTAGTAAATTTCTGAACTGTTCAAGTTGTTATAAGAATAGATAACAAGTTTTATTTAATTAGAATATGTGCCTAATAAATATTTTGGGTTTGTTATATATATGTTGGGTTGTATAGTTTGCTTAATTAAGGTGTTTATCTGAAATTTCTTGAAACTTTGGATCTAGTTAGGCTGTTATTAGACCTTTTAGCCCTCTGTTGATAAAATATGAAACTCTGCGGGCGGGCACCACTTAAGCTTGGAAAATTATACGTCCATTATTTTAAGATTGCTTTGAATTTATGTTTTAGAGATTGCAGCTAATTATAAAAGAAAAATTTGCTGAGAAGTAATTGCAAAGAACGAAAATTCTGTACCACATTCATAGAATTAAGTACAAATGAAAAGTGTCTTTACATCTATACGTATAAAGACAAAAAGTTCATTTAAAAATAAATTATCAAAGATTGAAATAATAATATTACGCTTGTTTCAAAGAATTTTGTATCATACATTTGCGTCGTTGGGAATTTTGTCGTGTTGGAAAATCCGAGAGACATGATTTCCTCTGAAATTTGTTAATTAATTTCAGCTTAATTAAAATATGAGCGAGAATGATGGCTATTATTAAATTGTGCACCACTGAGCAGGAAAGGGATTCTTATTAAATTAAGATTCTTATTAAATTAACTAAAAAAGCAAAACGGTGCAGCTGAAAAACGATGCAGAATAATTAATTTAGGTATAAAGAGAGGCATGGATTGAAATTCAATAATTTGATCTCCTTTAAAAATGTGACAATAAATGAAACCCACTATTAAATGATAGATAATATTACGTAAAGTAAAAAATTAATACAAAGTCTTTAAAATTAAAAGATATGCCTAAAGATGCAGTGTAAAAGTAAAAATTTATAAAATGAATGCTTTATTCTAGTCAATTAGAAAATAAAATAGATTAGGAAATAATAAGTAATTCCCCACCCCAGAGTAAAGGTTTTATAATGCAGGGACAGTTAAGTGCATTCAGGCCGTGTGGCACAGGCTATTTTCTTCTGTTTTAATTTTTTGCAGGAATATAAAATAACAACTTTTTGTTAAAAAATATACATACACAAAATTACATAAATTACAGCTAATGTCACGTCTGGACGAAGATATCAATTTCACATTAATTTTTAGTGAGGGATATAATCATGATACACTCCTTTGCGTTTTAATTAACATATTTTTCAACAAGTAGCTGTAAGGCTGCTGTTTCACTAACCCTATAGGATTCACTCACCTCAATGTTAGCCTATGAAGAAAATTTGTCCAAGGACTACCAACTTGGATTGAAAATTTTTTGAAAAAAAATTATACTCCGTGATACAGAAAGAAATTTTACACATTGGGACATTTTAAGATATTTAAAAAATGTAAATAATATTTTTGAATTTAAATTATTCTGTGGGGGAAATCTGGTATATTGCGTTTTAAACGCTCATAAATTCCTTTCGTGGACGAAATTAATAAAATGAATCCTGTAGCAAAGTGCAGAAAAGTTCAGGCTATCTGAAAAGTAACATTTTTATTGGATTATCAGCATTTATGTAGCTGTAAATAGTAGACAAATTTTCTCCATACGTTAACATTGATCTGAACGAATCCAATAGGGTTAATACACAACAGCCTTAAGGTCTTTAAAGAACGATATTCTCAACATTTAGGCTATTTTAAAGTTGTAGAAATGTATAATGTTCACGAAGATATAAAATTTGGATTCTCGTTTGAACGGATTCTCGTTTGGATTCTCGTTTGGATATCCTCTTCAGAAGGATATAAAAACAACATTTATACACGAATGATATTAATGCATATTTCAGAAATAAAAGTTTTCCGCATTAAATTAATCAGCCAGTAAACATCTATAACATTTTACCAACTTTCAGAAATTTTTATCAGTGAGTAAGTAACCTCGGGTGTTGGATAATGAGTCAGAAGGATCCCTAGTTTTGTCGACAATTTCTGCAAACAAATCAGATAACAGATGATTTACTGTAAAATAAATGCCTAAGTTAATTAAATGTGATTTTAAATATCCTCCGATACAAATAGATACGCTTTAATAATTCCCCGCCATTCAGAAAAAGAGATAGTCTCAAAACATTTCCGTTCCCTACCTGACGAGGTGCTTCTAACATAATTTCACATTTGACTGAAAGGACGAATAAAGTAGATTAAAGGAAGGAAATCAAAATGTATAAGAAATCAGCGCACCTAAAGAAATTGCTAATGACTTGAGTATTTAAACAACTAAAATCAAAAACCTTCCGAAGAAAAAAATCCTATTAAACCATCCTTGGGTGAAATAACTTTCAAAGTCATAAGACAAAGTTATGCCGCCGGAATAATTTCACAGTTTACTGGAACACCATTCATTAATAAAAAGGAAAATCAGTGAGAAAAAGTTTGATCAAGAACTTAACTCAATTGGCACTAATATCAAAAGAAAACGAGTACCAGGTATATACTATTTAAGGAACTAAAAATATGTCAGCATGAGTAAATATCTGCAGGATCTAAGAAAAAGAGAAATAAAATGAGAAAATAATACGTTGATTGGTATTCAAAGAAAATTATAAATACCAGCTAATTTTATTAAAGATATAAAATTGAAAAGATAAATACCTTAAAAAAATAACAACATTAATTCGTAAAAGAAAAGTAACCGTAATTTAATTTAAGACCTTTCAAGATAATTTTGGTTAACATTTATTTACTTACTGGGACATCAGTGGGCTCACGTTCATTATTCTTTTTACCTCTTCGAACTTATTTTTTAGCTATTTTTTATCTTGATAACGTTTGTAAGACGTCACCCTCAACAAATATTTAGAGACCTTAGCTTGGTTAGTAAGAAACTCGTACTGAATGATTGATGATTTCTTCGAGGACTTGCGTAAATTTTCCGTGACTATAACTATTAGTATGCTGCTTACGAATATAAAATGAACTTTGCTTTCTTAGACTGGGTGACTCAATTAAATACGCACCAACCCAGGGTGATTTATTGTATGATATTTAAAAGTAGGTTTTTTGAATGGGGACTTTCATGCAGTTTGTACCCTGTATATTGTTAATGGATTGCTTTATTGAGCTTCACTAAATTCCTTTTTTTTATATGATAAATCTGTTAAGTCGTTATCTAAGATAGTATCGCCATGAGGCAGGGACATATAAAATATATCAGTAGATATTCGAACACATGATTTTATATTTAGAACAGAATATATTTATACGAGCAATCTGCGTGATTGATGTAGTTTGAAAACTGATGTATGAAAACCTGCTTCATTTGTGCTTTAAGTAGCATATGATGTCTTAATTTCTCAGTTAAATATCGTATATAAATACAGATATGATTATTCTAAAAGTGTCTACCAAGTTACGACAAAAAAGTTTGGTAAAATATGTAAGATTTAGATTATGTTTGATTAAATGTAAGATTTAAGAATTGTAAAAACAGTAGAAATCCGTTGAATAATTCTTGCACAGATTTTTCACTTTAGAATATAAGCATCTACATGCAGTAAAGTTTCTCTATCCGGCCACTTCTCTAAACAGCCAAATTACACCGGTTTAAGACTCCATAGTGCCAATGTTATGGGAGAAAACCCTTTTTCACAGACACCCCTCAAAACGGCCACTTTTTTTAAGAACTATTAGAACCATTTCGGAACGGAACCATGCCGCCTTAGAGAAATTTCACTGTATATTCGAAACTATGATCTTTGATATGACTATGGATTTTCAGTTTTAAAAAATAGTTTAAATTTCTCAGAAATGTCAGAACTTTGTTTTTTAAAGTTTCACACTTTGTTTATAGGAACAAACAATATTCAAATACAGTTCATTTAAATTTTTTCCATTATAGCTTTCTAGTTTGAATCAAGACAAACAAAAAAGAAAAATAGTTTATTTCGTATTTAATTGTAACATGTGCGTATTTTAATTTATCTCTTTATAAAAATTACTTTTATAAAAGTCATTATCCCTTTTATTATAATTATATATTTATATTTTTCGCATAAATGCTTTCTTAAGTAAACCACATTATTTTGAAGCTTTAGTAATAAAAAAAGTATTGGTAATCCCATTTGAGATTAGTCCATATATCAGAATTAATATCGCTTATACTATTTACACTTTTTTCTCCCTCAAACAAGTATTTATAAATTCAATATATAAATTCAGAAAATGATTAAGTATAATATAAATTCAGAAAATATAAATTCAGAAAAATGATAAAGTCCCAACCTCAAGAAATTAAAGAATTTGAATTAAATGTTATTAATATAAAAACATGTAACTATAGTTGAAATCCTTTCTATTGAATATAAAGAATATCCAGAGTTGTTGTTAGACCTGAAGACAGATATGGATTAAAGAACCCCCAAAATATAATGCAGAACACATTATCTGCCATTTTTATGCTTGCAAACGTGGCAGAGAAATTTTTTATTCTGTATTTTGTGTCATCCTTTCTTTTTATTATTTTCATTAAATACAATTTTCATCCGAGTCACGAAATTTAAGATAGACTCAGAGTTTACTCGAGCATAAAAATGGCGAACAAAATCAGCCGGTTTTTTCACCAGACTGTATCTAGTTTCCGGTGGGATGTTTTACGCGATGGCTACATTCCTGGATTATCTTTCAAATGCCCTCTATTTTTTGTCGAAATTTTCCGAATGTTGGGTATTATATAATGGTCATAAATTTTGAACAAAACTACCGATTAGGAAATAATAAATTACTTCATTTATTACTTTTTAAATCAACATTGTCTTGTTCTCTCAAATTTAAGTAACTTTTACACTTTTATAGTTAACTTAAAGGTTTGGAAAATGTATACATTTTCTTAGTTCATAGCAAAATTGTACTTTTTGGACATACTACAGAGAAAGTAATGAGGTGTATTTTGGACGTATACTGAGTGAACTTTGACCTATCATTTTGTCGGGTATATTAAGAAAAAAATTCGATAGATGAGGCAAAGCGATAACAAAGTGGTACATGTTTATGCAGGAACTGAAAATTTCCAACGATGAGAGCAGGTAATATGGGAAAGTTGGATAGAGTTTTCATTGTATAATACAATTAGCTAAACTGTGGAAAAAATATCTTAAGGTTAATATATTCAAGAAGGATAATGTTTATTGTTGAAGATAATTAGATATTCTTGAGGGCCCGAGGTAGCCCATCGGTAGCGCGTCGGCTTCCTGTACTGAGCATGCTTGGATCGAATCCCGACAAGCGCCGTTAAATACCTACGTGTCTAGGCCAGATATGGGCACGTTAAATTCGTAGATCAGAAATTCCTATGGGGTCATTGGGTGAGGGAGGTACGATCTCCCCAGATGTCGCCCCTGGGGTTGCTCGATGAAAATCCCAGTGGCACCCAGCCAAGTCAGACACCGACCCTTGTAGTGCTAGTATAAACCGGAGCCGCACTACTCTGCCCGAAGCCTATATGGGTATGGTCTGGAGCTTCTGGCTAAGGGGCATTAGGAACAACACTAACAGACATCCTTGTTTACATCAATTAAAGGCCTTATTTGAATAGTGGGCCAATTCCACTTTAAAAAAAATGGAGATAGAAATAACTTGTATTAACATGAAAGTGAGGCTATCTTATTTTAAAACCTGTACACCTCCAGCTTATTTATTCTGCCAATAGAGGGCATTACAAACCAGACTTCAGCAGTCGTTAGACTTTAAGGCTCTGTATCTCAAAGTGAGCAAAAATGGAGTTGACCCAGTATTCAAATAAGGCCTTCAATTGAGCTAATGAATTGTAAATTTTATTTAAAAGTCTTGAGATATGAAGATTTTTTTTATTCAATCCAATCTCTTCTTTTACAGGCAACTAATAATCAGTACTCTTATTTTAATGGAATAAAGTAGAAGGGGTACAATTAAAAGTAGAGGAATAACATATGCAACATGCAAAAATTAGCATTCAGTTGCTATCTCACCAAGTAGCTACTGACCCAGGTTTCGACTTCATAATGGGCGCCTAAGTATGGTATAATCAGCAGTCACACTGGAAGCACAGCAATTCACTACAAGAAAAATTTATTAAAATTATTACATGAGCCTAACGGTTGAAGCATCTTGTCACCAGAAGTGGTGACGATGTTACTGGTGATGGGCAATTTTCGTACAAACTACCCTAAGGGGAAAGGACCAAGTGTCCTCCAGTATTTATTTGTTAGGAAACAATATCTTACTCGATCTGGGTTTAGTTTGGAGAGCTACGGTCAAGTTTTGCTACACGAGGGCTAATTAGACCGGGACCTACTGCTTAAAGCCGATTCCGAACGGCTACAAACGTCCATGCCAAGAGCGGGACTCGAACCCACAGACTCCGATACCGAAAGCTAGCGCCCTAACCATTCGGCCATCTTCCGGCGGGAACAATACCTTACATACCACACAACAGATTTGTATAAAAATACATGATAGGGAAAAAAACGGAGATGATACTTATGCACAAAATGGCAAATCAGGGCGGAAATTGGACTTTGTCCAGGCTAAGCGGGGCATTTGGCTGACCCATACGGCGATCTAGGCTAACACCATATTAAGTTAGGATCATAACCCGTTACGATGAACTAAATTAACTGATCTGAAACGGCGTTACTCTAAAGTGAGTGCCAGGGTTTTCATCCAAACTTTGTTGTATGCCTACGGGGGGGTCAGCATAACTTTTTGGATTATCTAATAAGCATGGACAAGGATTTACTTGCATATGACATCCAAAGAGTGGTAGCCGACCGGTGTTATAAATGATTATGCTTCAGGAAAAACAATTTTAAAAGCGGAATTTCTCTAAATTTTGAGAGATAGTTGAAAGTTTATAATGACAGTATAAGTTTTGAAAAAATCTACTACGTCCATGGATGTTTGTAACGCTGGAGATAATTGTCCTAGTTATCCCTAAGACGAAAGGTATGCTTTAAGCAAAATTGTCATTTATTCTTATCATTCTTATCTAACCTTCGGTACAAAATATAGAAAAATAATCCTTTCTAATTAATGATAAAGAGTTTTGTTTTTAATAGCTTATTATAAATTTTTTTAATTTTATTCCAAATTATTAATTACGTTAAAATATTTATCTACATGGAAACTCTAAATGTGTAGTCTAAAATTTTATTTTTGACCGGTAAATTAGAAAAGCTCTCCTGTTACGTCCTAATATATTTTGTTTTGTTTACTTTCTTAAGAAAATTTCCTTAAAATGTTACTACAATGAACATAAAATAAAATAAATTGTAAGGAAAAAGAAGATTTTAAATTTACTGCAAAGTTCAAATCGTCCAGAAAACTAGATATGTACATATTTAAATTTTGTTGAAATAAACTTTAAAGTATTAAATTTCAAGTTCCATTAATACTTGGAAATATGGTATATTTTATTAAAACACATTGATTCCATAACATTCTTACTTTCATATAAACAAAAAAAAATAAGTAACAGATTTTTTTTTGAACAAAGCCTATTCCTTTTCGATATGTATTCCAAAAACAGATTGGCTTGACCTGAAAAGTTTGAAATATCTATAAACTTTTGAATCACAACAAAGCTGGGATTCGATTGTCATCCAATTGATTTTTTTCGATTCCTTTCCTTTTTCAATTTCTTCTTTTCAAGTCACATGCCGTCAATTTTATTTTATTTAGCAGATCAGAAGTGGTTTGCATTCGTGGTGGGCCGCAATCACGTTTTGAATAAAAGGAACTAATGAATGAATTCGGTCCAGAATGATAATGTTTATCAGACATGGGTATGCATAAAATTCTTAGGCGAGTGTGTGCTTAAAATCGCCCTTTTGACCTGCACTCGGAATAAAAGGAAGAACCCATGAAAGAGAGAAAATTTAGAGTATTTTTTAAAAGCGATAAAAATGTTCATGAAGTTTAGTTGAACTATATGTTAAGGCTGCTATGTATTAACCCTACTGGATTCCCTCACCTCAGTGTTAACATATGCAGCAAATTTGTTGACTATTTATAGATACATAAATGCTGATATTCAAATAAAAACGGTATTTTTCAGATAGCCTGAACTTTTCTGCACCTTGCACCAGGATTCATTTTATAAATTTCATCGGCCAAAGAATTTATGAGCTTTTAAAACATACTATATCAGATTTTCCCTCCGAATAATATAAATTTTAAAATAATATTTGCATTTTTTTAAAATTAAAAATGCCCCAAGGTGTAAAATTTCTTTTGTTATTACGGAGTACAATTAAAAAAATTGAAATCTAAGTCGGCAATCCTTGGACACATTTTCTCCATGGGTTAACATTGAGGTTATCGAATCCACTAGGATTAGTACACATCAGGCTTAAGAGAACTGCCTATGGTAATTCAAAAATGTTATATTTAGTTACAAACACGGCAGAAAAAATCTAGTTTTCTTCATCCAAGCTTCTCTGAAATGTGCTACGAATTTTTAAGTATTTCGTATAATTCCGAACTAAATACTTCCAAAGTTGAAACAAATTCATCTCCGACAGACGCTGAAATGAAAATATATTTATAAGACCTAACTCGGGTCTGCAAATAACAACCATAGGTCTTGAAAATCTTGCTCATGGCTTGGAGATCATACCATACCATCAAATTATTTCTCAAATTTAAGATACATTCAGTTTGGTTCTTAACTCCAACAAAATAGTTCAATTGGGCGTTAGAAAGCTTCTTGCATTAACCAGTCTCTGCAAATATCGGCTTTTCACTTTCTGGTTTCTTATTTTAACAGGATTATCTCGAAGCTTTAACCTACTTACACATTCCTAAATACCATGCACTTCTCCGAGGGAGAGTTAAAATGGGTTGCGAAAATTTTTTGTAAAAACTGCGACTAGGAAATTCTCGTAAACAAAACGAGTGTTAAACGGAACTAAAAAATAAATATATAAGAAAACACTTGACAAATGCACCGGAAGGGAAATCCTATGTTAGTCCCTTCTGATAAAGACTGATTTTGGACCTTAAGTTTTGTACTTTAATGCTTAAATACAATCCGTAATGTATTCTGACAGTTATTTACCTGCAGAATAGTGCCATTTGCATCGAACACTATACTATTTATATTTCAAATGGTATTACGATATTTTAAAATCTTTTACCATTTCTATCCTGGTTATATTGTAAATGCTAAATAAAATATAATATACTCTTCTCCCTTCCTTAAAACTAACCAAAATTCGTTATTCATAATCAGTGACAAATTCCTATTAACATTTTTTTGGCTTTACGCACAAAACGTGTTTGAACCAGAGGTATAGAAAAGTTAATTTGAAATCCTAACGGTTTTGGGGTTGGTCTGCACCCATTCGTGATGCCATAGATATATTCAGAACTATATTCTCATAAGTTTATAATGGTTATCACATTGTAGATACTTTGCCTTTTAGCTGAATTTTTCTGGATATATTTCTTTTATAAAAGCACTTGTCAGGGTGGTCTTAGTAAAGAAAATTGACAATGTTTTTTTTTCAATCTTTACCATGCAAGAATTATTTACTTAATTTCTAATTTACTGATATGAATGTTTCCTAGGATATAACAGATTACTAAATCCGATAAGAATGCATATTTTTGTGAAGGTTTTTTGATATAAGCTTTTTTCTAGCTTTTAGAGATGTTCCCTAGGATTATTTTGTGTCTCTGAAGTAAAAGAAAACTCTAAATCGACTTTTGTATGTAAATGTAAAGTTTGAGTTATCATACATCACATTTGATACTTAAACAAGCTGAATTCATGTGCAAACTGGAAAAAAAAGATAAAAATATTTAAAACAATTTTTTTTTAAATTTTACGTCATCTGGATTTGAATTATAAATGAATTGTCATACTCAAAAAATCATTATAATAAAATTTGAAAAGAATTATTTTTCAATTATTCTTCATTTATACATTCATTAAAAAGAATAATAGCGAGTAAACTGCCAAATAATTATTTTAGCTAATATCAACTGGTTTAAAAATAAAATCTCATTCAAGCTGCTACTCACCACACCGTAGTCTCTTGATTAATTAGTCTTCAGAAAAAAGGTCCTTGCTTAATCAGGGTTATTAAAGAACGTATTTCTAAGGAAATTCTGTGTAGTCTTTTGTTTACATGCAATTTAATGTTTTTAGTTTTTAAAATTAGGTTTAATTTCTTAAAACGATATCAATACCTCATTAAATAAAACTTTTTTAGCATTTAAATAATTAAAGTTTTTATCACTCTGCACTAAAATTAAAAGAACTTTTATTGCTTCATGCAAAATAAAGTTTTAAAATGTTTATAAAATTTATTAAAGTGCATTAATTGAGGTGCTGGTTTTGATGCGAGATAAGACTGTAGACAGTAATTAAATATTCTATATAATAATTTTAAGCGAAATTTGTTTAAACTAGCTTAATATTTAAGGTTTCAAAAGAAATATATAAAAATTAATAGTAATTAATAATGCTTTTGAAGTTCATAAAGTCGTATAAGATTACTTCGTTCAGAGTAAACTGATTGAAATGACGAATAAGTGTGCTACAGTAGAGGTTACCATTGAGGTTACTGAAGAGGTTAAAATGTATGCAATATTGATTATAATATTACACTGGTGGCCATTAAAATTGCAACACCCTGAAGGAGGGATGATACACACGTCAAATTCGCCTGAAAGGAAGAAGATGCTGGGATATGCAAATGATTAGCATTTCAGCGATATCGAACAACGCAGGAGGGAGAAACTGCATCTCAAACTCTGTATACACGGAAAGTTACGCAGCGGGTTTCTCATTCGGAAATCGCATTTGAAAGTTGTTTGTTAGGGGGAAGATCGTGTTAAGTCTCGTATAAGAAGGGAAACGGGTACCAGCCCTTTGTTGGAATTCGATAGTGGCAGGATCGTGGCCTATCAAGAGTGCGGTTTATTGTTTCGGGATATTGCTACTCGCATTGGTCGGAATTCAACGACTGTCATGAGAATATGGAATCGATGGGTTCAGAAGAGCGCCATGCTGGATCTCAACAGCATCCCACCGCTAACGTCCGAGAGGACAGACATGTTGTCAGGTCGGCCTTGCAGGATCGTACAGTCCCATCACGCACCTTGAGTCGGGAAATGGGCTTGTTTGCAGTGCGACGACGTCTGCGGCAGCATGGATGCACAGCGACCATTATTGCGGCTTCCCTGGACACTGCAGCATAGAGACGCGCGGCGACAGTGGCGTGCCCAGGACGCGTGCAGCATCATGATAGACGTATCCGTGTCTGGAGGCACCGAGGAGAACGTACGTAGCCTGCTTGAATTCGATAAAGCCATACTAGACCTGCACTTGGTGTGATGGTATGGGCAGCCATTGGGTACACGACAGGAACACCTCTTGTTCACGTCGTCGATAATCTGAACAGCCAGCGTTGCATTTCTGAGATCTTAAGGCCGGTGGCTGTGCACTATATTCGAGGCCTCGGAGACATCATCTTTCAGCAAGATAATGCAAGACGGCATGTTGCCCGTCGTGTCCTGACGCACCTCGACATAGAGGGTGTTCGACTAACCAGCACGTTCTCCAGATCTCTCACCCATTGAAAAATCTGATCATGGGTTGCTGAGAAACTGGGCTTCCTCTGCTCTCCATCCACTACGATTAATGAAGTGTGGCATACACCTGCAGCAACACGGAATGACAGATGCAGTTGCCAGATGCGGCAGCTATGTGTTCTTATTTCAGACAATGTATACCCCCAAATTGCCTACAAATTTAATCATGTTTTCTTCCTACTATGCTGTATACGTACAATAAGTAATGTTTTGTTATTTGCTTTCCTTCCTGGTGTTGTAATTTCAATTGCCAGCAGTGTACATTTATGCTCTAATTTTGATACTCGCAGAAGTTATTGATCTTCACAAGATGATAAGAACTATCATGACATGATATAAATAGCATTTTTTTTTGTTTCTTAATAAACAATAATGCAGATGAAACAAAAATTACTTCCCCTGAACTCCAGAAAAATGGATCACCATTAGTAAAAACTTTACGTTAAGTAACGAAATTTGTGTAGCTTTTTTTTCTTCTTTAAACTCTGAAAGTACAGTTACTTTTCTTTTGTAATAACATAGTAATAATGTTAGTTATTGGGGCTATTTTATAACTATATCCCTGTGATACATTTGATCGTTGAAATATGTATTATTATGATACAAATAACATGATTATAAATATACCCTTTCATTTACACTATTTGACAAAAAAAAAACGAAATATACAATAAAGATACGCTATTTACTAAAAATACGGTGTCACTGATTTAATGTAGCCTTAGATCTATTTTCCGGTATCGCATTATGAGATCCTCAGAGCTGCAGCCGTTTAGCACACTGAAGACATGGTGGATCCATAAAAGTCCATTTAATTTTATGCAAATCTAATTTTGTTTTATGACATACCGAACAAATGAAGAGCGCAGATGTGATTATTCCACACAACTAGGAGAATTTTTATGGCAATATCATAATTTGGCTTTAACATTTACGACCTGCTCTAATTTCATTCATAAACCTTAGTTTAGAAAAAAAAAAGTTTTTTATTTTCAATTTTTTCTTAAGTACTACCTTCAACTGGGGTTACTTTGTCCCAATTTTCGCTATTATTTCCCAGGAAAAGTAAATAATAGTTGTAAACCAATTAAAATTTGATATGGTAAGTGGTTTATATTATTTTAAACGTATTTAACTGTAATATAAACCATTGTTAAAATATACATAAAAACTTTATACAATTTTTCAAAGTTTTTGGACTAATGTTACCTTGACCCCTTGCAACTTTGGTCCAGCTCTTGAAAACCAAGCATTTAAATTTTTGGGATACCTTAGGCCAATGTTAGACCCAGTAGAAATATTACCAAATTACCTATCAATAATATCTTATCTAATACGAGTTAATCTCAAGCTTCATTTGGACAGAGATCAATAAATCAACATTTTTTCTATGCAAAACTGATTTTAATTTTCAAAGAAAAGAAAATAATAATAGATAAACAATAAATAGTAATTTAGCAATCTTATATGTTTTGACGAATTGATAGTCCAAATTATGGAGAAAAAACATAATCCATTTCTTGAACAATAAATTGATTCCTATTTGACGCGATTATCGGAGGATTGATTTTACCACACACTTCTTCCCAGTAATAATTTATACAGTGTTATGGCCAACGCAAAAATTTGATTCTTTTTTCCATACATTCCACAGTCGGTCCGATATCTGTTAAACTTTAAATCTTTCCAAGATATTGTAACATCGTGGCTCTTTTTGGGGAAAAGGCCACCTAAGTCTAAAGCCCTCTATTTACGAGTCAAGCTCGGTTCCAAGAAAAACAAGGGGCTTTTTAATTACAAACGGTCGCCTCGCTTCTTTATTCTTCGAGACACCGTTGACAAAGCGAAAATTTGGAAACGCTGCCCCATAGTGATAGGAAAGGATGATGCCGTCTAGCTGACGCTGGCCCCCGTGGCAGCTGAAAAAGGTGATGTAGAAACGTTAACCGCCCCCCCCCCCCCATGAGCAAATTGGCCATCGCCGGTGGGCTACAACACAAGAAAAGCGCGGGGAAATTCTCCCGCCAGACGGGGAGCCCCGAGAGAGTGGCTGGTGTTGATCCTCAGAGAGTTCCGTCGACAGCAGTGCTGAGAGTGCGCTGTTCGAACCCAGGGTCCGAAAAACCTCTCGGAGTGTTGGGTGCAGAGACCCCCAGAGAGACGAGAGTGAGTTTTTCCTATGTCGGCTTCAAGTTTCGCGTTCTAGTGTCTGTGTCCTAGTGTCTGTTAGAGAGATACATCTCTGTTGAAAGGCTGGGAGAGACTTGTGAAAGATATTTTGTTCCTGTGAAATCTCTCATATGAAGACGAGCATAGTCTCTCTGCCCTTGTACATACTGTACATATTGATTTGATAATACGCGCTCTGTGCATTAAATCTTTCGCTCGTGTGATTATTTTCAACAGAGGACGTTACAATATTTCACACCATCGTACTTCACAATAACAAAATAATCTACAGCATAGTCTTTGAGATTTACTTCATTGTTTGGACTGTTTTGTTTTTTACTTTCTGATGAGCTGGAGGAGCATTGTCGTTTTCGCTTCTTTGAAACTAGACCCTTTTTTGAAGTAGATGGATTAGTTGGAGTAACTTGGGCCCAACTGCCATGTTGGGCCAAAGTTACCCGCAAAGGTCAAAGTTACTCCAGTTGACGGCACTTCAGTAAACGTTTTTACTTAAGTACAATTTTTTTACTTAGGTACACAAGACCATCTCAGTGCATGCATCGAAATGCTTCGACGTAAAATTTTTCTTTACTAAAGCTTTTAACTGCATTTCAACGAAATTAGAGATTACCTAATGAACGAACCTCTTTAGCAAGAAAGTCGGAAGAGGGGAGACCAGACCCGTTTCCCGCCACTGAAATCAAGAATTTTCTATATTATTTTTTTTGTATTAACCTAAAATAACCCATTGTTGTATTTTTGTCTGAAATTTACCCATCGCTTTCCAAAGATTTTTTTCTTATTAATCTACAACATTTTAAAATAGAAACGTAATTTATTGTTCATAACACTTATAGATATCTAAACTGCAAAGAGCCTCAAAGAGAGAGCAATTTTCTATAGAATGACAACTCTTTATATTCATTCGCACACCAGACATCAAAGCCAATTTCCATTTATATCTGCAAATATTTCAAAAGACACTTCTCTATTACACTGGAGGCACAGAGCTTTCAAAGATTTCGCTTCAGGTATTGCGATTTCTAATATTTACCGAGATTTAATGTAATTTGAGAAGTTATTTAGTAATCATCGATCTATATAGTAAATATTGAGCATAGTTGCTCTGTGTATTTATTTATGCAAATTTAGCGTTAAAGAATATACATTGATCTTAAAAGATTGCTCGCTTTTCAAATATAACTATACTGTTTTGATATACATTTTGACCTTTAATAATTATTCTCCTAATTTTAAATATATATATATATATATATATATATATATATATATATATATATATATATCAACGTTTATGCATTTACAAATTTGATTATTTATTTATAAACTATGAACTATAAACATAATGGGTTGCATTTTGCTCGAGTATCACCTTGCTAGGGCAACAGCATAATTGGATTGTCTTTCTCTAATGGAAAATGTACCGTCCCTGTATTATTTTAAACAAAATTACAAAAAACCTAACATACTTAGCTCTCAGTCTCCTGAAATTATAAATCACGCTCTTCAATGTAGGCACTATTTTATCTTTCTATCTATTTACATAGAATCATGTCTCGTTTTTTAGAATATTGCGCCAGAGCCTTCGTTAATTGTTGTCAGCTGTTATATTGCCTGCTCTGAAAATTTTAACCATTGCAACACTAAGATAATACCATTTGCTTCTCAGAATAAATGGTTTTTAAGATCTGGAATTTACTTTTTGCTATACGGAGCAAACAGTTTTAAATATTAGATAAGTTGAACCTTTTGGTGCATATTTTTTAGCATACTTTTATGACTTTCTGTCCTACGGATTTCGCATGCCCATATCCGACCTAGACACGGGGATATTAAATTTCACTTATCGAGATTCGATCCAAGCACTCTCAACACGAAAGCCGACGCTCTACCACTAGGGTACCTGAGGCCCGACTACCAGTGTTGTTAAAAGTATGCACAGATTCGGTATGTATTTGACCTTGAAGATTTAGACTAAAATTCTCAGGCATTATAGAGCGTGGTCAATAATACGTGCTCGGTATGCACTACACGTATTAACATTTTTTAAACCAATCACAGACATTAAAAATTTCGAGGTTAATCGTTTGGAGGTTTGCAATTGGTTAAATATATTTCAATACGAGTAATGGCCTGTTCAGATAGAAGTCCGGTAGCGGAAGCGTAAAAGGAAAGATGTCGCTGAGACGGAAATAAACCAATCAATCATAGGATTTAAAAATTTCTTTGCTAATCGTTTCGAGGTTTGTCATTGGTTAAATATATTTCAATACTTTAACGCTTGCGCTACCGGACTCCTATGTGAACAGGTCCTAGAGCTGACGCTGACGGATTCTATGTGAACAGACCCAAAGAAATCTTTGTGACATTTAAAATTGAGAACACATTTATATGGTAGCGAGACTAAACCCTATAAATGTAAAAAGGGAAAATGGACATTTATAAGCTTTGCTTTTGTGTCTTCATCTCCCACACTACGTATAATTACGATTGCTTAGATTTGCAAGTAAGATCATTCCTCTTAAATTCTATAAGGCTAAAGTTTTTAAGATTTTTGAAAGCGATTTAAAAATATTCCGATAATTTCTGAAATTCTCAGCATGCAAGTAAATTTTTCAATACATAAATAATAAAATATATAAGTTTCGAGCGTTCAAAATTTCTCATTCATTACTACATAGTTAATCAGACATTTCTTTAAGTACAACATAAATATTCGCAATTTCTTAAACAGTTTAGAAACCCGTAGACTCGGTAGCATTGTTTTGAGAATGTTGCGAAACATTCCAAGTATTCTGTAATTAAAACTATCAATCTAATACCTACCAAAAGTGCAAGCACGGAATATATTTATACTGATACTCTTTTATACTGATTGGTAATTCAGAGAATTTTGAAAGTTCATTAAAGACATTTGAAGCGATATGCATAGCACATTTTAAATGCTAATTTTCATATCCTAGCAATCATTCAAACAAAAACTTTTCAATAGTCGATATTTCATAGTTTGGTATAATATATTCACTTCTTTTTTAGGTATAATTAACTTACTAGTCAACTTTTCTTTATAAAAACAGTGTGAGTGAGCATATAAAAGTTAAAAAATGTCGCCTGTCATGTAAAGAAATTTTTCATTTCATTTTTTATTTGTGGTTTGTGGATAATTTATTTTGCTAAGCAATTTGATAAAAAATACTCATCTAATCTATATATAAAAAACAGTTCCGTAACTGACTGTCTCACTGACTGACATACAACGCACAGACCAAACCGCTGGACCTAAAGGGTTGAAATTTTACATGGCGATTCCTCTTATCGTGTAGGGGTGCACTAAGAAAGAGTTTTGAAAAATTCTTCTTAGATTTTTTAAAATTAAATTTTTAAGCTGTTTTTGTAACTTTTTTAAAGTTTGAATTTAAAATAATAATCTGAGAATTATAAAATTCATAAAGTGAGATAGATCCTAAAAAGTCCTTTATAATGAAATATTTTTCGAATCTTTACCTCCATTTTCTAATTTTTGGTGAATTTTTAAAGATTAATTTTTAGAATTTAATTTGTTAAATGATAATAATGAGATTTCTTTTCTTTTTGTGATACTTTAAATTAATTTTGCGTCATATGCATTACAACGAAATAAACTGACAAAAAATATTAAAATACAGTAAAAGATAAAATTTAACCACTAGACTACTCGAGATGGAAGTTTTAAAGAATTTAATTCAAATTAATTAAGAACTTAATTTTCTAAAAAGCAGTTTTATTATTTTTTCATTGAAATTATCCTAAAATGTACTCCGTAGCGAAGCACGGGTATTCAGCTAATTATTAATATAATAAAAAAATATATTTGAAATTATGAACCAAGTTTGGAATAATGCGTTCACTTATGAAGAATGACGACCAGTCATATTAAAAGTATGCACAGATTACAGTCTTCCCGGGTAGACTATGAGTAGAAGTTTTTAAACATTCAATCAAAAGCTAGACTTTTTGCTTTGATGTAAGCATCGTTGTTGCAGATCTCTGAAATTCCGTCATATATGCTTTGGGCTCGGAGGCAGTTTCACCTAGAAGAAGTGTACCACAATTACCATGCTTTTTAATATTGTAACAGTAACACGTGCTCTATATGTACTGTGTAAGAGACCTTTGTGACCTTTAAAATTGGTAACTTTTACATTATAGTGAGACTAAACCATATAAATGAAAAATTATCATCAAATAAAATGTTTCTGAAACCGTTTCAAATATTTTAGAAACACCCTTTCGTTTAGTCCTCCACTCTTCGAGAAATTTGTGAGATCTTTATAACGAAATATTTCACTAATGATAAAGTCGGTACTATTGATATAGAGAAGTTTTTATTAAATCTAATTTCATTATGTTTATTTATATTTGGTATTGATCCATCTTTGTCATATTTTTCTCTGTCATATATATATATATATATGTGTGTGTGTGTGTGTGTGTGTGTGTGTGTGTGTGTGTGTGTGTGTGTGTGTGTTTGTGTTTGTGTGCGTGTGCGTGTTTGTGTGCGTGTGCGTGCGCACTCATGTGCATACATATGTGCGTATGGGTTTTATAGTAGAATTTTGGAAAAGATAATTACATATGGGGTATTAAAATAAGTTTTTTTTCATTGGTAATAATCTCTCGATTTCTTTAGTACTTAGCGCAAGATTCCCATTTCCATATTTGTATTTGGTATAGGAGGGAATGACAGTTGAACTATGTAAAAAGCTTTATACAGTAACACTGTTGCTTAAGTATGGAGACATTGAATATTCTGTGGTGGTTATTTCTTTATTAATTTTCATTGCTTGCGAAGCACGACATGGCGATAATGTATATTACTTATTCATACAGGATCTCATTCAAAAGTTTCAGAGGTAAAACAATTCATTGCAAGGTCTCTAAATTAACGGGAATATTATTCAATATATGCCCCAGAACATAAGATACTCGTATACTACTTGCAGTGTGTATGCAAATGTGTTAGTGTTTATTCATGAAGGATATGAACCAAAATGTATCGTTGAGGAAAAGTGAATTTACACGTTTTAACATTAACATAAAATGTTACAATACTATTTGTTACAGATAATGCAGGCTTATAAAATTTGTTACGGATTAAAAGAGAATACATAATATAACTGTAAAGAGAAGACAGTTTTTTTAAAAAAGTTTAAAATAATATTGAATGTATGAAAGTAATTTTATTTGTTGATGGGAACAAATAGACAATCACACTTAAGGTGATCTTTTTGACAGTACCTAAGCAATTTTTGTTTCGGAAATATATATATGAAAAAAAATTCAGGTAGTCTCTTCTAACGAAACTACCGCGGGTTATTAACGTAGAATTACTTATCGTTGTTTACCTCTTTTGTGTGTATATATATGTATGTATGTGTTATGTATATATGTATCTATATGTATGTACGCATGTATATATATACATATATGTATGTCAAAATTTTGGCGCATTTTGGTACATTTCTGTTTAACTATTTCCTGCTTGTTCAAGTGATACTGACTGGATTTGGCGCGCTGCCAAAATTAAAACTCGCGAGGTACGGACGGACGGTTTTAGGGTCTGAAATTTTGCTTTCCGGAGGACCGCTATGGAGGACCGTAATCCTACGTTAAAATTTCTCTATATCTCATTGGCTATTTCATAATCAATGTTTAGTTGAGGAATAGTTATTTTAAATTACCATTCACAAATATCGCACTTGGAATTCAACATAATAGAAGTCCGTTAATTCTTTTCACATGATTATTTTCCCTATATTTATTTCATAACATATTTTTCAGTAAACAGATTGTTTAAATTTTGAACAATCTTAAAGTTAAATGTAATTTTAAAATTTAAATATTTTATACAATTTATATTTCCTTAATTTCATTTGATACAATCCTTTTTAAATTTTTTATGACATGTTAATTTTGAAATTACTTTTCATTGATTGAAAAATTATTTTGGTTCATTTTACTATGGGGGTTTAGCTTTTACCTGATGTTTTAATTATTCTAAAATTGTGGACGTACTTGAAAGGAATTAGATTGCCCTGAAACTTATATTCTTCTACGGCATTTAGCTATTTCGCTTTTAAACGTAATTTTTATTTCTAATTTGGAGGAAAAATAATGCTTTCATCGAGCTGGAATTTAGGCATTGATAAATTGATTCTCCATAATTAGACAGTTTCTCACTCCTTGAAACAGAAAGTTAGAGGCGTTAAAAAAAATTTTCGAAGTGTAACTTTCCTTAAATTGTTATTTTCTTGATTGCAATTTTGATGCATTCTTTATTTTTCCTCATGAGACTTTTAAACCACAACTTTTGTGCTAATACTATTTGTGCCTGATGTTTCTATCTTGACTTTCACGTAGTTGATAAAACTAAAACCTTTAAAATAAGTAGATTCTTTATGTAACAAAACTACAGGGTGTCTCAAAAAAGCATGACACATTTTAAAAATTTTTATATATAAAAAAAAGTCCTTAGGTAGGCACTAGATATTCGCATACGTGTTACCTTATATATTAGAGTTTTTTTTTATTGTAGTCAATAAATTTCAATATTGCTCCTTTTGTGGCACGGAGATTATCCAGTCGTTAATCCATTTTAGCCTATGTACGTTCCAAAATGGATTCCGTAAGACATGAAATTGCAGCAATTATGCATGTTTGAGTTCTTTAAGACTGTTCACTTTTGTTGAATAAACTTTCTCTTTGACAAATCCCAAAAGAAAAAGTCAAGCGGTGTAATGTCTGGAGATCGAGGCGGCCATTGGATGAGGCCATCTCGTCCAATCCACCTGTTTGGAAATTCCTCGTTTGAAAAGTCTCGTACAATCATACCCCATTGAGGTGGTGCCTCATCTTGCTGCCAAACGATTTTGGAATGTAAATAAAAAATGTGTGGGACAGCACAATAGCCATTTACAACTTTAGCCATTTTACAACTTACGCTCTCACGGAACAACTAGCGCCCTCTGTTGACCTTATTGACACAGAAAAAAGTCTAATAAACACATATTTGTAAACACACGCATATTTATCCCATACAATGCAAAACTAAGATTTCGTTATATAATGAAAAATTTTCTTATAGTAAACAGCTGGAATTTATTTACAACTTTTTATGAGCATCAAAAATTCTTTACAGTTCTTTAGCAAGTCAGAAATTCTTTTGAGTATTTAGGTGTAGGGAATTCATAAATTTTATTCATAAAATTTTTTTTAGCGTTTTTATGAGCGAACATTATATTACTACAGGGATTCTCAAACTTCTTATGTTTGCGGCACCTCTGGGAATGTGATTATAAACTTGGGGCACTATTACTAGAATTTTTTTCAATTTTTCAAATATGGAATCAAAGTGGACCATATATAAGGAACATGCAAAGTTGAAATAAATATATACTCCATTGCTGATTTTATTAATTAATAAAAAGATAAGGAACACTAGCATAGGCTATATTAATACAGTTTCAAAATCAGCCATGGGATTTAACATAGTATTAAACTATAGGGCTACAATGGAGATCTCTAAAATGGGTTGTGTTTTACTAATGTGAGACTTTCGATGGAGGCTTAGAGCACAAGTGTTTGATATCGAGCCTAACAGTTGTGGGCGGGATGATATCTAATTCATCCCCAGGGACGCGTGCATTGATTTCTGCCACAATCTGTCTGGAGAATAATTAATTCATATTTATTATAAGTTATATTTATTATAAGTAATTTACTTAATATTTATTATAAGTAAAACCTACTAATATTTTTTTTGTTTATCCAAAAAGAATTTAAGGTAGTCTGTTCTAACGAAATTACCACGGGTTATTAACGTAGGATTACTTATCGTTGGTTACCTCCTTTGTATATATATATATATATATATATATATATATATATATATATATATATATATATATATAGTATATATATATATATATGATAATAATCACATTTGGAAAATTTAGCACAAGGGAATTGATGCGCAGAACTTATCGGAGATGCAGTCGGTACGAGGGAGTGATGCAGTCGGGCGAAGTGTTGATCCAGGAAAGCACTGAAGAAATTTAGGAAAGAAACAAACATGGAGCCAGAGAAGAGGAAACAGCTTTCAGACGATATCCATGAAATCACCTTTTTATTCAACTATGAAACATCGCGAAGGCTGCAGTGGCCACTGGATTTGCCCTGACGGGGCGCGGATTACATTACAAGGTTAAGGCAGGAGTGGACAGCAGGTCCGACAGCAACGAGAGTTAGACGCAAAGAGAGAGAAGTCTTCCGTTCAGCCAAATATTAAATGAGTGTTTTGTGATATTGACGCCAGAGGGCCTAAACTATTTAATTTTTAATCGGGCGACTTTAGGTTCGTGGAGTTCACGTGTCCACTTCAGTTCTCACGGGGATTACTATTGCTAGATCCCGCGCTTGTTAGGGCTGCGACCTATTGACCTGGGTGCAGGATAAGCGGCCATAAAGTTCTTGTAAAGTGCGATTTCGACGTTATAGAAAGCATAAATCCAGAGTGGTTCGAGGGCTCTTCAAGAATTTTGACATTACACTGACATTCGGAATCTCATAAACTTCTAACACTCATATCTGGGGATGTTATTGAGTTCAGATAGTTAACATGCCTGCTTAATGATCTGCAGGGCTAGTATAAATTATAACATACTTTACTTTTAGGTTGCAATTTTGGAAAAGGGGTCGTGCTTTATTAAAAATATAATTTAGAATACGCTGTAAATGTATCTTTAGAGAAGGACGGGATTTCTTGTTACATATATATATATATATATATATATATATATATATATATATATATATATATATATATATATATATATATATATAGCGACACACCCTCGCTGGACTCATGGTATAAAGTGCCAAGGCACCATCGGTTGGTAATCACTACATTAACATCTTATCAAATAGAAGTATTATGTTAATATCTAAATTTAAAATTTGTATTTTTTACTAACGTTAGAAGGAAAAAAGAAGTCACTAAAAACCAACTGTCTTATAATTGTCTCTAAATATCATGTTCCTATATTTTTGTTTATGATCTAATTAATTAGGTTAATGACATAATAAAGAAATCCAGATTGAAGAAAGATCAGTCTTCCAAAATCTTTTCCAAGGTAGCAAAGCATTAGACGCAGAGTGATTAATAAGCGCATAATAGTAAGAGTTTTTTCTTTCAGGAAGTAACTTCAAACACCCATGTAAGTTCAGAAAATAAATTATCTTTTAATCGCTGAAGTGAAAATTGGGAGTTTGAGAAAAATGTTTGAAGCAGCCAAGCAAAAGACTTCATGTTCTTAATTGATGAAACAGAAAGGAACGACCTCCATAAAAAAAAATTTACTCGCAGTTATTGACTTTAAAGTAGTCGCGACTTATACAAATTATTACAAGTAAAATCAATATCAATTTCCCCATTACCTTTCTGCATTTCCGCTTGAAATTAGTTGGACATTTTATGTAATTTATCTCTGAAACAGAAGGAAAAGACTTTAATAAAGACATAAAATCTACTTGTTGTTATTAACTTAAAGTAATCGTAACTTATAAAAATTATTATGAGAAAAATTGCTTAATATATGGGCATTTATGTAGTAAATTGATGGAACATAAGCGAGGAGTTTTATAAAAAAAAAAGTGCTTGTTATTATTTACTTTAAGTAGTCATGAATTATAAAAATTATTACGAGAGGAATCTATATCAATTTCTCATTATCTTTCTAAATGAAAAAATAGAGAATAGTAGAAACGCCACGTATGAGTTGGACATTTAATGCAATTAATTGCTGAAACAAAAGAAAATGCCCTTTATAAAGAAAAAATATACTCATTATTATTTACTTTAAGTAATCGCGACTTATACAAATTATTACGAGTAAAATCATTATAAATTCCTCCATCTTTCTAAATGAAAACAAAATAAAAAAGTAGAACAAACGTCACGTATTAGTTGAGCAATTTATGTAGTAAATTGATAGAACAGAAGGCAAGGACCTTCATCTGTATATATAAAACAGTTCCGTGACTGACTGACTGACATACAACGCACAGACCAAACCGCTGGACCTAAAGGGGCTGAAATTTTGCATGGCGATTCTTCTTATGGTGTAGGGGTACATTAAGAAAGATTTTTGAAACATTCTTAGATTTTTTAAAATTAAATTTTTAACCTGCTTTAGTGACATTTTTAATTTTTTCATTTAAATAATAATTTGAGGGTTATGAAATTTATATCACGAGAAAGATCATAAAAATTCCTTTAAAATGAAATCTTTTTTTAATCTTTAACTCTATTTTCTGAGTTTTGGTGAATTTTTAAAGATTAATTTTTACAATTTAATTTATTAAATTCTGGTCACGTGATTTCTTTTTCTGGTACTTTAAATTAATTTATCGTCACGTGAATGATAACGAAATAGACAAAAAAAAATTTTTTTCTTGCTAATGCGGCAGACGATTGGACATTATCCAAAAAAATATTAAAATACAGTAAAAGATATGTTCCTCAAACTGTACTATATTAACTGTACTATATTCTTTAGTATGTTTTATTAGATTTAATTTGAATATTCTCTTCTACATTATTTTGTCTATTAAAATATCCATTACGATATTTTTATAAATATACTTTTTTGTTTCTTTTACATCAATTGCATACATTGATCGTTGTATTTATTATAAATATATTTATACATACTTTTGTCATTAATTGCATACATTGACCATTGTATTTAATTTGAATGTACTCCGTGGCGAAGTAAGGGTTTTTAGCTAGTAAAGAAATAAATTTACTTGTTGTTATTCACTTTTTAAGTGATCGTGACTTATACAAATTGTTACCGGAAACATCTATATCAACTTCTACATCATCTTTCTAAATAAAAGTAGAAAGTACAACAAACACCACGTATTAGTTTTGCAATTTATGTAGAAAATTGATAGAACCGAAGGGAAGGACCTTAATAAAAAAAAATCTACTTGTTATTATTTACTTTAATTAACCGTGACTTATACAATTTATTACGAGAAAAATCTATATCAACTTCTACATCATATTTCTAAATGAAAACAAATAGAAAGTAGTACAAGCGTTACGTATTAGTTGGACATTTTATCAAGTAAATTGATAGAACCGAAGGGAAGGAGCTCCATAAAGAAATAAATTATTCGTTGTTATTTACTTTAAGTAGTCGGGAATTACAAAAATTATTACAAGAAAAATCTATATCCATTTCTCCATTATTCTTTTAAATGAAAGAAATAGAAAGTCGTAGAAACGCCACGTATCAGACATTTTGTGTAATTTATTGATTAAATAAAAGGAAGACGTATAAATTATAACAAGAAAAATCTATATCAACTTCTACGTTATCTATCTAAATGAAAATCTAGTAAGTAGAAAAAACGTCATGTAGTAGTAAAACGTCGTCAACTTCTACGTTATCTATCTAAATGAAAATCTAGTAAGTAGTAAAAACGTCATGTAGTAGTAAAGCGTCATGTCAACTTCTACGTTATCTATCTAAATGAAAATTAAGTAAGTAGTAAAAACGTCATGTAGTAGTAAAACGTCATGTCAACTTCTACGTTATCTAAGTGAAAATCTAGTAAGTAGTAAAAACGTCATGTAGTAGTAAAACGCCATGCCAACTTCTACGTTATCTATCTAAATGAAAATCTAGTAAGTAGTAAAAACGTCATGTACTAGTCGGACTGCGATATTTGTGCAGTAAAATCTCTACATTTCTGTTAATTTAGTTTAGCCGTAGCTCATATAGGCTGTTACACCAAAAATTTACATCGCTTACGCAGCCATCTCTCTTAAAATAAGTTATAAAATAAAATTTAGATCATTAATTTCTGACTGAGAAATTAAATGTTTTCTACATATCGTTACTAGAGAACCAGTTCTTAGCTAATTTATGATTGTATACCTAAAGGATTTTGGATAAATTTATATTAAAGCATTATATTTCAACAATATACACATAATTAACCGAGCGTTATTTTATGTACTAAGTATTCATCTCTAAGTTATGAAAATATAATGTTGAAACTAAAAGTTTCAACATTATATTTTCAGGCAAATTATAATAAATAATACAAAAAGCTCTCCTTTCTGGAACACTGTATTTTATTATTATTTTTCAAGTTGCACCAAACGGGTTCCACAGATATTATATTTGGGAGTTGCAATTTAGAGTTTATGGCAATTGAACTCTTGTTAATATTATAAAAGAATAAAAATTAATAATATATCTTCTTGTAACGATCAACTTCAGTCAAAAGAACAAAAAACTAAGCCTTATTACAAAGATTTCATCATTTCTTCTTTGAGTATGCTAAATTCATTTCATTTCATAAAAAAATTAGTAGCTAGGTACTTTTAGGCAGAGACAGAACAACTATACACTGAGAATAAGAAAAAGCGAACGAAAGCTCCCCGCCCCCCTGAACTAGTGGCACAATAAACGTCAAATCATAAATAGCTTGGAAATTTCACTGTTAAAGTTTTAAAATGTAATGAGTTTATCTCAAAAGCTTAAAAAACTTGCATTTAAAAAACCTTGAAGCAACAGTTTGATAATGGAAAAAGCAATACACTGTATATATTTTGACATGGAAAGGGACAACGAAAACGTTGCCACTCTCAAGCCTTAAAGAAGAAAAGATGCGAAAAAAGTAAATGTACAAAAAAAGGACATATCCATTGATGAAAAAATAGAGACACGGAGAAAGGAGCCAAAAAAAGAAAAAGGACGAAGAGAAATAGCAAACAAATCCTAGCAAAAATAAAAGGAAAATAGTGAAAATAAATTCAAACTATAAAGTGAATAATATCAATAACATAAAAAAAATAAAAAAGAGAGAAATAAATAAAATAATTAAAAGAGCTAAGTAAAAATATTAAATATAATAATTGAATTAATTTTTTTTCTTTTTAATCAATGCGGAGGCACTTGTCGTGAAGACATTCGCCTATAACACACCACAGTTTTTCTGGCAATTTTAGTATTACGGGGGCACCATATAAGCGGTCCAGTATTACCTCCTATAAAGGAACGACACAAACGGAGGCATTTTAGTAGCGCGACGCTGGGATTCGATCCGAGCACCCTCAGCACCGAAAGCCAGTGCGCTGTACCACAGGGCTACCACAAGCTCTTTGAATTAATAAATAAGAGGATAAAAAAATGAAAAAAAGTTTCCAAGCAGACAGAACAGTCATTGTTTTCATTCTTTACGTTTCATTTTGCTGTACGTATTAAATACATTTTCCAAAGAAGTACTTTAGGATTCGCATAGGGACAGTAAATAATACGGTCCTTTAAAAAAATCTAAATATTGACTTCAATTCCCTTAATGCTGAAATCCCTGGAAATTTCTTGTGGAGCGTTATGAGTCGATCATACCTTTTTTCGGACCGCCCCTTTTTACATAAAAAATACACTTAAAATTGGGGTTGGTCTTATGGATCGAAGGTAACATTAAAATAACATTAATATTTTATTACAACTAGTATATATATTTATTATATATATATATATATATATATATATATTTATTATACATATTTATTAAATATTCCGAATTTTGACCTAGGAATAAAAGAATTAACCAACTATTCTATTTCCTTTACTGCACGTGCGAAACATCAAAGTTATTTTAGCCTTCTACCCACTAACAGGCGCGTGGAAATTTATCATACCTTCATATGGTCTATTATGCGTCTGTTTTTAACCAATTTTAGAATTCTAAACACCTAGCCCTCCCATAGTATAAAAAGGAGTTTCGCGCGCTCTCGCTCTCTCGTTCCGCTGTCCCTTGTCCGCGTACTGCTTCCGACTATATTATGATGCAAAGGTATTCGATACTCAAGCCTCGGCAGGTCCGGTGGCTAGCTTGTTTGCGTCTTATGGTCTAGTTACCTACTGTCAAGTTGCTTTGCCGAAATGTCTTGACGTGCGGTGTGCTGTCTTCGTTATTCGGTTTAAATAAAGTAGTTCACGGACTTTTGTGCTTCTCATAGCTGTTGTGCGTCCCTTCAGTGGTTCTTCGCGAGGAGGTTTTTCGCTGCGACCACGAGTACCTGTGTGTGAACCATCACCAGTACCGGTCTGCTAAATTTATTACATACATACATACATACATATATATATATATATATATATATATATATATATATATATATATATATATATATATATATATATATATATATATATATATATATATATATATATACAGGGTGTCCATAATTAAAGTCCCACTTTCATAAGGCTGCAAAAAAAAGAACCACTGGTCAGAATGACTTCAAATTTGAACTGAATATACTGGAAGATGGGGGAAACGATTATATGTATCAATAGATCGCGTTGTAAGTGGTTGGAACTTTTTTTATTATGCCAAATCGTTTCCCCCTTCTTCCAGTATATTCAGTTCAAATTTGAAGTCATTCTGACCAGTGGTTCTTTTCTTGCAGCCTTTTGAAAGTGGGGCTTTAATTATGGACACCCTGTATATATATTAATATTATTTAATATATATATATTATATATATTTTTTATCTTTATTAAGTAAGTAACTGAAAATATCTTTATATACCTAAAAAATACACAATATTCTTTCCTGAAAATTCTCTCATAAATTTAAGGTACGACTTATGGTCTGAAAAATACGGCAATACCTCATTTAGCAAATGTAATCAAAGAACAAACTAAAAATCTCACGCGGTCATCAATAAGTATAGAATCCCTCTAAAGTGGAAAAATATTTTCTCTTGATTGATTTAAAAGAAACCGTGGTACTAAAGCGAAAAAGACGTTGAGAGATTTTATGATTAAACAGAGGGAAAAAGTGTATTACTATCACATTATGAAAATAACATTGTTAACACATATATACACCCTTTAAAAAAACCAGAAATATTTTAAAAGTAATCAGGTTGGGACATGGTTTGTCATGATACAAAAGCAATATACAATATTTTATAATACTTCATGTTATTTCCTTGGTGTGGAAAGTGAATAACATTTCGTTGAAGCAGTTGCGAATTCCCTACGTAGAATTTCAGAGGAATGTACTGTATACTTCCATCATAAATTTATTCAAGAATAAAAAAAACGTGAAGACCAACAAGGGAGTGAAAGGAAAAGTACAATATAGCTTTCGGTGAGAAATCTGTAAATAAAATTACATACCCAAAGCAACAAAAGATTTGCATGAGATTTTTAGAAAAGATGCAATAATGCATTTCAGTCTTTCATATAATACACTAAAGAAAAAATATATAGTAGCAGCTCTACTGTCTGTTTAATAAAAAATGTTTCTGCCGCCCATCTTTAGACCTATTATTTGAATGAAAACAACTTTTTGCAATAAGCAAAGAACAAATAAACTAAGTCGAGACATCAGAAAATGCGGTATTTAAAGTTAACATTCTGCTTTTTTTTCCTTCGTTTGTTCAACACTTTAGTATTTCTGTTTCTGTAACTGAACGAAAAATATTCCTCTTATCTCACTATATGCACGAAAAATCATAACATCTAATTTAAAACCTCTAAGTTTGTTTCGGAATCATGTATGAAATATGCGATTAATTTTTGAAATTTACTAAATTTTTACGTCGGATTTGAAACCTTAACATTAAAACATTATTTTAATTCATTATATTACTTAATTATTAGTTCTTAATTCATTATTTTTCATTATTTTTAATTCATTATTTTTATTTGTTCTTTATTAAAAAATAAGGAACAAATAAACTACGTCGAGGACATCAGAAAATGTGGAATTTAAATTTAATATTCTGAATTTTACCTTCGTTTGTTCTCCAGTTTAGTATATCTTTTTCTGTAACTGAACTACAGATATTCCCCGTATATCACTATATTCACGAAAAAACATAGCACCCATCTTAAATCCTCTAAGGTTGTTTCGGAATCATGCATGAAATATGAGATTATTATTTTGGAAAATACTAAATATTTACTTTAAATTTGAATCCTTAACATTAAAACATTTTAATTTCTTATATTATTTTTTATTAGTCCTAATTCCGTATTTTTCATTATTTTATCCATTATTTGTTCCTTATTAAAAATACAGAACAAATAAACTACGTTGAAGAAATCAGAAAATGTGGTATTTAAATTTAATATTCTGCATTTTATCTTCGTTTGTTATCCAGTTTAGTATAACTTTTTCCGTAACTGAACTACAAATTCTCCCTGTATCTCACTATATTCACGAAAAAACATAGGACCCATCTTAAATCCTCTAAGGTTGTTTCAGAATCATGCATGAAATATGCATACACTAAATGTTTACGTTAAATTTGAAAACTTAACATTAAAACAATATTTTAAAAGCAGGGTTTTTACGAGATCAAGATCTGGCAATTTTGTTTCAACATCATTGTTTTCTGGTGTAAACTACCATAAAGATATTGTTCCTACATGGACTTTAATAACGGACATAAAATTCTGCTTTAGTTAAATTTTTACGTTAAATTTGAAACCTTAACTATAAAACAATATTTTAAAAGTAAGGTTTTTACGCAATCAGGAAATGGTAGCTTGTTGTTTCAATATAATTGTTTTCTAGTATGACCAGCCATAAAGATAGTGTACCTACACGGGCTTTAATGATTGACATGAAATGTTACTATAGTTAAATGATTGAAGCATAAAACTCGGAATTTCATAATACAGGGTGCGGAAAAAATAACGTTCTGATTTGGAACGCCAAAAACAAAAATACAAAGAAAGATAGAGAAAGAAAGCTTTTATACCTGAGAAAAATAAAATTAATTAATTAATTATTTTATTATTATTATTATTATTATTATTTATATATTTATTTATACCCTTGGAAGGTTCTTTCTGCCGTACCCTGCACATGTTTTCGTCCCACTCCCTACATTAAGATTTTGTACCTACTCGCAATTTAAACCTTGCGTCTAAAATTGCTCTGCAATAAAGGTTTAAACATCTCTAATAAATCTTTGTCTATTTCCTGTAAACAGGTTACTTCATAAAATGTTCAGAATAACAGCCTATTTGAATTCCCCTGAAATTTGCTCCTGTGCAAAACTCCATGATCCGGAACACAAGTTTCAAAGCTGTTAATCTCTCCCAGGCTAAAAGATTTTCGTGTCTAGGGAGCTTTTATAAAATAACCATCAATACGGGGAAGCATGCTGGGGGAAAGAAGAATTGTGTGCGTTTGTATTCAGCGATAAGTGAGAAGATTAAATATTATTCTAACAATATTTTTTTTAAAGGAAAGTAAGAAGCATGAGGGACGCCCCAGTTTCATCAGAGTATTTTCATTGTTTTTATATTCTCTCAAACTTGCAGAAAGTCAAAAGGTTTTACGCGAAGTTGCTGCTGCGATGTTCAGTATGGAGAAATATTAAATTCTTACATGCGCGCATGGTTTCTACTCGTTTTAATAAAGAAATAATTTGTATCTCAGCCGAAAAGTAGAATGATGTATGCCCATGAAATTTTACTATAAAATATGTAACTAACATTTTTTGAATTCCTTTCCTTGAAAAATGTTGTTTATCTTTAAACTATAAATAAGGCTTTTCAGAGGAGTTCATAACAGTGAAAAGTAACAGTATGTATTTGAACTTTAATTGCATACTTAGAATTTAATATTTAAAGCAAAATTCTTTATATGTTTTTGTATAGGTATATTACATATGCAGTTGATATTAATAACTTTAAGCTATGTAATAGATTTTAGAGTGGAAATGCACGAATATATACTCTTGGATTATTTGTACTTTTATTTATTAAATTTGGATTAAATTATAATGATAAATAACTCACAGTATATCTATAGTTAATTTTTATTATATATATATATATATATATATATATATATATATATATATATATATATAGAGAGAGAGAGAGAGAGAGAGAGAGAGGACTCCCACATAGATACATATTTACATGCACACACTCATATATATATATGTAGTAAATTTTAACCACCTCTAATCTATAATTGCCTATAATCCGAGTTCTTTCTCTCTGGGGTAACCTTTCGGTCCTTGACCCCTTTCCAATACCAACCTACCTCGCCAATTTCCGGCAACCCGTTTACAGCTACTTGTACGCTAGCCAGAAGAGAGCTGGATGTCACTTTGTAAAGTCATGTTATTGCTGGTATAAACTTCATTGTTAATAAATTTGAATCGTATTGTTTTCGGCCACGATGTGCGTGTGCTTATTTCAGGAGATGACCATTCGGGTCATTTCATATATATCTTACATCTTAATTCAGTCATGGTTTTTTCATTATAATATTATAGCCTTTCCGGGCTCGTCCGAGCACAAAGCTGAGATTTTGGAGTTACGTAGGCTCACATAAATGGTACTCCCATAATAAAGAAGCCAACAATTTCCCGGTGTGGATGGACGAATGTCGTAACCGACAAATTGTCTGCCACGTGTCCAGAAATAACATTGACGCGTCTGAGACGCACATAAGTTTACAAAAATGTAAAGTTTATATACTATTTTTAGGGGACATCGAAATTTATTTCTGTAAGTTATATGCTGTAAGTGTACAAAGACATTAGGCACATATGGCGTATACGAGACATATTTGTATGTCAAGGAATTATACATCTTTGAAGCTTTCGTTTTACACAGAAAGTGTTATTTTTAACAGAATAAAGCCTTAAATTGTAAATGGTTAGCTTCTGCAGTTCAGTGGTTGAACAGAGCGGGACAAGCTTAAAACCAATTACATATAACTTCCATATCCATAGAAAGACTTGAAGAAAGGGCTGTCGGATTTTACAGAAGTACCGTTATATTTCATCTCCGTCCGGCTAAAATAATGGGGATTTAGTACAAAACAGAGGATGCTTAACTTGCAGCCAATGCAATGATCGACTTTAAGTCTCTAGAAATTTTCTGCCATCGACTTTCATGGTTTGTAAAAACTCTTTGGTTGATAGAGAAAGAATACAAGCTTATATTTTTTCCTTGCAATGTACATTGAATTTCAAAAACAGTATAAACGTACGATGAAAAAATTTAATAAGAAAAATATTTTCTTGGCAGTATTTTTATTTCGATTTTTGCTATAAACTATGAGATTTTCGTGCCAGAAATACAATATCCGAAAATTTTTTTCTTTTACTTCATAATTTAAATTCAAAATTTGTTCTCGTAGAAAACTTTCAGAATTGAATAGTACTCCTTTTTAGAATCCTAAGCCTAACAACTTTACCTGAATACTTTATAAATTACATAATTTCATTCACAAATTTAACGTCCTGAATTCTGTATATACTTTACTTAACTACTGAAAGTAGAACGATAAACTGCAAAAATATTTTGCCCAAACGAAACATGTTTTAAAAATATTGTAAGTCATTTAATGTCGACCTTAAACTGATAATATAAAATTCTTATACAGGTACCATACACCTAATAACCTGTCGTTTTTAACCAATTGACCATTCCTGGTTCACAATATTAAAACGTTGTGATATCCTTAATATTTTAAATATTCCAGCATTTATATATTTAAGACGTTTATATTTGTTACGTCTAAATGAAGTTAAAGTTGAACGAAAAGTTCCTCATTTATCTCAGATGAGAGCTTTCCGTTTGGGATAAACATTAATACTAGCAGAAAATCAAAAAGTTCCATGATTTCGATAAGTTGTGCTTTAGTTTAATGTTTATATAAACTCCCCTTAAAACTTCATGAGTGATGAATTAAGATTTCAATTTTGGTTTTTGAATGTACTTCATTTTGTAGTCCTAATACTTTGCTTTTAGTGCATTCTTTAGTTAAAATTTCACATTATCTGGAAGTTTAATTTTTTTTGTCACACTCATACCAATGCATACTATAATCCTTAAAATGATTTGTGATATTGTATAATTAAGTTCATGGATGGACATTTACATACGCAAAATTTCTATAATCTTCGAATGCCTATATTTCTCTTCCGTTATAAAACTCTACATATTAATGAAACACTAGATAATAGTAAACTTGCTTGGTAACCAAATATCAAGATTTGAATCTAATTTTGAATAATCTTCCAAAATAAAGGTTTATTTCGAGATAACTGAATTTAATATAGTGAATATTTTAATGTATTTGTGTTATTGATAACGTAAGAATGAAAATAAGAGTGAAATGATTAGAGAAAAAAATTTCTCTGTTTTAAAGAAAAAGTGCATTTGCTTACATTTTGAAGAATTTATCAGGATAAAAAAATATTCAGATACTTTTCATTAATGTTTTTATATAAAAGCCACATTTATATAAAATAGTTTCAGTGAAAAAAATCCTTTTCAGACGACAGATGGTGATAGTTAAATACAAAACGAACTTAGATTTCCTCTAAACTTAAATCGGAATTTGAAATATGATTGATTATGGCTGTATTTCTGAAGAACTTTTGTTCCTGTTTTTTTCAATTTTGGGCGCAATGTTTTGCCAAATCTGGCAAAATCTAAATTATGTTTATATTCAAGGCTATATCAATAGACAACATCATTTTGTTATTTATTCTGCAACAAATCGAAAACCTAAAATTTCGCTAATCAAAAAAACAGCCTTCCGATTTTAGCGATGCTTGATTTATTCTTATTTGTTAGATACCACTTCTTTACGGAAAGCCGTACAACGAATAAAACCGAAGAGTGACTGAAATAGAAAAAAAACATTAAAATTTAACTAATCAGCAAACCCGAAGCGTAACAGAACTTTCAAATAATTGTGAGTATATTTTTTTACTGTGAAATATCGCCAAGAAGAGCTTTAAAAACCTTTGAGTTAGAAATTATCTAACATAAAAAATGTGTTTCAAGTCTTTTAACAACTCCATTATACCGATATTCAAAGGTATTCTTAATCTAAATTGTACGCACGTAACCTTTTACAGAATTAAATGTCTAGGAGTTTACAGTTGGAGGAATTCCACAAACTTAAAAGGGGTCGCGATAATTCATCTTCATTTCGCGGTTTAACGCAAGTAAACAATTTAAGAACTTTTATTTTAATACTGCCGGAATTACTGCAAAACAAATCCGAACTCAAACCCCAAGAAAATGTTAGTCAGACCCCAAGAAATGTTAAATCAGAATTCTTGACAAAAGTGATCGTTAAAGAATATCTGCCAAATGAAATGTTATGTCCACACGCCACATCACTTCCTTATATGATTGAAAAGAGCAGTTGCTGCAGGGGATTATAAGACGGGGGCTTGAGGTAATAAGCCTGCTATAACCTCTGCATTTTAATGCCGGCGTGTTTTATCAGCGCAAACCTGGTTAATGGCCGTCAAGTAGCATAATGCCAATGGTTCATTACTCCGCGGTGCATTATAGCTACCACAGAGGAATACCGTGAATAATGTAGCATAGACACGGAATTTACCCAAATGAAGCTAGGTCATTAACCTCTTGCCTAAGGAGGTAATTCGTCATAAATTATGTCGCTGATAGAAGAGCGAAAATTTTCTTTTGTAAACAATATTTGATAAAAAATGCGTTCAAAAAAGAAAAAACATTACCTTATTTATTAATTTTTCCCCCATTAATTGAATGATTATCATTTTTGTTGGAACTGAATTAATACAAGGTTGTCCGGGCTAAATGTATCCAAAAGTTATGGCTTATTTTTACGGAACTACTCATTAGAATTGAAACAAAAACTATTTAAATAGAAAGAATATCTCACCAAGTTTTAATATCAATCATAGATTTCAAACATAGTATCATAGATTTCGATGTGTGCACCTTTTGTAGCACGACAAACGTCTAAATGGTAATCCAGTTCTCTCCAAGTGTTTCGTAGCATATTTACACGAATTGCTTGAATGATACGCTTCTTCAACTCATCCACAGTTTCAATTTTTTGTTTATACACAATGGATTTAATGAACCCCAAAACAAAAAAGTCTAAATAACTCCTGATATGCTACGAAACAATTGGAGAGAACTGGATTATCATTTAGACGTTTGTCGTGTTACAAAAGGTGCACACATCGAAATCTATGATACTACGATATAGATCTATGATTGATATTAAAATTTGGTGAGATGTTCTTTCTATTTAAATAAATATTTTTAAATTCTAATGGGTAGTTAAGTAAAAATTTGTCATAACTCTTCGATACCTTTAGCCCGGATACTGTATATAGCTGCTATATAGGTTGATGGGAAAATTCTTTTAATCAGTAGAATTAAAAAAAAAATTCTTGTACAGGATTTGGGCATATTTAATAATTATAGAGGTTATTTATATATTTTCAGAAAGATTTTGATTAAAAATAACATATATTAAACAATCCAACAGAATATATTTGGCAACAGATTGTTATATGAAAGTTTAAGAGTCTCCCACCTAGTTATTATGTACTTGATGGTTTAAAATGGATGCAAATAAATAGCTTTCGGACTGAGGCTGATGTTTTTGAGTCTTCCTATCTATCTTCTTATTCTGTAACCAAAAAATGGTGCTATTTCTAAAATTTCAAACATTTTTGAACGCAAAATAGGCAATATTACCAGTAACAAAAAATTATTATTTCTTTTAACCAAAGAACCAGTTCCAGTTCAACTTTGGATAACATTTTACACTCAGCGTACTCAAGTAATTAAACTTCCTTAAAGTTATAGATTGTTAGCTTATCTTGTCGGCCATTCACTCTTTTATGACTACGTAATTGGACATATTCTGATAAAATGATTTATAAATGCCATTAAATGGCCAGGTGTTTGCATTAATGGTTTTTGAAACTAAGAGCCAGTGATAAATTTAATAATTGCTTGCATTTTCCTTTGGTAAATCGTAATAAAAGACATAAGGTATAAGAATCCAACAAATTTGAAATATTTAAAACAATTAAATGACGCTTGTTAAATATATAAGCTCTGTAAAAGGATGATATCGGCAAGTGGTTTAACAAAACGTCCCTGCGCGAAGTTCCAGTTTATTTGTAGTGTATAATTTTCTATTTAATGTGTTGCAATTAAGGAAAATTTGATAAATGAGTAAATGTTGGGAAATATTTTTGTCACAGTGACGACCGAATAAATTCACTGATTTGTACTGGTTTCTCACAACAAAAGGTAAAGGATGGGTGATTGGAAAAAACTTTAACATGGCTTTCAGACGAGTCATCACCTTTACACAAGTAGAAAAGCTAGAATTTTCGCTATTTGTTCGAACTTCTGTAACTTTTTTTGTTATTGTCTCTTATACATGAATATTTCAGTATTACTTCTCTAAACATTATGAATTCCGTTACATGAATTAATTTTATTACAAGTAAATAAGAATTTTATATACGAAGTAAGAAATGAGTGGATTTCCGCAGACTTACACTTGTAGACACACTTGCAGACTTACGCTTACTGTTTTTTTTTTTTAAGGGAACATGTTCGCAGACTTACAACAACACTAATAAATTTTCAATAATAACTTTTACATTTTTATGATGTAAAAACAATAGGTATCTACACCTATTTAAATCTTCAAACAACAAAAAATATTTACTCCAGGACAATCAGAATTAAAAAAACTGAAAAAGGCCATAATTTAAGAACAATTACCTGCAATACTTAGAGAGCATATGTATACACTTATCCTGAAAATTTGAAAGTAATACCTTCTGTAGTTTCTTTTATACAGTGCGCGCAAGCATGGAAATCCTCACTACGAGAAAAAAAAGTTCCCACACTGGTAATGTTTACATCGGAACAACCAGTTTCATGTCATAGTTTTGAATGTTATAATTCGAATATTTTAACGCGGTTTGTTCAAAATTATTCAGAAATGTTCAAATGTTCTAAAAATGAAAAAAAAAATTCGAGTTTTGGAAGATTTAAAGGGGATGACTCCCCTTCAGAGAGAAATAATCAGTACATTTTTTCGGAGAGCATCATTTTCTTCGCTCAATTTTTGTCTGGGCTGCTATAATTTATTTATTTATTTGTTTTTCCAATGCGTTAGGACTTTGTCCGATAGACATTCGCCTGTCGTATTCACCACAGTTCATGCTGACCATTGCTATATTTTATGCAAAAGAACGTCTGATAGTTCCGAGGAATTGCTTTTTGACTGCACATTTTATTTATAACAAATAGCAGTCAGTGAAATATTCATGTATTAACACTATCATTGCATAAAACGAATTTATCCCAAACCCAAGTATTGAATGTTTAACCATCTTGTAACTTACCACTTGCTTATTCATCGGTTTTTTTAAGGGAACTTTTGGAGTACTTTTAGCGATCTAGTTCATATTTCATTGTAACTACTGTTTTATCCCCATATCGGAAATCTATGTCTACAAACAAATTGCGGATATTTTGCCTTGGATCTGTATAAATATGTGAATACCATATCTGGAGATACAAAATCCATTTCAAACAAAGCTCGTAAGACTTTAAAATGTAAAACTTTAATCTCCTATGCATCTGCGCATAAGATATGCTTTGCAAACATGCTCTTTCTCTACAAGGCCGATACTTTAGCACATTGTTGACCGGTACTGAGTAAACTCGAGTTTTTACACGCAAGTGAAGAAGGCAATTTAAAATAATAGAAAGTCATATTTGAGAAATTTTTGATCAACTGAACATTGCTTTACTTCAAAACTACCTTTACTATGAACTGTATTTTATTATTTAAACTGTCCATCTCAGACCCCCCATACAAAGGAAAAATATTTCAGAAAATAAAAATTCCGCACTTTGCGCCAAAACTTTAGTCTTTGCCGGGATCTTGCGTATATATACAGAGGCTGTTCGCACATTTTTTAAACGATTTTAGTAAGCGGCAATAAAAAATCATTTACTGCAAAAGAAATAATTGCAATTGTACTGTTTTTAAATGTCAAAATTATCGTCTGCGGCTTGAAAGTTTTGTTTTTATTCAAAATGGCGTTTTTAACAAAGCAGTGGTTCGAAGGCTACATTTATGCTCTTTCCGAAGAGAAATATCCATACTCCGTTATCCAAAAACGATGTGAGAGTCATGGTTTTGTGATATCTAAAGCGTCGATAGGTAATATCGTCAACAAGAAAGGAAAAAACGTCAAATTGGAGTCTCAAGTGGGACAAAAATTCCAAACAAGTATCCAAGAATAAACGGACTTCTTCCACTATTGTAAAGGTAAGTTGTTTAATTTTAAAAGAAAATCCCCCTAGTCAAAGGACAGTTGCAAAATCATTAAAATGGTCGATGTCCACTGTAAACAAAATGATAAACTTTGATTTAAATCTTAAGAAAGTGAAAAAACGCAATGTGCATCGTCTTCTTCCAAATCATATCGGTGAACGCAGGACACGCTGCAGAATTCTATATGAGTAACACTTATCCAAAGAAAAATGGAAAACAATTGTCACAATAGATGAATCATGGGTGTATTTAAATGATTGCAACAAAAAAAGAGCCAATTATTATCATAAAAGGGGAGAAAAAAAATTTAAGTACATGGTTCAAAGAATCGAAAGAAAGTTTTTTCTCAGGGATTCATGATTGTTGCTGGTTTTTCTTATAATGGCAAGTTAAAAATAAAGAGAGTGGAAAAAAATGTCAAGATTAACTCCAAATACTATCAGGAACATATTTTATCGCCAATTTTTCTCAATGAAATACCATCGCTTTACCCACAGTGCCATCAATCTGTGAGATTCCATCAAGACAAAGCTAGCAGTCACACATCAAAATCCACTGTAAATTTCCTAAAAGAAATGGAACAAAAAACTGGTATCAAGGCCATACCCTTCACTGATATCCCTATTAAATCTCCCGATGTATCACCTATGGATTTTTGTGCTTTCGGACTTTTAAAATCTGCATTATCCAAACGTCGTCCCAAAACCCTTACAGGACTTTGGAAAGCTGTTCAGGAGGAATGGGATAGAATACCTCTTCTGACACTTCAAAAGGCATTATTATCCTGGAAATTGCGGTGTCGAAAGATAGTTCAGAATAAATGATGTCAAATAGAACATTTAAAATACAAGAATTTTATGTAATTTAGTTTTGTGAATACAATATACATCGTCTAAAAATGTGTGAACAGCCTCTGTATATATATATTAATCTAAAATTACTCAGTTCTGTCAAAATATTATTAAATCCCCGTAAGTATGACGCAAAATTCTGGCGGTGTCAATAACATTGTGGTAGCATAACAGGTCTATTAGAAATGCAATACCTATAATTTACAAGGAATCTTAAAATGGATCGACGCTCGAACAGGTTGTATGAGGAAAGATACCCATCACAACGGTTTTTTTGCAGTTGTTGTAGTTCCCTAAGTTTTCTTTTTTTTCTTTTTCCTTTTTTTTTTAACTAAAGGGGCAGGCACTTGTCGACATTCTTGCATTCCACACCATGAATTTGGCTGGCTTCCTTATTATGGGAGCACCCTATAGATGAGCTATCATCATTTCCTATGACGGGATGGTACAAGATCATACAAGCCTTAATCGGGATTCAAACCCGAGCCCATTCCGTGCAAGATCGCGATGATAAACACTTTACTAAGTGGGTTCTTTTCTAAGCCGGATATGATCACGTTAAATCCGTAGACCAGAAAGTCTTTCTATGAGGTTAGTGTTTGGAGAAGGTAGATTCCGCCTCCCAGATGTTGCACCTGAGGTTGGGGGACCCGGGAAAAATTGTGGAGGGACCTAACCAAGTCCGACTCTGACCCTTGTGGTGCCATCTCAAACCAGAGCCGCACTTCTGAGCCAGCAAAGCCTATATGAACGTGGTCTGGAACTTTCGGTCAGGGGGTATTAGGAACAACTAAGTGGGTGGATGTAATGTTATTTTAGTTGCCTGTCATCCGTTTAAAATAGATTTTTACAAGTCTAATTGTAGTAATAAGACATCTCTACAGTGATTTTCGGCATAAAAAAATTCCACGTGACACGGATGTAATCTTCTTCTGGCTGCAGTATTAGCATTCTATTACAGTTAGTAAATGAGAGTCCCGTTTTGAGATTTGCCTTTTTCAAAGGCTGATCTCCATATTCACATCTTTCTCCGTCAAAATGGGCCAAGAAAATTGAAGGAGCACAATTTCTTACTCTAGCATTTTTCTGTGATGAAGGAGGTGATATCCTGGACGATTTTGGTATTGCTATTTTCAACAGCCTCAAGGGCAGATTTAGTTATCACAAACAGATGGCAGAAAATTTTATTAGGGGTAGAGAAGTAAATATTAAGTATTTTTCAATAGCGTCTAGTTCATCTACTGATGTCACATGATTTATTTGATATCAGATAAATGCAAAAATTGTTTGTTGATGACAATAAATGTAAATCAGTTTATGTTATATCTAAATAAAGGACAACTTATCAAAAAAAATACTTAAGATTAAAAAAGAAAACACTTTTTTAGCGGTTATTAAATTTTATATTTGTTTATTCCTATTTAGATTTTATTCTCATGTAATTGTTGCAACTTAAAATTCCTTTTAATCATTCATAGTTACGTGGTCCCGATAATATCGTATACTTGACACTCAGAAATATATAAAAATAAGTACAGATATATAAATAAAGATAAATACATTGTTACATACATTTATATGCATGGATAGTTTTATGTATAACTATATACATAAATAGATATACATGTATAGACAGAAATCCTATATTATTCAAAGGTATTCAGAAACGACATAAAATTTGGTTAATTTTAATTTACTAACGTGTGTGAAAATACCTTGCGGCTTTTGGAATTCAATATGTAAATCTTAGAAATTTGATAGCGATTTTCACATCAATATAGTCACAGGATAACTCTCAATATAATATAAACTTTTAAAATTTTCATTTAAAATAGGATTTAGCTCCAGAAGTCCAACTCTGTTACTGAAGCATAAAAGAGTATTTAAATTACATTCTAAAAATATGATGCTATTCTGAAAATATCAATATAGAGATATATACTTGATTTTCAAAAATACTTGATTTTTTAAGAAGTTAGGAAAAATATTCATTTAAATAAAAATTTTTAAATGGAAATAATCTGAAATTAGGTGGAAAATTTTAGGAAAAAAAATTGAAAAATTTTGTTAATGAATTTATTCATGTGATACTTCTAAGGCTTTACTTTCTGTTTATTAGATTCGAACTTTTATGGTTTGACTTCATCTTTATTTTAACCTTTAAAGTTGATAATAAATGTACTGAGTTATTTAATTTTTAATCTTAAAACTTAGGAATTTCAAAACCCTTTAGAATTTTAATTTTAAAGTTGTCCGTTTTATTTTTTTCCCATAGAAATAATTTGTTTTTCCATTCATAATATTGCTTCGATTTAAGCAAAGGTGGGGGGGAATCCTTTACAAACTTTAATTATGTGACTAATCAGTTCTTTAGAAATAAACTTTGCAAGATTAAAGTATTATTTTTAGTGTCTTTGAAAACAAATAACGCAATCTTTTTCTCCCCCTGTTCATATATGATAAAGTTATGTTAAAATGTTGAAAAATATCTTTAATTTTTGAAGCTTTATGTATTCGTATTTATAAAAGATACGATCTTAAGAAACTTCAGTTGTCCCAATACTTAAAAGTCCAATATTGTAAAATACTAGATATGTTTATATATTAATTCTATGTCGGGTTAGTGAAACTTTTTAACGCCAGAGAGTAATGTCTGTTTTTAAAGTTTTTAACGTAAATCAATTTTTGGCCTTAGATAATTTTTTTTCTAACGTAGTAGATATTTAGTCCTGAGGACATTGAACCCACGAAATCGCAAATTCGTTGTCTACTTTATTATGTGAGCACTATAGAGGTAAGAAAACATTGCTCCATATGAGAGGACAGCATGGGAATGTCCATGCCTAATACGGTATTCGAATCCTTGCCCCCTCCTCTACGCTATCCACTATACCACCGATTCTTACATTTGTTGTGTCGTGGTTCCCTTTGATAATACGGTGAAAACCATGGACCTCTCCTCCTGATAATCACAGAGCGTGAAGACTCAAATGAATGAGGATTTAAATTAATCAGTTTTGTAAACTTAAAAAGAAACATATACAGACTCCCCTATAATATCTTTTCATGAGCATAGAATTACAGTATTAAAATATTCGAGAAAATGGTCACTCATCTATCACTTAATCATTTAATTACAGAAAAATTAACACGAAAATTTATGAGAGATAATAGTCACAGTTTCGCTTTACTGAACCCTTTACCAAATGACTACTGCGCATTTCTACATCTGCACATTTGTACATCTGCTTGAATTCCTATTCAAAGGCTACCACGTCAGTTTTATTTAATTTTCAAATATATAAATTTTTAACGCATGTATCCATTTTAGTTTCAAATAAAATGTCTCGAAATTTGTGTTTTGCCACTTAAACAAATATCTGGACTAGAATTGTCCTCCAAGTCGGCGGACCCCCTGACATTTATCCCCAAATCCCTTAGGGGTTCATACACTACAGGTTATAAAACCAAGCACTATTCACCATGGGCGACAGAAATAAGTATGAAAGTAAAAAAAGAAAATTTACATTATTATAGTTTAAAAATGGTCTCTTAATTGATTAGAAAGTCATTCCGACATAATTACATACTCAAAGAAAATAGAAAAGAATGCACGCAGATGTCCTCGGGGAAGGGGTATGCAACGAAAATAAAAATAAAAATTCTAAGCAAGTGTTCAAATTTAGCTACTATTGTTTTTTATATTGTCTTTAAATATGCTGATTTTTCGTTAACGAATCTTACGTAAGTTTATTCTTCCACAAAACATCTTTACTACAGCGTTGCTTAGAGCATTGACCCATTACTTTATTTTTTAATAACGATCGGAAGGAACAATAGGCAGTAAAAAGTTAAGTATCCATGAATTTGTTATAGTTTTTTTAAAGGAGATAATTTTTAAAACTAGAGTACGAGAATTCAGATTTTAGATTTCGACTCCTTTGCTCCTTTTCAGGTCATATAAATGCGGTAGCCATAACTTTAATATTGTTAGTTATGTAGTTAGGCAGATTGGTCAGGTTTCTCTGAACCATTTGAATGAAATAAGGGGATAAAAAATTACAATAATTCAAAGAATCGCGAAACAAACTAATTTATAGACAGTAAAAAAATCAAGGGTAAAATGTCCTACAGGGGGTAAAATTTAAATAAAAACTAGAAAAACGAATAAAAATATTCTCTCATTTCCAGATTTTATTGATATTAAACTTTTGATACTCAATTGTAATATATTTCACGGCCTGGATTTGTCTTATTAATTCAGATCTATGAAATTATAAGATAGGGCAATGTTTTTCAATTAGTGAATACTTTAACACGAAGAAAACCCTCAAAGTTGAAAGTCTATTGCGAAAAGAATAATCTACTGTAGCAGTCGGATCATCACTGCTATCTTTCAGCTAGAATAGGAGTGCATGGAACATGTTTTTGCGATGGCTTTCCAATCAAAACATTTTTGTGGTAACCACTTTTTTTTTCGTGGTAAGGGACGCAAATGTCGTGATAAACAAAGAATAAGTAACCAAGATCGTGTTAACCAAAGTATTTTTCATCATTGATATTAATTTTTTTATAATAATAATTATAATAATGATAATGATAATAATTACCTTCATTATTATTATTGTTGTTTTTATTATTTTTATTTATTATTAATTATTGTTATTTCCGCCTTATCACACACTTTTGCACAACAAAAGATAGCTTTGTCATTCACGATATTTAATTATTTGCGTGAAACATTTTCGTTCCGTAACGACTTCGATGAAAAAATTCTAACAAAAACACGCTCCATTCTTCTTTTATTCTCAGGATATTTATCATGAAATGACATGCAAGTGAAATGTATTTTGACATTTACTAATATAAGGCTTGAATGCAGTAAACTACAACACAGATTAAATGTATTACTACGTAAAAAAATCGAAACTGAAGTAGCCTAATGAAACAAGGATTGCTTGTAGCAAAGACACAATATTACAAATAACCTTATTTGAGGAGAATGCAACAGTTCTAGAGGGTATCTAAAATGTACATATTTTATAAGAAAGTGTGAGTGACTTCAGGGTGAATGACCTTCTTTTCTTTCCTCTTCAGAAAATTTAACAACGGAAAAAACAAATCTGAATGGTCCGGAGTGTTAAATTATTCATGTACTGTATACTTATAGGAACTTTCATGTTTTATTACGAAGTGAAGGTATAATTATTCTTGTATATTCTAACGATTAATATCGCGTTCTTCAAATTACTATAAAAATCACCATTAATAATATATCTCCTAATATTACAGACCGTGATACAATGGATATTGAGGTTTTCAAATGACTATTCAACCAGAAAAGACAATTGAAAGGTTCGTTAGTTTCAAAAGTTTTATAAAATATTTCATATCTTAAGCTGAAAGGGGGCAGTGTTGCCCTTTTCCCTTATTTATTACGATAATCTGGCGGTTAAACCTTGTATTTTCCCCCCAAAAAAACCAAGGCAAAACATAAAATTACGCATTCCAAGTTATGCCTCCAACACTAAGAATGAAAACAATCCATTTTCAGGCAATATGTTACTTGAATCCTGCTAAGACGCATGAGAAACTTTTATTTATCACTTAGAGTTCCATTAAATTCAGCTTAATGTGGCGTATATCAAGAGTTTCAATCAAATTCTGATTAAATTTTTTTCCTGTAAACTTTCACTAGTGGTACTCTGTGTATTTAATTTGTATAATTTTTCTGATATTAATATTGCTTTATTGAAAAATATGTATCGGTATAATAGATATGGTAGTTGAGTAATAAATATTATTTCATCCTCTTGCCATCATACAAAACCTTTAAGAATTTGCATCACGCCATTTGGTAACATATGTTGATATTTTTGAATTGTCATGTTTAATAAAAATGTACATCTTCAGCGTACAAGTAAACTAGGTTTTGTCCTTGTTATGGGCTCCTCAACATGGCAGAACCGATCACTACGGTGGGGGGAGGGAGGCCCCCCAGTAATGAAATAAGGGGATAAAAAATTATAATAGTTCAAAGAACCCCGAAACAAATTAATTTATAGATTGTGAAAAAGTCAAGGATACAACGTGGGTGCGTTCAAGATCATGGGTAAAATTTAAAAAACGAAAATAAGAATAGAAAAAAAATATTACATGTCCTCTCGAAATTTCACAGATACTGAACTATTGATACTCTATTTTAATATATTTCAAATACTGACTATCATTTTAATATATTTCGCGGACTCATAGGTTCTGTCCTACTCCGGAGCTTATAATTCTGTGCAAAGGGTGTTAAGTCCAAAATGAGCAAAAATGAGCTATCAAACCTTGCATGTTTGAAAAATCAAGAGCTACTGCAGGTTACAGAAAGCTAAGTCCAATTCTACTGCTAAATATTTTTATTCATCAGTGAAAATTTGTGATATGTGAAACAAAACACAATCATGTTTATGCTAAAGGGGTTATGTCCCAATCAAAGACTTAACACTCTTTACTCGACAAAAATAAAATTTGAAAATTTATTTAAAAAAAGTATTAAAAATTAAACTCAAACAAACTGACTTTACAAAAGCCTTTTTTTCAATCCCGTTTTTTCAAAACTACGATTTTGGACTTGACACTCTTTACACTGCAAACACAGAATTATCCTAGGTCCAAGGCTTGTATTCTTGAGTTGTCTATTTTTATTCTAAGCGCAGACTTCCAGGGCAGGTTGCTTCCTTGTTTGATTTCTGGAGGAACCGAGATATTTTAAGGGGAACGATTCTTTGACTGAGATTGTCTGGCAAGGTTCACATTCAACTATACAACACTACCTGATATACCTTACCAACAAAATGATATAACCCAATGTTATCGACTTTCTAAAGAGATGTTCAATATTAAACAGTTGCCTTAAAGAAGTGGCTTGTGGCACTTTGATGAGAACCAGCTTTGAATTCAGAAAAGCATAGCACTTATGCATGGTATGTCTTTTATCAGCGATGTTTAGTGTTTTAAGTTTAAAGTACCTGTTACTCTTTTTTTTACTTAACAACTATTTTACCATCAAACTCCATGTTAATTTTGACATGGGAAGTTAAAATTTTTACAGAATGAAAATGAAAAATTTAAAACATTTCAGGGCATTAATTTATAGTTAGTAACAGTCTAGAATATGAAACAAAATTATAATTTTTTTTTCAAATTCAAGTGTCCTTAATTTTCTATCAAGAGTTTTTGCAAAAGTCTTTAAAAGATAAAGCAAGAAGTAAGGAAGCAGTATTTATTAAAAGATAGTTATAAAAATTTCAAATGATCCCTCAGTATCCTTCTTTACCGTTTAAAACATTTAAATCATCTGATATTAAAGAAAATAGCATTACTAAATACAAGAAATGTGGTATCTTTTATGGATAACACCTTGTCTAACGCTTCCATTTTTCTCTTTCTTAAATTTAAAATTTCAATGTTGTACAGATTTCTGAAAGAAATTTAAAGAGTTTCTAATCCACTAAAGGCAATTCGTCAGTCATTGCGTGCCCCCTGCAAAACTGATTTTTTTACTTTGTGATACAAAATGGAAATTTTATCTTACATCTCTCAAATTTGGTACTATTTCTAAAATTATTTTTCTAAAAGTAAAAATTCTTTTTAAAGCTACGTTACTTTATCAAAGTGCGTCACTTGACATTAAATGAGGAACATATTGATCCAGTAAATGTACAGTGTACTGATCTGAAGGTAAGGAGTGATTAAAATTTGGCTTTTCAGATACATTAAATAAGACTTTTAGTGATCTGAAAGGTAGATACATATATAACGCAGTTTTCCGAATAAGAGTAGTTAAACGAGTCGCCTGTTTTTTTCTGTGTCCCATATTAATTCATACTCATTGATTCAAAACAAAATATTAAGAGTTTTGGCGAAATATTCGGTCATACATTTATTAAGGGATAATGCAGAAGATTATACTTTGAAGTCAAGAAAAGCGTAAGCCATACGGGATGTAGAAGATCACAAAATAAAAGGATTCTAGAAAAATACTTCTTGTTTTAAGAATTACTGTATGGCTTAACATTTGCTTTTATTTTTAATGCCCCCATGCTAGAATTTATTCCATATCAGGTCCAAATAGGCTATTGGGTTGAGGGGTACGCCTCCAGTTTATAATGGCACCACAAGGGTCGGAGTTCGATTTAGCCAGGTGCCACCTCAATTTGGATCGGGAGGATTGTACCCTCTCCTACCTTCTCTGACCTCATAGAGGGACTGTCAGGTCTATAGATTTAACGTTCCCATACCCGGCCTAGACACGGAGGTATTTAATGGCACTTGTCGGGATTCCTTCCGAGCACCCTCAGCACCGAAAGCCGACGCGCTACCACTAGGCTATCTCGAGCCCCTGGCTCAACACAGTACTATTCAACACATGAATGCGTAATGCGAAGTATCTTAGTAACTGCGAAACCGAATTCCAGTGCCCCTTGTCATTCGACCATCCTTCCTTCTCTCTCTCTAAGGCAGTGATTCCCAACCTTTTTATAATTGAGTACCACCAGAGAACATTGTAGGGTCGTGGCGTACCATTAGTTATGTTATAACGTTTTGAAGAGGGATCAAATAAATTCTATAAACATATGAATAACGTTACAAAATTTATTTAGGTATAAATAAGACAAAATGAAGAAAATAAATTCATAAAACTAGAAAAAGCCGTTTATGTGTGGTTGTCATTAACAAAAGGCAGCTACCAACGCTAGGATGTCTCTATCAAGAGGCTCAATCAGAAACTTGCTGGTGCGTATTCTTATTAGAGCTCCTATGCCAGGTTCAGTAGTGCTTAAGTCAACAAGTCAGGTTCAATAGTGCTTAATCTTCTCATTTCTCAAGCTCATTTCTCAAGTCATTTCTCTCAAGTCATTTCTCAAGCTCAGTCTATTCCTGTACTTCTCACATACAATAGCTCTAAAAACCCACGTTCACATAAATACGTTGTTATCAATGGAATTAAAAATTTTAGAAACATCCTGCGTACCAATAGATGGGAACCACTGTTGTAAGGTACGGAGACAATAAACGAACAATGAAATAAACCGAACGAGATACTTAATTATTGTTAGTTAATAAATAACAAAATTACAATTAGTCACTTCCAAATTTATGATTTCGAAGCAAAATCCCAAACACAGTGCCGCATAACTAACGAAAACTGTAGGGTGTATTCCGAGGCATGCAGCCAAGCTTCGTCAATCACAGAAGCTATGGCAAAGAATCATTCTAGCAACTGTTCCTCAAACAGCGAACACTTATCTCGTGATATTTCTTTGTCAGTTAGCCACTATTGAAGTATTTACTGATCGGGCCAAAATCTACCAAAAACTTCTCGAGGGGTAAATAAATTGATAATGGTTCGTAGAAGATAGACAAGAAGGGGAATTTAAACTAGTAAAGTATTACATAAATACGAAAAAGAACTAATAAGTTTTTTTTTTCAAGTTCATACTGTGAAGTATTCTTTCGCGTTTTATCTGCACTAACTGAGAAGTGATATTTTACTGTTATTGCATCAGTAATTTTTTCTAAGAGAAGTTGAAAAATTTGTTAATCAAGTGAAACACAAAGCAAGAAGAAAACAATGGTAACTAAAAACCAGTGACAAAGAAATTAGATTATCTACCACTGCAATGTCCATTAATAGTTTTTATAAATTTAAAAGTTTTTCTGTTCTAAAAATCCACAAAATATTAATGTGCGAAATAGTAAGTGCACTAAATTTGTAAGCCATACTAAAAGAAGCCAAAATATTTTAATAATCGACCCACTAGAGAGTATACTATAAAGTAAATCCCATAGAGTATTTATTATATCTCAACAAATATTTTATTAATTCATCATAACTATGAAACTATTTCAAATAATTATCATCATAAGGTTTGTGATATATTTATACAAAAGAGAAAGAAATGTTTATATTCATTGCAACTTATCAGTGTAAATATACGCCTTCTGAAAGTTAATATTTATATCACCAAAGCGGTTTTCTCTCAGATATACGTTTATAATTTATGCAGATTTCTCTTATCCCGATATATTTGACTAAATCAATCAATCAAATGAAACAAAATATAACAAACATGATGATTTTGTTACATAATCGAGTACATAAATATCAATATTTTCAAATTTAACTGTCTTAGAAGATAAGTGTGTAATAAGTTTATAAATTAGTTTGGTATTAATTAAGGAAAAAAAAACTGTTAAATTTTCTTTCATGCATTTTCTGGGACAAATCGCAATTTCACATAACTTCGCTTCTTTACATCAGTTGAAAAATTTCGATTTGCACCTTTTACCTTTTTGGATATAATGCTGAATTTTCATGTCCAGAAATTACTAGAAGGCGTCCCATAGTTTATTAACTCTTTCCTTTCTTGAGAAACGTTACAAATACGTTGAAAACGCAGATGATTTATTGTAAGGTGTCCGTTTTAATAAGCAAAGATAATGTAAAAGATACTTTGAGAAAGCACTCATACACAAAACATAAGTAGGGTATTTTGCACATCTTAACCTATGTGTCACGCTCTAATTTTGGAAATTTTGTGAGGTTGTATAGACACTACTAGAAGTAAATTTTTGAAGTCGTCTTCAAAGTTAAATAGAATGTTTTGATTTATTCGCACTGCTTTAAGAATTTTCAATTTATTAGCATCATCACTTGAAAACAATGTATGGATAAAATCTCAATTTCAGTAACGAAGTAATTAACAATTTAGGAATGAATCATACATCTTCCATGTTTTCAATTATTTAAGTCACAGTATTTATTTTATTTTATGTATATTTATAAATCATTTTACAAGAGAAAACAGATAGATCTGACTATAGCAAAATATTTTCTTTAAAATGTGTTACATATCAATAAATTTGCAAATTAATGAGTAAAGTTATTTTTCAATTTTGTACTATCTGCATGATTTGTTAGCAGGTTAGGCTGTCAACGAAACACGCTTGGACGAAGATATTCTACTTCACATCTGGAATGAAATATTTTTTTCTACATTATATATAATTAAGGTTATGTTCCGTGACCGTTTATTTGTATTTTTATTGCACCATCCGTAAATTATGAGAAAAAACTCGTTTTCAACTTATTACACGATTCTTCAGATTACTCTACTTATATTCTAAGCTAAAATACGAGACGATTAATTTACATGCAAGTTTTGGTTTCAGGATTTATTGCACGCATGAATCAATAAAATATATGCCTCATATTATTTTTAAATGCATCCAATTTCTTTTAGCTCGTTACTTGCGTAAATTGATTTCGCTTTAATATGTTAGTAAAGTGTACCGAGTAGTTTTCTAATAAAATTCTCATAAAATATTTTCACAGCCACAAAACTGCTCCATTTTTTAACCCTCTCAATAATTGCTCATTCTCTTTTATGAACGATAGGGTGAATTAAAATTATATTTTTCCCAAATAATTCCACTTACTAATAATATAAATTTTATAACGTGTCGTTTAAACGTAGAATGGAAGGCCACTCTCACTAATTTCGAATATATCATTCCTTTTGCAATGAAATTATCACCATGGAAATTAAATTCAAATTGTAATACAATTGTCATAATGAAATGACTATAAATGTTCAAAACCACAAATAAACTAGAAGTTTTCATTGTCTCTTTGGTAGAATTAATTTATTAATAAGCATTAACAAATATCAGTGACATAAACATTTACTTATCAGCCATCATTTATTACAGAAAATAAGTTGTTTGTGATTTTCCCATTTCTAAGAAGGATCGCTTACGTATAGGTTAAATTTTTTTCTACTTATTACAAAAAAAAATTGCTTTTTCTATTCCACGCTAAAATGGCGTATTTATTATGTGCTGATGTTTTCTTGTGTCGTCTGGAACAGAGTTAATCAAAAATCCCATTAAAGATGTATGGGGGGGGGAGGAAATATTCTGAATTTTATGCCACTTCTTAATTTAAGCTCGGAGATAACGTTCGGACAAATTCGATTATTAAAAATCGAAAAGGGAAGCCTTCGTAAGCGAGAAAACGTGATAGAATAAAACTGCTTATTGTGTGATACTGGGCGAACTGCAATTAAAGATTTGTTAAAATTGCTTTGCTGAGTTTACAAAATTAAGTACTTCTTTTTTTCAGTTGATTGATTACTCTTTCGGGAAAAAGGTGTAAATGAATTTTTGACTCGCTGTATGTCCTAAAGGAAAAGGAAATGGGTTTCAGTTAATAATCAATAAGATAATGAAGTTACATAAACTTGAATAGATTTAATTTTATTTCGCTAAGAAACGATAAAGTGCTTCACATACATAAAATTTGGGATGTTTCCTTCGAAGTTTTTCTATTTTGATAAGTAAACAGTGAATATATATTACAGATAAACTTGATATTTAAGAACAATGGACAAGAAACTCACAAATTTAATTTCGTAATAAAGTATATGAATATCCGTTTTAAAGATACAGATATTGAATTTTTTCATTATTGAAGTTGGTTATCAAATCACCTTAACTTTAAATTTCTTTTTTAAACAAAAAGTCTTTTTTTGATTAATTTACACAATAAGTAATAAATCATCTCGTGTTACTAGCGTTATACTAAATATCTAATTAGAAATTAATAATTTCTAATTAGAGATTACAAAATTAAGTACTTCCTTTTTTCAGTTGATTGATTACTCTTTCGGGAAAAAGGTGTAAATGAATTTTTGACTCGCTGTATGTCCTAAAGGAAAAGGAAATGGGTTTCAGTTAGTAACCAATAAGATAATGAAGTCACATAAACTTGAATAGATTTAATTTTATTTCGCTAAGAAACGATAAAGTGCTTCACATACATAAAATTTGGGATGTTTCCTTCGAAGTTTTTCTATTTTGATAAGTAAACAGTGAATATATATTACAGATAAACTTGATATTTAAGAACAATGGACAAGAAACTCACAAATTTAATTTCGTAATAAAATATGTGAATATCCGTTTTAAAGATACAGATATTGAATTTTTTCATTTTTGAAGTTGGTTATCAAATCAACTTAACTTTAAATTTCTTTTTTAAACAAAAAGTCTTCTTTTTCTGATTAATTTACACATTATGTAATAAATCATCTCGTGTTACTAGCGTTATACTAAATATCTAATTTTAAATTAATAATATATTAAAATTACTATTTTCTAATGAAAGATTTTTATATTTCGATCCCAAAAATTAACCTTAATATTAAATTTTTTTCCGAACAGTTTTATTTATTTATTCATTCATTCTTGGTAACAAAAGAGACTAAATTAAAGTCTATTTAGTTATTATTAATAAGTACTTTCACTAAAGAGACTATATTTAAGTTGATATAATATAAACGCCCCACCATTATTAATTGCCTTTGAAAAGCTAACACGTATTCTAAATTCATTTCAACCTCAATAAAGCACGCCCCTATTTAAAAAATGAAATAACCGACTATTCTATTCTCTGCAATGTACGTGCGGCAAAGTTATTTTTAGACATGAGTCAACGTCTCGTGCCTATCTCGCCACGCCGCACCGGTTCGGAAAGTCTTACGACGTTCAATCATACCCTCACGTGTTCGATTCTAACCAATTAAAATAATTTTAGACTTCTAGCGCCCCCGTGGTATAAAAAAGTTGAGCAGCGATTTTCCACCCTTCTCGTCCTCTTGTCTTCAGTCCCTTGTCCGCGTACTGCTTCCAACAATATTATGATGTAACCGTATTCGCTACTCAATCCCCGGCAGCTTCCGGCTGTCTGTTGTCGTTAGTGTTAAACACCATGTCGTCAACTTGTGCTATTTCGTTCAACTAAGCATTTCTGTGTACCTTCTCTGATGTCCTGAAATATATATTTCCATTGAATAAAGTACTCTAGGTCTTCAGTGCGTTCCTGTTCTTTCTCCGAGTGTGTTTATTACAGCGGCCACGACTACCTGTGTGTGAATCCATCACGTCAAAGTCGTTACATTATATATATATATATATATATATATATATATATATATATATATATATATATATATATATATATATATATATATATATATAATAAAATATCAATTTTATTTTAATGTTTCCTTCGGACCATAAGACGCACTCTAATTTTAAGTGGATTTTTTTTTATGGAAAAATGTCTTATGGTCCGAAAAATATGGTATGCACAATGAACCATAAATGATTTGTTTTTAGCACAGGTAGTACATTAAATATCTATATTACAAATCAGTGCTATATAAAGTCTAGTAACGTGGTATTTTGGTATTCTGATAGTATCGTTATTGCTAAATGTACGTTCTATGAATATTATGTCTATATATAGATACATATATACATAACACACACACACATACATTTATACATACAAAAGAGGTAAGCAACGATAAGTAGTCCAACGTTAATAACCCGCAGTAGTTTCGTTAGAAGAGACTACCTGAATTTTTTTTTCAATACTTTTTATGAAAATAGTTTTTATTACAAAATGATGACTATATGTTAGAGGATTTTATGCTAGAAATATCATTTTCGGAATATGCTGTAATATGTAGATTAAGTACTTGTTATATAAATCTTTTAAGGCTGTTGTGTACTAACCATATTGGATTCGCTAACATCACTGTTAACTTATGGTGAAAATGTGTCTACTATTTACAGCAACATACATGTTGATGATCCAATAAAAATCGTATTTTCAGATAGCTCTAACTTTTTTGTACCTTGCATGAGGATTCATTTTATAATTTTAGTCCACCAAAGGAATATAGGAGCTTTCAAAACGCACTTTACCAGTTTTTATACCCGGAATAATTTAAATTTTAATATACTATTTGCATGTTTAAAAACAAAACGAAAACTGCCCCATGGTGTAAAATTTCTTTTTCTATTACGGAGTACAATTTTAAAAAATCTTTAAATCGAAGTCGGCAATCCTTGGAAAAATTTTCTCCATAGGTTAACATTGAGGGGAGCAAATCCAATAGGGTTAGTTCACAGAAATACACTGCTAGCCACTGTAAATGCAACACCCTGAAGGAAACATGCAAATAACATGAAATTTACAACATGCATTAGCGGAGGTGAGATATGCAAATGATTAGAATTTCAGCTCAGACGCACATCACGCGCGCCTGTGGCGCCACTTCAAAGCGCTATTTAAAGCTTGGAGATTTCGACGATTTCAAGTTCGGCAATTGTGTTTTTCTTGTGGTTTTTTCAAAAAAACGATCAATTATGCCTCATCGAAAACAGCGATCATCTTTTGATCAAGTATCCGAGTTCGACAGAGGAAGGATAGTGGCCTACCGAGATTGTGGATTATCTTTCAGGGAAATCGGTAGTCGTGTTGGACGAAACCAAACAACTGCAATGCGGATATGTGATCGTTGGATGCAGGAGGGTACGACGGACTGGCGTGTTCGATCGCATCCACCTCAGCGCACCACTTCACGTGATGACAGGCAAATTGTGCGCATGGCAGTGACGGATCGCTCAGTCACATCACGAACCATAGCACAGCACATGCAGTCTGTAACGCATCATCCAGTGTCTGCGCGAACCATTCGACGCCGTTTACAGCAGAGTGGTCTCTCCGCAAGACGTCCATTGCTTTGTCTACCCTTGACGCAGAACCACAGACGTCTCCGCCGCCAATGGTGCGATGACAGAAGGATGTAGACGGCAGAATGGAATGAAATTGTCTTTACTGACGAGTCACGCTTCTGTCTGCAACACCACGATGGTCGCATTCGAGTCTGGAGACATCGTGAAGAGAGGATGCTGAACAGCTGCGTTAAGCACCGTCCCACTGGTCCTGCACCGGGTATTATGGTATGGGGCGGTATTGGATATCACTCTCGCACACCTCTAGTACGCATTGCCGGTACTTTAAACAGACATCGCTACATCTCCGAGGTGTTGGAGCCAGTTGTCCTTCCTTACCTTCAGGGCTTGCCCACAGCCATATTTCAACAGGATAATGGGCGACCACACGTGGCACGCATTGTCCAACGGTTCTTCGTCAATCGCCAGATTGAATTGCTTCCCTGGCCGCCTCGCTCTCCGGATCTTTCGCCGATAGAAAACATGTGGTCCATGGTTGCTCTACGATTGACCCAGATTCCATCCCCAGCTGCCACAGCAGATCAACTTTGGCAACGTGTGGAAGCTGCTTGGTCTTCTGTACCCCAAGAACTCATCCAAAGTCTCTTTGAATCAATGCCGAGGCGTGTGGCAGCGGTGATCTCCAACAATGGCGCATACTGTGGCTACTGACTTTGGCAGGAACCACACTTCACAGAAGTCTATAATTTTAATCATTTGATACTCGGTCAACATGTTATCTACAAAATAAATTTTGTTGTGATATCTCTTGTCTTTCTTGGTGTTGCAATTTGGGTGGCCAGCAGTGTATTAAGAATTCTAACAACTGATCACATTTAGTTTTAATGTATTACATGCTGAAACTTAAAAGATTTTCAGTTGACTGTGGTGTAAATTATTGCATTAAAGTTCCCCAATTTTGACTCGGATATAAAAATTGAGGGATATTAAAAAAAATATGTTGTTTTCAAGTAAACGAGTTTCTTTTAGAATTTTAGAGTCTCTTTATCGAATGTCCCTCACATGTATAGCTTGATAAAAGCCTATATCTTCCAAATCCTGAATATTTTAAGAGGGTTTTCGTTAAACTTCTACTCTTTAATACCATGAAAAAAATCTAATACCTATCTTTGGTGATATTTCGTCCTACAGTTTCAATTGCGTCTACATAAAAGGCACGTTATAAGAACGGAAATAGGTCTGGATTACGGAAATAACATGTAGATGAAAATTCCGAACGGGAAAGCGGCAAATCTAAAGTGGAAACAGGTTTTTTAGGATCCTTGTTTGTTTGCTTTTTCTTCAAAGAATTTTTCTGTTTTAGCTTTAGATTGCTTGAATTAGATTCAGGACTCTAGGAATATTGAGAAACATATTAACATGGGACTAAGATATTTTTTGTCATATACTTTCTAAAAATACTTTTTGTAGTTTGGATAAAGTTAAGGGGATGGTGGACATTACAAAGCAATTTTTGAAATTTTTTCCTCAGAGATATGAAATTTGGTATATGTATTCATTAAAGTATAACTATATAAATCACCTTATAAAATTTTATAAATATTTAAAAAAAGTTTGATATTTTAAAAATTGAAATTTTTATTTTGTTTTTTAAAAGACTCCTTTCGATCTAATTTACAACTCCCCCCCCCCCCTAATGTTGCATCTATATTGCATATAAATACATTTTGAGCAAAGTTGTGTATTACTTTGTGCTTTCTATAAAAAGTTAATTTTTTAGAAATATTTCTATACTTGTACTCTGAATTTTCGGGAGATTTTTGTACTTTTCTACACTTAAATTAAACTTTCATAATCTGAATGATGTCGAAACCTCAAATGTATACATAACTTTATTTTTATGTATTACAGAAGTCTTTATTATAAATTTTATAAAATTTCGTCAAAAAAAAAGAAGCAAGGAACATTTCTAAGACTTGCAAATCTGGAAATTACTCATCTTGAGGAAAAGCTATTTAAAAGATATTTTTCCACCTACATTTAATATTTACCGTTATAAAGCGCACAAGTTTTCATTTTGATTTTCATTACATATTTTAAGTGCATTTTATTCCAATATTTACATATTTTTAAAATATTAATACACCAAAATAAAATAATTCCAATTTTTGTTCGATATTTTGTAATTTGAAAGTCCACCATCTCCTTAGCTGTTATCTTCTACTCAAAACTCTTTCTATCTACAATAAATATTTTTACCCATTACACCTTCATTTTAATTTATGCACTTGTATGTATCGTACATTTTTATTTGTAGCAATGGACTGCTAAAAATTAGTATATTCAAAAGGGTAGTGATGGCTTAAACATTTTCTTTGAGGCTCCCTTTTGAAAATAAGTTTTTAAAGAAAATGCATAATCTAGCCCTTATATTAAATCAATGTGTACTAGCCTTTCAGACGCTATAAAATTATAACAATACAGATAAATGTACAAGCTTGTAATGTTCTCTTATCGAGAGTTTAAAGTACGTAAAGACCTAAGATATTTAATATAAATGAACCCACATAATGGAAATTATTTTTAGTAACAATATCCTGAAACTATCATGGAATCCCTTTGGGAACTTTTCTGTACACTGACGAAGCCATTTCGTAGCCATTTCGTTCGTAATCCCGACAGTTGAGCAATAGAAAATTCATCTTTTTTTTATTAAAGTCACTTAAATACACCCATGCCTCATCGAGTGTTACCACAAATTTCCATTTTTCAAAAGCTAGGTGTTTTTCATATAATTTTCTACAATTTTGTTTCCTTGCAGCAATAGACTTTGGCAAAAGAAGAGGAACTTTAGGTTTAAACATAGTTTAACTTCAAATCTTTATGAATGATTTTAGTTACAGTGCCAGAAGACATTCCCAGTTTCGATGCTGTGTACCGTTGAGTCGGCGGATTTTCTTTCAGGCTCAGAGAATTCTCTTTCTTGATATTTACCTACGTTCGAACACTCTTAAGATGAGGTTTCGCGATCAAGTTTTCATTCTTACTTTCAGTTAGACCTCTTTTTCCTTTCAAATTTAATTTGTCATAAATACCTTTTTTTGAAGTGCCATAACTGCGATTATTACACCGCTTTATAATTTGTTGATACGAATATTTCCCCTCGGAAAGCGCAGTTGCGTAACCTTCGAGCCATCTATCAATTTTAGGAGCCATTTTCAAAATAAATCTTTTATTTCACAGTGGAATCAAAACAAAACAGTAGCAGATGATTATTCTGAAGTTGCCACATTTTATCTCAAAATGCAAGCGACAAAATTAAATTTAAAATTGTTTCCATAAAGGGAGAACTACCTTATATATATATATATATATGTGTGTGTGTGTGTGTGTGTATACGAGTATATAGGACTTTTTTCTGGGGGTACGTGGGGGTACGGCGTATCCCCACATTTTTTTAAATATTATTTTGGCTTAACTTAAGAAAAATTTTAAGAAACTTACCAATCAATTATTAATATACAAGTATGACAAAAAGCATTTTTTCTTAAATTAGGAGATTTTGTTCTCCTGTGACGTGACGTGAGAAAACACGGTACTAAAAATACCCCCCTTTATATATATATATATATATATATATATATATATATATATATATATATATATATATATATATATATATATATATATAATATATATATATATATATATATATATATATATATATATATATTATATATATATATATATATATATATATTATATATATATATATTATATATATATATATGTGTGAATTAATGATAAACTTATGTTAAAAAATTGGGATTTTTAAATGTTTTTCTATGCACGCGAAGCATTTTGAAAAATTCTAACATTTTTAATTTTTTATTTTTTAGAAAAACAGACATAAATTTGCCAAAAAATCCTTATTTTGAATTATAAAGGTCTTCATTGTCGTCAAAAAAGAATGCAAATTTTTCTCATTTTATATATAGAGTTATAAATTAATAGTTAAAAAATTCAAGGTTGAAAATCCCTTGTCCCCTTAAGAAAACTTTCACATTGTTTGCTATAAATCTCCTAAAAGCTTAAGATATCCAACTGATATTAAGTTATGTTATATATCACTTCTATTAGATTGTATAAGATAAACATTTTAGGTAAATAAAAATTTATTTTCTCAGAGAGATTCTGATTACTATAACTTAACACCCTTTCATTTCAAGTAATAGACATTTAGACAAACTTAAATTACTTTTATTTTAGGACTCCACTACTCCACACTTTTATTTACTATCTTCATAGTAGCATTTTTAAATCTTATATTTACGTTTCTCTAGATCCTTTCTCGAAATAAAATTTAAGAACTTCTACTAAACAAATTCAATTAAATGCCGGTAAACAAGCTTTTCAAAAATATTAATACAGAATGTGTTGAAACCTCGACTCTTAAAAAGTACTTCTGTAATTTGATTACTCCGCATTATTTCAAAGCTCAGCTGAGAATGGACAAAAATACATAACAAAGAAAAAAAAAGTCTGAAACTGTTTATCTCAACCGAGAAGTTGCTAATTAATTTAAATTTCGATGTAAACTAGACAATTTGTGTTCAAACGACTGTTTTATTAAAAACAATTTTCAATAGCCGAATGAAAAATTGGTTCTTAAGCCTTTTGGAGAAATATGTGATAAACAGGGTTTCGACTGAAAAAGGATTGGACCCATAAAGGATTTTTACTTCCAGGAATTGCAATTATACTGTTTAATGTAGTATGTTTATGTTTATCGATTGTAAATGCACAGTTTGCCTAATATCTGTGGGAAAGTACATATAATCAATTTATAAAATGATAGGGGCATGTTCTCACCGACAACAGTGTTTGTTTGATTCGTAAGGTAAGCTGTGGGGGCTTTCCAATAATTGAATATAAAAAGTCTGAATAGCGTATGGGTAAACATAAAATCATAAGTAAAAATTTCAAGATACGTTGTTCTCTGTATCACTCAAGGGCGGATCATCTATCCGCGTGTTTTAATAAATATAACTCAAAGAATAATTCAACTGAGAAAGATTATTGATGACAGGAAGAATGCAGACAAAATAAACCGAAATCACGCACTTAAGACTCAACGCACCATAAAAGCAAGATTCTGTCGCAGTAAAAGAACTAAACCATATAGCGAGGTAACCGACTGGTGTCTTCATCAGTAAGCATAACCAAATCAGTCACCTGCATGTTAGACCTGCATCCTATTCAGAAAGTTACCCCTTGAGGTAACTGATTTGGTTAGGCTTCCAGATGAAGAGACCAGTCGGTTGCCTCGTTATATGGTTTACTACTTTTACTGCGACAAAATCTTCCATTTATAGTGTGTTGTGTCCTAAGTGCGTGATTTCGGTTTATTTTGTCTGCATTCTTCCTGTTAGTAATTATCTTTCTCAGTTGAATTATTCTTTTAGTTATATTTGTCTGTTTTCAGTAGGAAGATTTGTTGCAACTGCGCAATCTTTTATTGAAAAGTTAAAATTTTTCAACGCTAGGGTAGGTTTTGCGTTATTTTGTTCGGCTGTCTATGCCTCCTTTATATGTATTATTTCGTGTTGAATTATGTACATTATTTGTGTTATGTGGTTTATTAAGGGGGTCCAGGGCACCAAATTGTTCGAATTTTTGAAAAAATTGCAACATTTGAATTATTGCAACATTCTAATAGTAGCCAAGCGTTGTTTAAACATGTAAGTGTGTTTTATTGCATGATGGGTTTTTTTCCCCACGTCTCGTCTTTTAATTGTTATAAGTCAAGAACCGTTAAAGATAAATGGTTGAAACTTGGAACATGTCTTTTTCAACTATCTTACTTTAATTTTGATTCAGCAAATTTGAAAAAAATATTTACTTTTGAAAATATGGTTTTTTTAAACTAAGGTACATAATTTATTTTGTAATTTTTAATATAAATACATTTAATTTTGTTAAAAATTAATATTGTAAAAAATTCTGCATCAAAATTAAAACATATATTTCTGTTTAATTAAATGAAAAAATTTTGAAATTCGACAAATAATATTTCGAGTTATAACAATTTTAATTTACTCCACTTTTTAAAAATTTTTAAATTTAAAAATTTTTTAAACATTTTGAGAAGTTTTATGATGTGATTTTGTTTACAAATTATATGGTTAACTATCACCAAAAGAAATTCAAAATTTTAATTCAATAAATAATTTTTTATAGCAACGTACTTTTAGCGAAGTATTTATAGCAAAGTATTATAAGCAACGTTTATCTCTTCTATTGTAGCAGTATTGCATTGGGAACTGACTTAAAATATTTCTTTTCTAGGTGAGTCAAAGAAGGATGACGCACCAAGGGCTGGTTCTGCAGGGCGTCTTTTTCTTTTTTTATGTTTTGCTTATGATAACCAGCAAGCTTGCGGAATCTACGCCTTCTGACAGTCAAGGCACAGGTAACGTCCTCACAATATCTCATAGCACTTAGGAATAATGATATGCAAAAAAATTAAATGACATAAAATTTTTGATATTCATTAAAATATAATTAAAACAATATATTTTAATTATACGTGTAGCGCTCAGAATCAAATTCAAGCGAGATGTAATGACTCAAAGACGAAGAGTGAAATCATTTGATTCAGCATCCAAAAGCTATTAACTGAGAACTAAATTTGGAAATTTGAAATTATCTTGTATATTTTAATCTCACAAGACTGCCAAATACAAAGAAAAAAAAAAGAGATTCAATGGCTCTTTAAGACGAATGAGCACAGAGAATTTACCTCTCAAAATAATGAGGAATAATTAATTCCAGTCTCTGAATCCTCAATAACACGAAAGTACTGAAATGTAAAGTTAAAGTACAACGGTATGAACCTTATTCCTTTCTGTGACGTGTTGAAAATAGATTGAAAAGATTGTGAATTCTTCAAAACCTATTTATACATAGAAAGAGACGTGATATACATAATTTAGTACAATGTAAAATTTGTAAAATGTTTCAGTGTGTATTTTAACGTCAAATCCGAGTACGTTACCCGAGTTGCTATCTGAGTTATTTGCACGTTAAATCCGAGAGCTAAACTTCGAAATTTGAAATTAGCTTGCATTTATATCTTTCAATAACTCCCTTCCACGGCCATTTATAATTTTCAACAAAATATCTGTAGGTTCGGAGTAAATTGAAGAATAACGTAACAAGTCATTTAAGAGGGATTAACTTTAAAAAAGGAGAAACTGATCTGGGATGTATTACAAACACAAATTTCCACATAACACGAAAAAAGAGACTTTGAAACTTTTTCTGGTTGCAAAATTCATCAATGCATTTTGTATGGATCAATATTTTTTTTTCCTGTAACAATTTAGTTACTCAGAGACGGTGCATTTCAAGCCCCGAGTCTAGAGGATTGATCCATTAGTGATAAAATTAATATGAGTTTTTCACAAGATGGGTATCGAACGGGGTTCAGTATGATAAGACATTCTGTCAATTATATATGCCTCAATACATCGGTCCTTATTATCTGCAATAGGGCACTATTGCAGGTTATAAGAGCTCGAGGTAGGCTACCGGTAGCGGGTCGGTTTTCGATGCTAAAAGTACTCGGATCGAATCATGACAAGCACCGTTAAACACCTCCGTGTCTAGGCCGGATATGGGTACGTTAAATCCGTAGACCGTAAAGTCCCTCTATGAGATCAGAGAGGGTGGGAGAGGATACGATCCTCTCAGATGCCGCCCTTGGGGTTGCTTGGTCGAAATTGAGGTCACACCTCAATTCACCTAAATCGGACTTGCCATCATAAACCGGAGCCGCAACTCTCAGCCCGCTAACCTATATGCACCTGCTCTGGATTGAATTCCGGCCATGGGGCATTAAAAACAACAACAGGTTATGAGAACCCAGTATCATCCAAAAATATCTAAATCATATATATATATATATATATATATATATATCCCATCGCATGTAGGTATCGAGGTTAATAAAATAGCCGACTCCCTGTCACAGAAGGGAACCCTAGAGCAATAAATAATCTCAACAGGGACATTAAATAAAATACATCTACAGCAAAATCGCGATAATACACAAAACGGAACAGGATTTTTTATCAAAGTAAAAACACTGGGAAAATATCCAGGAGAGCTGGAGAGACTACATTCATAATTCCCGCATGGAATCTATAGCAAACTTTAGACTAAAAATTGGACACGATTGCTTGTCAGAACATTTAAATCTAATTCACATACTAAAGATAAGTGAATGCGATAACTGTAAAGCAGGCAATGTGAATGCAGAACTTCAACTATCTTGCCCAGGACTCGACACAGAGTCCCAATAAATGGTAACTTTTCCAAAATATATATGGGGACTCTAGAAACACGATGAATATTTTACACCCACAAGTGACCATCTCTATTCACTGATAAGCATTGTATTTATTTTCTTGTTCTTGTTCTCTATTTTAATGTTACTTGTTCTTGTTCTTTTATTTATTGTTTCCTGTCCCTTGCTTGTTTATGTTTGATTTCCAAACATAGCCATATATATATAAAACACAAAAATGAAATTCGTAATTAACCATGCAAAAACGGTACTAAATTTCATGATATTTGAAATTAAGCGTTATCCCTTAAAATATTTGTAGAAGCAGAAGAAAGTAAATTTCATCGAAATTGGGACAAGAGTTAATTATTCTCTTTTTAATGGCTACGTTTCCAAGTAACTATCTTTTGTCGGTAGAGAATACCAGGTGAAAGCATGCTTCTATAATTTCATCCATGATATGTTAAAAAAATTAAAACGTCGTCACAAACTTGGCAAGGAATCACCGCAAAAGGTATTAAAAGATTCAGATAGCGAATCAGAATCATTTATTTTTTTAATCATATTTCATAGCTTATTATTTATTAAATTTAGATGAAAGACGGAATTAATTCAAATTTCATTGCTTCCATCTCTGAGTTGAAGAGGAATAGTATGCGGGTATGTGCAGGTGTGCGCACTCCACATTATACATTATATTACAATATATTCAGCAAAATAGTCCAATTATGCGGCTATATGGCAAGCACATGGAAAAAAAATATTCCAGTATTTTTGAAAACAATCTGAAAATGTCACGAAAAGAATCTTTAATGAGCACAGAGAATTTACCTTGCAAAATAATGAGGAATAATTAATTCCAGTCTCTGAATCCTCAATAACACGAAAGTACTGAAATGTATAGTTAAAGTACAACAGAAGGAACCTTATTCCTTTCAGTGACGTGTTGAAAATAGATTGAATAGATAGTGAATTTTTCGAAACCTATTTATACATAGAAAGAGACGTGATATACATAATTTAGTACAATGTAAAATTTGTAAAATGTTTCAGTGTATATTTTGTTTAGGTATATTTATTAATTATACGTTTACATGTGAAAATATTTAGTTCATCACTGTCTCTACAGTTGAAACTGAAGTGTTGAGTAATAAATTGAAACAAACAAGTTGAATGTGAACTATGCGGACATTTGAATAATTAAATAATGCAATAATAAATCTTTTTTTTCTACCAAAAACACCCTTCTGAGCATTTTATAATACTGATGCTAAAAAACGGTAATTATAATTGAAAAATTTATTTTAAGGTAATAGATTATTTAATACATTTTGGAATATTCTGCGATATTACAGAAAATACAATGTTATTTATTTATGCCCCCTAACTGTACAAAATTTATCATTGATTAATATGTCCAATGTTCTTTTTTCAGATTCCGAATCCAAGACCGCCCAAGATACAGAATCAAGAACTGTACCATTATCAACGTCGTCCATTCATAGCACACACGAAATTCTTAAACCGTCACAAATTCGTAATAGAAGGAGTAATGTGCTAACAGATAAAGAACAGTTCATTGATGATAATGCAGGTCTTGATTCTGCATTTCTCTACAGTGATCAAATAATGCAGAACTTGTTGAATATTCAAGCTCCTAAACCTCTTAGTTACGCACGCTCAAACTTTTTCTTAAACCTACTGAAACCTCGAACAACGAGGTACAATGCTTGGGATGATCACTCGCTGATGCATTTCGGCAAACGATCAGTCGAAAATGACAGTGGTGATAAAGTAGTGGTCAAAAGATCTGCAGATTCGTGGCCATCCGAAAATATTTTGAATTTAGAGCGAGAACCTTCAAGTGCAACTGAAAGCAATGAGTCTTCACAAGCCGATACGGATTTAGTAATTCCAAATATTGTTGTCGATAAAATTAAAGAAGATCTCTGGATTAATGATTCTGACAGAAGCACTAAAAATGATGATAGGGACATCCAGGAAGCTAAAGAAATAGACAAAAAGTCTGATGAACCGTGGCATAATATGATGAGTTTCGGCAAAAAATCTCAAAATCCTTGGGAACATAGCACACTACATTTTGGCAAAAAGGGTGACCCATGGCACCATAAAATGAGCTTTGGTAAAAGGTCGGAAAATCCCTGGGATCATAACACAATGCACTTCGGGAAAAAGAATGATCCTTGGCATAGTATGATGAGTTTTGGTAAAAAGTCAGATCCTTGGCACAGCATGATGAGCTTTGGAAAAAAATCAGATAATTTCGACCTTACAGATTTTGAAAAACGTGACGATCCGTGGCACAACATGATGAGCTTTGGAAAGAAATCAGATACTTCCGACCAAACAGATTTTGAAAAACGTGATGAACCGTGGCACAACATGATGAGCTTTGGAAAGAAATCGGATCCATGGCATAGCATGATGAGCTTTGGCAAGAGATCTGAAAATCCTTGGGAACACAGTACTCTTCATTTTGGTAAACGAGATGACCCATGGCACAATATGATGAGTTTCGGTAAAAAGTCAGACCCTTGGCATAGTATGATGAGTTTCGGCAAACGATCTGATTATCCTTGGGACCATAACACTCTTCATTTTGGAAAAAGGGACGATCCCTGGCACAACATGATGAGTTTTGGCAAACGATCTGAATACCCTTGGGATCATAATACTCTTCACTTCGGTAAGAGAGATGATCCTTGGCATAATATGATGAGCTTTGGTAAGAAATCTGAAATTTCTGACGTAAATGAAGAAGACAAACGAGAAGACCCGTGGCATAACATGATGAGTTTTGGAAAAAATTCTGAACCATGGCACAATATGATGAGCTTTGGAAAAAGATCTGAAAATCCATGGGATCATAGCACACTTCATTTTGGTAAGAGAGATGATCCATGGCACAATATGATGAGTTTTGGCAAACGATCTGATTATCCGTGGGATCATAACACTCTTCATTTTGGAAAAAAGGACGATCCCTGGCACAATATGATGAGTTTTGGTAAGAGATCAGATACTTTCAATGAAACAGAATTAGTCAAACGTAATGATCCATGGCACAACATGATGAGTTTTGGTAAAAGATCAGACATTCCCTGGGATCACAATACGTTGCATTTTGGCAAGAAAGACGAACCTTGGCATAATATGATGAGCTTTGGTAAAAAATCCGACATTCCTTGGGATCACAGTACGTTGCATTTTGGCAAGAAAGATGAACCTTGGCATAATATGATGAGCTTCGGCAAAAAATCAGACATTCCTTGGGATCACAGTACGTTGCATTTTGGCAAGAGAGACGAACCTTGGCATAATATGATGAGCTTTGGCAAAAAATCCGACGTTCCTTGGGATCACAGTACGTTGCATTTTGGTAAGAAAGACGAACCTTGGCATAATATGATGAGCTTTGGCAAAAAATCAGACGTTCCTTGGGATCACAGTACGTTGCATTTTGGCAAGAAAGATGAACCTTGGCATAATATGATGAGCTTTGGCAAGAAATCAGACATTCCTTGGGATCACAGTACGTTGCATTTTGGCAAGAAAGACGAACCTTGGCATAATATGATGAGCTTTGGCAAAAAATCAGATGTTCCTTGGGATCACAGTACGTTGCATTTTGGCAAGAAAGACGACCCCTGGCACAATATGATGAGTTTTGGGAAGCGATCAGATGGACTGATTGAATATGATGACCCAGAGGATGTTTCAAATCCTTGGGATAATTACAATGCTATGGTGTTTTATAAAAAGTCTGATCCTTGGGAGCATAATACTTTGCATTTTGGTAAAAAGTCAAATTCAAGTTTAGATTTGTCGACACAAAAGTCAGAAACTACAACTTCAAAGCACATACAAAAAAGATCAGTGGGTATGTGGGGTGATCATCAAACAATGCATTTTGGAAAGAAATCATATCCGTGGGAAAGTCCCAATACTATGTATTTTGAGAAAGGATCAAAGAGTCAAAATTTAGACAGTTCAATGAGCGCTGATAAAAAATTTGACTGGGAACCACACAACACCATGCATTTTGGAAAAAAGTCCGATCCATGGGATCACAACACCATGCACTTCGGAAAAAAGTCCGATCCATGGGATCACAACACCATGCACTTCGGGAAAAAGTCCGATCCATGGGATCACAACACCATGCACTTTGGGAAGAAAAGAAACCCTTGGGATTATCATAACACAATGCATTTTGGAAAGAAAGACGATCCTTGGGACTATCATAATACAATGCACTTTGGAAAGAAGAGAGATCCTTGGGATTATCACAGCACAATGCATTTTGGAAAAAGATCTCATGAAAACAGTTTGAAAGAAACCGGTACATCTTCCAAAAACGACATGGAAGGGGAAGAGAACAAAAGCAATGCTAAAGTAAAAGATTTCAAAATTCTGAAGATTCAACCTAGTAAGGATACATTTGGATCATCAGTATCAGAAAAAGAAGTGCAAGTCAAAAAACGATCAGTAGCATCCGTGAAAAGTAAATTAAAATCAGAAAATAGCTTCAAAAGTAATGAAGAAAATAAGAACTCAGTTATAGAAAATCATTTAAAATCCAGTGACAATCAAGAAAAGGGGCATAGAAGTGTAGCCAATAAACGCTCTTTAAAAATCACAGAAACAACGTTAAACGCACAAACAAACAGTGACGATGTTAAGATGAAATTTGGCTATCCCTTGTCAGTAGTACGTGACGGAAAGAAAATTATAAAACCAACCGTAGGTCATTCAGAAGACAAAAAAAATTCGAAAAAGAACAAAACGCAGATGGATGCAGACACGAATGTCAAATCGCGCATTCGCAAACGATCCGTCGAGGATGATAAGCCTAGTAGAGATACTTCTGAAAATATGGATCCAAATCCAAGAGAGTTCGAAGAATTTTCTAAAGATGACTTTCCAGACACTGTATTACATTTTGGAAAACGATCTATAGATATTTCTGCAGAGGGGGACAGACAACTTGAAAATCCATGGATGAATGAAGCAGAAGAAAAGAGATTGGATTATTGGGACAGCCATAATACTCTGCACTTTGGAAAGAAGTCAGATCCATGGGATAGCCACTCTACTATGCACTTTGGAAAAAGGAATCCATGGGATTATCACAGCACTTTGCACTTTGGAAAGAAATTTGACCCTTGGGAGGGTCATCATCAAATGCACTTTGGTAAACGATCTAGCGATTGGAATCATAATGTTATGCACTTTGGTAAAAGACCTAGTGACTGGGATCATAATCTTATGCACTTTGGTAAAAGACCTAGTGACTGGGAACATAGTGTTATGCACTTTGGTAAAAGAGAAGAGTTGAAAGACAATCAGTTAGGGACTGAACATGATACAGAAGATATAATAGCGTTGTTATCTGATCCTGAATTATTGAAAACCTTGCTTCAGAAGAAGAATTTTCAAGAAGAGGGAAATTCCGTAGAAAATAAAGAAGCTTTAGAAGATTTAGAAAATCTTGAAAATGTAGTTAACACCCATTTAAGGGATGAAAGTATACCTTTTAAAGAAAAATTAAATCTTTTAAAAAGCTACTTGAAGCCTATATTGAAAGCAATCCTAAGCGGTCAGGTAGTGGAAGAGATAGATTTTAATGATCCATTTCTTGACTCAAAAGAATATGTGATTGGAGACTTTAATAACAATCTTATAAATGAAAATTCTGATGGAGTTCCAACCAGAATAATTCTAGATGAAAAGAATTATGAAGAAGACTTGCCACCAAATGAAGACGAAGATACAATCGATGTTAATAACGAGGGGAATTCGAAACTGATAGATTATCTAGAAAACTATCAAGACTACATAAAATCGAAACGGGGCATTCTTGGTAAACCAGAGCTCAAACGGTATTTCGTCCCTTTCCAAGGGCCGAAGTCCATTGTTTATCCACATGCCTGGTTCGCGTCCCAGATTCGGAGATCCACGCTTCCTAGTACAAGAGATTTAACCAGAAGCATGGAGATGCGTATGGCCGAAAAGAAAGAGGACCCTTTCAACTCTTACATGCATTTCGGTAGACGTTGACTTTTCTCTGAACTTCAGATATTTATTATGTGTTAACTCAGAAATAAATAAATGAAGTTATTGTTGCTTAATATATCAAACCAAAATAAAGCCAAACAAGTAATAAAATATATTTCGAACAAAAATAACATGTTTCATGTCATAGTGTAAATTTAAAAAGGATAACATATCAATAAATATGAGAGATAACTTTTCTTGCTTTTCAATGAATTTAAAAAGGTTTGTAAAGTTTTGTCAAATGTGCTACAGAATCATGAATCAAATGTGAACAAATCTTGTTAATTATTTTACACAAATGGAACCTAAATAATAAAAATTTATACTCTATAAATAAACATGAACATCCGTAATTTTTAGGGGGATTTTGTTGTTTGCAATTGTCAAAAGAGCTTTTCTACACTTGTATAGAATGCTGTAAAATGAATATTCAAAAGTAATTCACCTATAGAAAATTTGTGAATGAAATAAAACTGTTTTTAGAATGTAATTCAGTTTCAAGATTTCAAATAACTTTCCCGTATAAATAATGCTTGGGTACATCTCCAAAGGTCTGAAGTTTAAGAATGTAGCAAACATGAATAACCAACAAAAATATATATTTGCTGATTGAAAATAACAGATAGCTATAGATTACGTTACTGATTTTAACTAGGAATAATATATACAATCCGTAATTTCTGCTGAGCACGTAGAATGTGATCCCAGTACTAAACCTAATTTCAAATTTCTAAATACCCCCTAGTAAACTCACCTGGTAAAAAAATACTTGGCATTCATTTCTGATTTTTTTTTGTCATACAACAATGAAAGTCCTTTCGACTCAACCGCAGAGCAATTACGCTTTCTCCCTTTTTTGACTTAAGTTTTTTCATATTTGTTTCTTAACCAATGTTTTCTAATTACCATTAAAAGGGTTTAGACCAGAAAACTAATCAAGGTCGGATGAAAACCGCACGCCTTATTGTAAAAGGGACTTGATTCTTGTTTTTCTTTTATGTTTAATTTGAAAACCTACTTAAACAAACAGACTGTCAACTGAAAAATAAATAAGTACCTAAATTACTCATTTTATCATGTTGGGTTTATGAAATAACGGAGAAAAATATTTTTTTCCAACTTACAGAAACTTGGGATGTTTCAGCAAGTTCTGTAATGTGACATGAAGTCTATAACGTGATACTGCATATCATATATATCACAGACAATGAAAATGAAAAGTATTTTTAGCGTTAGAACACATTTAAAATAGACACTACTTTGATAAGGTATATATATAATATTATTGGTGCACATGATAAGTACGCATCATATGTTGGAACACAGGAAAATTTGAGATCAGGCATCAAAGGGTTTTTTCTTGCATGCATTTTAAAATCAAAAACCTGTATAGAGACACTTTATTTTTGAGGTAATGTCTTATTTCTAAAATTAATATCTCTCTAATTACTGTAAATCAGTATAATTTTATAACATTGTAATCAGGAGTGATTCATCTATACTTTCTAGAAAAACTTGGATTATTGTTATTTTAATAATTTTAACTCCTAGGTTTTCTTAAGGATGAAATGTAAAACTATGAAGTAGCTGTAGCAGCAAACAGAGGCGGCATTTTTAAATATTTTCTGTGGAAATCAGAAAAAAATATATGTATATATCAATAGTTTATTACTGAAGTGATCACATAGATATCATTTTAAATATATTATTTATTAGATTGAAATCAGAACTGAATGGGAAACAGTGAACTTTTTTTCTGTATCAAATAGTGCAAATAATCGTTATGGATTACCAAGGACCAAACGAAAACATTTACACCCATTAAATTTAAATTAAGGGGTAGAATTTTCCCGTTTTACCCAAATGGTAAAAACTAGAAAGAACTAGAAATTTTAAACAGTAAAATTTTAAATAATAAAGTTTCGAATAGCAAAATTCTACTTCTTTCTAGTTTTTACCCAAATAATAAAAACTAGAAAGAAGTTTTAAAACAGAAAATTTTAATATAAAAGCAGGTATATGAACATTGTTTAGTCAGTTAAGTAATCTTTCGAAAATTTTCAAAAGGCAAAGTGTCTCAGAGTTAATGCTACATACGATATATTACTTTCTCCAAATAATAAGATACAAATATGAAGCATATTTAGATGTAATAGTAACGGAAAAGAAAATTCCTAAAATTAATTTAAAAAAGTTATTAAATTATTTACACTTTTCTATACTACTTACAGAAGCATATCAAAATAATAGAAACTATAAATCTTTTTGAAAAACTATATTGATACACTGCAGGGCTACATTTGTCTCACAAAACCGCATGCAACCAATGTGGGATTAAACTATATAAGTCTTCATAAGATACCGAAATTAGGTACAGTTAATCCTGCACCTTACGTCCTTATTGTTCCGATCATGTTCGAGGGAGACAATGTTTCTCACCAAATAATTCCCAAATGTTCAATACCAAATATTCAATACTCTCCAAATGTTCAATACCAAATATTCAATACTCTCCAAATGTCCAATACTGTTGATGTCAGGTGATTGAGGTGGCTGGGGTAAATGCCATAACTAATCCTTATGCCCTTCAAACCCCATGTTGATACTTTTCAACCGATGCACGGATGTGTTATCGTCTTGGAATAAGGACAGTCATAAGGGAATAACACCTTCACCACAGCATGCATATGGTCCATCAGAATGGTTGCTTAGACTTTTAGTACCATAACACACTGAAGAACAATTGATGATCCTAGAAAACGCCAAGAGATAGAGACCCACAACATGGCTGACCATCGGCACCAAAAGCAGGGCGAGACGATATGATTCGGAAGGTGTTCGTCAAGCGTATAATCTGCCGGAAGGATTCAATGTCATTATCGATACATCCAACCACATGACTCGTTGGCAATCATTTGAACTTCAGTTTTTATGTTTGTAGGTCAATCTGACGAGTTTTCTTGCATTGATGTCAGTAATGTGTAGCTTCTGGAGTACAATACGCCCATATATTCCAAATATATGCAGCTCCCGAGCAACTATGATTACTGAAATACGATCATTATGATTTGAATTTCCCCTCAGCTGTTATTTGGTAGTCTTAGGTTTCCGTTGAGCAATCCATTCCAAATTCTGCATTTCAGTTTTTGACATCTCCGTGTGACGTCCATACTATTTGCGTTTAAATGCAACGCCTTATTCCTTTCTCGTTAATAGTTTAATATTTTTAGGGGGGGGGAAACAATACCAACAATTTTTACCATTTAAGTTGTAGAATTCCCCGCAAGCCTCTCGCCAATTATGATACCTTTCCACAAGTCACTCAGACGCAACACTTCCCTCACTGATATTCTACAACAGCTCATTCTAAATTAACTGTACTACTAGTGCGTAAAAGCTGATTCTCGTTCTTCACTATATTAGATTCCTCTATTTTCAGATGACGTCAACGTTAGAATTTGTATACATCGAAACGCGCGCACCTCATTTTAGAAGACGTTTCCATTATTTTGACTACCTCCTGCATAATTTAATAACCAATAATAAATTAGGGACTACGAAATTTAGAGTGCACTTTTTGTTGTTACATTTTGAGTAAAATAAATGATAATTCTATTAAAAATATAAACATTTATTTTACTACTATTATTAATATTTTTTAATTTTGTACCCTTATGATAATACACTATTCCCCTAAAAATTGAAATATATTTTTTAAACTTTCATTCAAACAGATTTAATGTACTACATTTAGTAATTAGACACATTAATTTTTTTAAGGTTCTCATACGCGAGTTGTCAGGATTAGCTTTAAGAAATTAAATGTTTTGATTATTTGGTTTTGCTAGAAATTTTACATCTACTTCCCTTCAACATTTAACCATTGTTGAAGTCCAAAGAAATCTGCAAATTTAAAAAAAAAATATGTCCAATCGATTTTGTAGACTAAAAAAATATCCTTTGTTAAGAAATGAATAGGCATCCATTAATTACTTTCAAAGCCTTTTAATTTTAGTTTGTGATCAGGTTCAGCCAAAATAACAAAGAATTTTAGTTGATAACCCACTTAAAATAAATTAAAAAAACTGGAAATTTTGGTAATTTATAAAGGGTTTAATTTAAGATAATGACAGAGAAAATCATTACACAAAGAATAAACAGACGTGAAATGTTTTCATCTATTATAAAAGTATTTTACCATCCAATAGAAGCATTGGACACAATATTCTTTTTGGACACAACTAACAAAAGCTTACTTATGCTCATTTTGCAATGATGAGTAAAATAGGATATTCATTAATTGATTTTTTTTTCAAGAAAACATAGCCACCCGAGACCGTGTCTCATGTGAAAAGTTTTATGGATCTTCAATAGCTGTAACTACTATGGATTTAGAAGCTTTTATATTAAACTGCGGGGGTGGAAGGGTTTAATGATCGATATAATTAGGGTGTTAAGATTAAAATATACACATCCACTGATGTAAGAAACAAAAACTAACGTTTGAATACGTTACTATAATGCAGGCACTCTTTAATTGCTTAAACAGTCACACATTTTATAACGGGGGAAAATTATCTCGATTTAAGAATTTTACTGGATTATATTCCCATAGAAATCAAGCAACATTTTCAGGGCTTTCTTCGTTATTTTTACTATAAATCCGGAAGAAATTGAATCATTCCTTTACAATACTGTAATTTCCTAATCTCTGAGTTTTCTGATTACCTAATATTTAAACAACTAAATCCCTCATTTTTCATAAAAGAAGTGAAATTAATAATGTAATGATCAGAAAAGCTAGGAGGGTTATTAAATAACTGTTCATTAATGTTTATAATAAATAAATAATGTTAAAAAGTAATAATTTTTACATGGAAAATAAAGATAAAAAAAAACGGAAACGACATCGAATTTCTTTCCACATCACTTTTGCGAATGTTCACCGTTTCTTTAGAGCAATCAAAAAGAAAATTTCAGGTAAAATGATCAAGGTAAAGAAGTTGGAAATAGCGTTTATTTTTCAATTAAAAATATCCTTTCTTTATTGAAACTTCAAACTCTTTTGTTATTTCAAATAATTAACTATTTTTTTTAATTTTAACTTTGAGTAAATAAAATTAAAATTTTAATGATTTTGTTACGAACGTTATGCATAATTTCTCAGGCTCTGAATTAAAAATTTTGAGAACTTTTGACAACCAATTAAAAATATTTCATCTGTCTGACTATCATGTTGCGTTGTTAAAGACGTTCTTTCCTTTTAGTTATTGCTGCTCATGTCCCCTGGCTGGAATGCATTCCAGACCAGGTCCATACAGGCCAGTGGGCAGAGTAGTGCGGATTCGGTTTATAAAAGCACCACAAGGGTGTAAGTCAGACTTGGCTAGGTGCCACCCCAATTTTGACCGAGCACCCCCAGGAGCGACATCTGTGTGGATCGTACCCTCCCCACCCACTGACCGTATAGAAAGATTTTCCAGTCTACGAATTTAACGTGCCCATATCCGACCTAGACACAAAGGTATTTAATGACGGTTTTCGGGATTAGGACCGAGCACCTTCGGCGCAGAAAGCCGACGCGCTATCAGTAGGCTACCTTGGACCAAAATATAAATTAACTCTAATAGTCAATTTTATGATTACCTAATAATTTTACATACCATCTGAGTGACGTTTGTGTGGGACCGTACTCTCTCCCAAACTTGCTGACCCCATAGAGGGACTTTCTACGAATCTACGGACCGGTCTACGGTTTTAACGTACTCATATCCGTCCCAGTTACAAAGGTATTTAATGGCGAATGTCGGGATTAGAACCGAGCACCTTCGGCGCAGAAAGCTGACGCGCTACCATTAGGCTACCTTGGACCAAAATATAAATTAACTCTAATAGTCAATTTTATGATTACCTAATAATTTTACATACCATCTGAGTGACATTTGGGTAGGATCGTACCCTCTCCGAAACTTACTGATCCCATAGAGAGACTTTCTACGGATCTACGGACCGGTCTACGGCTTTAACGTACCCGTATCCGACCTAGACACAAAGGTATTTAATGGCACTTGTCGGGATTCGATGCAAGCACCCTGAGTACCGAAAGCCAACAAGCTACCACTAGGCTACTTCTGGCCATTTCTTTCGTCTTTGTGATGAAAATTTTACCTAAGTACTTTTGAATATTATTTTTTATTTTAGAGTACAGTATTGTCCGTGCACCTTGAAAATATCTAAATATTTTCTACTATAGATGTTTAAATGATAAAACTTTAGATTAATTGTAATAAACCCGAACCGCATTACTTTAGGCAAGATATTTACACTGTATTCGTCTCACTTACTTTTATTTATTTCGTGTAGAAGCGAATGCAGTGCGAATAAATGGATAAATATAGAAACAGCTAACCTAATACATTAGAAAGTTCGAAATGAAAGGATCGGACAGAAGCGTGACTCAATTATTGCTTTTCATAAACCCTAGGATTTTCTCGAATTCGATTCCAAAAGTAGCAAATAAGTGAGTTCAATTAATGTTTTATGATTTTTCATCTATGTTATGTAAGAATCATTTCCCGTTCGGTACTCTAAGGGAAATAAACTTTTCCGTTCGATATTAGTATCATGCGATTTCTTGCTTTATATAACACATCATCACATGTTTCTTTATCTGAGAGGCTCATGTCGATATTTCAGATAATTTGTATTTTATATCTAAGCTTTCTTTTCTTGCTGTTTGATACTCTGAAAATCCGCAAACTGCTAATTCGTCCATTGATAATTTTGATCTCAGCACATGTCCACACAAATGTCTGCTTTGGATTATTAAAGTGGTGGTAGTAGGTAAGTAAAAAATATGAACAATTTATCTTCTAAAAAGAACAATAATATTGCTTGATAGCAGTGGTTCCACCTATCCAATAAAAAGTTTATTTTGATTTAAATAGGTAGGCTTTTAGTGAAAATCCTATTTTCTTAAAAAACAAAACAAATTAATTTGACATAGTGCAATTAAAATTTTAATGCAAGCAAGAGAATATAAAAAATAAGTAAAAGTACACTCTGTCAATTAAACAAAGAGCACAAGAAGTTAGTTACAAAACCAGATGACTAATTGCTGAGTATAGGCATGAATGAGTTATTTATAGTAGGTATTTTGAATGGTATAAGATATGTTTGTATGATAAAATCAATATTTTGGTTCTACAGAAAGTACAAAATTTATCAGTTAACCAATTTTCAGCTTAGCTATAGGATGCTTCTTTCATACAAGGTGCGGCCATTAATTTCCAGTACTGATTTAATAACTCCAGAAAATATTACATGAAATACATACCCATTTAATATATTTCGAAGTAACTCCCACCTGCAGCAATGCACTTCTGTGCTCGCCTGCATAAATTTCGGAAACAAGTTTTTAAGTTCCTCTTTCGGAATGCTCTTTAATGTGGACGTCACGTTTTCTTGGTGGCTTCGACAACCTCAAATCTTGTTCCCTGCAGCAAATCTTTCATTTTGGAAACAATAAAAAGTCTGCCGGTGTCGGAGAGTAAGGAGGATGCGGCATCTCCCCGACCTTATGCTGGGCCAATTTGCTGAAGGGAACAAGATTTGAGGATGTCGAAGCCATCCAGAAAGCGGTGATGTCCACATTAAAGAGTATTCCGAAAGAGGACTTAAGAAGTTATTTCCGAAACTTATACGGCCGAGCACAGAAATGCATTACGCCAGGTGGGAGTTACTTTAAAACATATTAAATGGGCATGTATTTCATGTAATATTTTCTGGAGTAATTAGATCAGTACTGGGAATTGATGGCCGCACCTTGTATATGCACGCTAGAAAATAGCTGTAACCTCTAATATTAGTGTACTTAAAACTTTAATTTTACAAACTTTCAACATTTTATTAGTACTTTGAATACTTTTAGCCATTTTTAAAGGAATTTCTTCTATAACGTCTATTATTATGCTCCATATTTTACCATCTTAAAGAATATAGATTATAAATGGCACCTTATCCTTTGGGCTGGGGAAACGAACATGCTTCTTCCGCCTTTTCTAGTTTCTATGAGTTTTTTCTCTCTAATATTTTAAGAACTGTCCAGTGCCAAGGTGTGTTTACCACCAAGGTAAACAAGAACATCGTTTAATCACATGTGTCCAAATACTTGCTGGTAGATAATGTATAAACACACACAAACATAGATATATATCACACAACGATCAAAACAATTGGAATACAAATTAAAAAAAATATACAAGCATGTCCCTGTCACATTCAACTAATTAATGAAATCTCTTTGGAACTAGTATGGTATACCCCCCCCCCCCCCCCCATTGGCGATTTTGGCGATTTTTTTTGTCCCAAAAATACGCATTTTTAAAACTGTACAACCAAAGAAAAGCATGAAAAGCACATAAATACAAAAAATAAAAGCTGAAAAATAATGAGAAATTTGTTAGGTGGGGGGGAGAGGCTGCCACACCCCAACCCTCCAGCTAAAAAAAGTCAGTATATTGCAAATAATAATAATAATTCATTTAAATAAACATAAAATACATCTGGGTTAAATATATATTTCTTGATTAGACATAAATTAAAGCACAAATACAATAGAAAAAATACGTGTTGGCAATAGAATTTAAAATAAGTATCTATACCGAAATTTTGTACTGCTCCCAATTAATCCCCGAAACGATTTCAATAAATTTATTAAAACAATCTACATTTGTTGCTAAACATGATTTCCGAAACTTGTACATCGCTAGGTAGAATTTAAAATCTGCCTTACGATTGTACGTAGGCAATGTTGCTTTTACATGCCTCCACGTACTTTCAATTGTATTCGTGTGACTCCCAGTATCGGGGTCAACAAATGTAAGTTTATGGTTTACTTTAAGGTGATCAAATGCCTCCTGCTCAAGACAGTCGTAACTTTTCCAGCAATCGGAATACACTGTAGTCCCTGGCAATATCCAATCTTTTATAACCCCCAACAAAGTCTCCTGAGACCTATCATGCACAGCAACTAAAAAAAACCCTCCCGGAATCCCTCTCAACCCCTGCAAACACCAAATGGCCCTCAACCCTATATCCCTTATGATACTTTCGTTTCAAAAATTTCGACGACCTTACCCTCTCCCCCCCTACTTTCTTGGAAGACAATTCAATATAATCTAAAAGAGTCTCATTAATAAATTGTCTCCAATCATCCAAAGTAGTCTTCGCAAAAGAATATTCCTCAATAATTCGCCCAGTTGTTGTAACCCTGAAAATCTCATAAGTAATATATAAAACCTCAAATAACTTTAATTTAGATTTAGAAAACCACGAACCAGGCCGAATAGATTTCTCAGTGGTACATTGCTTCCCCCAATAACTTTCCTACAAACAAATGTAAAACCATCAGAATATGAACTTTTAACTTTAATCCTCATTTCTAACCCACATTTCTTGCAATTCGTGCTCTTTAACAACCCAACCTCCGTCAAAAAATTAAAAAGCAACTATGCATCCTGAGACAAATGAAATAAAAAAATGTTAACTATCCCCAGTTTTCCAACTGTTGATCTCCCTCCTGAAAAACTAGAATTACCATTAGAATTCGCCTCTAATTTAGACAATAAAATCCCCTGATATTTTTCAACTACATTGAATACTGAAGGCATAATGAATAAAAGAACAAAAATAATTAATAATAAAATAATCAATAACAAAAATAATAAAAGAATAAAAGAGCAAAAAATATTGGAATATACAACTAGTATCTCGCTGCTTGCTAGCTCACGAAGATCAAATCAAATGGTAAAATTGTCAAAATTCAAACGTGGAACACAAAATTCAAAAACTGTTGCCACTACATAATATTACTGCATTAAAGAACGTAAAAAACCATTCACGCCTCCTATATATGGCGCAAAACACGAGAGAAAACCAAATCTGGCAACAACAAAATTCTAAAAACAACAAAAAACACAAATTGGTAACACCAAAGTAAAATCCAGCAACCATACAACCAAAACAAAGGGATATGGAACTAGTATGATATAACCCCCCCCCCACCCCCATTGGCGATTTTGGCGGTTGTTTTTTGTCCCAAAAATACGCATTTTTAAAACTGTAAAATCAAAGAAAATCACGAAAAACACATAAATACAAAAAATAAAAGCGGCAACCATACAACCAAAACAGAGGGCGCCAGATTTGGCGAGAAATCTCTTGGGGGGGGGATATATCATACTTATACCAAAGAACGCAGTACACTACCGATTTTTACACAAATACACTACACTATGCTACAAAAAAATGATTTTTCCGAAAATTATCTATTTTCAATAACGTATATCTCGAAAACCGTTGGGAATTTGATAAATATGTAAATTAATTTTATAGGAAATTTAATTAGCTTTCATTTTTATATTTAACATTTTTTTCTGCATTGCACCGTTTCCGAGATATAAGTGAAAAACCCAAAAATGGGACCTTTCCCCCCTCCCCCCCTTAGCCCACACCCCAGGGTCGGGGACTTTTAGTATGTTTACCTACTAACTACACCTAATAAAGTCCTGAAGTCAAAAATTCTCGCATATTCCATGCATTCTACACCCCTCTTTTGAGCACTCATTGACTCTACTAACACTGAAGCAAGTTCTATCGAATAAATGCGTGGACATGTTCAATTCTCTCCTAAAACGTATAGTCGAATTGGAATAAAAATCAATAAATGATTTGCATTTAAAGATGTGCATAATTTAACCTCTTTTTTGCTCCTATTCTGTTCCTTTAAGATTTTGAAATACCTGTAATGCTCTCAGAAAGTTATGTATCAGACATATACTGCAGGAATTTCGAAATATATCCAGAAATGTATTAAAAAAATTATAAGGGTTGTTTACATAAAGCAAGAACTAAACCGAACAATACATAGGGTGACAGTGGGAAACATTACTGAAGGATTAGAGTGTGTATAGCATAATGGCAAGATTTTTGTGTCTGCTAAAGCAAATTAAAACCTGCATTTACTTGTGTTTATCGGGACATGGATATTTGTTTCAATATTCGGCTCAAAAAGAGTAAGACTGCCGAAAGAACCCCTCAGTTATCCCTCGGATTTAGTTGTCTATGGGGAATATGGAACTTTTCATGAAAAGCCTATTCACAAACTAGTATCAGGTCGGAATACCGAAACTGCGCCGTGGATGCACTAAAATAGGGGTCTTCAACCCGTGGCCAGCCGAAACATTTAAGGTAAAACGAAAGTTTGTTATAAATTTGAAAAAAAACAACCTTATAACGGCAAATTCTCTCCGACAAAATAGATAAAGAACGCAGGGGAAAAAGTTGCCCACGGCACATAGGCTTATCAAACTAATAATATATACCCCAGTCAAAATAGACCCGATTTTGACGAATGGCTAAAAAAATATGAAAGTTTTGAAAATTGGTGGAGATGTTTGTTTCGGCATACTGTTGAACATACTAAAAGTCTCCACCGATCAGACTTGAGCTTTCGCTGCCATCTTGGAAAATGTGTAGACTTTTTTGGTTTTTTGAAAGTAACTTCAGAAATATTGATTTTATGTAAAAAAGTTGGATACAAAAACTGAAGAGCATTAAATTATGAACAAAAATATGACTTACTTTTTTAATAAGTCTAACACGAACGAAGATAATTGACTTTGAAAATAGCGAATAATTACGCGTAGGACGCGGAGTCGCGGGTCATCCCCATCGCGATGGGGGGATGACCCGCGCATGTGCCCCAAAAGTCTTGCACTCTCACGTGTGTCAAACCTCTGCATATCAAAGCTCAAGATAAAGTGGCAGCAACATCCAACCCATTGTTATCAGGTTGTATTATGAGGCTTGGTGGATTCTATCTTTTTATGTCATACTTGGGCTGCAATGGGTACATAATGGCTGGAAGTGGGTAAAAATAAATACTAAATTTGATGTATGCAACTACATCAGTAGAAAAAACGTTGCCGGGCCATGCATACGCTAGAAAAATCCTAGCTTATTGATTTACCCAAACAACTTTAGCAAAAATAAATTTTGACGCCATGGATATATCTGATTCCAAAAGCAATAATCTCCATGAGTTGTTTAGAGATTTTGCTACTGAACTACTATCACTAGAAACCATATACGGACATACTCATATATGAGACACCGAGATTAAAATGAGGGAGACTGTGAAGCAGTTGAAAGAGAATGGCCCTATTGCATCCCCTGGGTTCAGTACTTTGAAATGGTAAAGCTTATGAAAGCTTGATCACCGTCAATTGTGTGGCGAAAGTAAACGGTTTCAATACATTAGTAAACCCGTTGTTGCTTTTCCAGAGGATAGAGATTGTTAAGTATAACATAAATTACAGCGACCCAAGCTAGTGCTCATACGCCTTGATCAAACTAATAGCCGGAAGCTACGTAGCAATACCCGTACTCGCAGCCGAGGGTTAATTTCCCAGGTCCGGTGCCATTTTGCATGCATGTAGGGCCCGAGGATACCGGATATACAGTACAGATCTGCAATCCACTCAAGGCACTCCAAGCCCCCGGATAGAGATTGTTAAACAAAACGACGAAGAAACGAGTAGCATTTTATTTAGAATATGAGTTAGCTCCTTTTACATTTGCTCTGTTTAATGAAGCTGGCATGCGAGAGACAACGACATTGACTAGGTACAACGTTTTTGAAGTTCCAAACAAAGAAATTAACCTCCAGAACTGCGTCAACATTGTGGACGTGGTTTTCTCCTACACCATGTCAAATGGGGAACACAATTAACTTTTCGGAGGTTTGCACAAATTAAGTTAACTATATAAAAAAGCATTATGGGACCAGCTGTATAGTCGTTTTTAATGGCTAATCCAACACCAATAACAGTACAAAAAATGGAAGAAAATCTACGGTCTATTGTAACATAAGTTTTGATAGAAACATGCGAGTTACTGTTCAACAATAACAGTTCCTTTCAAATGAAAACAACAAGAGCAAACTGATCAGCATGCTATCAGCTGAGCTGGAAAACAGTGGGATTCGATTCCGACAATGTAATGACGAAGCCGACATTCTCATTGTAAATACTGCAATTAATGAAGCATGTTCTGGTAACAACAAAGTTGTAATCACCGGTGAAGATGTTGACCACCTAGTTCTATTAACAGTTCTCACTCCTACAGAAAAGACATTTTCCTTGGCAAAGCATGCAATGGGAAAGCAAAGAAAAAAAATACATTCGTCAAATAAAATACAATCATCGGGACATACCAAAGTATCCTTTTTTGTCCATGCGTTCAGTGGATGCGATACTACTGCGGCATTCAACAAAGGAAAGAAAAATTGTGTAAAAATGTTCCAAAGTAAAGATATGGAACACGACGTGACAGTAGTTAATAAATGCAACTCATCGCATAATGATGTTGCTTAAACAGGAGAATGTTTTTTCCTGATCTGGTATGGAGCACATCCCAGTGAAAAGTCCGTAAATAAGTTTAGGTACAAATGCTTCGAAAAATTTGTCACTAAAATAAAACCATATATTTCGTCTCTTCCCTCGACTGAAGAGACATCCATGCGACATTCCTTTCGGTTGTATCACCAAATGCAAAAGTGGTTTGGGAATAAGTAGAATCTTGAAGTGTAGGCTGGAAATGTCAAACGGAAACCCTCGTGCCCATCACAACTATGGATACAGTGGCTCCCGTTTCAATTTTAAGCATGGTGTTTCACAACTGTAAGACTGACTGGGGAGAAAGATGCGTGTGTCGGAAAGCAAGCATCAACTGCACAATGGTCTACAATAAGTGTAATGGGGTATGTCACAATGACATACACAATTGCAGTTATTGCACTGCAGATCATGAGGATCCAATAAAAGTAATTGATTAATGAGGTGGTGCTAGCTGACCCATAGACGATCTTTTCAAGACTGACGACGCGAACAATCCCGTACCGAAAAAAGCACGACAACCATAAAGTAGGTAAGCTTAAAAAATTATATACAATGAAAATAAGATAGTGAATAAATCCAAGTTTATTACATTCGTTCATAAAATTAAAAATGATCAATTATCTACATACCAAAAAACATTCGTCTATTTTCTTGTGTTTAAGATTGCCCAAATGAGGGAGAGGAGAGAATTCAAAGGAAAGCGCCTGCAACGAGACTTGGATCCTACATTCATAATCAACCCGCATTTAATAGTCCATATTTTGGTTCGTGTTAGGGTTACGACAAAATGTACTTAATATTTTTTGTACACAATTTAATGTTCTTTAATTTTTGTATGAAACTGTTTTTTACATAAAGTTAATATTTCTCAAGTAATTTGCAAAAACACAAAAAAGGCCTTCAAAATCTTCAAACTCTTTAGAATTCAGATATGTCCATGGCGTCAAAAATTATTTTTACTACAGATGTTTGGTAAATAAATAATCAAGGATTTCTCTAGCGTATGCATGGCCAGGAAACATTTTTTTTTTACTGACGTTGTTGCATACATCAAATTTAGTATTTATTTTTACCCACTTCCAGCCATTATGTACCCAATGCAGCCTAAGTATGATATAAAAAGATAGAATCCACCAAGTCTCACAATACAACCTGATAACAATGGATTGGATGTTACTGCAACTTTATCTCGAGCTTTGATATGCAGAGGTTTGACAAACGTGAGTGTGCAAGACTTTTGGGACACATGCGCGGGTCATCCCCCCATCGCGATAGGGATGACCCGCGACTCCGCGTCCTACGCGTGATTGTTCGCTATTTTCAAAGTCAATTATCTTTGTTCGTTTTAGACTTATAAAACAAAGTAAATAATGTTTTAGTTCATAATTTAATGCTCTTCAAATTTTGTATTAATTTTTTTGCATAAAATCAATATTTCTGAAGTTACTTGCAAAAAACCAAAATAGTCTACACATTTTCCAAGATGGGGGCGAAAGGTCAAGTCTGATCGGTGGGGACTTTTAGTATGTTCAACAATATGCCGAAACAAACATCTCCACCAATTTTCAAAGCTTTCATATTTTTTTCTCCATAAAACCTATTTTGACTGGGCTAATACTGGTAATTGAATTCAGTATCTTAAGACGAAATAAACACAAAGAGCAGAATCCCGAGGCTCTTTCTTTCCAGAACCTCACGTGCGTCTCGTCCTCCTGCATTCATTCTGATTCATGCAATATAAAGTACAAAATATATTGACTCAACTCTCATTTTTTGTTGTTTATAGAAAATAATGAATACGAGGGTTGTAAATAAAGTAGTGCCAACCTAGCCCAGAAAGTCGTAGAATATAGGGCATGCGCAAACACGATATCGGAGAAGTGAGGTGGAGCTGTTGTCGATGTGTAGAGTACATAAAACCGTCGATCCAGTAGAAGGGATAGTTTCTGCGTGACGTTGAAGTGGACAGTGTCGTTTCTACCGCTCTAAATCATGTTTGCAAAAAGTGATCAGTGGTCGGGGATTAAAATAGAGGTTGCCCGTGGCTACAGCCCCATCTGCGCCCGACTATATGGCACAAACGTCCATGTTTATGGACAATCTCCCTATCTTGTTGCATGGCAATGCTCGTTGTCATGTTGCACGAGCTGTAAATGATCTTTTGCTACGGTGGTCTTGGGAGTTGTTGGATCACTCTCCGTACACCCCTGACACGACCTCTTTCCTAAGTTAAAAGAACCCCTTCGAGGCATCAGATTTCCTGACGTGCCGTCTGTGATCCGAGCATTAGGGCGCTCCGTCGCTGACATCAACACACAACACCTTTCCAACGGTATCCTCCGGCTTCCTGACATCTGGCAAAAGGTACAACACTTTACTGGTGATTATACTGAAGGAATGCAATGTAATTTTGCTTGTACGTTCATTAAAGAAATGTTTTCCGGGTATGTTGCCATTACTTTATTTACAACCCTCGCAAAAACAATTTTTAATTAATTATAGTTATAAAAGGTACAAAATACTCTTTAAAACACACCATACACACAAACTTCAGTGACCTGTTTTGAAGGAATTAATCCTTCCTCCTCATGCTGTACAAAGCAAATCAAGCAATCATCTGAAAGACTGAGGCTCGTTTGAAAATAATACATTTTCCCCCTCTGCCTATACTACTATTTCACAGATGTCCAACGGAACTTTGTGAATTTAATGGTGTAGCCCGCGAATGTGAATGGTTGACGACCCCTACAGTAAAACGCCCCATCTGAAAAGTTCAGCGTATCTTCTGGGCAACAAGTGGTCTGGATTATTTTACAATAACAACATGCAAAGACCTAATATATTACAAATTTCTATGGCGGTGTGGAGTTTTGTTAGAATATCACACTACTTAAATGTTAATACTTTGGCTTTAAGGCTGCTGTGTTCTAACCCTATTGGGTTCGCTGAACTCAATGTTAACCTATGTAGAAAATGTGTCCGAGGATTGCCGACTTAGATTTAAAGATTTTTTTATTTGTACTCCGTAATAAAGAAAGAAAATTTACACCTTGGGGCATTTTTAGCTTTAAAAAAATGCAAATAATATCAGGCTATCGGAAAATATCATTTTCATTGGATTATCATCATTAATATAGCTGTAAATAGTAGACAAATTTTCTCCATAGGTTAACATTGAGGTGAGCGAATTCAATAAGGTTAGTACACAGCCTTAACTGGATTATCATCATTTATATAGCTGTAAATAGTAGACAAATTTTCTCCATAGGTTTACATTGAGGTGAATGAATCCAATTGGGTTAGTACACAGCAGCTTTAATGTTAAGAACGCAAGGGTCCTAGTGTATCTCGTATTATAATTATATACTTTTCCGGTTACATAAACACGATTATACAAACTACCAATTCATTTGTTTTCAGTATAGACACCACTACCTTCGGACTCTAAATTTATCCTTAGTTTATTTTGATTGGATGTGAATGATTATTTTGGTTACGTTTAGTTTAATTTGATTCGAAAGTTTCGGAACATAAGATACTCCACATTAATGAAATCTGATTTTTGTTTATACTTATATATTATCCTCCACAAACAAAAATAACAGTTATTCAATATCCTATAATACTAACTAATTGGGAGATGGCCGAGTTCAGATCAGCGAATGTTTTAGATCAACCGATAAACTAAATTAATGAAAACAGTTTCTTGCTTTCACTAACATACGGCCAAACTTAAATTTCTCGACAGTGAAAATGACATTCTTCTCGACATTTTACAAGTTAATTCTTCAAATTGCTAATTTATGTAAAGACTTAAGGAGCAATAAAAATTGAAAGGATTGATATTAGGAGCGCAACTGGGAGGCGAAATAGAAGAGGAATTATAGGAAAATAGAGGGACCAGGGTTCTGGAAAACGGATGACCGAGAATAGAAGACTCTGTGTATAGAGATATAACTAAGGTAAATAAATGTACACTGACAATATCATTAAGAAAAGAAAGTACTTCAGATGAAAAGTGAGAAGGAAACAACATGTCGTAGCACCAGTATGACGCAAACTGAAACTGCTAGTGCTATAGAAGTGGCACACCTTTACATTCAATCTGTACCACTTCTATAGCAACGCCGGCAGATCAAAGAAGCATCCGCGTTAACAAATTTTAGTTTGAAATCTCTTAAAATAAATCTTCCTGGTTTTATGAATACAAAGGATTTGCTATTTACATAAACATTTGAACAGTAATAACTGGTTTAGATAAAGTAAATTATATATATAATAGCCGTTGTCTCTGTATAACACTTCCGGGCTGTACTCATCTTTTAATTGAAGCTCTCAGTAAACAAACGGCCGGTTTTGCGTAATTTCAATTTCAGATGTGTATCAGAATTTTTTCTTACCTAAAAACTAATATCTTCTCCATCAAATCACGTTTGTTCAGCCTATTTTTCTATAAAACATTCAGAACTAAAAAAAATTGGATGCTTTTACCTGTATATTTAACAGTTTTTAAAAATCTGTTTACTTTTGCGATGAATTCGGAAAGTAAACAAACTTGAATGTGAATGAATCAAGAAGCTCAAGTATTCATACCGCGTATAGTGAGCTGTAAAAAACTGGATGGCAGTCTACTACTCCAATCGCAGGAAAAACTAAATAAATAAAAAATAATGAAAGGGTTTGCTTTTACAAGGTGTGGATTAAATGCAATATTGTTAGATAATTCGGGATATTTTTCAACGTTCATATACTTTTTCCATTATTACGTCATTATTAGTATTACGACGTCAAAATGACAGGTTACCTTCTAGTACTTATATAATAAGCATGTAATACATTTATAATGTCTTTTGTTTTCTTTGCCATAAAACGAAATTTCGCATTTCGGGAAATTGGATTAGAAAGGTTCTGTAGCATTTTGAGAAGTTCCGCAATTATACATTGATATACATATGTATATACCTAGCTATATTGCTTGCAAAGATTTCAATTTCCATCACTATGACTTTGTGTATTTTAGAACATTGAAGGATTTCTTTTAATTGAAGTATTGAACATATCATCTCTTAGACAAAATTTCTTCAAATATTACACAACATAAGAAAATTTTTTTTTCATGATTCATGTTAATTATTTTAGTAAATCAAAGATAATTTTGACATAGAAAAACAAAATACGTAAATATTAATGTCTACGTATTACTAGCAAAATCATTAGAATTACTAGATTATAGTTATTTAAATAATTTCTTCCACAATCTTTGTAACAAGCGAGGTTTCACAACTGATCACAAAACGATTTACTTCTTTCGCTTTTAATAACTCTTTATCAAAATTCAAAGTTTTGTTTCTAAGACTGCAGGCCTTTGGCTTGACGACACTAGCCTATCAACACGGCGAAATCTTTCTGGCTACTTTATTATGGGAGCACCATTTAGGTCAGGCAACATTGCTCCCTTTGAAGGGACAACACAGAAACGCCCTACTCGGGAATCGAAGTCAAGCCCTCAAGACACTACCCACAATACCAATGGTGAGCAAGCTTTTTTCGACCTCGACGCCCTTTCTGTGAATAAAATATCACTCGACCCCCAGTGAAAATTTTTGGTATTATCAATTTTTAAAAACAATTGCTATAATGCTGTAGAGAAGGGCAGTAATTTTGGAAGCGTATTAAATGTTTACAGTTTATTCAATAACAGGAAGAAAACAAAGATACATATCTAAATGAGACTTTTAACAATACAATAGAAAAAATATGGACTAAATAATGATAACAAAAATAAAAAAATAACACAAGACTCATTTCACATCGGATATATATAGGACAAATCTTTAACGTGATTGGTTCCCAAAAGCAAAAAGAAAATTTGAATAAGCACAGCAAATGTCGAAAAGGTTAAAGGATAGGAACTATCCCAGATGCTTTAATCAGTCCCTGAAATCAATAAAAATTAGGAAATGGTTAACAAAAATATAGAACATTTTTAAAAATCACTGAACTGTAGATTTGGGATACATATTTACTTCTCATAATATCAATTAAAAAGAGTCTTCTAAAAAATTTTTTTTTGTCAAATCTCATGTAATTAAAACTTCATATTTAAAAATAATTATAAATTAATATTTCATTTACGTGAAAAATAGCGAAAATTAAGATATCAAAAGAGCAGGGTTTTAAAATTATAAGCTTCCCATTAAAACATTGAAAATTATAAACTTTTACCTTTATTTATTACATTTATTTATATGAGACTAAAATAGGGAAAAAAATAATGGATAGGGTGAGCCTGGAACTCAGAAAACATTTGTTCAATATTTGCGAGTTTGGTTTTTATAGCTACAAAATCTGAAAACCCAGTCCCGTACAGAAGGGAATGGAAGCAATATAAGGCTGTTAGACACCATATTTCTATGTTAAGATGGCAAAATGTTATTATAAACTTTTCTTAAAAAAATTGAGTTTTTCACATTCTGGACTCTTGTTTTTCTAGTCTCCGATATTTTCTATTTACTGTAACTAATTTTTTGAGAAACTCTTTTTACATATAGAGTAAAATATCGAAAATTTAGAAAAACGAGGTTGTAGGACCCTTGTTCCATTAAGGAATAATTCTTTCAGTATCAGTTAACACTCCTCGACTCGGGATCAAATTATGAACTATTTCGCAAATTTCTGCGACCGGAAAGGGCGAAGAATCTCGGCACGTGACTTCCTTTAAGTTAGGGGAGAGCGTGTTTGCAGCTAAACAATGTTTCACATGAGACAATTTAAAGTACGATTCAACGGGATACAAAAATTGTGGTGAAGTTGTTAAAAACTGTCTATATGATTTAAACATGTTTCTTCGTCTATGAAGGTTGGACGTAGCTTGTATGGGAGGGAATCCGTATATATATTTACTTACACACACACACACACACACACACAGAGAAATATGCATGTGCGTACATATAAATACATATGCCTATACGTACTTAAATACATATGCATATACGTGCAAATAAATACATATGCATATACGTGCATATAAATAACATATGCATATACGAGAATATAAATAAATATACATATACGTGCATATAAATACATATGCATATACGAAAATATAAATAAATATGCATATACGTACATAAAAATAAATATACATATAGGTACATACAAATACATATATCATTATGTATTTGTATGCACGTATATGCATATGTGCATATCAATACATATGCATATAGGTGAATATAAATGCATATGAATTTACGTGCATATAAAAATACATATGCATTTACGTACATATAAAAATTCATATGCATTTACGTACATATAAAATACATATGCATATACGTACATATAAAATACATATGCATATACGTACATATAATACATATAGGTACATACAAATAAATATGTATGTACGTGCATTCAAATACATAATGATATACGTCCATTCAAATACATAATGATGTACGTGCATATTAATACATATGCATATACCTGCATATAAAAATACATATGCATTTACGTACATATAAAATACATATGCATTTGCGTACATATAAAATTCATATGCATATACGTGGATATAAATACATATGCATATACGGGAATATAAATAAATATGCATATACGTATATAAAAATAAATATAGTATACGTACATACAAATACATAATGATATACGTGCATATAAATACATATGGATACGTATATTTTTCTCTCCCCCTCATCTCTCTCACATATATATATATATATATATATATATATATATATATATGCATCTCGGTGTTCTGTAAAAAGGGCGAATACCCATAGAGATTAACATACATATATACATATTCGCCCTTTTTACAGAACACCGACGAGATATATATATATATATATATATATATATATATATATATATATATATATATATATGTATATATATATATCCCTTTTTGGTTGCTAAGGACAAAAACTGTTTAATTGGCTAGAAATCTTAAAAAAACTAAAACCAGTGTGAAATCAGGATTAGATCTGTGAATTTTCAGTTCATTTGACATGGTGTTTCCTTCTAAATTTATGATTAAAGGCATTAACTGGGGGTACGTGTGTAATATTGACCCTGTATTATAGTGCAGTCCATAAGGGGCATTTTTGCAAATTAAGACTAATTAGATGAGTCAGCATAATTAGCCATTTAATCACAAGCTATTATGATAAATTTAAGTCAATTAATTCTGTTTGTGGATTGATTGGGGGAATGAATTCAATTAAATCACACGTTCACTTCTGCCATGATATTAACAACGTTTATTAATAGCACACCGCATTACTTGTCGTTTCTAATCATAAGAGCAGTTACAATTGATGCATAAAAAAATTATCAAAGAGAGAAAAATACAGGATACTTTCCCCTTTAATTATAAAGTTCGCGAGAAAATGCAAAGTTAAAATTTTAATTAATGACTCATTTCATAGTTCGGAAAATGTGAACTTTCACTGATTCTGCACATCGAGTAGGTAATGTCTTCCGGGGATTCCGGTGTGATTAGATATCAGACTGGATTTTACAGACGGAGAAATATATCACCAAATTTAAATTAATTTCAAAGTGCCGAGAAAGATTGAATAAGGATTTGCAAATTATATGAGAATAAATTACGATCATTTCCGTGACCCGAAATTATTGTGCGACTAATGAATGCAGTACAAATGAATGCCAATTCTAGCTCATTGATTTTGTAGAAAATTTTTGGAATATAAAGACTTACAGTGGACAAAGCTACTTTTCAGGCTTCTGAACATGTGTAGGATTCATAATCTAAATTTTCCATTTAAATTGATCTTTATTTTATCCAATTTTCTATACGCATTACTTTTGGATTTCATCTTCACTTTTTTTTAATTTTCGTTCCTATGCCCCAGTAGTTAAGTCGCTGTTTAGTAAAAAATGACACTATCTCTCCAAATCACCCAACTTTTTCTTTGCTTCAAAACATTAATTAATGTCGTTTCCATGATTAACGTTTTCCCTAAAATTTTTTATGCAATTCTCAGCGTTCTGCATACGTAGGTCAATCTATGAGAATTGGAAATTTCTCAAAATTGTCCCGACTTCTACAAACGTTGATTGCGGAAATCCGCGCTGTTTTGCATATGTGTTGCTGTTCGCATAAGTTTGGAAAAAAAGGAAAAAGAAATGCAAAGTCCGATTCTTTCGTCGTTCTTTCCTCAAACGTGTCTATTTCACGAGAACTATTTTCTATGAATAAGGGAACAAGGTGAATTCAATCCCGTTTTTTTCAATATTTTATCTATATATATAAAGCAGTTCCGTAACTGACTGACTCACTGACTGACATACAACGCACAGACCAAACCGCTGGACCTAAAGGGCTGAAATTTTTGCATGGCGATTTTCCTTATTTAACATGGAACATTATGAAATATGCTAGTATTTTCGAAAAACATTTTGTAAGACGGTATTCTGCCAAAATTTTTCATATGAATTCAAAGGTCTTCAATGTAGTAAAAAACAACATTAATTATTCTCATCTAAATATATAAAACAAATCCGTAACTATAAGAGGCGTAACTATAAGATCCCCTACGTATAAGATCGTACATATAAAACAAATCCGTAACTATAAGAGACGTAACTATAAGATCCCCAACAAATCCGTAACTATAAGAGACGTAACTATAAGATCCCCTACACTATAAGAGGAGATTCCTCTTATAGTGTAGGGGTGCACTAAGAAAGATTTTTGAAAAATTCTTCTTAGAATTTTTTAAATTAAATTTTTAAGCTGTTTTTGTAACTTTTTTAAAGTTAGCATTTAAAATAATAATCTGAGGGTTATAAAGTTTATATCACAAGAAAGATCATAAAAATTCCTTTAAAATGAAATCTTTTCCGAATCTTTACCTCTATTTTCTGATTTTTCGTGAATTTTTAAAGATTAATTTTTAGAATTTAATTTATTAAATGCTGATCACGTGATTTCTTTTTCTGGTACTTTGAATTAATTTATCGTCACGTTCATAGCAAAAAAAAAGTTTTATTTCTTGCTAATGCGGCAGACGATTGGAAATTATCCAAAAAAATATTAAAATACAGTAAAAGATATGTTCCTCAAACTGTACTATATTAACTGTACTATATTCTTTAGTATGCTCTATTAGATTTAATTTGCATATTTTCTTCTACATTATTTTGTATATAAAAATATCAGTTACTATTTTTTTATAAATATATTTTTTCGTTCTTTTTACATCAATTGCATACATTGATCGTTGTATTTATTATAAATATATTTAAATATATTTTTGGCATTAATTGCATACATTGACCGTTGTATTTAATTTGAAAGAACTCCGTAGGGAAGTACGGGTTTTCAGCTAGTCTGTATACAAAATGAGAATAATTAATATTTTTTTACTACACTGAAGACACTTAGAAATCACATATAAGTATTTTGTGGCATAATAAAACCTGTTTTACAAAAAAATCTTTAAAATTGTTAGAATTTTTCAAAATGCTCCATAAGCAATCATTTCCTTCTGTTTTTTCTCCAATGCTGCAGATGGTATTCTTGGGCATTATCCTTACCGCCATATGACACCGCGGTTTTTCCGGCAACTTTTCTCGGAGTACCGTATTGGTGGACCAGCATAACCCCCCTACGGGCCGGTCCCGTAGTTTTGAATCGAGTCAAGTGACGAGACCGGAGCACTTGACCCCACTCAGGTAAATTTGAGAACTTGGAGGATACTGCAGCCACGACAGATTTCACGTGCACCAGCCACCATTAGTGTATACGGCGGTGGATTTGTCAGGGACCGGCATCGAACCCGTAATCCTCAGATCATTGGCCTTTCTTAGAATTGTTGATTAAAGTGTTAGTCACAAAACTGTGCATAATTCTTTGAAACCACAAATATTTTTCAGATTTACAGACCACGAAATAAAGTAGAAACATCCCAAGGCATAAAAAATATAACAGGCAGATCAAAAAAAATTTAAATGCTCAGTTATGTTTATATATATATGGCAAACTTATATAAAACTTTTAAGGTTATTAAATGAGATGGAATAACATGGAACATTATGAAATATGCTAGTATTTTCGAAAAACATTTTGTAAATACTAGCATATTTCATAAAACCTGTTTTCTAAAGACGGTATTCTACCAAAAAAATTTTCATATGAATTCAAAGGTCTTCAATGTAGTAGAAAACAACATTAATTATTCTCATCTAAATATATAAAACAATTCCGTAACTGACTGACTCACTGACTGACATACAACGCACAGACCAAACCGCTGGACCTAAAGGGCTGAAATTTTTGGATGGTGATTCTTCTTATAGTGTAGGGGTGCACTAAGAAAGAGTTTTGAAAAATTCTTCTTAGATTTTTTTAAATTAAATTTTTAGGCTGCTTTAGTAACTTTTTTTAAGTTTGCATTTAAAATAATAATTTGAGGGTTATAAAATTTATATCACAAGAAATATCATAAAAATTCCTTTAAAATGAAATCTTTTTCGAATCTTTGCCTCCATTTTCTGATTTTGGTGAATTTTTAAAGATTTATTTTTAGAATTTAATTTATTAAATGCTGATCACGTGATTTCTTTTTCTGGTACTTTAAATAAATTTATCGTCACGTGCATAATAACTAAATAGACAAAAAAAATATTTTCCTTTTGTTGCTAATGCGGCAGACGATTGGACATTATACAAAAAAAATATTAAAATACAGTAAAAGATATGATCCTCAAACTGTACTATATTACTTGTACTATATTCTTTATTATGATCTATTAGATTTAATTTTAATATTTTCTTCTACATTATTTTGTCTATAAAAATATCCATTACGATTTTTTTTATAAATATATTTTTTCGTTAACTTTTTACATCAATTGCATACATTGACCGTTGTATTTAATTTGAATGTACTCCGTAGCGAATTACGGGTTTTCAGCTAGTACTGTATACAGAGTTAAAAATTGAAAATTAACTGATTAGAGGTTGAAGGTCACTTGCCCCTTTAAGGTTTGTGTCATTATTTAGAATGGAGGAGCAAGATACGCAAAAGGCTACCAGACAGGGTGCAGGAAAATAGCTGGATCTTATTAAATGCTTAGGTCTTAAATCATGTTTCGCGCATGAAAATGCCTATCTGATTATCGTATAAAGATATTTAGCCGTAACAATCTCAGGGTTCCAGACTTTTCCATCTAATTTATCCCTTCGGGAGAAATGATTGACAGAGATCTAAAACCTGGTGAATATTTGTGTTGGTTGTACTAACTGAATAACATATGTATCTGGTGCTAAATAGCAGGAAACGCTGTCCAAATTTGGATTTCCTTTCGGAGTTGTCTGAATGAAGAGATCAAAATATTTTCATTATTTATCCTACAATGAATAAATAAATTATTTTAACCAATCCCCTATTTTTTATTGGGACTATATGAATATACTGGGACACATGAATTGAATTATATCACCATCAGTAATATAATTATCCTACCGTACAAGAAGATATACAGTAAATACACGTGTTAATTGAAATATAAAATTTTAAAAAATAGCCGTTTGTTTTTTTTGTAATATTTTTCACATAAAGGATATAGCATTATCAAAAATCAATCTGTGTTTAGAAAGACTGAAGACTTTATTTGAATAGTAGTCCAACTCAATTTTTGTTCATTTTGAGATACAGAGACTTGAAGTCTAATAAGTGCTGGAAAATGACTGCTGAAGTCAGATGTCATAACCTACGTTGGCAGCAGAAATAAGCTGGAGGTGTATCAGTTTAAAAATAAGATATAAATGACTTGTATGAACATAAAAGTGAGGCTAACTCCATTTTTTTTAAAGTGGAGTTGGCCCACCGTTCAAATAAGGCCTTCATATAGTATGGGTTATTGAAAAAAATTTAAAGTGAACAATTAAACAAAACACCCTAAGAATATGATTTTATTTATAGGATATTTACTTTACGGGACACGTTTTTACAGGTAAAATCCATTCATTATAAAGTGATTTCTATGACTTTCATATAGACGATTAGTTAAGTGAGAATTTTGTCTTTCTGTAAGCATACACAATAAATTCTCTTTAGTTTTGTTGCTTAATTTATGTAATTACAGAAGTTAACGTTCCAAAAACCAAATTTCTCATTGCAAATAGGTGATCATAATTTTTATTTAAACTAATTTTTAGTTCTAATTTGGATAGGGCCATACATAATTTATCCAACAGCTATGAATTTGTGCGAATAAAATGACAGGCAAAAGAAAAGGTAATTTATAAGTTAAAACGAAAGTATTTGTTAAATAACAATATCTTGTTCATTGTTACCATAGAAAACATTTCTTCGCATGTCTTCAATCCTGCTTTTATGTACCTCACTGTAAGATTAACTTTTAGACACTAAAGTCGTACAAAATCAGTGTAGGAATTAGCGTTCACACAGAATTTCTAAGGGAAATTCCCAAAAGTAGTTCAAGAAGTTCTTATAATATGCATTTTCCCCATATCGCAGCACTTGACTAGTCTGTTTACTTTATAACTTACATCTATATATTACAAAGCATGAGTGGATATTCTCCTAACGCATACATTTGCATTACTCTAGAAGATTTTGTTATAAATATCTCTGTCATATCATTTTCTCTGACCTAACAAGATCATATAAATATCATATACATTCGAGAGGTTTAAATAAAAGCTTTTAAGATAAAATTTTCTGCTGAGTTATAATTATTTCTAAACTTCAAAGTTATTCGAATGCATTAACAAAGGGAAAATTCCCTTATTGAGTACATAAAGAGATATCTAAAGAAATTTACCCCACATCTGAAAAGAAATAATATATCTGATTACGAAATAAAATTATTTTTTGGTTCAGCAAAATAAATTTTTCTCAACTTCTAAAGTGAATTGTTATTGTTTCTTGAATGTTATCTGACGAACGGAAAAGAATACAGCTTGACAAAAATTTCGGCATACGTAGCAAGAATAAAATTGCTTTAAACCTTTGAAATTTTATTCTAACAGATCAAGCTGAAAATATTATTCACCGCCTCTTAGCCTATTTTCTTTTAACTTTTGTTAATGTTAAACTAATATCGTTAAGAACTACAAGAAAGATCTTTTCGTTACAGAAAAAAACTGTTTTAAATGAAGCAAAAAGAACTCAAGATGTTAGATAAATTACAGATAATTTCAAAAAGATCGTGGGTGTAAACGTCTCTTTTAAAAGATAATAAAAATTTCAATAAAGTAAAGAATATGTTAGATATATATGTGTTTGTTAGTGTCTGTAAGAAAAGTTTACAGTTTCATCAATTGTCTTATGTTAGAAGTTGAAAAATAAAGCAATCTATAATCTTAGTTTAACACCGACTTTGAACTGACATGAAGCAATAGCTTTGCCGAGTACTTAGACATAGTCACTTAAGGATACTGTGTACTAACACTATTGGATTCGCTCACCTCAATGTTAACCTATGGATAAAATTTGTCTACTGTTTAACCCTCTAATAGTCGCGTCTCTAGCTGTAACACGAACGGTCGCGTGGGGGACAAGTGTCACTCACTTTTATGTCGTTATTTCCATATGTATTTAACTATTTTGTAACCTAATTATTTCTATAGTTTTATGGGAGTACTACAACCAAAGCACAATTTAATTTTAGAAAAAAAACTATTATTTATTACAAATTAACCATACATTCAAAATAAAAAAAATAAAAACATTCTGCACATACATTTTTCAAAGGGTCATTACATAAACTTTCCGCATTTCTCGCACCACTTTCACTTTGTTCTGTCTCTTTGTCGTCCACAAGCGTAACAGCGTCCTCTGGTAACTTCTTTTCCTTTTGAGGTACACTATTTCAAATACATTCCTTACGGGAGTAAACTTATCAAATTCTCGCCGTAATGCCATATCCCGAATGTCATCAAAACGAAGGCACCTGAGAAGAAAACGCAAACCCGTTTTTGTTCATTGTTAGGTACCATGATTCCTACCCATTACCTTTTGAGTTATCCCATAACTTATCGATATTTGTCCTGGAATTTTAATAAGTGCCTGTCAAAAGAAGAAGACCAAATAAGGCCCTGACTTCTACCTCGTTGGTGTTTCTGGCATCGCAGTCCCTTTCAAATTTACATTTCACAGAATCAACGTAAATATTTTTGCGGTCTGCTATTTATTATTTTATAGACGTGCTCGTCAATAAACAAAACTAATATTTTTTCTGTAGAAAAAGTTTTGTTTCTATGCCTTTTGGGCCTGGAAGATGTGTTATAATGTTTTCCCGCCTGGTTCTGACATTTCTGACAAACTTTTTTTATCACGTTCAAAAATGTGATAAAAAAATTTGATGTAAAGAACCTATTAGGTATTGACTCTCTCTTATTAGATTTTTAAATATAAATAAATAAAATGATCTAAAATCTAAATATTACGGAGAATAAAATAAATTCACTTACCTTCAAAAGTTACGTAGATGGTCGCGTGGGGGACAGGTGTCAACCAGTGAACTTTGACGCGATTCAATCGAAGAACAGTTAGAGACTAACTAAAGTGAAAAGAGAGGGGACAAGAGGGAAGGCTCATTTGACGGTAGAAGAAAAAGGAGAGACTTCCAACCTTCCGATGGCCGCCATTAGGGAAGATGAAAGCAGATGGGTGACATGTCACCCACGCGAACGTTGGAGGGTTAAAGCTACATAAATGCTGGTAATCCAATAATAATGGTGTTTTCAGTTAGCATGAAATTTTCTGCACCTTGCAACAGGATTAATTTTACCAGAGGAACTTAAGAACATTTAAAACACTCTTTGCCATATATTTTTCATAATTAATTTATATTTTAAAATATCTTCATTAAAAAAAACGAAAAATGACAAGGTGTAAATTTTCATTCTCTATTACGGAGTACATTTATCTACAAAAATCCTTTAATTGTATTAAATCTCCCCAATTTTGGCCCGAATATAATAATCGAGTGATATTTAAAAAAAAAGTCGTATTCAATTAAATCAGATTCTTTTAAACTCTTAAGAGTAAATTTTTGAATGACCCTCACATGTATAGCTTGACAAAATTGTATATCTTCCAAATCCTGTACATTTTAATTCAGCAGCCTTAGTCTGTATAATACATCTTTATGTCCTAATACATCTTTATGTCCCATATTTCCTCTTAGTTCATTGTCTTGAACTCATCATTATAATCAATAAATGGAATGCGATTCTATTACACGACGCTATCTCCTGTTTGCTATCACAAGATCAACGTGATGTCTAGGAATAGTGATTACATTTTTCGAAAGAAATCACTTTAGCCTGAAAAGGATCAAACTTTTGTTTCTGCATACTGAATGAATTAAAGTTTTTCTAGACTATAGTACTATAGTCTAGAAAAACTTTCAACTAGTCAAACACGAGCTAACGCACATGTTGTTTGATTGCGAAGCAAATAAATCTATAAAACCAATCATTTATAATTTTAAAAGTCTATGTGCGAAATCACTTATTACGCACGATCAATTATGTCTCAGAAAGATTTAATTGACAAACAAAATAGATAGTAACTTAAAACAAGCTTTGCACATATAATCACAAAATGATCTCCAAAAAGTCGTCTTGTTCAGGAACTTATACAAAACACCGAATTTCATAAGGGAATAAATGTGTAAGCTCCATACTTTAGACAGTGGTGACCAACTTTTTTCGATCGCGATAGACTTTCTTTAAATAAGAAACACTTGACCCCCAACAAAATATTTTGGTAGAAGCAAAATTTAAGAAATTAGCAACATGTTAATAAAAAAGAAAATTTAAAGCAGACTGGCAAACCATTTTTAAAATCCATTTTACGATGGTACTAAAATTAATGACTCTGCATAATTTTAGAATACTATGAACTAGCTCAAGGTCTTTTTGATTATTCAAATCTAAAAAGCGTTTAGCACTCATCATGGGAAAAGATAAATCAAAAACGTACAGGGAATCTTGATACTTATGTAATAGTCCAGTCAAATTGTGTTTTTACGAGGAAAAGTTTGGGGTAGTTTTGATTTCTTCCATTTTATATGTTTTTTGGGGTGCTGAATCCGAATCGAGGTTTGATAGCAAAATTTCGTGACGCAACATTGAAAAAAATGCAAAAAAAGGTAAACATTTTCCTTTTTTTGCGGTTTTTTGAGTAAAACTCGGAAACTATCAACTTTTCGTATATAACCCTATTATTCAAAATGAAAGTACATAAAATTTCTTACAAATTTCACTATTTACTTTTTTTTTCTCCGACGGACCGTTTGGGGTCAAGCGCTATTTGAAAATTGGCGTATTTCGGCTGCCTCCGCAAAAACCCACTTTCTCCCCTACAAAATTCTAATTTATTATTAATGGCTGTCAATTAGGGAATTCCTCCCAGTTCTCTGCACATACCTTATTTAGATCGTGTATGCAGAGGTACAGGTAATTTTTTCAAGAATAAAATAATGTTCAAGTTATTTAATGAAGTCCGAAATTGTACAAATTCAGTTACAAGAAAGTTGAAATTCCAACGAAAAATCTTGAAAAATTATTACATTTTATTATATTGTATTACAATACATATGATCATATATTACATTATTATATGAGCCGTTGTCGTTTAGAGCAGTGCTCCCCAACCTTTTTATCGCCGCGTACCGGTCAACGTTTGATAATTTTACCGCGGCCCGCTGAGGGGGGGGGACGTTGATTGTTTATATTTTAGATTGTTTTGATTTAATACTGGGTGGTCATACAGAAACTTTGCTGATATATGGACCTCTAGTGGTTGTTCCGTTCAACCGATCGAGATGAGATAGGAGATATAGTTATTCAGAGGTATGAGCTCGGGATTCTGTGAACGGCAACCAAGTGGCGCTCACGGTTAAGATTATAGGTGAAGAAATTCGAAATTTTCAAATAGCAACACCCATTTTTCCCCCCCCCCGCAAAATGCTCAGCGCATGCGAAAAACCTAAAGAGCGTTGGAACGGTACCCGTATCACAAAAAACGGACGCGTTACGCACTCACAAAAAAGAACTCTGCGAACGGCCTACAAAAACGATATATGGACCTCTAGCGGCCGTTCCGTTCAACCTATCGATATGAGATTTCAGCTATAGTTATTCAGATATATGAGCTCGGGGTTCTGAGAACGACAACGCAGTGACGCTCACGGTTACGGTTATAGGTAAAGAAACTAGAAATTTTCAAATGGCAACGTCCACTTTTTCCCGTCGCAAAATGCTCAGCGCATGCGAAAACCCTAAAAAGCGTTGGAACGGTACGTGTATCACAAAAAACGGACTCGTTATGCACGCACAAAAAAACAGCTCTGTGAATGGCTAACAGAAACACGATCAGAGAGCTTTTTATCGGTTTTCTACGCAGAATATCTGGCGAACGGCGTTGTGTGATTGGTTTCTAGCCTCTGTCATATGCAAATTTCCTCCGTGCGCCCCGATCGTGTCTTTGTTGGCCGTTCGCAGAGCTGTTTTTTCTGCGTGCATAACGCATCCGTTTTTTGTGATACAGGTACCGTTCCAACGCTTTTTAGGGTTTTCGGAAGAGCTGAGCATTTTGCGACTGTAAAAAGTGGGCATTGACATTTGAAAATTTGGAGTTTCTATACCTATAACCATAACCACGAGCGTCACTGTGTTGCCGTTCTCCGAGCCCGCCTCTGAATAACTATATCTGAAATCTTATCTCTATAGGTTGAACGGAACGGCCGCTAGAGGTCCCTATATCGGCAAAGTTTCTTTATGACCACCCGGTAATTTTAACTTAATTGTATTTAAACATGCCTTCAAAATAAAAACCAGCTACACCAAAAAATGAATATAAAGTGAGTTAACATTTGAACTCACTAGAACGCTAAATCAATGAGAACCCTGAGCTTGTTTCTTTGCAACGAGTCGGTTCCATCTGGGGGTAATACTGGAGATAATGACACCCGAAGTGTATTGCTTATGTCCAGTTTATTCCGTTGTTTTGTTGTGGTTGCTGTCACTGCAGAAAATCCCGCTTCACACAGATAGGTTGTCGGAAATGGCGATAGGGATTTAAGTGCTGTGGTGGCAATCTCAGGGAATTTTGATGTAAAAATGACGTTACGTTTATTGTTCAATAAAAAACTCGTTTTATTTATTTATTTGTTTCGTTTTTTTCTTTTTGGAAAGAGCATTTATTTTCAATTTTATAACTGCAACTTTAATTAATAATATTGAAATGCTTAATAAACAATAAACTAATTAAAAATAGTTACAAGATTTCTTCTGTTACAAAGGTACAAATTAGCACAAACCCGACAAAGATGCACAAACCCGAGAGAAATACACCACAGTAAATAAAATGGAAATAATTTAATGTTCCTTGGGTGGTCCGGTACCATTTGATCCACGGACCAGTGCCGTCACTGGTTTCGAGGGTCCTGGCTGAGGTTCTTCGAAGGCGGCTACTCCTGGCACAGGTTCGGGTTGTTCTGTCGTGAGCGTCGGGGCTTGTTCATCTGGAAAATGAAAGAGGTGGTGAGAAAACAACAACTTGTGATCATATCTTAAGGAGAGATGAGTGATTACGAAATAGATTGTGAGATTATAAATACCTTCCGCATCATGTAAGCGTATTTCTTCAGTCTGTTCTTCGTCTCTTTCTTCGGTCTCTTCTTCGTCAAAGTCAATGCTGTCTTCCGGGAGCTTGACGTTCTCACACAGCCCTTCGCACGATGTGCAGATCGGGGAGCAATGGAGGCTAGCCTTCGTGCATCCACAATTGCGTTGGCAGCCTTTTTTACATTTACAAGAAATGTGCTGAAGTATCGAGTCCGGTGCAGGATTCAAAGTGGTTGGCACTGGCACGAGACTATTCCTTGTTTATTTCCAACCCCACTCGTTCGGGTCTCTTTGTTGCTCGTCGAGTGTGGTTTGACCGGATAACCACTGCTGCACCTGAAAGTAAACTCTCAGTGAATGTTATCGTGCAGCAGCTTTGGTGGGGGGTAGTGAAGCAATGTTGGTTTTATTTTTGTATGATGAAGATGCGTATTGCCTGCATCTCAAATCGTTCAGGCTAGTCTCATGTCCTTTCCCATACAGAGCCATGAGAAGCACGTTTCCTGCTTCGGCAATCTCGTCCTAGTGCGTCGATGAACGCAAGCGAGAATGCGAGAAACGGACCCGGAGAATGCGCTGTCGCCTCCTAAATTGACCAGAATCTCCCTTTCGGCTAGGTTGGCAACCATCTAGTCCTCGTGGCGATACCGTCAAAATCTTCTCTTGGTTTTATTTTATTCCTGGCTACGCGTTTCGCTCCACCCCACACTAATTGCGTCTTGTTGGGAAAACTCTGTTTTCTTGGCCCACGAGCATCCACTTTGGCATAAGCCCAACTCTGTTTTCTCTTTCCAAATTCCCACTAGTCAGGCCGACCTAATTGGTCCCCTTCGCCTTCTTAGGAGCTTTAGCTAGTACCCCTGCGCGGCGCCTCACCTCGGTCTTGACGTCCTGTAAGCGGGCCATTCGGTGGCAGGGTGCTGGTCTGGTAGCGTGCCGCGGGGTAGCTGCCGACTGCGGTCTATTTCCACGGACGGGAATCCAACCCGGTTGGCCTTACTGTTGCCACGACGGGTCCCGCCTCGTTGTTTGGAGGGTCTTTGAAAGCATCAATAACTGGTTGCACGTCGTTGTTCCTCTGCAGGACTTTAAGAAATTTCAGTCTCCCCTGATTAAACAAAGCAGAAGTGGTGTGACAACCACTCATCGCATGCAGGAATAATATATAATCTGATAGGATTTTGTCAGTGGCAAGATGGGTATTGTAGAGGGTTCGAGACATCTTCCCTTTTCCTGGTTTCAAAAAGAAGACATTCTTTATATCAGGACTACACAGGCCAATCAAAATCATCAAAAGGTCGACATCATCCCCCACCACTGTCACATATTCGTTTGACGGGGGTAACATAAGAGCTGTTGTGATAATTAGGATATCAGCGTCCTCCACAGATTGCTGTGAATCAATTTTTTCATTATCAAATTTTTCCATTAGCATAGATATCAACCGGCTCTTGTTTTTGGAGTTTGCAAGGAAACTCTCCTGCGAGACAGTGGGCACCATCGATTCTGCAAATGATATTGCAGCAGATTGTTTTCTTTGCGCTCTTCTCAATTGTTCTATGCGATTGGTGCTTTCACAAGCTTCGTCAGGGTAGCCATCAAAAATGACAACGACATTTGATTTGTAGTTCGACTTGATATATAATACATAACTGCCGCAAATTTCTGCATATGCCTGGCCGTGGTGCCATTTGACCTGGTGTAACAAAACCCTCCGTCAATGACATATTTTGTACCAAGTTACCCTGCTCAGTTGGAGTAGGGTGTAAAAGCCCTGTACAAGCTCGATTTTGTTCCTTTCTTCATCCCTGGGTACGCATGTACATGGTAACGTAGTTGGCCTTGACTCGCCTGTGAAGGAATCGAATGGAAGGAAAGAGGGCTTTTAAACCAAACGGACAGAGTTAAAATCATTTGGTGAGGCTGGGAGGGAATAAATAAAATGAAAAGACGTACAAGACAGAATTATATTTGCACAGAATTTAAATACAATGTGATTTTGAAAATCCTACATTGTATTGGAGGGAGGAATTAAATGACAGCCTTTAATGATAAAATAAAGTTTTGGAGTGGAAAAAGTGGGTTTTTGCGGAGACAGCCAAAATACGCCAATTTTCAAATAGTACTTGAGCCCAAACGGTCCGTCGGAGAAAAAAACCTAAATAGTGAAATTTGTAAGAAATTTTATGTACTTTCATTTTGAATATGGGGTTATATACGAAAAGTGGATAGTTTCCGAGTTATAAGCATAAAACCGCCAAATAGTGAAAATTTTAACCTTTTTAAGCATTTTCTTCAATGTTGCGTCACGAAATTTTGTTAGAAAACTTTGGATCCAGCACCCCAAAAAACATATAAAATGGAAGAAATCAAAACTACCCCAAAATTTTCCCTCTAGGGCCCTTTTTGAGCACAAATTGACTGGACTTCAAGAGACAAACGTTATCGGGCGCGTGTTATCCAACAGATACAAAACTTCAAACAATCTTCAAAACGGGAAATACTAGTACACGGAACTGGTCGTTACTTCATTCCAAAGGAGCAGGTGGTAAGATGGACAGATACTGATAAGTTCAAGGTAGTAAGAACAAGTTTTAGGGGACAAAAGCAGAGATATGGACACGCGTGTATGTGTCAGATCAACGCGCCCGATCGAGTGTTAAAGGCTTTTTGGTTTAAAGTTTTTTTTTTATCGTATCTTGTGGTTTTTGTTTTGTTGTCCTATATTTTTATATTTTTTTAATGTTGGGTGAGTGTCCAGACTTGTATGGATTAAGTTCCACTAGGCCATATGTAACAACAACATTTTAATAATCCAGATATGAAAACCTAGTCTCACACAGATAGGTAGCAGCAAATGGAGGCAATGTATGGACTGTATATCCCTTTGCTGAAGTCGTTTTTATTGTAAGAGTATGGGACACCTTATTTAACAGTATCATTACATATATTTTAGCATATAAAAAATTATATATTTAAAAAATACTAAAAATTTGTGACCATTTAATGCATGTAAAATTTAATGCATATTTTTTAATTGTATAATTTAATATGATATAAATTTACTTCAAACAATCCGCTACTCCTTTAGTTTTTTTAGCGACACCCTGCTTTAGATTTTAAGTACCCTTTATATGCACAAATAAAATTATAATCAGTTTTTATCGCCTCTCATGTTTTCCGGCGTTAACTACAAAAGAAAAACCCGAAGAACAACCATAACTTCCTCTAGTAAAAGGTAAAATTCTAGAAATTCAAATAATTATTCGGAAAACACAGCTAAAAGTATAAAATGTTATAAACCAAGTTTTTAATTTTTTGAAGAAATTTTTTCTTAGTCGAACTTCAACTAGTTAAGTATTTGAGCAGTTAAGACAAGGAACATGTACTTATTATTATAAAACAAACTGTTCCCAATAAAAGTATTAAAATTTTTATATCTTAGGAAATACAATACAAATAACTAAATAGAAGTTTGTAGGTGAAGTAACTTATATTTTAAAACAGAAACTCTTTTATTTTCAAAATTACCCGACACTCTAGAGTTTGGAGATGTATTTTTACGTGAAATTAAACTTCAAAAACACTGCAGGTATAAAAGTTTCGGTGAGATAATGTTCCTTATTGCAATTATAGTGAACTCCCCTATGTTTACTGGCAATTGAGCTTAAAAAAAATGTATAGAATTAGATTTCTGCTTTTTGAAACTGTAAAAGAAGTCTGTAGAGTGTAAAAAGAGTTTTTTGATTTCAAAAAGAAATACACTGTAGAAACAAACTATTTTATTTAGCTGAGAAAAAAATCGGAATAATAGAGTTAGCATTTGATTTCTCCGGTAGTTGATTCTGAGAATTGATATAACTAAGATATAAAACCATGTTTTCCTTTGCTTTATAGGTACTTTACTTCATTAAATCTTAAGATTAAAAATTTAGGGGTCAAACTGATTTGTTATTTAAAGTCCTTGATCACGTTCATAAATATAAGACATCTATTGGTTTGATTTTTAGGTACATAACATAAAATCCCATAATACATGAAAAATATTGTGCAATTCATATTATAATTCAAATTGAAATACGGAACATTTAGATCCAATTGTATGAAAATAGAGGACAATTGTGCTATATAGTATATTTTGAATAAAGGTTTTTTCAGGGATTGATAGTGGTACTCTTCAAATGAATAAATACTTCGTATCCGGTACATAGCGATAAATAAATGAAAAGAAAGCACAATAAATTAGTGAAACTATTATCTGAAAGAAAGAGCAAATCGTTTATTAAAAATTAGCAAAAAAGAAAGCATTACTAAATTTTATACACTGATCCAGCTATCTTCATCTCAGATGTGAAAGAAAATATTCATATGTTGGGAACGGTTATAGTTAAAGTTAGTATTACTAGAGGACGGCTTGTGTTAATAAATTTTGACTATTAATTAGATTTTTATTGCATAAGTTCACGATGTAAGTATTTAAAAATGATCTAGCAAATTTTAAAAATATTTAAGGTAAAAAAATATAATTTCTGTTCAACTTTTATTTTTCTTTATATTTAAATATTGTAACCGTTGAAAAAAAATCGTTCCTTAATCATTCAGACGATTGTAACTGAATTAACGGTAACTGTATATTTAAAAATATATATAATTTTTTTGTTGGAATAAAAAAGTTTAAAAATTTGTCTTGCAAATTCTTTTGCTGGTATTCTGTTTTTAAAAGTATTTCGAGTGAACACGTAACCTAAACATATAAAAAGTTGTAAACAAAAGAGGAAACCCGTAACCATGAAGCTACAGAAGGAGGAGCAGCTCAGTGTTAAAAATGTGTCTCACATTTTGTCGCCGCCACTAGAAGGCGCGCGCATGCACTAGCGGGCGGCTTCGACACGGACAACCATACGCTTTAATATGGATTTTTCGCATTTTTCCTAGCGAAAACAAGTTGTTTTATTTTAGTGCGTATTTAATATGAATTTATTTATTCAATTTAACAATTGCTTATTTTCATTCAAATCTTTATTTCAAGTGCTTTTTTTGCTATAATTCATTAAAATTCTTAAAGGAAATGAGTAAATATACTTTTTCAGAATAATTGTGTATTGGTTTCAGAATAAATGAGTTCAGAATTTTGTAATAATTTAATAATTAAAGAAATGAAATTCCAGAAAAGAATTGTGAAGAAATTTTTTTATCATTGTTCATAATCTCTTATGGAAAAAAAATGTGAGAAATAATGCTTATTAACCAAAACACACACACACACATAGTAGAAAAGCAACATTTTCTATCAATCACAAATAAATTCTTATCAGGACTAATAAAATAGGAAGTCAATTCAGTATTTAATCGGACAATACTTTAAAATATCTTCCTTTGGAAAAAAAATCAGTCAAAGCAGCTCAGATAACACTTTTTAAAACCGGAAGTATAATCGTCAAGTTGGTAAATTACTGAATACAAATTTTTTCAGCGAATTAAAAAGAAAAAAATCAAATAACTTTGACAAGGACAAATCAGCTATATTTTTGAATTTTCACAAAGTACGCATTTTATTGCATAAGCAGATTTTGTACGCAGATTTTGCATAAGCATTTATAGTAACAACATTGCTTATCATACAACGAAAACTTATTTACTTAAGGGGAGTGGTCACTATTACGTACCTTTAAAAGTATCATTTTTAGACCTATGTTCGATTGTATGCACTACTCATGATTTAAGCTTGATTTATATGAAATATTTTGAGTAACTGCCTATAATATTGTTTATTATACATGCAATTTTTCAAGGTAATTAATAAAAATGACTTTTTATGCATAAAAAGTGAATATTTTTTTTTTTTAATCGAGCATTTTGCAGTCAACTACTGTGCGCATTCTGTCAAAATAAATTATTAAGGTACATTAATAATTTTTTACTATATGTGATTACAATACTTCAGGCAACAATATCCAGCAACATTATTCTAAAATATATGAAAACATTTTAGTAGGTGCTATTTTTAATTAGAAATTTCAAAAATGACTGAGTAAAAGCTTATAAAAAATTCTTTAAAAAATTAAAATATATTAAGGTAAAAAAATTTTGGTGAATTTTGTTGTCTAAAGTGTTGTAATCACATATAGTAAGCAATTATTAATGTAACTTAATAATTTATTTTGATAGAATGCGCACAGTAGTTGACTGCAAAATGCTCAATTTTAAAAAAATATTCACTTTTTATGCATAAAAAATCATTTTTTTATTAATTACCTTGAAATATTGCATATATAATAAACAGTATTATAGGCAATTACTCAAAAAATTTCTTGTAAATCGAGCAAAAATCATGAGTAGTACATACAATCCAGCATAGGTCAAAAAAGATACTTTTAAGTACTTTAACTAACTTAATAGTGATTAAATTCAATATTATGGTTCCAGCATTGTCAGGAATTACCTTCAAGTTGGTAAAGTATCGATTACAAATATTTTCAGCAAATTAAAAAGAAAAAAACCCAAATAACATTGATAAGGACAAATCAGCTATATTTTCGCATTTTCACAAAGTATGGGTTTCATTGTACTCACAGTAAAAAGATAGGAAAATATTAATGTTTTTTTAAATTATACTCAACAGATTTTGCATAAGTATTTATAGTAACAACATTCTTTATCATACAATGAAAACATTTACTTATCAACTAACTTAATAGTGATAAAATTCAATATTAAGAAAAGTTAACTGGAAATATTTTATTTCTGTGCACAATTTAAAAAAAATGATGGCTTTAGTTCAGACGTGTAGCTCAATTTGCCATAACCACAAAATATATTGAATAAAAGAAAAGTATTTCATAATTATAAAGAACTGAAATTAACAACATACACTATTAATTCATTATTATAAAATAAAAATTAAATGTGTGATATACAATTTACTATAGATAAATTTGATCAAAAAATTATACATGACAGGTTTTGCAGATATTGATAACATTATTCATTGATATTGACAAGGGAATAACTTCAGACAAGAGAATAATTCAATTCAAAAGTAATATAAAATGAAAGCTTAAATTTAATAATACAGAATTATAATTTCGATTCTTTTCTCAATCTTTTAACATTAGCGCAGAGTTGGCATTTTTATTATCTTGTTTGCATATAAAATGCATGCGCGTAATCAGAAAAAAGTTAATAACCTTTTGAATTAAATTAAAGTTATGTTGCTCAGTGCAACCAATTACTGGCATAGGAGGACCAATATAATCGTCACTTTACTTACATGTCGCGCCATCTACCGGTGAGCGACAATAATCGGTCCATTTTTCGAAAAATTCCCCATTGAAGCTTACGCTCCTTCTGTAGCTTCATGCCCGTAACACATATATTGAAAGCAGTGATTGGCAAAACGGTGAGCAGAGAGTGTTGCCATTACACAACAGAAAACTCGGTAGTGTGGTAATTTCCAACACCAGGAACCAAAAAAAATGCAAGTCGAGAATTATATGAATTCAATGAAATTGGATAAAAAGATCCCAAGAACACCTAACGAAATACAATTGTTGTTGTTCCTAATGCCTCCTAGCCAGAAGTTCCTGACCAGGTTCATATAGATTTCGGGCTGAGTAGTGCGGCTTCGGTTTATAATAGCACCACAAGGGTCCGACTTGCCTAGGTGCCACCACAAATTTTACGGAGCATCCACAGGGGTGACATCTGGGGGAATTGTGCCCTCTCTGACCTCGTAGAGGGACTTTCGAGTATACAGAATTAACGTGCCCATATCCGGCCTAGACACGAAGGTGTATATTGGCGCTTGTTCGAATTCGATCCGAGCACCCTCAGTACCGAATGCCGGCGTGCTACTGATAAGCTACCTCGAGCCCACGAAATAGAATTAAAAGAGAATAGGAATTAGTACATAAAAAGCACTCAAGTTGAATTAATAATGTGGGACGAGGCTAATGTCGTTGACTAAACAACCATCATTATGAACACTGAAAAAATCTTAGAAATAATCTTGTATAGAAATCGAACTGGGCGTGCGGACGATACACGCTTCTGTAACATTAAACTTGATACCTACCGGAAAACAAGGTTGTAATGCAGCTTCGTTGATTTAGAGTGCTAGGTCATGTTGTGATAGTCGAGGGTTAAATTGACTAAGCAGAGTGTGATCTAGCAGGAAACAGAAAATACCTTATTGGCCAACTAGGTGGGGTCTCCACTTACGCCTAGAAATGCATAAAGGCTATGAGCTAAAGAAAATAAATTTTCAGATTTTCTTTAGTTCTATTAATAATGACGTAGTTCCATTATTTGTTAATTCTCTAAATAATTCTCTAAATGAATACATTCTTACTTGTTGGTATAGTTGTCATAAAAAACTATTTCATAATTAAAATGTCATATACCTAAGTCCGAAGATAACTAACAGTTCAAAAGGATGAGTCTTCCAGTCTAGAATTGATGTCATGAGCAATATCCTCAAACATTATAGCTGTGGGTTAATATAAACTGGGACAACAATTAATCCCAAGTTAAACACACATTAATTCGTCCTATAGCAAGTATTGCTGGCTGTATTGTTTGCTGTGTAGTTCACAAAGGATGTGCCGTTTTGAATAGGGATGCCCGAGCGTATATGATTCCGTTTAGTCACCATTGTTTACTGTCGCCTCACGAATATGAATCACTATGAAATACCAAATTGAATCTCTTGCTTTAACTTAATTAGCAATATTTAACAGTTTTAAGTTCATTTTTTAGTCAGTTTCGAAACAAAAGTATACTGACATGGCTTATATCAAAGAACTCCAATAAGTAGAACATTTCGCGTTGAACAAGTATCTATGAAAGCAGATTTAATTCTAAATTCAGTCGTTCAGTAAGGTAACTGGAACGAGGGTTTTACAGCACTTAGAAAACTGTTGTCGAAGTCTGGGAGTGTGGACAGTTCGTAATGAGCTAGATTTAGGGCTTTGATACCTTGTCTTCTCCCCTCCCCACCTTAAAGACCGTGGATATTTGACCAGGCAACGCGCCAAATCAATTAAACCGTAAAACAAAAAGTAGAGAAAAGGGATAAAATAATATGCATTGTTTTTTCTAATTCCTTTCATAATACAAATTCATGTAAAAAATGTAGAGATTATTATTGCATATGTAGCTTTCATGTAACGACATATAAAATGTATAGAAATGTATCCTTGGAGTAATCGTTGTTATTATTAAACTTTTGCATGACGAAGGGCGTTAATACATTTGGCAAATGAAAAGAAGTTTTTCTTTTACCCAGTGCGGCAGACGGTTTCTTGAACATTATCCTTACCACCATATGACACCGCGGTTTTGCTGGCCACTTTTCTGGGAGCAGCGTATAGGTGGACCAGCATTACCCCCCTATGGGCCGATCCCGTAATTTTGATCGGTACACTTGACCCAGCACCTCCAGAGGTAAATTTGAGAACTTTGAGGACATTGCAGCCACGACAGATTGTACATGCCCCAGCCGCCATTAGTGAACACGGCGGTGGATTTGTCCGTGACCGGCATCGTACCAGAGACGTTTATATCCAGGCCCGCTGCCTTTGGCAACTGGGTCACCACGCCCTCAAATGAAAAGAAGTAACAACATCTAATTCAGTCTCAAAATTATTTTTTTACTACAGAAAAAATAATGAAATGATTAATAATTCACAAGTACTTACTTCTACAGCAGTTTTTGACATGAAAAAACACTAAACGATACACCGTTATCGTCAAGTACTTGCTTCTGCGTTTTAATTTCATTATTACAATGATTTACATTAGACTATGGAGTTAATTTGATTTGTTTCTGAAATAAGTTATTTACTATTTGATGGACAAAAAAATATTTGTCATTGAGGAGTCTTAATCCTTATTATTTGGGAAATTTATTATGAATATAAAAAGCTTAGGTGTCAACTGCTGTGACACAAAAATTTTAAAAAATTCAGAAATTGAGCTTAATCGATTTGTTTTGTTAATGGCTCATTTATAAGTCTCCCTCTTAAAACATTTCAGAACGCATAAGAAAATTATTTCAAGGAAATTGCTAGTCAATGAGAAATTTTTATTATAATTCTTCTAATGTCAAAATTTAAGAACAGTGCGTGTGGCATCTTACTTAAATTTCTCATAGAAGAATCACATTGAACTCGAAAACTAATCACCAGAAGCATCTTTATTTCAGCTTAATTATAGTTAACTTTTAACCCCATGTGCTAGCAGGGCAATGACTTGAGTATAGTAGTTTTCTATAAAATATATTCGTATAAATTCATTTAAAACAATAGCTTGGTTCAGGGATTTGAAACAGTAAACCTTGGAGGCATGTCAAGGGAATTCCGCTATTCTGACAGAAACTTGTATCAATTCCCTTGACATGAATTTGAGAATTATTTATATTTGGCTGTCGAAAAAGGTATATTTTTGTCTCTCTGAATTGAATTATACATTAACGTAAGTCTAGAAATTGTGTCTGGCAAATTTAAGATATTTATTTATATTTTATTATAAGTATGATAGCGGATATAAAATTCTAAACTCTATAGGACAAATTTAAAGATACCTAACTTACACTCCTATTTACATAGGTCTACCTCTCTCTCACATATTATTTAAGTTCTTATATATGTAATAACGACGTTCCACCTTTATTAATTAACGCATATTCAAATTTTCCTGTTAACGTTTCAATAAAGTATAGCCCCTATTTCAAATTATGACCTAAAGATAAACGAATTAACTAGCTAAATTGTCCCTTAACTCAAGCGCACTAAACAGGAAAAGTTGTTCTCAAAACATGATTCAACATCACGAGTTCCTCTCGCGCCTTCCGAAAGATCATACGACTTCCGACTCACAAGGTCAGATGGTCACCGATAACCAATTAAACGTTTTTGACCCCCTGGTGTAGAAGGTCATGAACCCTTCGTATAAGCAAGAGCAAGGGTTCTCCCGAGGCTTTATTTGGTGACTGTCCTCGTATGTTGATGTTGTCCCGTCCATGCTTTGTGTCATCTCCGCACTCTTGTGTGCTCTATCGCTGCGCGCCACGTCCATTCTCCGTGTCCATCAAGATGTAACGTAGCTAAATACTCCAGCAGGTTCAAAATTTACATGTACTTTTATGTGTGCTATAACATACTTCAAAATGCCATCATTCTGGGTCCAGAATAAAGACAGTCCTAAAAATCTATGGAGATTCCATTCGACACGACTACAGAACGAATACCTACAGCTGCTGGGTATTATATATAGATACATGTATATATGTGTATGATAATATTATTAATAACCATTAATCGCCCATTCTGAACTTTCTTTCTCATCTGGTAACCTTTCCGACTCCTTGGCGAGATGCTTCGCCTTTCCATACTAACTTTCTCCGCCAATTCTGGCAACCTCTCTTTGATCTAATTCTATTTTCGCGCGCTACGATTTAGACACGAGGCTGGATTCGAGCAAGTAAGATGTGCTGCTTTATTCGTAAAATAAATCCTTTTGTTCCTGAAGCTGACTTTATTATTTTCCGGCCATGATGTATGCAGTATTTTGAAGAGATGACCATTCGGGACATCACACACACACACACACACACACACACATATATATATATATATATATATATATATATACACTGCTGGCCACTGTAAATGCGACACCCTGAAGAAAACATGCAAATAACATGAAATTTACAACATGCATTAGCGGAGGTGAGATATGCAAATGATTAGAATTTCAGTGCAGACGCACATCACGCGCGCCTGTGGCGCCACTTCAAAGCGCTATTTAATGCTTGGAGATTTCGACGATTTCAAGTTCGGCAATTGTGTTTTCAACAGCGATCATCTTTTGATCAAGTATCCGAGTTCGACAGAGGAAGGATAATGGCCTACCGAGATTGTGGATTATCTTTCAGGGAAATCGGTAGTTGGACGAAACCAAACAACTGTAATGCGGAAATGTGATCGTTGGATGCAGGCGGGTACGACAGACCGGCGTGTTCGATCGCATCCACCTCAGCGCACCACTTCACGTGATGACAGGCAAATTGTGCGCATGGCAGTGACGAATCGCTCAGTCACATCACGAACCATAGCACAGCACATGCAGTCTGTAACGCATCATCCAGTGTCTGCGCGTACCATTCGACGCCGTTTACAGCAGAGTGGTCTGTCCGTAAGACGTCCATTGCTTTGTCTACCCTTGACGCAGAACCACAGACGTCTCCGCCGCCAATGGTGCGATGACAGAAGGATGTGGACGGCAGAATGGAATGAAATTGTCTTTACTGACGAGTCACGCTTCTGTCTGCAACACCACGATGGTCGCATTCGAGTCTGGAGACACCGTGAAGAGAGGATGCTGAACAGCTGCGTTATGCACCGCCACACTGGTCCTGCACCGGGCATTATGGCATGAGGCGTTATTGGATATCACTCTCGCACACCTCTAGTACGCATTGCCGGTACTTTAAACAGCCAGCGCTACATCTCCGAGGTGTTGGAGCCAGTTGTCCTTCCTTACCTTCAGGGCTTGCCCACAGCCATATTTCAACAGGATAATGCGCGACCACACGTGGCACGCATTGTCCAACTGTTCTTCATCAATCGCCAGATTGAATTGCTTCCCTGGCCGCCTCGCTCTCCGGATCTTTCGCCGATAGTAAACATGTGGTCCATGGTTGCTCTACGAATGACCCAGATTCCATCCCCAGCTGCCACAGCAGATCAACTTTGGCAACGTGTGGAAGCTGCTTGGTCTGCTGTACCCCAAGAACTCATCCAAAGTCTCTTTGAATAAATTCCGAGGCGTGTGGCAGCGGTGATCTCCAACAATGGCGGCTACTCTGGCTACTGATTTTGGCAGGAACCACACTTCACAGAAGTCTATAAATTTAATCATTTGATACTTGGTCAACATGTTATCTACAAAATAAATTTTGTTGTGATATCTCTTGTCTTTCTTGGTGTTGCAATTTGGGTGGCCAGCAGTGTATATATATATATATATATATATATATATATATATATATATATATATATATATATATATATATATATATATATGCATATATATATATGTATATATATATATATGAGGCGGTGACAGGCAAAGTGGTATAAATAACATTTTCAACTTTTTTTATTTGTGTGCAAAAATGTAATCTCCATGTTCACTTTATAGTGAAATTTCAAATTATTATTTGCACTATTATAATAATTATTAGGAATTATACTTTGTTGAATTTATATTGAAATTTTTTGTAGTTTTTGCAGTAAAACGCTTTTGACTTACACCAGTTACTGACTTACACCACTTTGCCTTTTACCGCCTCACATATATATATATATATATATATATATATATATATATATATATATATATATATATATATATATATATATATATATATATATATATATATATATCTACTCTCGTACCTCTAACTTTAAAATTCATTAGATTATGTTAAAGAGCCATAATTAGTATTTTCTTCTTCATGGTAAGAATATGTTTACAGAGGAATAGAAAGTTAACATATCTTAGTTGCAAGATTTCGCGTCAATACTTCGAAGGATATGAAATATTTTATGTGGTTTTTATGGGTATGCCTTATGTCGATAGTTAAAGTACCTGTCAGTCAGCAGGAAACAGCCAGTATGAATTTTAACCATGATACTTTCAATCCTAATATGTTACCTATAGTATTGCCTTTTCAACTTTGCTTTTTTAAAATCATTTTTAATCTCAGAAATATTAATTTCTCTATAGTTAATGAAATATTCTTTTATAAAAAAAACTTACAATAAGAATAATTTTAGCTTTTGTGCTTTTAAGACAAATGAGTCGAGAAAATTGTGGTATTAAAATTGTAGTTTAACCTAAACGTTATAACGACGCCTGAACTAAATTTCAAATCCTTTGTACTCATCACTATCTCATATCGCAACAAAATAAACTCAAAGGTGATAGCTCAGTTCTTTAAGGTTTTCAACTAATTAATTTTAATCTCATATAGTTTATACAATTAGTTATAGTTTATACAATCTGATATTATATACAATTTAATATATAATACCCAAAGGTTCGAAAGGGCAATTGAAAATTTAATTGTTAAAAATTAACAAAATAAATATCACCAGCTCAAAAATTTTTATCTGTAAATTTATAGGACAGAAATTTCCTGTCTTACACTGTTGTTATTTTTAGTTGTGTTATTCATAAGCTATATATGCATATGGCCATAATTTAAACACCGAATATTTTATTTTGAATATTAATATTGTGCCTGTTGTTTTGAATTTGTACATCACGTAGATCTTAACATGCAGATATTTTTTACTCAAAATTTTTCCTACAAAATGTAGTAGATATTACAAAACTGATACGTTAAATTACCCGTAGAAACTAGTTTCCTGCATTTCAACATTTAATTTAATGCAATTTTGATCTTTTTAAATTTTTAAATAAGGTAGAATTCTGTAATCTCAGAAGCAAAATATATAGATGAAGCATATTTAAACACATTTAGAAAAAATTTCTGTAATTCATATTTTTTTAAGTTACCACAGGACTTAGGAGACATAAAATTTGGGTACATATTTTTCTTACTTGGGTAACATCATTCAAAGCTGAAAATTTGTTAAAGTAAAGTATTTTTTAAACATATTTTTTGAATATGAATGAATTTAAAACTTAAAAAAGATATTACTATGGTTATTATGATACTATTACTATGGTATGGTACTTAAAAAAGATATTACTACACCTAGGAAATTACTACACCTAGGTCTATTATAAAAGATCATACTTGTTGAGGGGGTGTCAAGGACACATTGAAAATTTTTTTTTTACTTATTGAGTTAAAATTTTGAAATTTTTTTTGTGATGGTTAACCATATAATTTATAAACAAAATCCAATCATAAAACTTCTAAGTTTTTTAAAAATTTGAAAATTTTTTAAAAAGTGGGGTAATTTAAAATCGTTATAGCCCGAAATATTTGCCGAATTTCAAATTTTTTTCATCTAATTAAACAGAAATATATAAGTTAATTTTGATTTAGTATCTTATAAAATATTAATTTTTTTAAAAAATTAAATATATTTAGAGTAAAAATTTTAAAAAATGATGCGACTTATTTTTTAAAAATCCTATTTTCAAGAGTAAATATTTTTTTAAAATTTTTCTGAATCAAAATTAAGGTAAAACAATTGAAAAAGACATGTTCCAAGTTTGAACTATTTATGTTTAACGGTTCTTGACATAAAACAATTTAAAGACGAGAAATTTTGAAAAACAAACATGATGCAGAAAAACGCATTTACAGGTTTAAAACAAAAATTGGCTGCTATTAGACGGTTGCCAAAAGAAAAAAATGGATTTCTCCTGTTCTAATTAAGATAGAAACATGATTTAAACGTCACTTTAAGTGAAAAAAATAGAAAATTTTTAAATGCAATAAAATTTCTTTTCGAAAATTTGAAGAATTTTGTGTCCTGGACCCCCCGTTTAAACTGATGTCAGGGAAAAAATATTTAATAATTATTCAGAACCTCAAACCCCCAAAACAATAGCTCGATATCAACTAAAATTTCACCTAAAAGATGAAATAAAAAATATTATAAAATCTATTGTTATTAAATATGCGTCCAATAGTATAATCTGGGAAATTATTGCACCTTACTAATATGTATAGTGTTACTACGAAAAAGGGGCGAGCTTTTCCTACGTCAAATTTATATGCATTAGAGCAGTTGTTCTCAACCTTCCCGTGGTCGAGAGTACATCGAAGTTTTTAGAGAGCATGGCGGGCACAATCAATGGTTTTCGTATCACCGATGATCATTATTTACATAATACAAATATTCTTTATCCAACAGTACGTTAAGAACCTTCGAATTCTATTACAATGATTATGTTTTGAAAAAAGGGAAAAAAAATTCAGGTATTCTCTTTTAACGAAACTACCACGGGTTATTTACGAAGGATTACTTATCATTACTTACCTCTTTTGTGTATATATATATATATATATATATATATATATATATATATATATATATATATATATATATGTCAAAATTTTGACGCATTTTGATACTTTTCTGTTAAACTATTTACTGCTTTCCCAAGCGATACAGACTGGGTTTGGCATGCTGCCAAAATTATAACTCGCGACGCAGGACATCTGAAATTTTGCTTTTCAGAAGACCGTTATGGAGGAACGTAATTCTACGTTAAAAAGAAGAAACAAATAAAATTTTGATTATTTTATTTTATAAGTACTCGTAGGTACATGGAAATAAAAAATAAGTAGTATAAAAGGGTTTATTACTTATAAAGACTTCATTTAAATTTTAATGATATTTTTGACTCTGAACTGAATTTGACAATTTTTTGTTATCGGCAATGATGATATTCCCGTTCTTTAGGCAATCGTACAGATGTTCATCAGTAAGGTTAGATCTGCGTTTTGATTTTATAATATTCACTGCTGAAAATAAGGCTTCGCACAGATCTGTTGAACCAAAGTAAGATTTTACATTAAAGGAAGCATTTTTAAGATTTGGAAATTTTTCACGGTCAACGATAGTCTAAAAGTTCTCATTAGATGAGTCAGACAAAAAAATCAGATAACTGACGAAAGAAATTTTAAAATAAAGTCGGACGCATGCGCAACCTCGGACACAGGGTAGAGAACCACTGTGTTAGAGGATTACAAGTGATAACAGTTGGTTTTAAAAGTTTTTACAAACAGTTGCCTCCTTTCGTCAAGGTGTATTGCACAACAACTTCATTAAACACCACTTTAAGTTGTTACTGTACAGCATGATGTAAATAATTAAACGTCTAAGATTTTGATTTGAATCAGTGGATATAGCATGAAAGCACTCTGTTAAATTCCGTCGACTCAAATTTAATTTTCAGTTCTTAATACTAAAAAGACGGGAATTTTTTTCTTAGAAAAAAGACTAAACGCCGTTATTTTGATGGTTAAAAATAAATTCAATAATTTAAAATATTTCATTTAAAAAAATGATTGTATGCTTTAAATTTTGAACTATTTCATATCAATATATAATAAATTAGTATATATTTAGCTATATTTTTATGCAGGTATGCCGTGCTGACAACCTGGTATGGTTTATCCGTAAAAATATATGCATGGTTTGTGCAGCTCTTATTTTTCAACACCAATATTTCCAAAGAGTCAATATTTCTGTTATTTGAAAAAGGGGGAAGAGGCGAAAAGTAACTAACATTATTCTGGTATTATGTTACAGATTTCTGCCAGTTTTTTATATTGCCGTCATATTGACGGCTTTAAGTCTTAGTAGGTATACAACACATTTTCTCCCCCTCTTTACTGTCGAATATAATTTTGTAAATGTGTGTGCATATTTCGCGTAAAATTAGAAAAAGTCATACAATTTCAGAAACTTGAGGACATAAATATAGACAGAGTGCTCAATAGTATGTCCGAAACCATCAAAATGACAGAAGCCGTCTTTCTAGTGTTAATGTATAGCATATTTATTTCATGTTTGACTGTAGATGTCGATTAAATACAACTGATTTTTCTCAAGTACTACATTTTGTTATTAATTGGTAATCAATAATCAGCAGTGGAATTCCACCATTAACGCTGCTGTGTACTAAACTTACTATATTCTCTCACCTCAATGTTAACCTATTACGAAAATTTGTCTACTGCTACATAAATGCTGATAATCAAATAAAAAGGGTTATTTCAGATAGCCTGAACTTTTCTGCACTTTGCAACAGGATTCATTTTATAAAATATTTCGTCCACCAAAGGAATTTATGAGCGTTTAAAACACACTATACCAGATTATTTTTTTTCCCGAATAAATTAAAATTAAAAATATTATTTGTATTTTTTTATAAAACGAAAAATAGCCCAAGGTGTGAAATTTCTTTTTCTATTGCGGATTACAATTTTAAAGAAATTTTTAAATCCAAGTCGGCAATCCTTCGAAAAATTTTCTCCATAGATTAGCATTGAGGTGATCGAATTCAATCGGGTTAGTACACAGAAGCCTTAATATCATTCCTGCATAATTCCTATAACTGTAAACAGTCCCAGACGTTCAGCGGTTACAAATAAAATTTCTCAGCTGCTAAGAAATACTTAGTATATTTGCATTTTACTCGCGTGCTTTTTTGTAGTCAAAACATATATCTCGCAAACTGACACAGTTTTTTCCTGAAACGATAATATTTTCTGCGACAAACTGTGAGGAAAAGGAGGAGCATTCAAAACGAACTTCTTTTCTGTCCCGAATATTCCGTCATTAAGGTCATGATCACTACTTTTTATTCAAGAAATATCGCCTTCACACACAATTGATCACCATTCAAATAGACACTTCACAGTCGTTTCACAAGAGAAAAGATATACCTGAGTTCAAAATTCCTCAAAGATTACGCCAAATAATCTCTTGTATCAGACATAACAAATATTGGTATTGATTAAAGCATTTTTGCGCTTAGTGCATTTTTCCGAAGTATGGATTTTCTCATTTTTGCCTTGAACTTGCTTGTTACATGCTTGTATTTTTCTGCTTTCGGAGGGAAAGAAATTTCTAGAAAGTTGACACTATTTCTTTTAAATATTTATTATCGGGAAGAACTTTATCACCCTCAAAACGAGTGAATTTCTTTCACCAAATTGGCAGTTGCAGGGCGACACGTTGTAAGATGTAGGCCTGAAACATGTTTCATCCCTTCTCGAGTAACCTTAAAGATTAAGTTTTTTTTCTAATCTTCGTACCTACAGGGACATTTTCACCGTGTAACGGGTGATTCCCGTCAAGATTTCGAAGTAACATGAAACTTGGCAGAAATGTCTATCGTCGAAGTTATAAGGTCAAAAGTTTTAAAAATAAACCTAAAATAGGATTGCTTTCAACTTTATTTTTTATAGTTATCACTATGAATTTCAGTTTCGCATTGCAAATTTATTTGAGAAATAAAACTTAGCAATGAATAACTTTCTGTAAGTTTAAAAATCAAAATGCCACTTTTGATTTCTTACGAGATATCCCTTGGAATCACTTAAACTTAAGGCGGTCCAAGACACAAAATTTTTCAAATTTGAAAAAGAACTTAATTACGAGAGTATCCCTTACTTTTCTTTGTGAACAGTATCGGGGTTCTTCCTTATCAATTTGTTACGAGAATATCCCTTGGAATCACTTAAACTTAAGGCGGTCCAAGACACAAAATTCTTCAAATTTTCGAAAAAAAAAGTATTGCATTAAAAGATTGTCTGTTCTTTGCTGCTTCAAATGATGTTTAAATCATGTTTATATCTTAATTATAACAGGAGATGTTAATTTTTTGTTTTGCAACATTCTAATAGAAGCCAATATTTGTTTAAACCTTTAAATGCGTTTTTCTCCATGATGGGTTTTTTTCTCCATTTTTCGTCTTTAAATTGTTATAAGTCAAGAACCATCAAAGATAAATGGTTCACACTTGGAACATGTCTTTTTCAGTTATTTTACTTCAATTTTGATTCAACAAATTTGAAAAAAAAATTTACTCTTGAAAATATGATTTTTAAAAATTAAGTTACATATTTTTTTAAAAATTTTTGCTCAAATATTTTTAATTTTTGTAATTAATATTTAAAAATTTTTTGAATTAAAATTAAAACATATACATTTTTGTTCGATTAAATGAAAAAATTTTGAAATTCGACATATAATATTTCGAGTTATAACGATTTTAAATTAACACACTTCTTTTTAAAAATTTTGAATTTTAAAATGTTTTAAAAACTTTGAAAAGTTTAATGATGTGAATTTGTTTACAAATTATATGGTTAACCATCACAAAAAAATTCAAAATTTTAACTGAATAAATAAAAAAAAAATTTTGAATGTGTCGTGGGCCCCCTTAAAGCCAATGAAAGAAAGGATTTAAAAACCATTCATATATATAGTAATAGCCTTGTAAAATTGAAATTTTTAAAATTTTTCTAAGAAGCACGGCTACAAAAATTGCAACCTTTTGAAAATTTTCTTTGAGTAAGTAAAAAATGTAATTTTTTCTCTTGAAGTAGACCTTATTCCAGGAGATTAGAGCGCTCTATTTATAACGTCACAAATATGAAAAATTTTAAGGGGACAGTGGACCTTTTATATGAGCAAATATTTTTTATTGTAATATTGATTGCGTTAGTGTAAAATAAATTTATATTTATGTACGATAATAGTACCAAAATGGTTTTTTTTCAAGTAAAAATTCATTTATGAAGCTTCTACAAAGAAAGTAATAAAGGCAAGTGTAGTACTAAACTTTAAATCTGTTTTTCTCAAAACAGATTTTTCAAGGTTTTTAGATTTTTCAAATGCTCCATGCGACTTAAGTTTTGTTCAAAATTCGTGAAATTGATAAGGAAGAACCCCGATACTGTTCACAAAGAAACTGGGTATGCATTTTACAATTAGACTTAATTAAATTTAATTTATAACTTATTAAGAGGCAAAATTTTGATGAAAATCAGGACGGAATTCAGAAAAAAAAATTTCAAATAAATTAACTATTCAAGGGATTAAATAATCGATACCCATATTTGTTTATAATACAGGTTTGTACTACAGTTTTAAGTGTTTAAAATACAAAATCGAGGAAGTATCTCAAAAATTAAATCTCAAGGTGCCTTTTAAAATTTTTTTTATAAATTTTAAATTTTAAAAAATCTTAAAATTGTACTAAGATTGGAAATTTCTTTTAAGGTATTCTATATACTTATGGTGAAATGTATATGTGTACAAAATTTCATACCTTTGTGATAAAAAGTAAAAAAAAAAAAAATAAATAAAGACCATCGTTCCCTTTAAATGCTCCTAAAAAGGCAAAGTAGACAAATGTAAGAATTTGATACTTCAACCGGAAGACATTTTTCTTTATTTTTTGAATAAGAGAAAAAAAAACTTAAATTTCTCTTTGTCTTTTCATCAACTGTTATCGGTTGTGGTAAAAGAAATTTATAACCAATAAATTCCCCAATCAAATTATAAATTTGTTTTTGGTGCTGTTTATGCCCCCTGTCCGGAACTTCCAAACCAGGTCCATATATGCCTTGCGGGCTGAGGAGTATATAGGAGGTTATAGGAGGAGCTCCGATTTATAATAGCACCACATGGGCCGGAGTCTGACTTGGCTAGGCGCCACCTCAATTTTAACAGAACACCTCCTGGGGCGACATCTGGGGGAACGTACCTTCTCCAACCCTTTCTGATCTCATATTACTGTCCGGTCTACGGATTTAACGTACCCATATCCGTCCTAGACATGAAGGTATTTAATGACGATTGTCGGGATTCGAACCGAGCACATTTGGCAGAGAAGTCCAACGCGCTACTACTAGGCTACCTTGGACCAAAATCTAAAGGGACTTTAATAGTCAATTTGATGACTACCTCACAGTTTTTCATACCACGTAAATCGTATTTAAAATCTTAAAGAAAATAAAACTGATGTGCATGTGGTGTATAATTATTAGAAATACCCAAATATAATTTATGAGCAAATTTCTTTTCGTTTACTATATGCCTTGTTTTAAAATATTTTTTATGGATACCTCCGAAACATCGCTGATTTAATTTAGTATCTTAGGAATACTTAATTCGCCCCCTGGGCCAAATAAAACATTTCTTGAAATAAGTATTACGTATATTAGTTGCTTTCTCGCGTTCGTTCAGAATGAAACACGATAAAGCAGTCATGCATTTAGGCACATGTTCCCAAAAGAACACTTCCTTAATTTACCCTGGGTAAAATTCAGAGATTTTGCAAGCAAGGGTAAAGTAGCAGCATTTTATCAATGTTCCTCCGGGAAAAATACTCTGTGGTCTCGTGCCATTGCGAAGTCTTTGTTCTTAAATTATTTAAATTTCTTTAAACAGAGAAGAATCGCTTCTCTTTCCCTTAATACGACAAACAAGAGCTTGAGCATCGAACTAAATTTGTATTGCTTGCCTTTTAGGAAACAAGTTGCGGGAAATGTATTGTTTTTTTTCTTCTTCACTTGAAAATATGTTTTCACGAAACTGAGAACTTATGATAAAAAAGACGATAATTTATGACCGTAACCAGTTTCTGATAGTTTATAATGAAAAGCAATTAATTATTTGAAATCCTAAAAAGTGCGATATTTCTACTTATTATTTTATTCACTTACTGAATTTCAAATAAGTTTTAATATATTCGGAACAACATAAAATGATACTTTTCATAAACTGACGTTAAGTGATCTAAGAAGTTATCGATTGAACTACTTTATGCTGCAATTTCTGCATGCTAGTTATTTAATGATGTTTAACTTCAGGAATTGCTTCCAATGCCCGATTTGGGGGTTCATAAACATAATGCATTTTGAAAGAGTATATAAAAAAGGTTTTTATTTTTAAAAAATATAAGATTCCCGGAGTAAATTTGATTTATTCATTCAGTACATTATTTTATTTTATAAATTTCAGACAAGATAAACATCTTTAGAAAGAGTAATATCGGTATAGAGCTATTGAAATGAAATTATATGGAAGACATATAATATAGAAGATATATCATAGATAAATGACATAATATACCAAAATTCAGAAAAGGTCTGTAATTAAACACTAAATCATGTGCCTTTGAGACAAAATAAAATTCTTAAACGAATGAAAGAATTTTATGATTCAAAATTAACGGCTCATTCTCACAGAAATACTGTGAGCAAGATAATTAAAAATACTTTGATAAAAATTAAACTTGTTAAAAATATTTCGAGAAATGCTAATAAGATATCATAAGTGTTCTAAATTTAAATGTCTGAAATAAAATCTAATTATAGCTGAAATTAGCGTAGTTTTTTAATGTACGATTACGTTACTCCATAACGGTCCTCTGGAAAGCAAAATTTCAGATTTCCTGCGTCGCGAGTTATAATTTTGGCAGCTCGCCAAACCCAGTCTTTATCGCTTGGGAAGCAGTAAATAATTAAACATAAAAGTACCAAAATGTGTCAAAAGTTTGACATACGTATATGTATATATATACATACGTACATATATATAGATACATATATACATAACACATACATACATATATATATATATATATACATACAAAAGAGGTAAGCAATGATAAGAAATCCTACGTTAATAACCCGCAGTAGTTTCGCTAGAAGAGACTACCTGAAATTTTTTTAAAATTAATTATAATATTCTTTATACTACACATAACAGGATACATAATTGCCTCTACTTCACTATAAATATTATTTATTTGCATACACATACAAGTAAAGTTGTATAAACATGTTACCCAATTATGTATGCATTATAAAACACACACAATCCCTATGCATTTTTTAAAAGCCTGAAAGTCTCAGTTATGACTTTAATTAGTATTCTCACATTTAATGGATAGTTTTTCAAACTGGAACATTCCTTAGAAATGTTCCAACAGCTCAGCCATGGAATAAATATCTTATTTTCCTTTTTGCATGTTTTCTAGCATCCAAATTACCAGAATATGCAGCTGAATGATACTCAACTTTTATTTTGCGATTGGAAATTTATAAGGAAAGATTTTTAAAAAATGCCATTCACTGACAATAATACAAATTTTTTTTTCATTTCGTATCAAAAATTTTAATTAAAACAAGATAATAATGAATTTCTGTCCAAAAACTACATCCGGATTTACTATTTTGAAAACTGAATTTAAAGTATGATAATTAGTTTCGTACCTAATGTTTTGGATAAAAGTCAATAAAAAAATATAAACTTCTCATTCTCCAAATTCTAATCAGTTGCTTTTTTGAATAGATATATTGTATTTCTAATTTTAAGGATAACATACAAACACAATGTGCATAAAAAATCTCATTCAGTATGGGAGTGACTACTTTTTAATTTTTTAAAGGTATGCAAAGACTATCTGAACGTGACGGGGAACTGAAATGAAACCCACTAACAAGTGCTTGAAATAAACTTTGGTAAACTCCTATGTTATTCATGAAATGAGTCTTTAGAGACGCTTTCAAAACCCAAGTAAGCCATGCAATTCTGAAGATTCTTTTAAAAGCCAAGTGAAAAGACTTGTTTTCTAACCTTCGTTATATTTTCAAGTGCAATATAAGTAATGTGAATACACGAAATTGTATAGGATCTAATAAGAAAAATCTTTAACAAGATCATGTCAAAGAAATGCAAATACCTTGGTACCAGCTTAAAAGAAATAAGACATCATGTGTCAGAGAGAATTTTGAAGAATGTAAGGCTGGTTTCATCAAAAGTCTGATAAAATATTTATAAAGATTATTTAAATAATGTAATATGAAAATAATGAGAGACGTGGCATATAAGGTTATCAATTGATGGAAATGGAATGTATATAACAACACAAAACTCTATTTACAAATGGGATTTTTTTATTTGCCACATTATAAGAATGCTTCCGACTCAATATGTTGTAAGAGTTCTTTTCAAAGTAAGAACTTCATTTCCTTATAACAATTTTATGAAGGTTAAGTGACATTTTTCATCCAGATTATCACCGAAAAGTTTTATGGTAGTAGATATTTATAAGTATATCCCTGAAATATCGAATTACACACTAAGCGAAATAATTTTTTAATTGCTTTAATTTGTGTAAGTAGAATATCAGTAAGACTGTGTACGATTGTAACAGATGTGACACTTCTGTCAAATCTTTTTTAAATTTTCACATCGAAAGTAAATAGATAAATATTTTCTTATCCAAATATATATCTAAGATATTAATCCTTTGCGGTCGTATTTATAATATACACGGGTATAATTCTTTTTAGAATTAATTAATATATAATCTGAATATACTCATGCTCTCATGGCTAAGATTAGCTATTAGACCGCAGAAAGTTAATTTACACATATGCTTCAAATTACCTTGTATCGGCATATCCTTGTGTAATTGTGTAGGAATATTATTGTAACATCTGTGGCTTACAAACATATATTTATCTTCATTTGGGATATTAAATTATGTTATACTATTTAAAATATTCATCATTTTTTATACCGATTACCACATAATGTCCACTCAAGTGTAGAGCAAAAGTTGTTTAAGGGAACGGTGGACCTTTGTTTGAGCAAATCTTTTCATTGTAATATTGTGTTATTGTAAAAAATATGTATTTCTGTAGATTGATAGTACCAAAATAGTTTTTTCAAATAAAAATCATTTATGAAGCTACTACGAAATAATTTATAAAATGCAAGTGTAGTAATAAACTTTAAATCTGTTTTTCTCAAAACAGATATCTCAAGGTTTTTAGATATTTTAAATGCTCCATGCTACTGAATTTTTGTTCAAAAGTCATGAAATTGACAAGGAAAAATCCTGATACTGTTTACAAAATAACTGGGTATGCATTTTGCAATTCGACTTCCTTAAGTAATTAAATTTTAAGTGATTGAAATGCGAAATCAAGGAAATATCTCAAAGATTGAGTCGCAAGGAGCATTTTAAATTTTGTTTATAAATTTAAAATTTAAAAAAATCTTAAAATTGTAATGAGATTGGAAATTTCTTTTAAAGTATTCTATATATTTATAGTGAAATGTGTAGGGGAAGGTAGGGTAAGATGACGAACTTAAGCTTCAAATATTTTCCTGAATTCAATAAGTGGTTTAAAAACCTGAAATTTAGAGAAAGACTTCTTTCAACCTTTATGTTTTATAAAAAAAATTGAAACGATTTCATCTCCTCTTGGAAGATGGAAAAATATTCCCTTCCCTCAAGAAAGTAATTTTCGTCATTTTACCCATTAGGTGGGGTAAGATGACGAATCGATAACAATATAAATCAAGTTATAACAGTTTATTTTCAAATATACAGAGAAACAATTTCACTTAGGTACTTAGTGAAAAAGGCAGAGATAACACTAAAAATACGGTGACAGATTACGCATAGTGAAAAAAAAAACTTTAAGAATTAGATACAAAAATTAAGAAAAAACATAGGTAATAAAGTTCATATACAAAAATCGGATTTCCAAGGTCTGTCTTTCGCTTCATTATCATCCCAGCAGGAACATTGAGCGTGGACCCAAGATTTGCACCTGAAGCACTGATACCATAATTCGTCCTTTTCCTCCCCCCGCAAATAATGCAGTCTTTTTCCAATAATGTTTCAGTATCATAGTCGTCGTCCTCCGCATATGCAACTTCTTCTTGTGATGACTAATCAGATGACCAGTAATCCCGTTGGCGCATTCTAGTTTTCCTTCTTTTTCTAGATGTTTTCGGTAAACATTTAGCTTTCTTTGACGCTAACGTTTCAGCTTTCCTTTTCAATCTTTCTTGTCGTTTCAGTTCCACCAATTGTTTTTCTTTCTTCTTTTTTACAAGAGCTTGTTTAACAGGAGATCCAGAAATGTGGTAAGAGGGCAGTTTCTTCCTTGGTTTCCTGGTTGTTTTCTTGCTGGCCATCGGAAGTGGAGGAAGAGCTGAGGAAGTTGATGGCTGTGGAGATAAGGTTGATGAAATGGTAGGTTCAGGAAGAAAGGCCGATGAAATGTGCTGCTGACAAATGGTAGGATAATCTAATTGGTTGCTTTCAACAACATCAGTGGTGTATGAAGCTTGAAAGTCTTCGTCTGTGAAAATATCTCTCTGTAGAGGCTCAATGCCAGTAGCTTTGAATCCGTTCACAGCAATCTGGACAGTACTAATTCTAAGGTAGGCTCCTCGTCATCTTACCCCACAACGCCATTTTTGATTTCAACTTGTTTATTAGTATCCAAGCTTATCGTAAATAAACTTTAACATACATCATTTTTAACGTTACGAGTTTGAGAGAGAAAAATGGAGGAGAAAAAATAACTTCCTTGGGCTGTGAAGTTCAAAATTTTAAAACACAGATTAAAGAAATACATTTGAGTCGCCACTACTCACAAAACGATCTCAACTTATATTACTTGTAGTGGGCGTCATAATCCGATACTAGAGTCTTAAGAATTGCCTGGACAGGGGCTGCTATCTATGATTGCGTCGGAGAAATACAGAGTTCGTCATCTTACACGCTTCGTCATCTTACCCTACTTTCCCCTATATGTACAAAATTTCCTATCTCTATGATGAAAAGTAAAAAAAAAAAAAAAAAAACGACCACCGTTCCTTAAAGTCTCGTAACAACGGGTCATACGACTGTTAAAAGTCGAAAAAGTATAAAAATTGTGTCACTTTCGACATTCAATATCTTGAAAAGTATAAGATTTAAAATCATAATTTTTTTATGTTAATAGAACAATGTTTGATATATTAAAATTCACCTGTTTCTTGTTTGATAGTTAAAAATAATTTGTGTTAGTCATAAATAATAAGCAGTTTGCTTTGAACAAAAGTGATATCAAAGCTAACGCACATAAATACTCCAAAAAATTGAGTTTAAGGCAAAATTCCTGCTTTTAACACATACTGCAGAAACTAAAGTTTAATTTGAACCTAAATTTGTATATATTTAAGGTATATTTCTATTTTTACTATGAAACTGAAAATAGTGCAGTTTTTTCTTAATAAATAAAATTTTATCTATGCATTAAAAATGCATTCTCTAGAGATCTGTAAATAAATTTAGGTTCAATTTCAAGCAAATGATAATATGTACCCTCTGTGAAAATTTCATGCAATAATATGAAATAGTTCTAAAGATAACAAGTGCGTTATGTGAAAAAAAAAAAACATTTTGAGATCTATCACTTTGAAGTATTGCCCTATAAATCTGTTTACACTAAACATCTGGCTCGTTTTTAGTCATAACTTCCGTAATTATGAGATTTTTTTCAAGCGGATTGTCTTAAAATACACAGAAAAGGTTAATCTTTCATATGTTTTTCTCAAAAAAGCGATTTTTTTTGACGGTTTAACAGTTGTATGACCCCTTAAACGAGTTACTGTGGTCCAGTATTTGTAAATGACGTTTAAAATTAGTGAACGTTTGGAGAAAAAACAAAGTTACTATGGCGAGGCGACAGAATCTGATCCTGATGGATATAAAAATGCTCATGGAAGTAGCTCTACTGGTTAGTAACATCTATGCCAACAAATAAAGGACCGAAATCATTAGTTGTTGTTGATAGGGACTTAGAAGAAGGCGTCATACGGTAAGAACAGTTATTACAATGAAAGTGACGGGAGTAAAATGCCACATGCTGTTTAACATTGCTGCTGCTAACGGAACAGTACACCCTAAGGCCAGTCAGAGAGGCCTTGTAGAGTTACAATACAAACAGTTTGATCTTAATTTCAATTCATTGGTATCCTAGAGTCGGAATCAGATCTTCCAGAAATAAAAGAAAAATATCTCCAGTTGCAGTGAACCTTGATTTCTTCTTTATCATGTTTTCATATGATATGACATGAACGGACTTTACACTTGGGGTGATTAAGAACCTAGTTTTCTGTGAAATGGTAGTGCTGTCTAGGAGCAATTCTGATGGCAATATTTTACAAGCCGATAGTGCTTAGGATTCATAAGAATGGTTTCGTGTTACATAGTATCTACTAAAACCTTGTTAATGACCAAGGACATTATTTCGAAGGAATAAAATTATAAGTTCAGATTGAAAAATTACCTCACTCAAAAGAGGAATGCGTTCTATATTGCACGGATTATAGCATAAATTTTTTAGGAATATTATAAAAAACTCGCCATCAATAGATGCTGACTCCAGTCGAAGATCAGTGTGATATGCTTTAGAACGTGTCTGACAAGAATGTTTCTACGCCGTAAAATTATATGATAAGAGAATTGCTGGTAATGTCTTGGCGTCAGATAACACAGATCGCCTCCGAAGGTCTAATATGAAAATTAAAGTTGTTTAAAAAACCCATTGAATGCTTACCACACATATTACAGGTACTCAGTTTTGGCTTACATAACCACTTTTTCTTAGTTCCTTTTTATATATTTGCTCTTTTCTACAAATAGCAAATGTATTAAAATACGCTTGCCCTTTTCTACAATAAATTTATCCTTTGTACCTCTTTATGAATCAGAAACATTTATTGCGCTACTAAAGGATACATAATTCTCATTGTAGCATTATCCAGTTGTTATAAAAAATCGTTTTTACTGCCTGGAAATTTTCACAGTTGTTTCAGTCCTTAACAGTATAACGATCAAAAAATAAATACAGTAACCACCGCTTATAGTGATCACTGGTTATAAGAATCAACCGTTTATAAGAATGAATATCGCGAAAACGAAAACAAATGTATTATTTCCATGTTAAAATTTTCGCTTTAAAGAATCAATCCACCGGTTTTAAGAATCAGTTTACACTCTTCGCGTTCCTTTTATTTTTCCAAAAAAGCCTATTAAACCCTCAAAAGACACGAAGTTCTTTCTCTTTTTTTTTAAAGAAAGATTGATAAGATGGGATGAAATATAGTCATAAAATTCCCCCTTTCTTTATTAGACATAACATAATAGTTTCCATTTAAACGCTTTACCACAACATTGTCCTATTAGCTTTACCCGTCCGAGTCCGATTTCACTTTTCTCCACTGACAAACAAAAATAGGGACTCTTTTTTCCCCACCTCCCACATCCTGGTTGCGGCTTCCTGGACCCTAAAACACATAAATCTTCGGCGAAGTGTCCACTATCATACAGGCAAACATGACATTAGTAGATTCAGCACGTCATCAAACCCTGAAACGTAAGCTAGAAGGTGAATCTTCGTCTGAGACTATAAGTATTGAAAGAGGTATAAACAATCTCCTTACAACTTCATTACATCAAACTACCATAGAAAACTTTTTCTTGCTCCCTTCCGGTAGTTGAAATGTTAAAACTTTTAAGCAGGTATGTTGTAACAAATATTGGATTTCTTTCTTCTCTTACTATAATCATGTGTATCTACTTATAGGTCTAGAAATTAAGTTGTATTTTTAAAATTATAAAAAATAATTTTAATAAAAGATAATTAACGTAAATTAAAGAGTATTTTATGGTAAATTATCTAATACATGTATATATAGGTGTGTATGTGTGTGCCTGTCCAAAAACCTAAATTTCGCCAGAAGAATCAACCGCTTATAAGAATCAAAAACAGTAATAACAAACGTGATTCTTATAAGCGGCAATCACTGTAAATACCTATTTCTGCCAAACCTGTCAAAATGAGTTTTTATTAAAAGTTATATGTAATTAAAAACATTTTTTTGATTTGATAGAAAATTAACCTATCAGTCAAATACCTGATTACTTACTATATCAGATTTTCTAGCTATATTTCCCCGTAGGCAAAATAAAAATGTTCTCGTTGTCATCGTCAGTGTCTGAGATGCAGTCGTACACATTTTATCTTTTTCGCTTTTGAAAAGCTCATCTACTCTGTCAAAAATATGACTTTCGATGATCCCCATAGTTTACGTCCCCATAGTCTTCGTTTACGTCATTTCTTCCTTCCTATAGCTTAGGACACTTTTTATGTGTTTTCACTCGAATGAACAAATTCTGTGAATTATGCAAAAAAAGAGATAATTTGAGTGGTGTAGTATCAAAACTAGCAATCTCATTGTTTTTTTCAAATTTCACTTAAGTTTACTTGATTATAGTATTTCAATCAGTTAAAAACAAACTCTTTTGGCAAATTACCTACTAATAAAAATAATTTGGTAATGTTTCTAAAAGTAATCTCAAATTCATATCTTCAAAAATGCATAAGAAATATCTGATGGAGATTGCTAATTTGAATCCTACACACTTATATATCTATGGTGCCTGGTATAAAGGGCTTAAGTCAAAAGAAGGGATTTTTAGATATTTATTAGTATTGATAAAAAAAATCTTTTGACATGTATCAAGGGCTTAAGTCCATCAATTTTGTATACAAAAATACATTTCTTTGTACAAAACACTCAAGTCGATATTATTGTAACATTACATGGAAACTAATATTAATATTACAGTATTTATTGAAAATATCAAGTGATAACTTTGATTTGTCGTTAACATTAAACTGAGCTTATTCAGCCTGCATTTCTACCTCAAACCTTCCTTTCGAAGATTATCTTTTCTCTTGATAGCACTAATTCCCTCACTCATACCCAATTATGCTTCGTTAAATTAAAATCGCAATACTTCTTTGTAATCTAATTGCGATAGTATCTAAAAATACTTTCATTACCTGAAAATAAATGCTTATTCATTACCACACAATATTTAATCATTTAATTCTTCCACTATAACGAAATTTATAATTAATATCCTTTTAGTGTGTATTACAGAGATAACAGGTTCTAAGATCTTTTAATATTCCAGTTACCAGCCTGAAGAATTAAATATATAATTTACGACCTTTATAAGCTCTTTCCATGCTAATGGCAGGTATGAGAACTTGGGAGTTATTTTCAGCATTCATACCATGAACTAAAAAAGTGAAATAATTTTAGCTCTGAGGGAATTTTATGTTTTCACATTATTTTTTTGTGAAAATAATCACTCTTAAAAAATGCTTAAAAATTATTTGTAATTCAATAAGTAAATTTCCTCGGTATACACGAGCTCTTTTGAAAGAATTTTATTTTTCATACAGGAAAAAGGATAAATTTATTATTCTATCTATTAAAGAAGTATATTTGAATAAGAGTTAAGATAAAAAAATTATAAAATCTTTTATTAGATATATATCATTTGGTGTATTTTTCACAAACATTGTATACCTCAAACGCCAAAAAAGCATTTTTTTAAATTTTACCACCCGTACCTGAATATTACTCTTAAATTTAATCCCTGCTTGAAGATGCGGGGAAATTTTTCATTAATGTTAATGATCTTTCATTGTTTTCTCTTCCTCAATTTTTGTTTTTCAACGGAAAGGAAAAATTGCATCATAATTAACGAGTCGCATTCTCTCTGTCTCCGACTTCATGTCTAGAAATCGGTTTAAGACCCATGTGGCCATTTAGCTAAAGTGTAATTGATGTACTATCAGCTAAGCATATATGTCAGACTGACGCGGCGTCAGTCTGGTAATTAACACGTACCTTCTTTAAGCCATTTTTCAATGAATTAACTTTTAAATTACCGCAAAGGGAAAGAAAGGCATACATAAAAATGATTCTTTTTCTGTTTTCAACATCTTATTCTTTCAAAAAGTGAAAGTCTCAAAATGTCACTATACATATCCTTTCAACAAAAGAAACCTTTCTCAAATTTTTAATCTGATAAAACTATTCTCGACCTGTTCGGCGACCCATTGTAGTATATTTTTAAATATATTTAATTGTCTGGAAGCTCACTGAACTCTTCGAGGAATGGACTTTCCACATTCCTTTCAACTGGATTCCCATAATTGTGTATTTCAGGTGTTCAAATAGATATCTTATGAACACTTGTTTATCAGATTTTTTGTCAGATGTCTCCACAGTATTTTATGCATAGAAATTACCGGTACTTAAGGCTCTTGAATCGGCATTATCATTCATTCTGGGAACTCGAAACGCCAGATGTGTTGGTATAAATACTCAAATATGTGGAATGTTAAACCTTACATTGGTATCCAAAAGTTAAGCATAATTCGTGAAATGTGGAAGAACGTGAGTAAATATTGGTAAAATTGTTCAAAATTACTTGTGGAGAATCACTGTTTGATGGTGAAACAGTGTGCATATTCAAAACATTTCAGTTGACATCGTCAGGCACAAAACACGTGCGCATGTCAGAGCGAGTAAAAAACCGGTTCACGGGCCATACGGAGATCAGGTAGGTTATGTGCAATTGCTGGGCTGAGGAGCGAGTTAAACGATCAAAAAGGCCGAAGGATGGCACAAAGACGCCAAATGGACATGTTTTTAAAATGAAGAATTATTGGAATGCTGGAATGTGAACGATCTGAAACCAAAGTGTCTTACATTCTGAATGTGCCTCAGTGTGGGATCTCAAGACTGTGGCAGAGGTTTCAAAGTACGGAAGATGTTACCCAACGACCAGTACAAGGCCGACCAAGAGTAACAACCGTTCGTCAAGACTGATATTTAGCAATAACTGCGCGACGTCAGAAGGACAGTTATTCCAGAGAACTCTGTTCAGCGTTCACAGCCGCCACAGGAGTGCTAGTTTCGAGGCAAACTGTTTACAGGAGACTTAATAATGCTAGTCTGTATGCCAGGCGACCAGCCGTTTGCATTCCTCTCAGGCCTGCGCATAAACGCGCTCGTCTAAACTGGAATTTGAAACATCAGCACTGTAGTTTGAAACAGTGCACCAATGTGATGTTCAGTGACGAGTCCCGGTTTACTCTGATGACTGATTCTCGTCGGATAACGATATGGAGAGAACGTGGAACTCGTTTTCACCCAAGAAACATCCCGGAAAGACATTTTCCTTGAAAGGGAGTCATGGTGTTTGCAGGCATAATGTTGTATGGCCACACAGACCTCCTCGTCTTTGACACGGGGTCTGTTACTGATGAAAGATACAGAGACGAAGTCCTTGAGATTTATGTTCGACTGTTTCATGGTGCTGTCGGTCCTGGATTCATATTCATGGATGATAGCGGTCCTTGTCACCGTGCGATCCTGGTCGACAACTTCCTTGAAAATGCAAATATCCAGTGCATTCAGTGGCCCGCTCACTCTCCTGATATTAATCCTATTGCGCATGTGTGGGATATGCTCGGGTGACAAATTGCACCCCTTCCGCACCCACCAAACTCCGTTCCAGAACTGGAAAGAGAACTCCTCAATGGTTGGAATTATTTGATGCCACAACTCGTCCCCCACTCTTATAGCAGATATGGGCAATCGTTGTGCAGCATCCGTGGCTACCAGAGGCGACCACACATCTTATTAAACTGCCAAATAATCTTAATTTTAATTTTTTTTTCACTAAAGTATAAATTATTAGTTTGCGCTGTTTTGTTTCAAACTGTTTCTTTGGATAATAAAAGTGATTAATATCCTTCATTTGCATTGTTTTCTTATGGTGTAACCGTATTACACTCGCATATCACGTTTCCCGCCATTCTGACTTAGATTTTCTTAAATATTCACATAAACATCAATTATGCTTAACTTTTGGACACCAGTGTACGTCTAAATGTTAATGTCCTGGTTAAATATTACGTCTGCAACTAAGAAATGAGTAGTGCTGAACAAGAATTCACCATTTCATAATCATTATGCGCAAAAAAAAATGTACTAAGTGCGACCCAAATTACGTCTAGTGATGGTTTCTGTCAGAGCGATGGCTAGAAAACATTCCGCATTCCACTTTACAATTGTTATGTGTAGGTAAAAGGGATTAGAGCCTGTTCACCTAAGAGTCCCGTAGCGGAAGCGTTATAGTATTGAAATATATTTAACCAATGAGAAACCTCCAAACGATTAGAAACGAAATTTTCAACGCCTATGATTAGTTTATTTCCGTCTCAGCGTCATCTTTCCTTTTACGCTTCCGTTACCGGAATCCTATGTGAACAGGCCCTTAATTGTACTATTACCATGAAGCTACATACTATTACTGTAGCTTCATGACTATTACTGAGGAGAAAACAAAAATTGTGAGGTGCGCTCTAAACCTGAAGTTCCTAGTGTAAGAAATCGTACGAGATATTTTTTGCGACACCTGAAGATCGATTGATTGATTGAGAACGCAATAATCATGTTTTTCTGCATGAGGGCGCATTAGACCGAGGATTCATTGACTGCTTAAAGCCCATTCCGGAAGGCTACAAACATACTACATGCAAATAGTGGGATTCGAACCCACAGACTCCTGCCGGACGAGGGCTGAATGGCTAGGGTGCTTGCATACGATTTGTGGGTTCGAGTCCCCCTCTTAGCATGGATGTTTGCAACCGTCCAGTTTCCGCTTTAAACTGTAGATCCTGGTTTAATTAGCTCTCGAATAGCAAAAACTGACCACGGCGCTCGAAACGAAACGAAGTCAATCCAAACCACCGACAACGTTAAAGAATGCCAGTGCCCTAGCCATGCGGCCATCCCCCAGCGCGACACCTGAAGAAGATTTCCCTACAGGCAATATAGCCAGGCAATTTTCTTCAAACAATATCCCACCTTATAGCACTATGAAAACCTAATTTTGATAAATTTTGTCAATACATTTATGACTATGAATTCTAATGTTTTATTTTACCAGCTAAAAAGTAACTGAACATTTTGTTATCAGCAGAGTTGATGGATGGGTATTGGAAAACATCCCCAGAGTGTAAAAAGTTAAACAGCAGCGACAGTTTTTTTTCTTAATCTCAGTACTGAAGTTTCTCAATAGAAACTAAAAAAGTCAACTGAGAATCTTAAATCGTATTACTGTCGACTCTCTTCGTTCTCATCTGTTATATTCAATATTATATGATGTCACCCATGCTTTACTGTTAGAAGCGAACAGAAGCATAAGAATGCTGTATAAGAGAAAGGAATGATAACTGATGTGAAAACCAAAAGTAAAAGTATGCTCTGAGCATCACAATTCTCGCTCAAAAGGGGTTTACATCTTGTTTTTTGGAGAGTGATTGCAAACAGAAAGAATCTTAAGATATTTTATCCATTTCACCGGATTTTGTTTTGTAGCAGAAGGTATTTTATTATTAATATTAAATTCTACTTATTCTACATTCTTTTATTCCCCAGCCCCACCTTTTAGAGATGTACTTTCTTAACTTTTCGTAACACTAATTCTTTCATTAATACAACAACTTTACTTTCTTGATTTAACGCCGACTACAACCTTCAGTATCGTTAAGGAAATTTAATACAGATAATTATAAACTGAATAAAGTGATGTAAATTATTATAATCAAATTAGAATTCAGCGATAGTATTCCTTTACTTTTAGTAAAGGAATTGAGGTGAGAGAATCCAATAGGGTTAGTTCACAGCAGCCTTAAACAATACTTTGAGAGGAATGACATTGCGACTTTGGTAATAGAAACGTTCAAGCCTGTGTTTATAGTGCTGTATTCATTATGGTTGTGGACTAATAAAGAGTCTAACCACCATACACTTATTTAGACTTTATTTTACTTAACCACAGTTTTACTTTAAGTACCGTAAAACGGTCGAACTTTGCCCCAAGATTGGCTGATTCGTTCGAAAATTGTTATTTCTGCTGAAGTTGTAGTTCAGAATCAACTTACCCTGTCACCCTTACCCTTTTAGACATCTTCTTGAATATTTTCATGTTTTATTCAAATTCACATCTCAATTGTGCATTTATTTATTTAAATTCAAACTTTAGAGCAATGTTACCTGGGGATTGTCAAACTTTGCACCACACCTTAAAACCTTTCAAAATGCATTGGAAATCGAAAAAATAGCAGTGATTGCCACATGGGAAGAAAAAGTTGTTTCGGTCTTCCGAGGTTATATCACGTGATATGACACGTGACATGAGACCTCGGCGCCCGAACTGTGTTAGCTGATGGGAAGGTTGAGTTGTTTGTTATCAACCCAAAACCAAGGCTCTCATATTTCCATTCTTCGCTTATGACGTCACTGAAGTTTTTACTTTTTTGGAGCAAAGTTACACCTTTGTTGGCCAAGTTTGACGGTTTTACGGTACCATATAACAAAGGATCAAGGAAATATATATCTTGGTTACATTAACCAAGACATCTCCCTTATTTCAGGATTCACTATTTACTAGTTCGATCAGTGGAATAAAATTAAATGAACTGCAAACTGTTCGAATATCTGATTTGATGATTTTTTTTACAGTTTTTTAACTATCCATGTAACAATGCTCTTAAAAAACTTTTTAACATTTAACGACAAAGTTCCTTCTTATAAATCAATAATTTCCATCTGAACAAGTTTTACCACCATTAAAAGTGACATCCGCTTCTTTCCAGAAACAACCCTCCCCCCTCTTGTAACGAAAAAAGTTCTATACTTAAAGAAAACAGTATCAAGAAATTATTTTTTGTTCGCTTTTATGAAGAAAAAAAACGAAAATAGCGGATATAATAACTTCGAGCTTCCAGACATGCTAGATGAAATTATAAATCGCCTTACAATAATGACTGGGAATGATAATACTTTTTTTTTGGGGGGAAGGGGGGCGAACGACAGTTTCGGGGTGGGGAGGAAAGGCCAATAATTGTGTTTCCGGGAGCAATGTTATTTTTACTTTCATACATTGTGGTTGAAATTTTAATCGGAAGTAAGTGCTCAAGTGGTTTTTAATTTTTTAACTGATAGCCCTACTTTTAATTCGTTATTTTGCTTTCAATTGTAGGGGATGTTTTTCTGGAGTACTTTAAAAGTTTTATTAATAAAATGTCATATTCACATAATAGCCGTAATTTAGAAAAACTCTTAAAAGCCTGCGGTGCAGTAATACACTAATAATAATGCAGGTACTGCATGTCCATTGCAATCCCCAAATTTTAACTCCATGGGAAGCTTTTAATTATAAGTTTGTTGTTGCACTCTCGGAGGGCAATACAGAGAGGTGGTTCTAAAGATATGAAATGTCGACGTGAGATATAGAGGCAGCTTTTTTTAAAAATTGAATGTATTCATCCTGTTGAATAAAAATGTTTTTTGGTAATAAAACAACTGTCGTTTAAGAAAGTAAAGTCCGGACGTCGAAATGGGATTTCACTAATACTATAAAATGCTTAAAATAAAGTAAACGACATAGTGAAAATGAAATGCTGCTTTGGGCATATTACAAAATATGGAAGCATAACTATAAAGTAAAGATAATACAACCTTTGTCCAGAAAGTTCAATGAATGACGTCATGGTGTTCACGGTCGTAAGAGTTTGCAACGGGCGCATAATGGGCCGGACAGGTGAAGGCTGGTCTGAACCAGTTCCTGAGTGGCGGCGCTGTGAGTTTAGCTTATTGTGTGGAAACAGTTCATTGTAGAGTGAAGGGGTTGTGCGCTCGGTCGAAATTCAAAATGGATCAGCGAACGAATATGCTGTTCCGTTTCAAACTTGGAAAATCAGCGAAAGAATATGCTGTTCCGTTTCAAACTTGGAAAATCAGCGAAAGAGACTCATGAAATGATGTTAAAAGTTTACGAAGAATGTACTGTAACCTTGAAGTGAATGTGTGAGTGGTTTAACTGCTTCCGAGAAGGGTGGGACCCCATTGAAGACTCCCCCCGAAGTGGTCGGTCAGCAACTGCACGTACCCAGGACAATGTGCAGAAAGTGAAGGAACTGTTGGCCAAAGATCGTCGTGTGACAGTGAGAATGATAGCGGAGGAAGTGGGAATTGGTCGTGAGATGGCCCACCTTATACTGACCCAGGATTTGGGTAAACGCAAGCTTTGCTCCCGACTTGTGCCCCACACTTTGACGCCGGAACAAATACAAACTCGGCTTGACACCTGTAGAGACTTCATCGACATAACGGATCGAAACCCACATTTCCTGAAAACCATTGTTACAGGTGACGAGACCTGGTGCCTGACGTACGACCCCAACGACAAGCGTCCGAGTATGGAGTGGCGGGGTCCAGGTTTCGCCGAAAAGAAAGAAGGTGCGAAGTGAGAAATCCCACATCAAGATAATGCTCTTGGTGTTCTTCGACTCTGAGGGTCTCATCCATAAATAATTCCTCCCTGAGGGCCCCACGTTAAATGCCGCTAAGTACGTGGATATACTGAAACGTCTGTTGCAACGGATCAATCGGGTACGCCCCCAGTACGCCACTCAAGGCAAGTGGACCCTGCTTCACGACAATACCCGGCCACATACTGCCTCTCTGGTGCAGCAATTCCTGGCCAACAGGCGAGTTGTGTCCCTAAATCACCCACCCTACTCCCCAGACCTGTCTCCCCCTGACTTTTCTTGTTCCCCAAATTGAAATCAGCCCTGAAGGGCCACAGGTTTTCGGACATTTCGGACATCCAACGTAATGCTATGACCCAGCTGAAATCCATCCCTAAACACGACTACGCCAGGTGTTTCCAAGACTTGTATAGAACCCAAAAGTATATACCCAAAAGTATTACACCCTGAACACTGGTAGCTTTTTTTTAACCAGAAGAAGCATTTCGTTTTTACAGTGTACATACATTTTTTGAATGAAACTTTTTCCCGTATCACAAACGTTGTTGGGAAACTTTGTTTTACTTTGGATGGTCATAGTAAAACTAGGGTTGATAAAATTCCCCATAATAAATTATTAGTAGGGTTTATTTACTGATTAAATTAAAAGTTGTTCCTATATTGTGAGATTTTGTATTTAATTTTTTAACTGATTTTGACTTGAATTTTAACTGACTTTTGATTTGAATTTTTTAACTGTCCTACTTTTATTTTTTTTCAATTGAAGAGGATCTTTCTCGGATGTACTTTAAAAGTTTTATTAATAAAAGAGCATATTACATAATAGCAATATTTTATAAACCGTTTAAAAGCCTATGGGATAGTAACATTTATAACAATGCGGGTACTGTATGTCTATAAAATGCGTAAAATAAAGTAAGCACCACAGTAAAAATGAAATGTTTTGGGCATATTACAGAATATTGAAAAATATCTATACTCGGGGCAAGCCTAAGTTGAATACAGGCAAGACGCTAGAGCAGTATGATTCCGCCATTGCGATACAGTTCACACTTTTTCCTATTAACAGAGTTGATAAAAGGTGCATTTCAGACATAAATAGTTAAAATAATGATTTAACTGATAAAGCGCAGACATATTTGGGCAACAAAAATGTGGTGTTTCATGTATTTAGTAAATAATGCGCAATACAGCATGCGAGAGAGAATGTAACGCCATAGAATAATCTGACCATTCACAAGGCTTCGTTTCCTTGGCGAGAGCATGTGGTGTTCAACGTGGATGTGGAATTTTGGTAACCGCAAGTTTCCTCCGAAGTGTTGAAAAAATTAAATGCATGTGATTTTTCATTAGAAGATTTTATTAGTGTAGTCATCGTAACACTTTAAAGGGTAAGATCGGCTTTAAGCCGAGCTTGCCCTATTAGATTAGGAAAAATTTAAAAATGTCTAAAAGAAAAACATGCAGATGTAAATCTCGATATGCTTATTGAAGAGATGGAAGCATTAAAGCATTCTTCCATCTTAATATTTCTGAAACCCATAAAACTTTTCTAAAATTCCTCGCTACGAATGACAGAGCTGCTGGCTATCTAAATAGGGACCGGGAGCAGGAGATTTTCTAGATTAAAATTAATTAAAACGTACCTGAGACCAAAAATATCGCAGTAGAGACTAAACAGTCTTGCAACACTTTCTACAGAGCATGAGGATATTAAAATTTGATCAAATCATAAATGATTTGAGGATAAAAATATCTAGAAATATTTATTTGTAGACACTTTTGTTCTGCAAATTAAATCTGGCTTAAATTCTTTTTCCATAACTTAAGGTCTTATATAATCATTTTATGCTTAATCCCTCATTTCTAGATCCGACCACTTATATCCTCCCCCCCCCCAAAAAAAAAAAAAAATCTGTGAAAAATAGGATATGCAAGAAATGCCTAACATAAATCCAAAAACTTAATTTGCCGAGACTGTAATAATAATCAACTCTGTACAATACATGCAATGAAAAAAAATCTATAATTAAAAACCACTTCCTGACTAGCTAGACATTTGAAATCGCTCAGAACACGATGACAATGCATTCTTTTGATACTTTTAGCCATCTTTAAGCAGCTTTGAATTCATTTTCAGTTAATTTTGTTGTTTGAAAATTTCTTATAATTGCACTCTTTATTACGCATTTGAACATTTTCTTTCAAGTTGATGTGATAATTAATCAAAAAATTTTAAAAAAGTATTTATTAATACATAAAAATTGTCAAGTTTATATGATACAACAGAAAATTTAAAAACGTGGTATATAAAAAGTTCTTTTTATCTTGTAATTATTAACTTTTGTTCATTACTTTATTTTCGTAGTTTTGGGATCAAAATATTAATTTTTGGATAAAAGAGAAAAAGTTTCCCTTTTAGGAAAGCATATTCTTTAATTTTTTTTTTATTACCAAAAAAAATTTCACCCATGATTTACACAAACGTTCATACACTTCTGGCGAAAACAAATTCCTTTTCTTTCGCGTCGTAAACGTTCTGTTTACGAGTCCATATAAAAGCTTAATGTTATTTGTAACGTTACAAACCGTTTGAGTTTTAATTTGGACGATCGCAGTTTCTTCCATTTTAAAAACACAGCATAGACATCCTATGGCATGTATAGAGTATGATACTGAAAAAAAAACTTTCCAAATTCTTATAAATTATATTTCTGAAATACGGATGTATTTTATATATCATTCAGACAAAAAATAAGGCTGGCGCTGGCGTTCGGTACCAGAGTCTGGTACTATTGTTATGAATGTTTATAGGCGTTCGGAATTGACTTTAAGCAATAGATGTCGGTTTAATTTATCCTTGTGTAGCAAAAACATGACCGTAGCGCTCTCAACAACCACTCAGACAAAAAATAAGTGAGACTTCTGGCTGATTAATTTTCTGAGATAAATAACTTTGGTAAAGGTAATATCCGATACCAATTTCTTGTTAATACTTGGGTGCCTCTATCAATATTCGTATAAATTATGCAATAGCTTTTGCAACGTCTCCTCCAATATTTTATAATCTCACTATTCCTTTCATTAAACCTCAGATTTGTTTTAACATTGGACTACGTTCCTCTATAACGGTCCTACGGAAAGCAAAATTTCAGATGCTAAAACCGTCCATCGTCGCAAGTTATAATTTTGGCAGCACGCCAAACCCAATCTCTATCGCTTGGACAAGCAGTAAAAAGTTAAACAGAAAAGTACCAAAATGCGTCAAAATTTTGACATTCATATATGTACAAAAATATATGTATGTATGTATATGACATACATATATGTACGTACGTATATATATACATACGTACATATATATATATATATATATATATATATATATATATATATATATATATATATAGATACATATCACTTACCTGCATATATACATACAAAAGAGGTAAGCAACGAGAAGTAATCGTACGTTAATAACCCGCGGTAGTTTCGTTAGAAGAGACTACCTGATATTTTTTTTTCTTTGGCTAATTCGGCGGCACTTTGTCGTGAGACATTCGCTTTTTGTTATTCACCATATTTTACTTACTACATTATTATGGGAGCACATTATAGGTGAGACAGCATTGCTCGCTATGAGAGAGACGGAACGGAAACGACCAAGTCTTATTCGGGGTTTGAACCTAAGCCCACTGTGTGGCAGCTCAGAGCGCTAACCACTACACTGTGTGGGCGACCCTTAGATATAAATGTAGTAATAAATACGTGAGTTTTGACTAACTTTGTATTTTCTATTTTATTTGTTGTTGAATACAGATTTCATTTTTGTACAATTTAAGTTTATTTTTGTACAGCTTTAGAAATATAACATGAATTACATAGCAAGTAGCGGATTTTACAGAGCGCGTTGGAAACCCGTAAAAAGATAAAAAAGCAAACTTCAACATTTTTTTTCTGGATTAATTAGATTCAAACATAATACCATACTCCTTTAGACTCAATTCATTTGAGGATTTACGATAAATGAAAGCATTGAAATTTATATGCTACTTAAAAAGTTTCTTTGCATCTTTTAGCAAATGTAATATTTTTATAAAATTTTGTAGTAGTTAGCATCTATGATGACTCTTAGTAGAAGTTGGTAGAGCCGGATTATATAATTTAAATAACAACTCTTCTATTTCTTCATGAAAAAAAATATGCAAAAGTAAACATAAAAAATATTGAAATCATTCGGCGGAGTATTATGAATACAAAGCATAGGTATTCAATTTTCAAAATAGCATGCATTCATATCATTTCGAGCATCAAATATTTGAGTAAAATATGTATCAGATTGAAAGAATTTGAAACGAGTAAGAAATTTACATTTTGGGGAACTAGTGTATTTATCCTTTTACTACTAATTCCAGTTTTCATTTTTTTTTCATTTTTTACTAGAATCATTTTATTAAATCTAAAAAATATATATATGCTCTGCAGACCTTTGGATGGATTTTATTTTACAGTGTCAGATCAAGACCTTTAGGTTATTTAGTTTGAAAAATTATTTGCATTATGCATACATCTGTCTTGAAATTCTTCAAATTTGTTTAGTGTCAAAGACATTTCCGATCCAAGTATTTTCACGTTCCTTTATTTATTTTACTCCATATCTTATTGCCTTGCTTTTCTATTCTTCTCAAAATGTGAACATTTGTAATATGAGTTATATCAAAACTTCCAATATTCTTTTCTTAAATGAATTTCAGCACTTTTGCTTTACGAAATTACAGTTATGACCGATATTTTCTCTTGTTTCGAAATATTAATAATATCATTTAAACTATGGTAAAGTAATCATGCTTAAATATAAAATAATCATACGCATATATACGTTCTATAAACGTACTCAGAAAAGAAAATCAATGACATTAGTGAATTACTTTGCATAATCATGTTTCAAATACGTGTGATAAAATGTTAGCTTCCAATTTATAATCTGACTAGCCGGGCGAAACCCGGCTATGCTCCGGCCCCACAAAAGAAAAAAAAGACCCTTTTCAGGGCCATACAAATGTTCCCGTCAATTCCCCGTTAAATTCCCGACAATTTTCATTCCCGTTGCTGCCGACAGATGGCTACACCGTACGGAGGATATGTCGGCCATGTTTTCTCAGGATGAGTGAAGTGGTGAAGTACTTTTAGAATTAAAATACCTTTAAAACTATTTTAAAGCTTCCAAACTAATCTTAGAATTATCTCCAGGCTTCAAAACATAAGTATACGAAGTTTCAACCAGATTCGTCAAGAAATGTAGATTTGTATACGTTACATACATACATACATAGAGACACTCTGCTTTATTTATATAGATTATATTTGTTAAATATTAATATGTGTACAAAATTAATATTTAGAAAAAATATACTTTTCTAATCGTTTGCTTTTGTTGTTGTTCCTAATGCCCCCTGACCGGAATTTCCAGACTAGGTTCATAGAGGCTTCAGGCTGAGTAGTGCGGCTCCAGTTTATCATAGGAACACAAGAGTCAGAGTCAGACTTGGCTACCTGCCAGCTGAATTTTGACCGAGCACCTGCAGGGTGACATCTGGGGGAATCGTTCCTTCCCCACCCAATGACCTGATAGAAGGACTTTCCGGTCTACGTATCCATATCTGGTCTAGGCACAAATGTATTTAACGGCGATTGTTGGGATTCAATCCGAGAACCTTCACTACAGTAAGCCGACGCGGACCTTCACTACCGTAGTCGGAAATGTAGGCCCCACACAATCCATCGTTACACCTGAAAATGAAACGACACTTGCTGCAGTTATTGAGCGTCTTCCGAATAAATCTGTCCACAGAATTGCAGCTGAATCCAGCACGTGCAGAATCCTGCGGAAGATATTACACATATTTCCGTACAAGATTCAATGCCGGCATGCCATACCAGTTGGAAATGAACGACAACGACAGGATTTCGTTAACAAGATGCTCGACATGATTCAGGATTCTGGTTTCGATGTCGGCCGAATATGGTTTACAGACGAGGCCCATTTTCATCTGGATGGTGTCGTTAACAGACACAATTGGCGATTTTGGGGTACCGAAAACCCACATTTTTCTCACGCATGACCACTCTATTGTCCAAAACTTAATGTTTGGGCAGCAATCTCCTGCAAAGGCATCAATGGGCCGTTTTCCTTGCGAGGAATGGGTACAACTGACCGGTATATTGTGCTTTTGAAACAATTTGTCGCCACTCAGCAAGCGTTGGACGATCGACCAGGCACGGCGTGGTTCATGCAAGATGGGGCTCGTCCACACCGTACACAAGACTTTTTGACTTTCCGGACGAATACTTCGATGATAGAGTTTTTACGTTGAACTATTCGACTGTTAAGGGAACAGGCGTGGACTATCTTCCGTATTCACCCAACCTCACCCCCTGCGACTACGTTCTGTGGGGCACACTGAAGGACCTTTTTTACCGCAACAATCCTTTAATACTCGACGAGCTGGAGGAGGCAATTTGTCAAGCTTGTGTGCCGATTTCCGGTGACACACTACAGAGAGTCACTGACAATTTCATTCTTCGTTTGCGACATGTGTGTTGTGTGAAATGTGCACATTTTGAATCGCTTTTGATGTGATTGCAACAAGGTACACACTATGTACAGACTACTAATGGTAATGACGCCATCTGTCGGCGCATATTGCGACTAAAATTTTGAGGTTTCTGTATCAGATTCTTACGGATTTTTTTAATTAACACATCATTGGTTTCATGCTTCTATGTATCACCGTTTCCGAGTTATTTATTTTCAAAATTAGAGGTCCTTCATGTAACACCCTTGTGTATGAAGCTTGAGAAATGCTAAAGAGATCGTTTGAAATCTCGAGAGAGAGAGAGAAGCTACGAGGTTAAGTCAGGTGTAAAGTATTGTTAAATTTGCCGTACTAAGGCTACAATACTTCCCTTCCTAGTTAAAATGACCTAACTAACATTTTTAACTTTCCGAGTGATGTGACGGGGTTAGGAGGCTGGTTGAATCATCAGCGTCAAGTTATTAAAACTGTTTTAAATATGTTAAATGGTTTTAAGAGCCTTCCAAAACAGATAGGACATTCTAACTTCGTGAAAAATGATAAAAGCATATGGAAGTAAAACAAAAAAATAAAATATAAATTTTTGCCCTTAGGACATTTTAACTAAGGAGGGAAAACAGCACGCAAAATTGAGTTTCAACAAGCAAGAATTATTTTCAAATCTCAAAAACATATAGATAACGATAATGTGGACGAAATTTTTTGGGGAATGGAAAAGACCGTGTTTTGAAATGCATTTCGCTAGAAAACTTGACTATACATTATAATTCAGATTTTAAACTGAGATTTTTAAAATATAAATTCCTAAAATCGTGGTTAATGCATAATGTGTTATGAAATAAAATAAAATGTTAATCATAGTTTTGCTTTATATCGTTTTGCCTGTATATGATATCAACCAACGACAGTAGCGATAAAAAAATTGTTTTTTAGGATACCTTTGCCTCTTTATATTCCTAAATTTGAAAGTTTTTAGTTCCCAATATCATTTTAAACCGTTCTCCGTCAAAGTTCTCTGGCGATTGCTCGGTTCTCACGTTCTGTCGTTTCTCAAGGCCGACCGCTTCCTTCTTGACTCTGTGTTCAGCCACGGTTCCCCCATTCCTGCCAACATCGTCTAATAGTCGTGTAACATTTTCCGTGCTTGGTGTCAAAGCCGACACGCTAGGTAGCGTCACACCGGTTATGTATAGTGATAAAACAGCTTACTAATAAGAACTTGTTACACTGATATCAATTTATTAGGGATTCTGGATTAAAATACTTCACGATTAGGTCGTGTTCTGGAACATCAATTTACACTAGTAATGTCCGTTGAAGTCCGCGACGCACGTTAAAGATTGTCCGTTCAGCTGGCTGGATGCTCTGTCGCTACGGATCGTAGATCGGGCCTTCAGGCAATAAATCTCTAATCACAGAAGTCTCAGTTGCTAGGAACGGATTCCACTCGTCGGAACCGGCTGGAATGAGGCGAACTAGAACTCCAAACGCAATTTGATCTAATTATCACAGAGTAGTGGACGGCTCGTCCCACACTCTCACCAAAGTAGCTAGCTGCTTCGAAAATAGGGAAGATCAAGCTTTGATCTCCAAACGACCCTTCTCAGCGAGAAAGAGGTCTTCTTCACGCAGAGGGCTGAGCCTCCAAAAAATAGCAAAGTCACTCAAATTGAATGGAGCTAGGAGATCAGTTATCACTCCTAAACTCTGGCTTCTGATCTCTCGTCTCGTCTCCCGTCTCGTGTAAAAATCTCCTGCATCCGCTTTTAAAACTTTTTTCCCTGGCGGGATCTGTAACAACCCCGCTCTTTGATCTTGGGCTCCTCATAGGTCCTTGGCCCTGGACCGTGTGCAAAACGATACTTGTTCTTTATATCGTCATCGCTTGTTGGGTCATTACGGAGTCTCATCAGGGGGATGGTCTGCCTTTGTTAGTCTTTTGTGTTATAGTGTCCTCGCTCTAGACATCGGGGCGCCTCGCTATTGTAAGTCGCTCCTCGCCTGCGAGTCGAAAAGCTGACCCTTTTGTAAGCCACCCCTCGGCAGGGGAAAACTATTTCATCTTCGCAGTTCGCCGATGGGCTTACTCTGTTTCAAGCCGAGGTTAATAAATTTCCTGGGCCATGAGGTGGGGAAATGCCACAGTGCCATCGCTCCTATCCAAGTGTCGAGCGATTCGCTGATTAGACCAACCGGCTTCTTTGAGCCCAACTACACGTTCTCTCTCAAGTGCTGACATCTGCGCATATTGTTCGCGCACCTATATGCGAGGCATAATTACTATCTACATGAGTACATGGAATGAAATTCGCAAAGAATTTGTGACCTGGAATCGAAATTTCTCCTGTTTAATATCCTGCCAGTTGCGCAGTTAAGGTGCTCTGCAGCGTCACACGTTCATTCATTGGCTGCCAAACTCTAAAATTTTGTATTTTCCGTCGAAATCTGTATGTTGGAGAATATTGGAATATGGCGATTATTGCAGAGTGTAGTTGTTGCTACTTACAACTGCGCAGAAGATAAAACAAAAATATTTTCAGTAAATGGTTCAGGTTGTTATCTTATTGGAAAATAATATTCGACCTTATATCCAATCTTTTCATAAATTTTTCTTCGATATATCTTTAAAAAAAAAGGCATGGCCGTTCTATCATCAATTTTAGGAATTGTATAATAAACTGAAAAACAAAAGCTTCAATTCTTTAAATGACGAAAATAAATGCAAGCTATAACCTCACAAATCAATAGGTTTGGTCTGGTATATTTTCCTCTGTCCTACAACTCAGCATGGTAGCGCGGCTACTAGTGTATTTGTCTCCTCCTTTAGTGAATAAACATAGTCTCCAAAAAAAATTCCAGGTAATCTCTTCTAACGAAACTACCGCGGGTTATTAACGTAGGCTTACTTATCGTTGTTTACCTCTTTTGTACGCATATATGTGTGTGTGTGTGTGTGCGCGCGTGTGTCAAAATTTTGACTCATTTTGGTACATTTATGCTTAACTGTTTACTGTTTGCCCAAGCGATATAGACTGGGTTTGGCGCGCTGCCAAAATTATAAGTCGCGACGCAGGATATCTGAAATTTTGCTTTCCGGAGGACCGTTATGGAGGAATGTAATCCTACGATAAAATGGCTTTTCAGCGAGCCGCACATAACGTCCTGATACAGAACACACGTTTAATATACTTACCATCCTAACTGATCCTAACCTTACCATTCTTACCTGTCAAAAAATTGTTAAATTATTACGGAAGATAGTGGAGCTGAATACAGATTATTACCATGTTTTTATTAACTTGTTTTCTTGCGTGTTTGTTTGCGTGTTTCTTTGTGTGTGTGTTTGTGTGTGTGTTTGTCTAGTACAAATCTTGCAATCGAGTTTTAACTAACTTCCCGACTAGCTAGACATTTGAAACTTTTAGAATAGCTCAGAACACGATGACAATGCATTTTTTAAATACTTTTAGCCATCTTTAAGCAGAATTAAATTAATTTTCAGTTATTTTCAGTTAATTTTGTTTTGTAGACTGGTGCAGCCATCTATTGGCCTGAAGGCGAACTACTCAAATGCAACAAGACAGACAAGTCAAATGCAAGTTAACCTCTAATTAACTTCATTTTCTTTCAAGTTAATGGGATAATTCATCAAAAAAAAATTTTAAAAAGTATTTATTAATACATAGAATTGTCAAGTTTATATGATTGAACAGAAAATTTAAAAACATGGTTTATAAAAAGTCTTTTTATCTTGTAATTATTTATGGCTATTGTAAGTGAACTTTCAATTATATGGCATTGTATTCTTTCAATTATACGATATTTGCATTGTTTATGGTGCAATTTCGTTCATTTGGTGGCATCTCCTTACAAAGAATATATTCTTTTTTTGTATTTTTCTTAAATACAGTGTACAGTAGTATTAACGCTAAACTGCAAAAGTTTTGCTGAAAGAAATAATCTAGAGGTCTGATATTTTTTCAATTACTTACCTTTGCATTTTAAGTTATAAAAAATAAAATACTATATCGATGTAAACTGCTAAAAATTTTCCACTTATGAAACTGTTAAAGATTTAATCTTTATACGAAAAATTTGCAGTTTCCATTACTCAATACAATCGAAAAATTCAATTTTAGATGTTTATATAAAAAGTTGTAATAATTAGCAGTCTTCAAAGACACATACTTAATGTAAGTCTGGTAGTTTGAGTAAATAACATCATAAAATCACTGGGAGGAGATATTCACGTACTGTGACAAAATGATTTTGGTTGGCAGAGTGCCAAACTGCTAAGTTTGCTATCTAATGCTCCCCCCTTAGCTATTTGAATAACCAGGGATATTGTAAAAACACAACAGATGGTTTACACAAATTAAAGGGCTTTAAGTGATCTCCAAGGGAAGTTTTAACAGTACAGCCAAAACACGTACAAAAAAAATCATATAAGCAGGACTATTACACTTTCCCATATTGCACCAATAAAGATGCGGTGAGACTTAAAATGTAGTATATCAAATGATCTGTTTCTTTTTCCTATTTTTTTCTTTTCTTTTCTTCTTTTTATCTTATGTTCAAGTTTCTTTTTTTAATATTATTTTCTATTTTATTATTTTGATAATTTTGGAGTTTGAAAGGGGACTTGAAAATGTAAGCTTGATGGACGTAAATAAAATCAATTTACCTTTGGTCAAGCACATGAACTTACAAAAATACTACATTAAAATTTGAGGAAAATATATTGTTATTCAGGGAATCTTCAGTCTTAGAAAATTTTGTTTTGAGAGAAAAATCTAAAAAATCTTAGATGCTAGGAAAATATACCATTTTTAGGACTTGCTCTCATGCAATGAAAAGATTATCCAATGAATTAAGCACTTGTAGAAAAGTATCGGCTTTTGACAAGTATAACCCCCCCAAAATGAATGGGATATTCATGTGCAAGTCTTTATTGTACAAAACTTTTTCAAAGGTATACAGAGGCTGTTCGCACATTTTTTAGACGATTTTGGTAAGCGGTAATAAAAAATCGTTTGCTGCAAAAGATATAATTGCAATTGCACTATGTTTTTAAAAGTCAAAATTATCGTCTGCGGCTTGAAAGTTTTGTTTTTATTCAAAATGGCGTTTTTAACAAAGCAGTGGTTCGAAGGCTACATTTATGCTCCTTCCGAAGAGAAATATGCATACTCCGTTATCCAAAAACGATGTGAGACTCATGGTTTTGTGATATCTAAAGCGTCGATAGGTAATATCGTCAACAAGAAAGGAAAAAAAACGTCAAATTGGAGCCTCAAGTGGGACAAAAATTCCAAACAAGTATCCAAGGAAAAAAATGGACATCTTCGACTATTGCAAAGGTACGTTGTTTAATGTTAAAAGAAAATCCCCCTAGTCAAAGGACAGTTGCAAAATTATTAAAATGCTCGGTGTCCACTGTAAACAAAATGATAAACGTTGATTTAAATCTTAAGAAAGCGAAAAAACGCAATGTGCATCGTCTTCTTCCAAATCATATCGCTGAACGCAGGACACGCTGCAGAATTCTATATGAGAAACACTTATCCAAAGAAAAATGGAAAACAATTGTCACAATAGATGAATCATGGGTGTATTTAAATGATTGCAACAAAAAAAGAGCCATTTATTATCATAAAAGGGATTCATGATTGTTGCTGGTTTTTCTTATAATGGCAAGTTAAAAATAAAGAGAGAAAAAAAAATGTCAAGATTAACTCCAAATACTATCAGGAACATATTTTATCGCCAATTTTTCTGAATGAAATACCATCGATTTACCCACAGTGCCATCAATCTGTGAAACTCCATCAGGACAAAGCTAGCAGTCACACATCAAAATCCACTGTAAATTTCCTAAAAGAAATGGAACAAAAAACTGGTATCAAGGCCATACCCTTCACTGATATCCCTACTAAATCTCCCGATGTATCACCTATGGATTTTTGTGCTTTCGGACTTTTAAAATCTGCATTATCCAAACGTCGTCCCAAAACCCTTACAGGACTCTGGAAAGCTGGTCAGGAGGAATGGGATAGAATACCTCTTCTGACACTTCAAAAGGCATTATTATCCTGGAAATTGCGGTGTCGAAAGATAGTTCAGAATAAGGGATGTCAAATAGAACATTTAATACACAAGAATTTTATGTAATTTAATTTAGTGAATACAATATACATCGTCTAAAAAATGTGTGAACAACCTCTGTACATTTCGGGGGATAGAAAAGGATAATCTATATTACGAATATACCGGGTGGTCATAAAGAAACTTTGCCGATATATGGACATCTAACGGCCGTTCCGTTCAACCTATCGAGATGAGATTTCAGATATAGTTATTCAGAGGTATGAGCTCAGGATTCTGCGAATAGCAACAAAGTGGCGCTCACGGTTATAGGTACAAAAACTCGAAATTTTCAAATGGGAACACCCACTTTTTTTCCCCTCGCATAATGCTCAGAACATGCGAGAACCCTAGAGAGCGTTGGAACGGTACGTGTACCACAAAAAACGGACGCGTTATGCACGCACAAAAACAGCTCTGCGAACAGCCAACAAAGACACGATCGGGGAGCAAGGAGGAAATTTGCATATGACAGAGTATAGAAACCAATCACAAAACGCCGTTCGCCAGATATTCAGCGTAGAAAACCGATAAAAAGCTCTCTGATCGTGTTTTTGTTAGCCATTTGCAGAGTTGTTTTTTTGTGCGTGCATAACGCGTCCGTTTTTTGTGATACACGTACCGTTCCAACGCTTTTTAGGGTTTTCGCATACGGTGACCTTTTTGTGACGGGAAAAAGTGGGTGCTGCTATTTGAAAATTTCGAGTTTCTGTACCAATAATCGTAACCGTGAGCGCCATGTTATTGCCATTCACAGAATTTTCGAGCTCATACCTCTGAATAACTATATCTGAAATCTCATCTCGATAGGTTGAACGGAACGGCCACTAGAGGTCCAAATATAGGTAAAGTTTCTTTATGACCACCCTGTATATGATTGATCGATCCATGATTTAAATGTATGGGTTATAAGAGAAAGATTTCTTGAACATTACGAAATATGCATTAAATATGCTTTCTACACTCACTAAATATACTTATGATAGGCATATATTTATGCAAACGCCAGATGAATATTCTACATATATAGGGGTTCATATTCTTCAGATTTGTTTGCTTCCACTAAAAAAACAGACAGATACTTAAATTCCATTACGCGCTCATAAAACGCCAATTAAAACTTTTTTCCAATATCCTTTTAATGCATTGAGTTAAAGTCACTTCCATATAAATTTCGGTGAAGGCTCGATCACGGTAAATTTCCTGTTTAATGAGTGTGTAAAACAAAAATTTTAAGCACATGACAAACGTTTGCAGAAATATTGACAGAAATTTGATCACTTTGCTTACATTCATTTTTATTTGGAAAACCATTGTGGAAGCCTTACAGGGGAATTCTTTTTCTCGATCGGCGAAAGATACACTGCTGGCCATTAAAATTGTAACACCAGGAAGGAAAGCAAATAACAAAACTTTACTTATTCTACGTATACAGCATAGTAGGAAGAAAACATGATTAAATTTGTAGAAAATTTGGGGGTGCAGAGAGTCTGAAATTAGTACACACGGCTGCAGTCTCTGGTAGCAAAAACGGCTCTAACCCGGTTAGGCATTGAATCGAACTGGACTTGGAGGACACATACGAGCAAGTACTTCGAGTCTGTGCCACACTTCATCAGTCGTAGTGGATGGAGAGCGGGGACGGTCTAGTCTCTCGGCAACGGATGACCGGATGTTTTCAATGCGTGAGAGATCTGTGGAACGTGCTGGCCAGGGCAACAGTCGAACACCTTCAATGGCGAGGTAGGTCAGGACATGAACGGGCAACATGCGGTCTTGCGTTATCTTGTTGGAAGATGACGTCTCCGAGACGCCTAGAAGATAGGGCACAGCCACCGGCCTTAAGATCTTAGAAATGTAGCGCTGACAGTTCAGATTACCGGCGACGTGAACAATACGTGTTCGTGTCGTGAACCCAATGGCTGCCCATACTATTACACAAAGTGCAGGGCCCGTATAACGATATCGAATGCAAGCAGGCCATGCTCATTATCCTAGGGGCCTTCAGACACGGATACGTCCACCGTGATGCTGCACGCAGAGCCGAGACTTGTCTGAAAAGACGACGTGATGGCACTCCTGTATCCAGTTTTGTCGTTAGGCGCACCACCGTCGCCACGCGTCTCTATGCTGCAGTGTCAAGGGAAGCAGCTGTGTAGGCATAATGGTCGCCGTGCAGACAGTCTATGCTGCTCCAGACGTCGTCGCACTGCCCGTGCGGATACTTCTCGTGCTGCAAAAAAGAACATTTCCCGACTCAAGGTCCGCGAGAAACAACGTACAGAAACACCCGACTCAAGGTCGCGTGTTTCTGTACGATCCTGCAAGGCCGACCTGACAACATGCCTGTCCTCTTGGGCGTTAGTGCGGGGAGGCCGTTGAGAACCTGCATGGCATTCAGTATGACCTTCCAGAACCCATCGATTCCATATTCGCATGCCAGTCGTTGGATTCCGACCAGTACGAGTAGCAATATCGCGGAGCGATAAACCTCACTCTCGACAGGCCACGAACCTGCCGTTATCGAATTCCGAAACGGATTTTTAGCCGTTTCTCCTTCTTATACGAGACATAAAACGATCTTCTCACAAACAACCAACATTCAAACGCGATTTCCGAATGAGAAACCCACTGCTTAACTTTCCTTTTATACAGAGTTTGAGATGCCGTTTCTCCTTTGTGCGTCGTTCGATTGCGCTAAAATGCTAACCATTTGCATACCCCAGCATCATCTTCCTTTCATGCGAATTTGACGTTTGTATCATCTCTCCTTCATGATGTTGAAATTTTAATGGGCAGCAGTGTATGTTTACTTGTTCAAGACCGTAACTATTTTAGAACAGACTGATAATCGAATTAGCTTTAGGAAACTTAGAAATCGGGATTCCAGAACTAAATGAGAAATCTTGGATAGGAATTTGTTCATGTTATATTAGCGTCCAATATCACTGAATAAAACATTTTGTTTCTGGAGAGACATAACGATGAACTCTCTTGTCTCTAGAATATTTTAGCTTCCTAATCAGGTTTCGCACTAAAGAAATTCCGTTAAATGTTCAAGTATATTTATGCTTCGACACATAAGGTATGGAAGATGTGTCAACGAATACATATATGTATGGTACCCGGTATAAAGGGGTCAAGTCAAACACAGTGATTTAAATATACCAAGTTATTGGCTTTTATACCAATTGCAAAACAGTAATTCTGACTTCAGTTTTTTTTCTTTTTTTGTACAAAGGAATGTAATTTGGTATACAAAATTGATAGACTTAAGCCTTTTATACAAGTCAAAAGATTTCTTTATATCAATATTTACAAATATCTAAAAATCACTCTTTTTGACTTAAGCCCTTTTTACCTGCACTATAGATATATTCCTACGAATACATATATTCAATGAATAACATACGATATAGAGCGAGGTAGAATGTAATCAATTAACAGACTTCCGAAATAATTAGTCTTACTATTGCCAAGCGAAAAATTCAAAAAATAAATTTGCTCTACTTAAATACTTTTAAATAGTTTAAATACTTGTTTAAATACAATACCAATTACATTATAACATTTTTTCTTGAAGGAAGGATGGATATAAAAGCTGCAGTGTCTTAATGTCGCGTATTAGTTGATCCTGTCATGTTTCAATCTCCATGTTGTGCTATGGGAACTTTTGATATGGATATTTTCTAATTAAAAATTATCAGATGCGTACTTATAATTTTGTCTTCTTAATCTCGAAGTAGGTTTTTAAATGTAGAACATGAATTATTCAAAATTCTTTTTCTGAAATTAACATAAAAACATTTTTGAGTGAAAGCACTAATGTCCTGTAAAAAATAATAGCTTTAAGTTTCAATTTTTTGAAACCATGAGCCTTTAACTTTCATTAAATCTTTCGGGTGCAAATATGCGTCCATGCCTTAGTCGGGATTGGGGTCCGAACCCAATCCACAGAAGCTCGGGGTAAATAAAGTATTTTTTTTATTAATTCAAATACCCACAAGACCCGAGGTATGATCAATAAAGTAATTAAATGTTTGATCTATTGTCTCTATTTAACAAATTTAAGACGGTTATTGTAGTTTAGTAAGCAACATTCACACTTAAAAAACCATCAGTTATTATTTTTACAAGCACTCTTCGGCTGTATTTTCTTACGTGCATACAAATGTTTCAGTTTTCAAATATTTTAGATTGAAATTATTTTACTTATATAATTAGGACCATATTAAGACAGTACCTGTTTTGAGAAAACTTGGGCTAAATAAAGAACTCGCATTACTACCTAACATTAAAGTAAGTTTTTTGTGGGCGCGGTGACCCGGTTGGCGAAGCTAACGAGCCAGTAATTTGAACGTCTCTAGTTCGATTCTGTCGCTGACAAATTCACCGCCGTGTACACTAATGGTGGCTGGTGCACGAAGATCTGTCGTGGCTGCAATGTCCTCCAAGTTCTCATATTTACGCCTGGAGGTGCGGGGTCAAGTGTTCCGGTCTCGTCACTTGACTCGGTTCAAAATTACGGGACCGGTCCTTTAGCCAAGTCGGACTCCTACCCTTGTGGTGCTGTTTAAAAAACAAATTAGCACCACTTCGCCAATAGCCATTATGGACTTGAACTGACAATATACTGTCGGTCAAGGGGCATCAGTCACAACAATACACGACAACAAAGTAAGTTTTTAAATATCTCCCTGAATTCCGTAATTACATTGTTTCCTTGATGCTTAAAGCAGTTATATTGACAGTTATTTCAGTCTCGAAATATATCTAATGTGATCTAAAAATGATTAAAAATCTTGTTATTTGGAGATTGTATGACATGAATTGAAAACCATAATATAAATGTGACCAACCATAAAATCATCTGCGATTTGCCTGCATGTATGTGTGTGGGCATCCTTGACATAGATTTTGAGATTTAAATCTATAATTTTCCCCTTGACAAATTTGTTTGTCATCCTTCACTAAATTTCAATGTTGGCAAAGAGTTTGATAAGATTTTGTTATTGAGTATTATATTTATCTTTATAATTCCTAGAACATCCATTATGCAAAGTTTCCTTTCTAACAATTTGAACTGTAAAATAATTTTCTTCAGTAAAGAGATTAAACCTCGATCCTTCAGTTCTAAACTAAAGTTCGAAATTTGCTGCTTCACCTTCTGTTTTTCTTGGGTTAAAAAATGGCCGGAAATCTTTTACCTGTAACATTCCCCATCAGCAGTATTGCAAGATGGACGTCTGATATATTTTTTCTAAACTTTTCTGACGCACAAAATATATTGCTATTCACTTTTCACGTTATTCACAGTTAAATAAGAATCTCTCTCATTGCAAAAAATAACTATTTTCAGTGTTTCAAATTTTCTTTTGCATACACCTGTCTTAGCAAATGAAAGCTCGTTGTGTTGCTGCGAACGAAAACTGTTTATTTATACAGCGAGTGCAAACAATATCTTGCCATGCGAATATTAGTTTTCGTCGTATTGTGCCGTGCCTATAACTTTTCTTAATAATACCTTGCTTTCTAAAGCGCATTGTTTTGGTGTTATTTATAAGCATATGTACAAGTTTAAATTCTGTGTAGTACTCTAAGGACATTACATAATAATAATACTAATCATAAAAGCTCAAGAATAGCGAAAAAATGTAAAAGAAAAACAGTGAGTGTAGAATTGTTTATGGTGCGGAAATATTAATGTCCTTTTTTCTGTACAGAGTAAAATGAAAGGGGCGGGGAACTGTAGATATGAGTTTTGGTATTGTAAAGGCTTTAAAGCGGCTTTGAACTACCCCTATTGGATTTGCTCACCTCAGTGTTAACCTATGGAGAAAATTTGTTCAAGGATTGCCAACTTGGATTGAAAGATTTTTTTTATTGTACTTCCTTTTTGCAGCTAAAAATCATATCTTTCTCTGTCAAAAACTTCTCAGTGGTAACAATCACAATGTGAGCAGGAATATGAAAGAATTAAGGAAAGCTAACGAGTAGGCTTGTTAGCTGACCAACAACAAAATTCGGATAAAATACACCGTTAGCCAGAATCGAAAACGTGGAATAACCATTAAAAAGCAAACACATCAAGATGTTAAAGATCCAGCGCGTTTCAAATCGTTTAACTACGTTCTTTTATCCTTATAAGTCATGTGTGGGTCTTATGTGATGTAAGAATAAGCAGCAAAATGCATTTGTGGAGTACTAATGCTGACTCCTTTGAGAGAGCTTACTATGCACGTTCTTATTTTTTTACGTATCTGAAACACCAAATAGTCATGCAAACAAGAAATATATTTTTATAGTGACAGCAATTATGTAATGCATAACTTGCCATTTTGTAAGCTAGCTATCAGCCTGACAACTGAGAACTAATGAAAAATTTAGTTATTCATTCTAAAAGTTCAAACCCCAGCAAACTCCTTAATTTTGTTTCCGGCACAAGGCACTAATTTTCCGTTAGAAGACCTATAGACAGTTTTTGCATTAAGGAGAAAAGTAATTAAAAAGCTTTGCCTTGATAAATACCAATGAATGAGACATTAGGTAGCTTACTTGATATCCACGTTTTTGTGTTATATAACACCGCAAGGCTCTATTTTAATCATAAAGCAGAAACTCCTACTTTAATCACATTTTAATCGTAATTAGTCTAAAGCTGTCTCATAGGACTCTTGGGATGGCATTTAAACATTTTAATACAGTATGTAAATGATTTGCTAAAACGAAAAAAACGAGTGTTCCTTCAGAGAACTAATTTCATTGTTATAACAGTAGTGAGTTTATGGAGCTGGATTATTTTCATTGATTCAAAAAATATCGTCTAGATAATATATTTTTATTCGTACTTCTTCCCGTTGAAGCTTTAAATACAAAAAAACGGGTAATTTATTTTCTGCTAAGATTTCAGCTTTGAGTTTGAAAAATACAATTTTCTCAAAAATTTGAAAATTTACTATCACACCCACATATTTCCAATTAATTTTTTTCTAGACATTCCCAAATCTTGGTAAGTCAAGACGATAACTTACTTGTATTCGGCGCGCTTGTATAGCTAAATGTACTTTAAGTCGCAGTACTGATTACGTCTGGTTGTCTGCATTCTCTTTGTTAACGAACCAAAACAAACAAAAAACTTACACCAGAATTAACTTTTTATCAGCGATAATTTCACTGACAAACAAATCATTTTGTGTTACTCTAATCAAATAAAACAGAAACCTTCTCTTAAATAAGGACTGTGGTATAGAAAGGGATTGAGAATTACATACATATAAAATCAAGAAATCAAATGTGAACCAAAAAATAGTTCAAAACTTTTAAGTACAGAATCAGGGACGTTCTGTCTCTTTTTATGTGAATATTTAGAAAAATAAAATGTTTTTTTTTTAGTATACAACAATGCTAAATGAAAACTAAATGATCGTAAGGATTAATTATGGCGATGGAATTTAATGACTGCAAGTTTTTGCAACGCAATGCGAAAAAAAAAACTATTTTATTTTTGATATAAAAATGTTAATGATTAGAAACTGTACATTCGTCAAACTTTGATACGTCATAACAGTTATGAGAACTCATTAGTGAACAATATTTAATATTTATTAATTTACTAATGACCACTGAATTAAAATATTAAGAGAATATAATAATTTAGGATAATTAACGTTTACTACATATTTGTTAACTGTCTATAAAATCATACAAACATAGAGTAATTTGATCATATAAACCCCCCCCCCATTAAACAATGAACATGATTCTAGTTTCTGTACTTATGATAAAGGAGATATTCTTCATTATAGCGTCTGAAATTTTGCTTTCCGAAGTACCGTTATGGAGGAACGTAATCCCGCGTTAAAAATTATGGTTCGGTGTGTCTTTCCTTCTTTAGACAAAAACTGTACAATGAAACAAGACTAATTCGATTTGTGTGAAATATTAAGTTACAGCATCTGATAAACGAATTACTTGGTCATCTGAGAGATTCCACTGATTTAATAATTTCAAGTGGGCTTGTGGCGGCCCAGTGGTACAGCGCGCTGGTTTTCGGTGCTGAGGGTGCTCAGATCGAGTCCCAGCGTTGCGCCACGAAAAATGCCTCCGTTCGTGTCGTACCTTCATAGGGGGTAATGCTGTCCGCCTATATGGTGCCCCCACAATAAAATGGACAGTAAAACTGCGGCGTAGTAAGGGCCAATGTTTGAATACAAGTGCCTCCGCATTGGGAAAAAAAAAATAATAATAATTTCAAGTTTAAAGATTCGGGACCGCAAAAATACGGATTCTTTAGCAACAAAGCTGTTTTGTTAACAGAGAACAAGATTCTTCTAAATATGAAAAAAAAATACAGAACACGCATTTTATGAAAATGTAACGTTGTATTCGTTAAAAACGGGAAATTATAGAGTTCCTCAACGAATAAAATAAAAAAGTTTAAAATACTGAAATCCTAGTTCTCGTGATTGTTGAATGTCCCGTTTGAAAAAGATGTTGCACCCCGGCATGAAAAGTGGCACAAGTCAAAAAATGGCAATTTCGAGTTTATGTCATTCAAAAATATATATGAAGTGCCCCATCGTGCACGAAAAGCGACACACGTCTATCTCGCAATTTGTCCACCTGAGGGCAATTGTTTCGGTTTTATTGTAAGGCTAGTTCAAGCTGTATAGTATTCTTTAAGCTGATTTTTCTCAAATGCTTCATTTTTGGAGTTGTGTCACTTTTCTTGCCGGGGTGAGATGTATCTAATATATATAAAAAAAGTTCATTTTATTAATTTACAGGTGAAAAATAAATTTTAAAAATTTAATCTGGGAGTTTGAGGTGGAGAAAAAACCCAGATGTTTGACCTAGGATACGCCTCTGATTAAACTAGATTTGTGAAACGTAAATTCTATTTTTTTACGTGTAGAAGGAAGTTAGAGATAAAGAACTTTCTTATTTTGTTCCCAAATACGCTCAAACATTTGCATTGTGTTTTAGGATATTTATCACTAGTATACAAAAAAGTTTGTCTTATAATCTCTAATTTTTAAGTGTTTCATTAATACATTACATTTTACAAATACAATAAGCAGTATTTTAAAATTTTTCAAGTACAAGGTATTTAAAACCGTAACAAATTTTACAAGAGGCTCACTAGCTTTTTTCTGGTGTAGATAATACTGATATATTATTTTAATTTCTTCCTCCACATTGCTTTTTAAACTCAGTTGTTTATTTTTTAGAAATATGGAAAAGTAATATCTAATGAGAATCAGCAATTATAAGCGTTTCACTAAATTTTACAAATGAATTAGACAGCATTGCACAAATAGATGACTAATAAGCTTAAGATGCCCAAGATACTTTTCACTGGGTAATACTGCAAGATGGCGTCATTCATTACATAGAAAGAATACGTGGCATCGAACAGTATCGTTTATTGAGGATATTGTCTACTAGATAGTAGCCGTCAAAACTTGACGGTAAATAATTGAACAGTTCCAATAAAAAAAAGGTTCATAACCTTGTTAAAATATTAGAAATTTTTGCAGAATATTAGCTGTTTTTCTATCCGATGTTATAATTAAAAATGTTGTAAAAATCCCAGTTTATAATTAAAAAAACGTCTTCTTGGAAAAAAAAACATGCTTACCGCTGATTTTTCAATCCAACTTGCACAATCCAACTAATATGCTATGTATACAATCTAACTAATATGCTATAAATATGCTATGTATAAATATATTAAGCAAAAATAAAATATATAAACTAAAGAAAATCAGATTAAAAAATCATAGAAATTACTCACGTGCAAAAAATGTTTGCAGTCTATTTAAACAAAGCTGCAATCGCGTTTCAGAATTTTTTTTTTATTTTCATGAATTTTAAAGCTGTATACACGTGCATTGAATAACAATTAACTTAACCTACAATTTTGTTAAACAAACGATTTTGGTGTTTTTAATTTCTGTTTATTATTGTATTTTTGCACGTGAGATTAATATAAGCTGATATATTTGTGAAGCGGTCGCTCCGGAAGCGTTACTTTACAGAGGCATACACAGAATACGGCAACTATTAGGTGAATATTATTGTATTTTTGCACGTGAGATTAATATAAGCTGATATATTTGTGAAGCGGTCGCTCCGGAAGCGTTACTTGACAGAGGCATGCACAGAACACGGCATCTATTAGGGGAATACGTTAAACAACAATGTGATTGAAAAGGAAGATCTTCTGGAGCGGCCATTGTTGGTCATTGACTTCTTAAGAGTGTGCGGTATCATGGACCTAATCTAGCTCCTGCTGGGTGACAGGGTTCAGAAACAACAACAATAACAACGTGTAAGCATAATTTTTATTCGAATTTTAAGCAGCTGTTTTTTGTGAATCTTTCCAAGCACTATGACACCATTGCAGGACTTGGGAAATCTTTAAACGGGCTCCTACGTCTTAACCTGGATTTTAAAGCTCAAGGGTTTGGGAAAAGAAAAAGGTTTTAAAATCTCTAATTCACCCATAAGTTTTATATAAAATCGATTTAAACGTCTTACGGATCAAGAATGGAGATACAAATTAATTTTATTTCACTGACTTTACACATTTTGTCACAGTTGTCCTTTTTGTATAAATAATTATTTTTTAAAGATGTTATAAAGCTTAAAGAAATCACATCTCATTCTAACACATTATAACATATTATCTCTCAAGGTTAGAATGACAATTATGTTATTTATTAATTCAAATATTAAGGACGTATTTTCCCCCGAGTCCTCCTAATGTGAAGGTATGGGGGGTGTACAGAGACAGATAACTATTAACTATTATGTTTAATATCAGAAGACCCAGACTAAATGTACTGAAATAATTTTTGAAAACTCTTGGCAAAAGTTTAATATGCAGTTATGCATTTTTCTCCAGATTTTAAGGGCAAAAAATACTTTCTATAAAACTTTCTTTAAGGATACTTTATTTTTCGACACATTAAGGAGCGATTACACTTTCGACTGTCACAAGCCAAGCATCAGAAAACTTATACATATACCATGATCATTATAGAATAAGTAATGACATAGATTTAAACAAAAAACGTAATGTTATTAAAGCTACTGTCGTTAACGTCTAATACGACCTTTGTAAAAACCTGAAGATGAGATGCGCAATTTAACTTTGGACTTATTTTGTTAGTCTACTATATTTCTGATGTAATTTTGCATATCAATGCACGTGCTCAGGATCTATCAATTTACCCTCAAACCTGATGTTTGATATGATCTGGAGATCATAACAGACATTATGAAAGTTAATTCGAATGCGGAAAAGTGATTCAAAGAGCATTTATTTCAGACTTTCACTTCTCCTGCACTACCACTGACGTATTATTATAAAATGCTTAGAAAGCCAAACTATGTCACTTTTATGGCACAGAAAGAAAATTTTTTACAATTACATGAAATTCTTCATCAGGTATTCTTGAATGTTATCATTCAGCAATGGAGGTAAGAAGTTTACTTATCGGAATATGATACCATATATTCCTTAGCGTTTTGCAACAAAATTTTCCATAACTACGAGCATTTTGCTGTAGTATAAAAATAAGTATATTTGTTATAAATAACTTATCTTGTGAAAGAAAACAATCTTAATATTTGGGGTGTGTAGAATCCCTTTTGGCGAAGTAACGTAAAGCGCGTAATTGGGGTTTCAATGATGTATGAGTGAGGTACGTTACAGACATAAGAAATATCTATTAATTTCAGTATTGACTGCTGAAATATTTTGATAGAGGCAAATACATTGTGTATAGAAGTTAAAAATAATCATATTCCCTAAAAAGATTGATACTGTAGAAAATGTTAAATCTACTTAAATTTTGGCTATAAGCCAAACACAATTATTTTAAAGCGCATGTACAGCTTTTTAAAATTAATTTCAAGGTTTTAAGATGGACTGCTTACTACTTAAGCGTGCATGACTGATCCAGAAACTATACCAGAAGTAGGCAGTAATAGAAAAATCAAAAATGATCTGTAAAACTTCCTCTCTCAGTTAATACTTCATTTAGACTGCTCATGTACACGTGTAATACAAAGCATCGTAGCTTACATTCATAAAATTGCTGTTTTCTCCCTCAGTTGAACTGACAACCAAAATCACATTTTTAATTTTTGATTCTAAAGTTTTAACTTTAATAGACTGTTAACAATTATCAGCTATAAAATCTTCCTCCTTAGTGGCCGCTACATAGACTTTTTCGAATCGTCACTTGCCTTGCCGGGGTGCGATATACAACTCAAAAAAGAAGCATTTGAAAAAAATCCAACTTAAAGAATACTATTTAGCTTGAACTAGCTTTACAATAAAACCGTTACAACTGCGCTCAGATGGACAAATTGCGAGATAGAGATGTGTAGATTTTCGGGCACGATGGGGCACTTCATTTTTTTTCAATGACATAACGTCAAAATTGCCCTTTTTTGACTTGTGTCACTTTTCTTGCCGGGGTGCGATATATGCAATATAAATTTCAAATAATAATTCACACAATAACTTAAGTGTTTATTAGAAATGTACGCCCTGTAACTCGCATTAATTTTATTTCTCAAGGAAAGCATAACATGAGCCACATTTGTACACTCTCATTATGTAACAGTCGTAATAATTGGCAACAGTTTATGTTAAACTGCTATGTTCACTGCCAAATTCTCGAAACACCAATGCATATAGAGTTAGCTCCAAGAACCTCTGTTTCGAAACTCCTCATTACTAATGACTGCTGATATAGTTTTCTTTAGATCCACAGTTTAGAATGTCATCACCTTTATACCCGAACAGATATTTTTATATTATATGGAAGCATGCATCTTTGGTAAAAGTCAATATTTTTCCTTATTGACGCATTTCCCTGAATAATGCAACAAACCGTGCATAAAAGAATTCTATAGATACTCTGCATCTGTCTTTTCAATGGATTTAAAGGTTTAAAAGATTTCCCTTGAGTCGCTTTCGGCACATATCAAAATAATTTTTATTGTATATGAATCTAAACGAAAGCAAAAAGGTCTACAGAAAAGCAGTGAAGCGTAACTGATCACCGTTAGTCATCGAGCCTATATCTGTTTTTTATATGTATTTACTAAAAACAGAGCTACTGCTTGTCTATATTCTGGCAACAATTCTTCATGCAAATTTAAAGAACTTTCTCCAGGCTACTGGGCGTCACATATTTTCTTGGTCTTGCTGTCTAGACATTAACTAGACTTTCTTGTCAGCTTTCAGACTAACTGTGCATGTCTGTCACATTTCATCAAGAAATATTTCATTCGCTTCTTCTTGGGGACAGAAGTTTATGCATCTTGTGTAACATCTAAGTAAACTCAATAGAACCTCTTATCCCACATAAGTTTCACATTTTTAAGACCAAAAATAATCGCTAAGTATTATGCTTTGTAAAATATTCATTACTGCTTAAATACGATGCTAACAAGGTTCATGACTTATTTTTTTTCCAATTTTTAGTTCTGAAATTTCCTTTTGCAAAAACGTATTAAAGTTTTAAATTAAAAATTTACGTATACTGAAAATAGTGCAGGAAATATTGCGTACTTTACACATAATCTGTAAAATACTATATATGTATATATATATATATACTTACTAGGTGGCCCGTGTTAAAATTTCACATTCGAATAAAATACGATAAATTTTACAGCGAGGTGGGTGGTTTGTAGTAGAATGAAAGAACCGGTTCATTTGTAACCATTGTTTAGTTGTTAAATAAGAATGGTGCTTATGAATAATACAAAACTGATTACAAAACCTCTTTGTACACACTATTTGGCCGTGCCGTATAGTCGCATCCTGGGAGACAACTCTAGGAAAAAAATTCCCTTTGAACTTTGATTTTTAAACAAACAATACAATGTGTCATTCTAAATTGATATTCTTCAGAAGTGGAGAATGTTAACTTTCTAAGGTATTTTGTAAGTATTAAAGCTTTATTTTAATTTTAACAACGCAATTCCAAACAAATGCAGATACGTTGAGATTATTCAAAGGGACCAAGGAGAATACTATTTATTCTCGTTCATAAATCTTTAGTGAATACCGAAATATGCAAAACATATATCCTTATATATCGTCGAATACTTCTTTTGGTGGTATTTGATATTATTAGAAGTCTTTTAATAATTTATTTAAACAATCCGCTGAGTACATTTTCATTATAATTGTATTTTAAAACATATGATTAACATATTAAGCCTCTATCGGATATGCAAGTATATCTCCGTCCCGGCGTTAGCCACACGGAATTCAACTGATGCCTGGCCACCACAACACAATCTCCCCAGACGCCGACCCAAAAGATCGGAGTCTAGGTCACATAGACCCCTCGAGTCCATTAAATAGCTACCAAATTTCAAATTAAGATAAAATTAACAATTTAATAATAAATAATAACTTAAATTCCAGAATCCAGAGCCAGTTCCTGTGCTCCGCTTGAACCTAGTCACTGCTTTATCACTTTAAACTTCAACAAAATTTTAACTACAATTTAGTTAACAATTCATAAGTGAACATTTAACTTCATATAAGTATATACATGCATAAAGGCATCTGCGCTTACATAACAAAATATAAGCATTTATATACTGACATAAAAGCAACTGCTTTATAAAACATAATTTAAACAATTATAAACACATATACATACATAAATTAATATTTGTAAACCACGTATAGCAAACAAATTCACAATTCGCAATATCTGTATTACTTACATTACTTTTACACATTCAGTTATTTAATATTACAACAATTTCATACAAATTATTCTATTAAATTCAATCAATTTTCAAGTTAATTACTTTTACAAGCCATATAATTCGATATTTAATAGCATACCATATTAATTCATATATTGTTTTAAAACACAAAGATAAGTACAAAAAAAAACCCTCAACGGGAAAAAAAAGGGATGTGGACATCCATCAGAACCCCCACTATATCTTTTATTACTTTTTTACTATAATAGTCAACAAAGAGTTTGTGTTTACTCTAGCTTGTGTAATCTGAGGGAAATCTTTCTCTATAAGCCTGTAGATCTATACATTCCTCTATCGGATATATTAAATTGTTTTCAATTATTAAAAATCAATTTATTCTGAAAATTTTCCATCATCCTAACTGAATACCAGTGATCCTACTGACTGCAAATCTGCTTTGGACAAGGATATAGCAAATACATGAATGATATGATATAACATGCACTATATAATATGCCCTATAGACACCATTATCAATTCAAATTCAGCTATTACTCAAATGACATAGAACCCATAAAGTTACCATTGGAGGAAATTCCATTATAATAGAATTCGCATGCAATAAACTTTCCCTCGAGATAGCCTCTAGGGACTAAAATTAGCTTTGTTTTAGAACAATCAAACTAAAATAAATGAGAATGAACAAAACGTTGTTTTACTGGGGTAACAAACAATCAAACAATCTATTATGAGATCTATAAACAAAACAAGAGTTTGTCAAAAACCTGCCTTCCTTCCAAAAGAAAGAAGTAAATTAAAGGGGTTATTTGCGTGGCCAAGATAAAACATTTCAGGTGTTCTTAAAAGTTTTTAACTTCCATATTCAAATGCCGAAGATATTTTCAAAATTTTACTTACCTCCATTTCCATAAAAGCGGTGTTTGATGAGTACCAGCAGCATGCTTAACATGACCTCAATCACAAGCTTTGATTTCTAAAGTCTGCAACACACAGCAACGCTTTAAACTACGTAAATCTTTTACTGAATACGTCTGTGGTCAGAGAATAATTATATTCAGTTCCCTCAATATAACGCGGTATATCTGGGAAGAAACTATAGCTTGACTGAAATAGTGAATGTTTTGGATCCACATTCTCAAACTCTACTTAGTCCTACACATTTAGGCTATGTACACATGAGAGCGTTGCAACGCTTCTATATCTTCTATATCTGATCCTCTATATCTGTTAGAGAACGCGCGTTGCAACGGTCTCATGTGTACGGTCTAATTCAACACAAAGGAACTCGAGGCGCGCTGCAATCGCGCGATCTACGTGGAACTCTCAAGTCGCGCGTTGTGACGCGCCTCTATTAGAAGACAGCGTTGTATGTGTACGCAAGCATTTGATCAGTTGTATTTCATCAACGCGCTATGCAACGCTCTCATGTGTACATAGCCTTAAGGTAGAAAATGTTTCCTCGGATTAAAATCTCCCTAGCCCTTCAAACCTTTAACCAATAGAGATTGCTGTGCAGCAGAGTTTGGTAAACGTAGTAAGAATAATAATCGATTTCTTATTCGATTCACCAGTTGAGTGAAAACGTCTACCTTTCAAAATTTATTTTCTACAACGATATTATCAGGAGGATCCCAATTTTCACGCACTATGGTGCAACCTCAGGCCGTCTACACACGGAGCTAATCAGAACAAACTGATCACCGACTCCAATCTCAAACTAGTCCGCGATGAGTCATAACCTATGTAATTCAATAAAGCCACGCAGACGGTGCTACTGGTTACTAACCCGTCAGTAATCAGTCACAGGCAACTCAACGCGTAGAGTCACTAGGAACTTCAGTTACCAGTTTCTCTTTCGTTGTGCGTGTTGCTACAAAATCTATTTTGACAATTTTTTAAAAATAAATTTCTGATAACAATTTAATTAAAAATTAAAGATAAACAAATTAATATCAAATTAGTGGGTGGTTAAAATTTCTTTCAATATATGGATGAACCCAAAATTTTCTTCGTATTCTATTTCTTCTGTAACGATAATAGTAATAAAGTAACACTGATTAATCACTGGAATCCTCACTACAATCATTACCCATGGTAGCCCGGAATAATGATCTTCCTGCCATGACAGGTAGTAAACTATTAATTTGAATCCCTTTTGAGTAGGCCACTCTGCGGAACCGTATCACTAACGAGTAAGTAATCTCCACTAACTAACCAGTTCAGTTTCCTTTGAGTAGTACCTTGTGCAGATGGCCTTAGCCAGCTGAAAGCGGACATATTTTGGCCCTTTTTTTACAAATGAACACTCCTTCTCCATCTGGCTCCAAGGACCAATCGAAATAAGTCTGAAATTTACCTCAAATGTAAATTTTGGATGAATTTTGCGATGGCCAATGAGAAGCAAGTAAAAGAAGCATTGGTCAACCAGGGGCATTTTCTTAGACGAGAAAAGTAAGTAAAACATTAATTTGTGATTCAAAAGGGCGTCTCCATGAGAGAAACTGTATGGAAATACTGATATTGAAGCAAACTTGATTCGCGGTGTTCATTCAGCAATTTACATATTAGATGTTCAAAATTCTGTTTACGCGATAACTCTGAGCAGACATTCGGCAGTATGTCTGCTCAGTATTCGATAAGATGATGAATGCGCATAGTTATGATCTTTATTTGGATTTTGTGCATTCTTTAGAATGTGAGTTTCAGGGTCTTAAGTGCAAAGACAATGGGCCTGTTCCCACAGAATCCGTCAACGTTATCTGTTGGCGTTAATTGGTTAAATAGGTCAATGATTGGTAGATCATTGGTTAAAAATTTTTACGCTGACGGATGCTATGTGAACATGCCCAATGGCAGTAAAAAGAAAAATGTATAATAGTAATCTGATTTGAGTCCCGTAATGTTTTTTTTTAAATGCATATTATACAAAATAAGTTTTGTCATTAAATGTTTGTAAACTAACTCATGGCACAACAGTCCGAATTGCTTTTCAGCATTGTGGACCAAGGCCTGCGGTGCCCATCCCCGCTTTTATGACCGTGGGCTTAGGGTGCCATACAGCATATGTCTCTGTCAGGTGGTCAACCTGACGCTGGAACCCCAGAGTTAGTTCCCAAGCATGTTCGGCCCTCATTTTAGTGACCCACTCCAAGGGATGAAAGGCATGAGTCGACCTTGCCCAGTCGCATGGTCGAACCTTGGACCTGTGGTGTGGCATCTTGACGCTTTTAACCACTACGCCACCGGGCGTCATAAATGTGTATAAAACACATAAAAATGATGAAACATTTTATGGTCTATGCTTTTAGTAAAAGACAGATTGGCACTAATTTCTCCCAATAAATCGCATTATACCATATTCGGCAACGATCTTTCCTCTGATCATGGTTATGACAGAGGTATTCATAGGATATCAGGATCACAGCAGCTTGCATTCTTCAAGTTTTATGACACTGTATACACTGTCCGAACTAAAAAGTAAAATATAGACTCTTCAATATTCAAAAAGGTCTTGTAAAAGAGAAGACTGTTCCCCGTTATTTTAATTGCTTAAAGAACATTTTAGATTAAGAAAGCGTAATTATCAGATCTAAACATGCCACTGAATCCGACCTTTATTATAAAAATTCCTTTAAGAGCAAAATACTTTGTAATAAACTATAAACACACTTAGTAACAAATAATTTATTCCTTGATTCTTGTAAGAATCATTTATGATGCGATATATACACTTCTCAGTATCAAATCGTAAAAAATAATATATCGACATGAATGCAGATTAAAAAAATTTCATCAACAAAGTATTCAACGTATCACAGAGAAATTACATATTAAACAAAAATATTCGAACAAGCGCAACTTTTCACAGCTTTGCTGATACGCCTTGCTTGGCTTGAGAACAAAAAGCAATATTTCTTCTTTACAAACAAAGTACTTAAACGTAAAAGCAAGTCACCTCCTCGGGGATACATACTGGTAGAAAGATCCGCAAGAACAGCATCTTGGACTAAATTCGTCTTTTTTTGGTATGTGCCAACACATCCCGCAGCGAAGCTTGTACTTTTTGTACCTGAAACAGATCATATTGCTTTATTAACCGGTACCGAGTAGACTAATGCCTTTACATGCAAATGTTGAAGATAATCTTATAAAGCAGAAACGGGAAATGGGTCGTGTGTGTATGTGCGTGTGCGAGTCACAAAAACTCAAGAAGCGTGACCCCTACCTTGATGAAATTTACACGGTTTAATGTTCTTGGAAAATCAGGATGAATGTGACTATTTTCATCCCGCTAAGGCGTTCCATTCCCGATTTATGTTGGAACAAGTTTGCGCGGTATCAACGGATAATTTTAGTCAAAGCCATTGTAACATTTCATTGTTGCCTATTAAATTATAACATTTGTGTAAAAATGAATAGACATGAATTAAAAACTTGATTTATTCATATATTGGCGCATATGAATTTGATATATTATTTTCATATACGTGGCAACGCCGGAATATCTCTTTAAAAATGAAAATATAAAGATGGAAAGTCATTCATTTTCAATGAATGTGTTCTCAATCCATTTCCTGCATTAAAACTATCAAGCTTCCTTTTCAAACTCAAATACACTGAAGGACACGTTCACTTAGCTAGAAACACCTGCTTTTAGCTTGACGCGATGATTTATATAACTGATGTGACATTGAAACTTAGCAGACTATTTAGTTTTGAGAAAGAATTACAATCATGAAATACGTGTATATTCTAATTAAGAAAGAGTGAAAGTGGCATTGAAACGTAGCAAACGATTTATTGCAGACGATAAAAAAGAAACAAAATGTTGTGTACTGGCAAGTATTAAAATAAATTAGTTAATAAATGAATTTTTTATTACCTAAAAAATGAAATTAATTTGCTTAAGAGTTGTTATAACTTTAGAACATCATAACATGAAGCTAATCATTGAAAAAAAAATAACAGAAACTGAATCCCGAGCGAAGCCGGGTAATAAATCTAGTTTAAGATAAAGGAAAGTCATATCGAAGGAGTTTTTTTAATCAAATGAACATTGGTTTACTTGAAAACTACCTGTACTATGACCCGAATGCGTTTAAGGAAAATTCTAACATTTTATCATTTAAACTTAGAATATCCGACCCCTATATAAAGAAAAAATATTTTAGAAAATAAAAATTCCTTACTTTATTTCAAAATTTTAGTCTTTGCCAGGGACTTGCTTATATGTTTAAATAAAACTACAAGTCAACAATATGTTACGTTATAGAAACAGGTACTGAATAATCTTTTGTTTATACCCAGGGTTGGGGTTTGCAGCTGAATTACTATATCTTATGGGGTACCAGGCTTAAAGTGAAAGACCGAAATATTATGAAATATAAATGAACTTTGTAAACAGCCTTTATATCTCTATCGTAGTATAAAAAAGCAATCAAAATGAGCACCAAAGCACAGTGGATCTGCAGTTCATTTCCTTTGTTACATAAGCTACGGGGATTTATCTCTCTGTATTTTTCTCATAAATTGGCGAATGTCTATTTTTGAATTTAAATTCGGATCTATAATGGCCATACGAATTTTCAGTAGTTTTATTTTTATTTCAATTCAATTTTTCGAAAAGAAATTGTGTTTTAGATATCTTTATCAATATTATAATGACATGCAAAAAATAACTACTGAAAAATATAAAATTTTGAAACCAAAGCGTTCTTTAAACGTTATCACTACAGGAAAAATATAGTAATAAAAAATATGCCTTTGCTAATTTGATTTTTTCTTAAAAGGGGAAAAATCTACATAGCCTATCACAAGAGTTAAAGATCTGTGAGTTCAACAACTGATGCGTAGCCTTGAACAGGGATTATAAACCAATTAAACACAGCCTTCTTTTATACATATACTAGCTGAAAACCCGTACTTCGCTACGGAGTACATTCAAATTAAATACAACGGTCAATGTATGCAATTAATGCCTATATATATTTACATCAATTGTATACATTGATCATCGTGTATATTATATATATATATATATATATATATATATATATATATATATATATATATATATATATATATATATATATATATATATATAATAAATACGACGATCAATGTATACAATTGATGTAAATAAATATATATATATATATATTTATTAAAAATCGTAAGAGATTTTTAGACAAAATAATGTAGAAGAAAAAGTTAAAATTAAATCTAATAGGACATACTAAAGAATATAGTACAGTTAATATAGTACAGTTTGAGGAACATATCTTTTACTGTATTTTAATATTGTTTTGGATAATGTCCAATCGTCTGCCGCATTACCAAGGGAAAAAAATATTTTTTTGTCTATTTCATTGTTATGGACGTGACGATAAATTTATTTAAAGAACCATAAAAAGAAATCACGTGATGAGCATTTAATTATATTAAATTCTAAAATTTAATCTTTAAAAATTCACCAAAAATCAGAAAATGGGGGTAAAGATTCGAAAAACATTTCATGTTAAAGGAATTTTTATGATCTTTCTCGTGATATAAATCTTATAACCCTCAAATTATTATTTTAAATGGAAACTTAAAAGTCCCTAAAACAGCTTAAAAATTTTATTTTTAAAAAAATCAAAGAATTTTTTTCAAGAATCTTTCTTAGTGCACCCCTACACTATAAGAAGAATGGCCATGCACAATTTCAGCCTTTTAGGTCCAGCGGTTTGATGTGTGCGTTGTATGTCAGTGAGTGAGTGAGTCAGTGCGTTGTATGTTAGTCGGTCAGTCAGTGAGTCACGGAACTGTTTTATATAGAGATAAATTTGTATGTATATAAACATCAGGGTCAAACTTCTGATTCTATAATATGTGCTAGAGAGTACTAACAAGCACGGTAAAGAAAGAACCTATGCAAAGGAAACTTTTCGAAAGGTTGTTTTTTTGCAGTCACCAACTAGCGCGCACGTATTAAAATTATAATTGAGTCGTTTGGGAACGCTACGTTCAACTTTTGTCATAAAAGTACGAATTAGAAGGGGCCTACAGTATTAGGGCCTGTTCACATAGATTCTGTAGGGCGCGGTAGTCCAGTTGGCAAGATCAGCGGGCCAGAGATCTGAACGTCCCTGGTTCGATGCTCGTCCCTGCAAATCTACCTTCGTGTTCACTAATGGCGGCCGGGGCACGTAAAATAGGGCGTAGCTACAATGTCCTCCATGTTCGCAAATTTACCCCTGGAGGTGCGGGGTCAAGTGTTCCGGTCTCGTCACTTGACTGTTCAAAATTACGGGACCGGTCATTTAGCCAAGTGAGATTCCGACCCTTGTGGGGCTAATTCAAAACAGGAGCCGCACCTTCAGCGCGTTCGGAACTTTATCTGATGTTGCTGTCGGTCAAGGGGCATAAGCCACAACAACATAGAATCCGTCAGCGTTAAAGATTCCGTTGGCGCTGATTGGTTAAATGGGTCAATGATTCCTATACGATTGGTTAAAAAACTTTATGCTGACGGATTCTATGTAAACAAGCCCTTAGTCATCATACGGCAGTTAGCGCCGCGAGCTTCCATAATATGGGCACAGATTCGGATCGCGACTGAAGCATGGGCGTTCTTGTGTTGTCCTCTCATAGATTGCAGGATCGGTTTCCCTGCATGGTGATGTCATAATAAATTAGGTGACAAATTTGTGGTGTGGCTGGGTGAATGTCTTCAGGAAGTGTCAGCCGCGTTGGTAAATAAAATGCTTAAAATAGGAGAATGTCATTATTTAACAAATATACTACATATTTCGAACAATGATAGAACTAAATAACACAGACACGCACACAGTAGCAAACTTTGCGTACGACATATTTCTAACATTTATCCCTGAATTCTACTCTTATTTACCCAGTTATCTGATTGACATACACTAGATGCCGAAACAGAAAACAAACAGCTTCATTTTATCACGTTAAATATTTGTGAAGACTAAAATTGATTACGGAATGAATACCTTGCAAATTATACACACAGTTAATAAAATTATTTGAATTCCTACACCTCGAAATGGATAAATTCTATGGAAAGTGGAGATCAAAACTTTCTGGAATACCAAAATTTATCCTTGTTGTTTGAGACAAGGATATAATTTAATTCATTCGAGCTCACGTAGAGCGAGCCCAAATTTCTTGTGACCCCGCATTTAGCGATTAAATCAGAATATAATGGCTGGATCGACATTAAATGTGCGGAACTATACTTGCTAATCAGGAACAAAGCGCTGAAGGGGAAAGTACTTGATTTCTTTATGCATTATTTATGCCGAATTCATAGGCTGGTTTGGTTGAGAGTGCTACGATTTTTTAAATGTTTTTCCTTCTAAACTAGGGCTAAATAGACCAGGGCCTACTGCTTAAAGCTGATTCCGAACTTCTACAAACATCCACGCTACTAGAGGGACTCGAACCCACAGACTCTGGTATCGAATTCCAACGCCCTTGCTATATGGCCAGTGTCTGGCTACATGAGAAAGTTTGATTCCATCATATCTGTGCTCAGATGGCAAAATGTTATAAAAAAATTTACGTGACAACAGTTCTAAGATTCAAGATGTCATTAAAAATCAGTAATTTATTTTTAATGAGCAAACGGGGTACCAATGTTTTAGAAGAAATAGTTGGCTATTACTTACAGCAGTTAGAGTAAATAGAAAATATCGGAGAACGAGATTCCGGAATGTGAAAAACTCATTTTTATAAAAAGTTTCTTGTAACATTTTGCCGTTTGAGCACAGATCTAATATCGGTCAAAATTATTCAGAAGTTTGAAAACACCAAATGTTTCAGAAAATAAAGACGCTTCTTGATGTTTATAACGACAGTAACTATGTTCGGATGACGCAGGATATTTTCTCTAAATTCATTTCAAATTAGACGAGAGAACTGAGAAAACAAATCGCAGAATTTCAATATATAACTGTTCCGAACATCCTGAATTTACGGAACTCCAGATTTACTATTCCAGTCAAATTCTGCATCTGTTATCTAACCCTGAAGCAAACGTATATGGGAAGTTTCATGAACCATTTACGTGAGCGAATGGTTCTGACATTTTTGGATATTAAAAATCAATAAATTAACAACTTGCAATTTAAACATACTCAAAACATTCCTCACATGAAACTTGTGAAATATGTATAAGAGGAACACACGGCTTCTTGAAATCTACAATGCAAATTAGGAATACTAATAAGATTGAAAACTTGTTGTGGCAAAGTTCTATGTCAGGAGGGAAACAATAGGTGTGATTATCTCTATGAACATATATAGACTGTCTCCCGCAATTGTGAGATGTTCAAAGAGACAGGCACACCCATTTTGGCCCTGATGAAGAACTATATTATTTCGTATTCTCACTTTTTGCCGTTGCTTTTAAGAAGTCCTATGTTTTGTTATACAGTGTGTACATAAACGATTATCCCAACTTTGCAAGGCTATTGAAAGAAAACTAAACAAAGTACAAACTTACTGTTCATCGGAAATCAAAAATAACGGTTGAAAGTTTAAATTCAACACAGTTTAAAGTGTTTAATGTGAGCCCTTTTAGTAAGACGAGGGATATGAAGGTGGTACGATAACTCACCCCACACTCTTTTCAGTATGTCTGGTGTGACGGTTTGATAGGCTGCAGATATGCGTGTCTTAAGTTCGTCAACGTCATTTGGTAACGGTGGAGCAAACACCTGATGTTTGATGTAGCCACAGAAAAAAAAAGTTTGTACTTTGTTTAGTTTTCTTTCAATAGCCCTGGAAAGTTGGGACATTCATATATGTACACACTGTATAATAAAAAGTAATTAGTTTATTCAACAATGCATGGGGAAATGCAGAATATTAAATTTTAAAATTACTATCGTAAAGCTGGTTTGAGGAACTGTTAAAAATAAATAAAACAATCTGACGAAGGATAGGGAGCTAGTGGCTTATTTTAATCGACAATAAACTTGGAAAAAAGAGATTGATTTCGATTTTCTAAACTACGTATCTAGAGCCTGTAATTTCACGATATTCCAAGACCGGGAAATGCTTTCGCTGATAGGCGAGCATAACAGACGCAGAAAGTTATAAAAGGGTGCAATTATTACCATGAGGATTGAGAATTTCAAACAGAACAAAAATCGGCATGCTCAAGGGCTTTGAGTTGCGTCGGTGAACTGCAAAGTGTTTTAGATATATCCGCGTAATCTTTGCGAAACATGTTTATGACCACTAGTATAGTATTTAACTATCAAAAGTATTGGTCCCTTTGTGCTCGTAATAAGTTAATGCGCCAGTACTGATTTCGATGTTTGGTTGAACTATAATTAAATACCTTATTCCACAAGCGTTGCAGAGAGGTGTACCATCTTCTGCATCTCTCCACAGAGGAGTTTTCACAGCACTGCAAGACGCACAGTGTTTTTCTATAATATAAAATAATTAAACTTCAGTCCGTTATACTTTCATCAGAAATTTACAAAGACAAGCAAGAAATATAAAGTAAAGAAATATTAAAAAGTTTACTAAAATTCAACAGAAATGTAAGTAATTTTTAACAGAGGAAAATTTTCAGCTATGACGAATAAATTTTGGATTCCTCCTGCATTAGTATAAAAGTACAATTGTTCTTGCACTATATATTTCGTGTAATTTCGTTAAAGAATAATTCGAAAATATCCAAGTAAATTAACCTTTGTTTAAAATATTTTGCAGTTAGCCCATCTCAGATGTTAAATGTATCATTGTTAGTATCACAGCAAAAAAACATATCGAAGGAAATCTATGGTTAGTTCCTCTCATCTTTAAAGTATAATTCTGTGACATTATGGCAGATGTAAATATGTCATTTTTCCATGTGTTCTACAAATTAAAAAAGTAACTTGTGGTGTGAAATATAAAATCGCTCAATTAAGTTTTTGAATTCAAATATTCTTTCTTTAATACTCATATTCAACCTCAAGCATATGGCTGGTCTTCAATGAACATTTTCAGTTAGGGACTAAAATATTCAATTTGGGACCAAGTATTACCTCTTTTATACATAACAGCATTTGCCAATACCAATAACTTAGTATTATTTCATAATTCCCCTATAAGCCTTCGCCACATTAAATAACTAATTTTAAGTGTCACATATCAAGTTAAAACATAAAATTGAATTTTTCGGGCATATCAACATCTGACATAACTCCACAAAATCCTGAAATAACAAATCGAAAACAAATTTATCTATTCCATTAAAAAATACTTAACTTTATACACTGTAGGGAATAAAACAATGTGATGCAACATTTTCTAATATGTATAACGATGACAAAGTAATTACTACTTTGAACTAGCAAAATGCATCTGGAAATATAGTGGATTTTCTTTCACTTACATATGCAATGGTTGCTGAAAAAGTATCTAAGAGAATTAACTTACATTTCAATTATTTTTCAGTTGGCTCATCTTAGGTGTACTCCGTTTATGTACCACGTGCCCTTGCAAAAATCTTTTTGATAAAGTGACAAACGGCGTGAACACGCTTTGCTTCTTGTCATGCAGAAAATTGCCAAATCCATAAAGGCGAACCAACTGCGATTTTTGACGTAGGATTACGGTCCTTCGGAAAGAAAATTTCAGACGCTAAAAACTTTCGTCCATCCGTTCTCGCGAGTTATAATTTTGGCATCGGGCCAAACTCATTCTGTATCGCTTCGACAAGCAGTAAGCAGTTAAACAGAAAAGTACCAAAATGTGTTAAAATTTTGACACACATATATATATATATATATATATATATATATATATATATATATATATATATATATATATATATATATATATATATATATATATATATATATATATATATATATATATATATATATATATATATATATAGATAGATACATATATACATAACACATACATACATATACACATACATACATACATATACACATAGAAAAAAGGTAAGCAACGATAAGTAATCCTACGTTAATAACCTGCGGTATTTTCTTTAGATGAGACTACCTGAAAAAAAAAAAAAATTTGCAGATAATTTTTTTTTTTTGGGGGGGAGAGGGGTCTTAAAATATTTCCTTCACACATTTTACAATAAACTTGCTTGCTGCATTTTACACTTGAAGACAATAAAGACAAAATTGATGTGTACGAGTCTAGTTCAGTTTTAAAAAAAAATGCTTAGGAGACCAAGTTTAGGCACGGATTATGATAAATTGCATTAGATCCGATTACACCACCAATTGCAATGAGACTCCATGAAATGTCTATTTTTTACCTAAAATTTTAACACTCATAACACTCCTTAGTTCAATTCCTTTTTTTTTTTACATCGCGGCTGGAACTTGACTTGATTACATTCTTCCAGCCACACCACGATTTTTGCTGTCATCATTATTATTAGAGCACCATGCAGGTGAACCAACATATCTTCCTATGAGGGGACAGCGAGAGAACGTCCATGCCTTAACAGGAATTCGAATCCGAACCCAAACCCCGAGGAAGCTAACCCCCTATACGACGTGGGCTGCAATTTCAAAATAGGCAACAGGCACGCCATCCTGTGATACATACAACAAATAACTGAGAAATTTACAGCATGCCTATGGGTAAAAAAAAATTCAGGTAGTCTCTTCTAATGAAACTACCACGGGTTATTAACGTAGGATTACTTATCGTTGCTTACCTCTCTTGTATGTATATATGTATGTATGTGTTATCTATATATTGTTGCAAAATTTTGACGCATTTTGATACTTTTCTGTTTAACTCTTTAGTGCTTGTCCAAGCGATACAGACTGGGTTTGGCACTCTGCCAAAATTATAACTTGCGAGGTAAGGAAGGGCGGTTTTACCGTCAGAAATTTTGCTTTCCGAAGGACCGTTATGGGAGAACGTAATCCTACGTTAAAACCAAGACCTAAAAGTAATAATAAATACTATGTTTACAAACGACAGTAATCTACCTTCAGTTGCATAATTATTGTATGTTGCACATGTGGGTTCTTCTTCGTCAGAACTCTCCATGTATGTCGAAAATTTTCTTTTTTTCTTCGGGGATAAACTGAAAATTAAAAGAAATTACTTGTGAGTAAGTTACTGTGCGTTTATAGTAATAGAATTTGCAACTGCTTTTTAGCAATTTTCTTCACTTATTACTGCATGTACTTAATCAAGGCTTTATGTACACACATTTGATTCCATATTTTAAGGAACTATTATAAATATATTACATAGATCAGTTTTAATCATAAAGAATGAAAAGCATCAGTATTCATTTAATTTCTACGTGATTAATCTTCATTCTTAGTAATTAATGGAAATTTTTAAAATTTTTCTAAACGTCTTAAGCACTTTTAAACACTGAAAAACTAATATGGTTTCTCCAATTCGAAAAAATAAGGAAAAAATAATCCATTTTTTAAAGATAAAACATGTTTTAGGCCTTAACACTGCAGCTGCTAAACCAGTCAAAGTGATTAATTTTAACATTGGCAGAAATTAGTGCATTTCTTAGGGGATCCAGTGTCAAAGAACCAAAGGGCAGTTTAATCTAGTTTGATCAGTTCATTAATCTACCAACCTGCAAATAATGCAGCTCAGTTTTGGTGTAACTCTAATAAATGTTAACCCATGTCATACAACTTAGTGAAAAAAAGTTTGTCAATATGGAGCACTTTACTGATTTTGGCTGCTATTCATGAACTCTATAAGTTCCAATAAAAAAGACAAGTTTCAATTACTAGTTAACGTTGCATTGCATTAACACTTAATATTTAAAATTGGGTATATAATGTCAAATTTTAACTTTAATTACGTGATTCAAGTTCACAGTAAACTAAAATATTTCTTGAAGTATTTATTCTAGAAATGGGCATCTTAGTTTATACTTGGCCAAACACTAATTAGTCTCAAGCCCTTAATCTCCACTTTATACAAATACAAAATTTTATCAGGGTGGATATAGGCTATTTATTCCCTAGAGCCCAGAGTTGTTTATCTTCAGCAATCTTTTGTTGCAAATTTCATATATTATCTGAAATAACAAAACCATGAACGATTTAAGAATTACTTTGCAAGCGAGGCCATTTGTCTCTCATATTCTCTCATTAAGATTTTAACATAGGTTATTCGGTTGGAGCATTGAAGTTACGTCTTTCAACATGGGGACTAAATTCCCTGGGAGAATTTATACATCCTGTGGTCTATTACTAAAGGAAAATTCTTATAATCATTTTTAGCAAATCATTTGAATAAAACAAAAAACAAAAAAAGGTTTAGTTCGATATTTTCACATTCTGCCGATCCCGATGTTTCATAATATTAATTCAAAAAAAAAAGGACCTATGGCGGAGACATTTTAATTCAGACATCTATAGATTTTTTAAAGAGCCCGATATTATTAAAAGTTTTAAAATTTAAAGAATGAACTGGGACTGTCATTGCTAGAATGGATGAAAAAAAATAATCCAGTAAAGAAGATTTTTGTTGCAAGGCTTTTACAAGTCGTAATAAAAAGGAAGGCCAAAACTAAGATGGCTCGATTCTGTTGAATCAGATTTTAGAGTAACTGGAGTGAGAAACTGGCAGACCAAGTCTAGAAATAGGTTGTCCTGGAAGAATTTTCAAAAAGGCCCTGGCCCACCCTAGGCTATTGTGCTAAATATGATGATGAATTAAAAAAAATTCTCTTCACTCTTTTTAGACTTTAGAACAATTACAGCTCTTGAATTACATGAGTACTTACGAATATTTGGATCTAATAACTAGTTTCCAGTCGTTGTCCATGCGCTTGTTTTCCATCCAGATGGTTACACCTCTGAAGTTGGGGTCGTCAAGTTTGGACGACTGTCGTGGAGTAAAGCACTTGCGCTTCCTAGATCCGCTGACTGGGGACACATCGAAGGATGACGAAGAAGTGTCCAGTTCTGAGTACCTTCCTGAACTGCCGGAGAAGACATCAGGAGACCACATTGTCTGAAGAAACACACAAATTTGATGAAATGTTGAGCTAAGAGTAGGGTAGGGGTATATTTTAGGGTAAGAACTAGGGTCGATTTGAAATGACTCAATCTAAGATGCAACTGAGATCTTTTTAAGGCTGTATAATGATTAAAAATCACCTGAAGCCCGTGTTTAGAATAAAATTCTGTTTCTAGTGCTCAATTCACCTCAATTTTGACCGACCACCCCCAAAGGCAACATCTGGAGGGATCGTACTCACTCCCACCGTTAACTTATCTCGTAGAGGGACTTTCCGGTCTACGGATTTAACATGCCCATATCCGGCCTAGACACGGAGGTATTTAATGACACTTGTTGGGATTTGATCCAAGCACCCTCAGCACCGAAATCAGACGCGTTACCACTGGGCCACCCAGGCCGTATAAAATTCTAACTGGTGAAGTCAGTTTCAGTTGAGATAGCCACTTTTTATGCCGTATAGAGTAGAATCCTTGCAATCTTAAGCTAAATAGAATTGTGAGGTCCACTTTACCCTCTTAAAAACTAAATACACTCAAACCTGTTTTTGTGCGGTCTTTTTTTTGTGCGGTATATGAAAATTTCTATCAAATTAGAACATAATAGACGAAGTTATCAATAAAAAAAATAGTAGGTTTGATCGGCCATTTAGTTTCTTCGATTTTTGATATTTCACCACATTACATATGTACTGATACTGACTTGCAAATAAAATGCAGTATTGCGTCAGCCAATTACATTACATATGTATTGAATTATATAATCGCATTATTTAATTGACGTCCTTCAAAGTGCTTTCATATTCCTGGACCATTAAGATGAGATTCAATTCAAAGCGTAAATTGAAGGTAAATTTATTTTTTCTATTTAGATATAAATTTTTAGGATTTTTATTTTATTTCTAGACATTATCCCTGAAAATGAATAAGGGCAAAAACAAAGCGAAGAGAAAGGCAATTTCCTTAAAAACTAAGACTACGATTTTAAAACGAATAGCAGAAGGGGAAGGATCCACAGCTCTTGGTAAAAAATTTGGATTAGGTGAATCCACTATAAGAGGCATACAAAAACGTGCAGGTGAAATAAAAATATCTAGTAATTGTGTCACAAACGAAAGTGCTAAACAAGGATCGTATTCAAGAAACATTTTGATAGAGAAAACGGAAAAGGCGCTCATATTGTGGATTCAAGAATTAACTCAAAAACGAATCACCACTGACGGAGAATTAAAGAGAAAGCTATACGGTTTTATAATCAGCTGCAGGATTTAGAGCCGTCTATTTCATCGTCTCACATTGGAAGCCCGAAATTTTCTGCATGCAATGGCTGGTTAGTCGGGTTTTTACAACGACACGCACTTCACAATCTGAAGATAAAGGGCGAAGCTGCATCCGCTAATGAAACAGCCGCTAAAAATTATTCTAAAGTGTTAGCAAAAATTATTGAAGATGGTGGATATTGCCCGGATCAAGTATTTAATGCTGAGTATTTAATTCCTAGTTATTTGGTAAGGTTTAGAGTTATTTTCTACGTGAGCTTTTTATGTGGTCCCTATTCACCGCATAAAAAAATACTTTTTAATTGTGTTTCGAAAAATATTTTTTATAGCTACTCGTGAAGTTTTGTGCGGTTTGTTTTATGCGTTTTCTTTTATGCGGTCCCTGTCCGCCGCACAAAAACAGGTGTGGGTGTATTATAATTTTGCCTTTATAAGTTAGAGTCAAATTAACGGAGATTAAGACACGCTTTCTGAGAAATCAACGATGAAAACTATAACAATTTTGAACGTTCAGGTTTACACTCACATAGTATGCGGTGATGTGGCCAATATTAAATCTCATTAGTTTACCTAATGAGAAAGTTCGAAATAGTGTACATAAGATTTGTAAAAATATTTGCTTTCTGCATCGTAATTCAGAGGAAAAATTTTTTTGCCTTACTAAAAGAATGCGAATGAAAGAGGGTAGATATATCCTCTTTACGACTCCCCCGGGAACTAATAGAATTTGAATCTTGTTAAAGTTGTGAATGTTAAGACACGAAATGCAGATTTAATTACTGTAAGTGCTTCCCGTATTAACGGGTGATAAACCAGGAGGTCAAGGATCAGCGAAAAGTGCTGAATGAACTGCAAGTCAGTCGTGAGATAATATTTCGCATGTTTTAGTTTACAAATTAGTTTTCTGCTTTTAAATTAAATGAAAATGAACGAAAAGGCAATACTGTTTACTACTTTTTTTTATGACTGTCTAATTGTCGAGTTATTCAAATGCAAAAGAGTAATTTGTTTATAATCTAAAACTTTGTGAGAATATTTTCACACACAAATAAAAGCAAGTGTCTTAAAGTATCATTTAAAGATCCTGAAAATTGCCACATCTTGTTTTGTCTTAAGTCTATTGTTTTTTTTAATTTCCCACCAAATAAGGTAATTATATAAATATATATATAAAGAGAGAGAGAGAGAGAGAGAGAGAGAGAGAGAGAGAGAGAGAGAGAGAGAGTAAGTAAAACCTCTCTAGCCAGCCAGCCAGCCACCCCTTAAAACGGCCACTTTCTTTCGGTACCATTATTGGCCGCTATAGAGAAATTTCACTATATATGTCCTTCAAACGGTTAGCACTATTTGCTTCAAAACTGAATGATTACCGTTCTTTTAGTGATAATTATTCGAAATAAGAGGAAAAATAATGCTAAAGTAAGCAAATTTTGAGCATTATATTTAATAACCCATAATTTTATAGATTTTAAATATTTCTTATTTGAAAATAAATTTCCAATGCTTAAAATGATATTTCCGCAATAAAAAGTATGAAATTAAATATAAAAATTAAAAATGGAATTATAACGTAACAGTTTTAACACAACAATGACAGTAAAATTTCGATGGAATCAATATCATTAGATATACATTGCGCATATATTACAAAATTTGAGATTTCATAAGAAAAATTATAACGGATTAATTGAAAAAATTAGTTGGTAATAAAATCTTCACTATTTATACTATACTGGTAAACATTTTTAATATTACAAAAATAAATAAGAATACGTACTTATAACTATCATTAAATGGACTTATTAAAAATTAAATAATTCCCTTATAGTGACATTCCTGCAAAACATTAATACCACTTTCGATTATGGAATAAATAAATATCAGTTTTGCATTTCTAACTTGCTTTCGTATGAGTTCTTATTTTATAAATAACTGTACATACAGTCCCTATGAAAATGATATTTCGTATTTAAAGCCGCCTATTTACTTTATTCAGTCTTTGTATTTGATGCAGGTGATAAATTAGTCTTATATATTATATTTATAGAATCTAAGATTTTACATACATTTCATCAAATAAATATTTCCTCATTCCAGTAGTCATATATGCTTCTAAAAGAAAAATAGGTCTGATGCAATTCGTATGACATAATGTCAGCCATGATGGGTCACATGGCAACAGTTTACAGTACTAATCGAAAGTACATCAGCTTAATAATTACGATCGATCGCTCTTTATTATCAATGAAGGACTCAAAATTGAATTTAAAGATAGAATATTACTATATATTTATACAAAATAATTCACTTACTACTCTATAAGGCATGTGGTATCGAAAATAGGAAGTTCAGCTGGCATTTAAAGGGCCAAAACAGCATGAATGAATGCACATAAAAATCAAGAAATCGCAGTAAATTTACACTTACCAAAGCATTAAATGACCGTATAGGATTACTTTAACACGATAAAGTTAATATAGTTTAATAAAATTAGAATTTTACATCGAAAATTGCTTGGAATTCGATCACACCTACCACGATCCAATGGTCTTTCCTCATGACTTTCGGCTTAGAATCAAAAGCCGATGTAAAAACTCACCCTATTGGTTACCCTCGAGCTATACCACGTGATATCAGTGTCCAATCATAATTTTAAAAAAGCAAGGTGCGATTAAACGATGAAATTTGCGCCAAATTCAATTTTCATGAGCGTGTGGTCATAAATGGCGGCACAGCGGGAAGATTGAAATGAAGGCGGTATTGCAGGAAAGGCAGTGATATTTGTTGATGGATTTTTATGTGTAAACAAAATTATTTTATACTGAATTTTTTGTATTTAAATCCTAAAGTAATGCGAATTTCGAGATTATTTTTATTAGAAAAATCACCTCGGGATTCATTAAATAATCTGTTCTTGTCAACATTCATAACCTACCAAAACATCACATATTTACAGATCTGATTAAATTAGGAAATAATATTTAGGTCTTTTGTAAAAAGAAAATGAAGGTGGATCACGATGATTATAAAATTAAATATAATTTCCGGATTAAAAGTTTAATAATTTTAAAAGTCAAAATCTATAGGTTCTTTAAACAAAATGTTGAAAATCAATGTTAGTGTCTTTATAAATTTGTAAATAAAAATTTGCAGATAAATACAAGTATTTTATCTCATAGATCAAAGCGTATGAAAACTTTCGAGTTGTAAGTAATTTAGTTCTATATCTTAATTTTTACATTGAATGTAAAAATCTAATTTCATTTTCCGCTTACTATTAGTTTAATTCATTATTTTTATTTCTTTCTCAAACATATGCTGTCCTAGATAATAACTATTACTTAGGGTTCTAAATATCCAGTTACAGTACAGAAGTTACATTTCTAACAACGAACTGAGATACGTAACAACTAGATCGTTAATTCATGTTATAGTACAAGTTGGGATAAAATTTTAAAAGCCACAAGAAAAATGTAACCCACAAAATATGTCGCTAACTTCTGGGAAAAAATGTGATCAATATATCTTTGAAGCCTGGTATAAAGAGCTTAAGTCAAAAATAGTGATTTTTAGATATTTGTTAGCATTGATAAAAAAATATTTTGACTGGTATAAAAGCTTAAGTCTATCAATTTTGTATACAAAATTACAATTTTTTGGTACCAAAGACTCAAGTCGAAATTATAGTTCTGCGACTGGTATAAAAGCCAATATTAACTTGGTATATTTAAATCACTGTTTTTCTTTTAAGACCGTTATACTGAGCTTCAAAGATGTTTTGCATCAGCTGAGTTGGATAGAAATTCATTACTAAATCTCCTGCTATTTTACATGTTTGATGAAATCAAATATAAAATACTGTCGAAAATTCATTAGATAAAAATACCACGTTTATACCGGAATTCAATCTAAAACTTGCTTTTAAATCTTTCGGACTGCATTTCCATTTTAAGTTGGACAGAGTACTTTAAATATTTTAATTTCGGGTCAAAATGCCCCTCCATTTCTTACTACTTTCAAAACTCGTCAGAGAAACTTAATGCACTCTTGACTTTAGCACTGCAGGATTTGAGGATTTAGATGGAAATCTAGAACAGTGATTGCTATATTAGTGTGCTTGTTTATAAAACTGTTTGTTCTATTACTTTTGGTTGATTGGTTAGTTGGTTGAGAGCGCTAAGGTCATATTTAACATATAGGATTACGTTCCTCCATAACGCTCCTCTGGAAAGCAAAATTTCAGACGCTGAAACCAGCCATCCGTACCTCACGAGTTATAATTTTGGCAGCGCTCCAAACCCAGTGTCTATCGCTTGGATAAACAATAAACAGTTAAAGAGAAAAGTTCCAAACTGCGTGAAAGTTTTGACATACATATATGTACTAGCTGAACACCCGTACTTCGCTACGGAGTACATTCAAATTAAATACAACGGTCAATGTATGGAATTAATGCCATATATATATATATATATATATATATATATATATATATATATATATATATATATATATATAAAATACGACGATCAATGTATACAATTAATGTAAAAAAAACAAAAAATATATCTATAAAAAAATCGGAAGGGATATTTTTATAGACAAAATAATATAGAAGAAAATATTCAAATTAAATGCAATAGGACATACTAAAGAATATAGGACAGTTAATAGTACAGTTTGAAGAACATATCTTTTATTGTATTTAATACTTTTTTGGATAATTTCAAATCGTCTGCCGCATTATCAAGACAATTTTTTTTTCTCTATTTAGTTATGCATGTGACGATAAATTTATTTAAAGTACCAGAAAAAGAAGTCACGTGATCAGCATTTAATAAATTAAATTCTAAAAATAAATCTTTAAAAATTCACCAAAAATCAGAAAATGCAGGTAAAGATTCGAAAAAAAATCTCATTTTAAAGGAATTTTTATGGATTTTTTGTGATATAAATTTTATAACCCTCAAACTATTATTTTAAATGCAAACTTAAAAAGTTACTAAAACAGCTCAAAAATTTAATTTAAAAAAATGTAAGAAGAATTTTTCAAAAATCTTTCTTATTGCACCCGTACACTATAAGAAGAATCACCATGCAAAATTTCAGTCCTTTAGGTCCAGTGGTTTGATCTGTGCGTTGTAAGTCAGTGAGTGACGGAACTGTTTTATTATATATATATATATATATATATATATATATATATATACGTACACATCTGTCTCTCTCTCTCTCTGTCTGTGTGTGTGTGAGAGAGAGAGAGATACATATATGCATAACACACAAAGGAGGTAAGCAACGATAATTAATCCTACGTTAATAACCCACGGTAGTTTCGTTAGAAGAGACTATCTGATTTTTTTGATGGCTAATTCTACCGAGATCTACTTCCAAAAGGCTACAAACATCTATGCTAATAGCGGGACTCGAACTCACAAACTCCGGATATGATAGAGATGGATAATTAGAACACACAACATGATTACTTTCAGAACGGTCATTATAACAAGAAATTTCAAGAATCGTAGCATACGTTCTCTCAGTTTTTACTAATCTAAAATTAAAAAAAAAAAAAAAAGGACTACTTCATTGATTTCATCCAGCAGGAATTCTAACTTCCAAGTCAATGAACATAATCGGCAGGTGCTGAATGGTTCCAAAGCATATTAAATTCTTTTTTTTCTAGCATTATCCATAGGTTAAAGCCAAGATATTTTATTAGAATAACAGACTAAAGTTTTTTTTTTATGTCCGGAAAACAATTTTTATGCTGACTAAAAAAAAATTCTGTTTAAGGCGCATAAAATCTTTTCACATGTCATCATATTTAACAAGCAAATCTCTTTTCAATGGTTTTCCCCTTAATACATACTTGTAACATTTATAACTACTTTACTTTTCTAACACAGGTACATTAGAGACAAGTTCAAACCCGACGCTCATGTATAGTGTTAATCTGACTTACTTCCGTGGAAAGTCGAATATATATTCAAAGCCATCCTTTCCAAAAGCCTGAGTAAAAGCCTGAGATTATTCAGAAACAGCCTTTCGGTCGGTCGGTTGGTTGGTTGGTTGTTAGTTGGGGTTTAATGGCGGAAGGTCCAGACAGGACAAGCTGAACCAAACACCCTTTCGGTGTCCCTTAAAACTTTCGTGAATGCGAATATTTAAGTCGTTGCAAAATAAATCTTCTTGACACCTAAAATTCCCCTTTAACCATTTTTAAAAGGTTAAATTAAGTTTCTTTTCTCATAGGTTCTCAAAGTATCATATTAAAGATGGAATGGTATCGATTTTATTACACCAGTTTGAGATCATAGCCTGTAGTTGAAATCATAGCAGAGATTGAGATCTTAACATGCAGTTAAAAGGTATTCAAACTTAATTACAGAAATTTGTAATTAAGTACTTAATTACAGAAATATGCTTCTTTAAGACTTTTATCGGTTTGATGAGAAATTAGCAGATCGCTCTGCAGTTAACTTACAGAAATCAGTCTTCATGCAAATATTTCCTTCTAATTCCCAATGAGTTATTTGATAACATAAACAAAAATGTAAACAAAATATTTCCACTCAGGTTCCTCTTAATGGATATATGTTCCTTTCTGCAAATTTTCTGTCCGTATACCCGCCAAAATATATGTCAAAGAAACGATTAAAACAATATAACACTATTACAAAATGAAAAAAAATTGCCTTCCGGTAATAATCAATAATAAAATTGTGTACTAACCTTTAACAAAATTTTTGCATCGTTAAATACACCTTTAAAAGTAGTACTTATTGACGTTAACTCAAACTAGAAAATGGTTATTATTATTTTTTGGATTCCTAGAAATATATTCATCGACACATTGTTATACTGATCACAGGAAGTTACTTTTTACGAGTTGCAACTTTTGGCACAATGTCAGAAACGTAGTTTGACATATTTGCATACAACAGTATTCGCATTTTAAATGTATAATGTCCGAGAAAAACTCGTCTTTAAATTTGAAGTAGAGTAAAATCTTAACGTTTATTGATTTTTTAATTGCATTATAATGTTTGGTTATTTTGCAAAAATATAATTCACATTAAAAACTGAAAATATTTTAAAAGCGACTGAATTAATTTTTAATGAGGTGCCATGTTGAACTTGAAATAAATCAAAATTTAAAAAAAAAGAAATCTACTGAATATTTTAATTTTCGTTTGCAATGTAGTTTTCAAATGTAACGAAATTTTATCTTATGTAAGAAAATATGCTATTGTTGGCTGTATACATAAATTGAAAATTAACTAACCCTTAAAGTTCAGTAAAAGTAAATGAGTGTAAATCAAGCTGCCTTCGCATGAAATACTTTTTAAGTTGATGACACATAAAATCCATATTAAGCTGGATTCGCATAAAATTCATATGAAGCTATTTTCGGATAAAATAATAGTAATTTTATCCGAATTATGTATTCACACACATACACAATAAGTTGCATTCTCATGCAAATAACATCTATTTATCATGTAAGATTGCACGAATATGAGGGGGAAATAACTTTTTATCATTCATAAAGACGTCAGTCAGCTTCAAATCTCATCATTCGATTCTCCTGTTAGAAGTAGGTATGAGTAGAACTTTTAAACAACCTCAGCAGATCGTCTGCTCATACTTCAAGGTAACAAATGAGGTGAATGGTTAAAATTGGCCTTCCGCATTAAAAAAACCCTGATTCTAATGGGATTTTCAAAATGGCATCATAGAACACAAGAAATGAATATTTTCTATCGTTAATTGTTTAGTTCAAAGCTTTTAATTATCGTTAAAGCTTCAAGTCACTAAGTAGAAATTTTAATGCTTTTCCCTGACAAAAATTTCTACATGAAATATCCAGAAATAGGAAGAAAAATACATGAATATCCCTAAAATGATATTTCAAATCACAATTCAAATGAGTGTTACTGAACGGGATATACTAGCCGCATGTATGTATATTTACCACTCCATTCCGTCAATTGCCCGTACCTTGTAGATGTCGAAAGGAAAACTTCATAATACATTTATCCCATACGATAACAAACGTTTTCCTGGTGAACTGTGATATTAATTACAAATTTATATCTTAGTGGCCTAGTTTGATGCTTACAGAAATCTCCTAGCGTTTGAAAAATGACGTCATCGTAACGTATACTTTTACTATCTACCGAAGGATTTGTTGCCGAGTACCAAATAGATGTAATGAAGACTTTTTTAAACATTCAAATTTGGTTTTAGTTGTTGTTGTTTTTAATGATCCCTGACTGAAAGTATTCCAGACCAGATTCATATAGGCTAACAGGCTGAGGGGTGCAGCTTCTGTTTATAATTGCACCACAAGTGTCGGAGTCGAATTTAGCCAGGTGCGACTTCTGGGGGGGGGGGGGGCATCGTAACCCCTCCGACCTTCTCTAACCTCTTAGTGGGACTCTTTCAAAATTTTCACGTACACATCACAACCATGAAGTCATTTGTGAGTCGACATTTGAATTATTTAGAAATTTTTTTTAGAAAAGTCAAAACCTGTGATGTAACGCCACTTAGTGTAATTCATCTATAGATGCTTATTACTAAGTGTTACAAGGATCAGTTGAATAGGCGAATAACATGCTAAAATGGGAGAAAAAATTATTTCAGATAGTCTCTTCTAACGAAACTACGGCAGGTTATTAACATAGGATTACTTAACGTTGCTTACTTCTTTTTTTTGACGCATTTTGGAACTTTTCTGTTTAACTGTTTACTGCTACTGGTTTGTCGCACTGCCAAAATTATAACTCGCGACGTAGGACAGACACTTCTTTTCTTCCCGGAGGACCGTTATTGAGGAACATAATTCTAAGTTAAAACTAGAGAGAACTATGTGTATATGCGGGTGGAACATATTATTAACTATATTAATTTTCTGGAAATTTATTTCACAATTTCTGGTCAATTAGTTTTCTGGTAAAGCCTACCCTATGTAAGTATTCTATATCAAAAACCAAGAGTGGCAAAAACTATGATAATATCTAAGAAAAATTAAACAATATTAAACAAAATTAACCTTAAAATTCGATTATCAACTCAGCGCGATGATAACAAAACCAAATAAAAGTCACAGCTTATGGAACATTACGTAACCGATGTAGCAGGATGATAATAGTTGTTAATTAATATTTTTTGACAAATGATGAATCGTATTCAAGAATAAACAAACGAAATGGTACAGATTTAGCTATTTTTTTTTCCTGTGGAAGTGTTGAAAATTTTAAATCAAGCAAGATCGAAGACTCCTGAAGGAACGAAGGATTGATATGTAGTTAATTTATGTCAAAGTAGTATGTTCATTTCACCAATTTCTAATATTTTAAATACAGTTTAATTAAAATTAACCAATGTACTGTAATTGTTTACAAAACTAGAACTAGAACTAGAATCATTTTAGGAATATCTTTTTAAATATGTTAATTAAAACCTAATTAACTGCTAAAATGTTCTTCAGAACAAAAGTGATTTATACTATTTATGTATTCAACCGAGAAAATATGAAATGATAAAGAGTATTTAAATTTTCTTCCCCATGATCTTTAATTCGAAATTATTAACTGTTTTTATGTAATCATTCCCACAATTTTATAATGATGAATGGAAAAAATTTAATGTTTGTTTCCTTATTTAGAAAATGCAGAATAAGCTCAATCCAGCATCTATAGGAAAAATGGTCAGACATTAAAGACAGAAATAAAATATAACCTAAGATTGCCTCCTACAAATTGTAATTATTTTCAATCGGACGAAGGCATCACACGTGTGTTTCAGATACTTCCTCTTTTCCATGTAGATCAAATTTCTTAGTACTCAGACTAAAATATAAGTATCCCTCCCCATTTCATTAATGATTCTTTAGTTTCCTTTGGTATTAATAAAATAATAAAATTTTAAGCAAATTTTCAAGCTTCATTCTATTTATAGCTCTATATACAATTACTAATTTTTTGATTATCTTCATATTAACTTAAGGGGACAAGGGACATTCCGCCCCCTTTTTTAAAAAAATTTGAACATTTTACTCTATATATAAAATGAGAACAATTAATATTCTTTTTTACAACATTAAAAACACTTAGAATTCCCAAATAAGTACTTTGCAGAAGAATAGGACTTGTTTATAAAAAAAATTTTCAAAATTGTTAGAATTTTTAAAAATGCTGCATGAGCATTCATTTTCATCTGCTTTTTTTTTCAAATTTTCAGGATTGTTAATTGAAGTCTTTGTCACAAAACTGTGCATCATTCTTTGAAACCAGAAAAATATTTTGCTTTAAATTTATAGACCATGAAATAAATAAAAACATGTAAAAATGCAAAAAAATAACAGGCAGATAAAACCAATATATATATATATATATATATATATATATATATATATATATATATATATATATATATATACTATATATGTATATATATATATACAGAGGCGTAACTAGGCAGGTGCAACAGGGGCATCCGACCAGGGCCCACTTGGGAGAGGGGCCTAAAATCATGCATTTGTTTTATTATTTTCTTCCAAAACGTGATTAAGAGGTCCAAATTAAGTGCAAATTCTTGCCCAGGGCACAGGAATAGCTAGCTACGACACTGTATATATATATATATATATATATATATATATATATATATATATATATATATATATATATACTAGCTGAAAACCCGCACTTCGCTACAGAATACATTCAAATTAAACACAACGGTCAATGTATGCAATTAATGCCAAAAAAATAAATATATATATTTATAACTAGCTGAAAACCCGCGCTTCGCTACGGAGTACATTCAAATTAAATACAACGGTCAACGTATGCAATTTATGCCAAAAATTAAATATATATATATTTATAATAAATGCGATGATCAATGTATACAATTGATGTAAAATATATATCTATCTATCTATATATATATATATATTTATAAAAAAATCGTAAGGGATATGCATTTTTTTTTGGATAATATCCAATCGTCTGCTGCATTAGAAAGAGAAAAAAAAAATTTTTTTTGTCTATTTAGTTGTTACGCACGTGACGATAAATTTATTGAAAGTACCTGAAAAAGAAATAACGTGATCAGCATTTAATAAATTAAATTCTAAAAATTAATCTTTAAAAATTCACCAAAAATCAGGAAATGGAGGTAAAAATTCGAAAAAATTTCATTTTGAAGGAATTTTTATGATCTTTCTCGTGATATAAATTTTATAACCCTCAATGTATTATTTTAAATGCAAACGTAAAAAAAGTTTAAAAAACAGCTTAAAAATTTAATTTAAAAAGAATTTTTTAAAAATATTTCTTAGTGCACCCCTACACTATTAGAAGAATCGCCATGCAAAATTTCAGCCCTTTAGGTCCAGCGGTTTGGTCTGTGCGTTGTATGTCAGTCAGTCAGTCAGTCAGTGAATGAATGAGTCAGTTACGGAACTGTTTTATATATATAGATAAATGCAACGATCAATGTATACAATTGATGTAAAATATATATATATATATATATATATATATATATATATGTATTTATAAAAAAATTCGTAAGGGATATTTATTTTTTTGTTATAATATCCAATCGTTTGCTGGATTAGAAAGAAAAACAAATTTGTCTATTTAGTTCTTATGCACGTGACGATAAATTTATTTAAAGTACCAGAAAAAGAAATCACGTGATCAGCATTTAATAAATTAAATTCTAAAAATAAATCTTTAAGAATTCACCAAAAATCAGAAAATAGAGGTAAAGATTCGAAAAAGATCTCATTTTAAAGGAATTTTCGTGATCTTTCTCGTGATATAAATTTTATAACCCTCAAATTATTATTTTAAATGCAAACTTTAAAAAGTTACAAAAACAGCTTAAAAATTTAATTTAAAAAAATCTAAGAAGACTTTTTCAAAAATCTTTCTTAGTGCACCCCTACACCATAAGAAAAACCGCCATGCAAAATTTCAGCCCCTTTAGTCCAGCTGTTTGGTCTGTGCGTGGCATGTCAGTGAGTCAGTCAGTGAGTCAGTTACGGAACTGTTATATGTATATATATATATATATATATATATATATATATATATATATATATATATATATATATGAGTTGCTGGGTGATCACCTCCATCCGTTTATGCTGTTCTGTTATCCGCACGGCAATGGCGTTTTCCAGCAAGACAACTGTACCTCTCAGAAGTCCCGGTTGACTACTGGCTGGTTGGATGAGCATTCATCTGACTTCTCTGTCATGAATTGGCCACCTAGAAGCCCAGACTTAAATCCTATTGATCATCTTTGGGATGTTTTGGAACAAGGCGTGAAAGGCCATCACACAGCACCAAAGAACCTTACTGAATTATGGACAGCTTTAGCCAATATTTGGCAAGCCATTCCCGTGGAACGTTTCCTGAAACTTGTTGAATCTATGCCTCGTCGTGTGGCAGCCGTTATCAAGGCCAGAGGAGGCCCAACTCGTTACTAGGTAGGTATCCCTAATTCAGTGCCACTTCAGTATATATATATATATATATATATATATATATATATATATATATATATATATATATATATATATATATATATATATATATATATATCTATATATATATATATATATATATATATATATATATATGGTTTTAGATTCATACAAAAAAATTTAATGCACAATTCTGTTTATATATATATATAGTAAACTTTTATTTAAAAATTTAAGGTTTTCAAATGACATACGAGTAGAATGCGCATGGAGCATTTTGTAAACTGGTAGCATTTTTGAAAAAAATTTTAAAAACAGGCATTATACTGCTACAAAATTCTTATTTTGAATTCTTAAGGTCTTCGATGTAGTAAAAAATAATACTAATTTTTCTCAATACGTATATAGAGTTAAAAATTGAAAATTTACATATTTTAGGTTGAAGGTCAGTTGTTCCCTTCAAAGTTTAAAAAGTAATTTCCTGCTCTGAGTGGAAAGATATATTGTTGCGCATAAGTTTACTTAAAATATTCTTATCCGAATACATCTCACACTGTTATAACACTGTTTAACCAATGCTCTCTTATTTGTTTGAAAAGTCTTAGGTATGTTTATGTTAAGTCACAAATTTCAGGAGTTCCAGAAAAGGTATCAAACATCCAACTTACTTCAGTTTGGGAGCTAACTTCGGAATGTCACTGCTTTACTTACACAAATAGACTTAAAATTACTTCGCAAAGTTTCTATGTGTATCTAATCAAATAGTCTAACTCCGTTCTCTTTAAATTTGTATGGTTTAAGGGATTGTGAACGTATTGGTTACACTTCATAACAGAAAATAATAAAAATGGTGATTCAGTTCAGTTATATTATGTCATCGTAATATAAAAGTCGTGAATCACTGATATCTATACTTAGAATTCAAATTAATTTAGGCAAAGTATATTTTAAGTTATCTGATTTAGGATAATTTCACTACCACACAAAATATTTATGCTCACATGACGTCCCTAGAAATGGGAATCGGAGTACACAAGAGTCAGATTGTAAATGGGATTCGAAAATTATAATCAAGTTATATAATTGTAGATAGATATCTATCTAGAATTATTTTCCCGTTTATTCCATACTTAGTCCACTAATTTGAAGGAAATTGGAGTTAATTTCTAGCTTAATAAAACAGTACAATCAAATTATATACACTTACTTTCAAGAAATGGTGCAATTTTAACAATGTTCCTTGGCCTTAAATATTTAAATCTTAATCAGTGTTCTGAACATTTTAATCTTTAGTAAGTCACTGATATTAGAAAGATATTGACTTGAACAGCTGTATTGTACTTTTCATAGTTAAAAGTTTCTATGATCAGAATTGTAATAATTTGATCCCTATGTTTCAATTTATAGTTATGATAAATATAGGCTACTTAATATTACCAATATAAATTATTCTTCTACGTCAATCTTCTATTTCAACGATAATATAGTTTTCAATATGTGATTTGAATATAATTTCTGATAACTTTATGTCATCTGACATTTTAAGACCCACGCCCCTTGGGCGTGGGTCTGAAATTTGTTTACCACGGCCTTAAGTGTCCGTGGTAAATAAATATTTCAAAGTCACACATCTTAGGTTTTTATTTGGAGATTATTAAATACAAGGGTTACACTGAAATTTTTGAGATACGGCTAAATGGTGCAAGTTAAACTTACCAACTCTTAGGACTGTTCAAAGTAGATCTCATCAAGATCAATGCAATTTTGTCGGCGAATTTTCCAAAGATTAAATGCCTCAAGCCATCCATTTCTTGTAATAGATTAAAAATATGCCTTTATAGCCTCATCAATCTCATCATCGGAATGTAAATGACATGCACGTACATATTTTTAGATTAAAAATTAACCAAAAGTCACGCATATCAAGATCAGGAGTATAGGGCGGTTGTTCTATCACTGATATTTTTTTGTTCAAGAAATTCGACTGTTATCCTTGCTGTGTGAGAAAATGCATTGTCAGGGTAAAGCATGAGTCTTCTAATATTCCCCTCTTGAAGAATTTGTGGAAGACACTTAGTCGTGTACCAGTAAGCTGTGTCTGTCCTCTGTTCCTCTAGATTCATGGCTTTGACCAGCCCTATACTTCTGAAGAATACATTACTTTTTTTCAAAGCTCAGCTTTATTAACGTATCTCAATTTTATTAACAAGCTTCTGAGTTTAGAAATACTTTCTCTTTCAATAAGAGGTAGATTTATTTATTCTAAGGCCACGTACGTGACAACAAACCATCAAACAGCTGTAATTTTTGCTAAAATTAATATCTACCTCAAGATCTCACTGGCTGAACTCTGCAGCAGTATGGCGGTATAACGGTATTTTCTTTTAAAAAAGAGCAACAATGTAAAAAATCTATCCAGCACATTTTTTCTGAAAAGAGGGAAGTTGAACTGTAAAAGAGGGATTACCAACCGTAATCCTCCTAAAATTGGAGTCCTTGTTTTTCTTCAGCAGGAAAGCATATACGTTGACAACATGCGACGTCTTGGCCATGAAAGTGTGGACACCCTACGATTAAAACTTTCGCCCAGTGGCTAAGTGGTTAAGGCATAAGCCTGCCACGCCGGGCGTACGGGTTCGATTCCCGCACAAGACTTAGTTGTATTCTGGGGAACTCGTCTGTCTTCCGCCTGCAAAATGAGCACGTCTAGAAAGGGGAGCTGCAATCCATCGTCCATCGCCAGTGTCATCGTTTGTTAAAAAAAATTCTTCTGTGATTGTGTGATTGATGTTTCTGTTTCCTTGTATTCATATGTACACCGGACTGGGGAATAACAGTAGTCAGCCCCAGCGACATTAGCCAAAAAAAAGAAAGATTTAAATAAATCGATACTTTCAGAAAAAAATGCAAGGAGAAAATAAAATTGTAAATTGGTTTTGTTCACAAAATAACTTGAAACGTCCTCATTTCGTACTGTATTCACTTACATTTTCCTTCTTATTAAAAACGATCAGGACGGGAATTGAGACTACCGTATTTGAAATACTGGCTAATATTTTAATCACTGTCATGTCATAGGCTTATCATACATTCTTTCCCTCCGAAATCCACTTTGTAGGGAGACTGAGAAGCTTCAAACCACTGTTAAAATTCACTCAAAATCCGCAAGGCATCCACGCATCAATGAAAATTCAAAGGTCCATTCTATTAAAATTTAAAGAATGTCTAGCATGCAATGAAACAGATCTCTAGAGCACGCTTTGCTAAAGGCTCTTCATGTGTTTGGAAATAAAACGGATGATACAGGATCCATTTAATATTTTTTCCAATTTTGGGTTATAAACAATCCTATTTTCTTAAATTGGTAAATGGTAATAGAATGGACCTCTAAATTTTAGTGTATATAAGAATGCCCTGCTAATATTAAGTGAATTTTGTCAGTGGTTTGAAGTCCCTTAGTCTCTCTTTTGAGGGAAAGAATGTATGATGAGCCTTTAAAATGCCAGGGATTAATTATCTTTTTTCTAGAGGAGGAACTTGTCCTGTAGACGTACACCTATAATTCACCGCACTTTGCTGGCCATTTTATTATGGGGGCACCATATTGGTGGACCAGTATTACCCCCTATGAAGGGACGACACACACGGAGGTATTTTAGTGACACGACGCCGAGATTCGATCCGAGCACTCGCAGCACAGAAAGCCAGCGTGCTGTACCACAGGGCCACCACATGCCCCGGATTACAACATTAGTCAGTATTAAAATTTTCCTGCCACACTCCCTCCTATTTCCACTTTTAACAAATCCGAATAATTGACCTGAAAAAGAATGAAACCTTAAATTTCTAGCAGCTCAGGACTGGAGTTTAGTGTTAAAGTATTACGACTTAAGAAATTCTGCTTGATATTAGTATCATTGCCAAGAAAAAATATGAATTCCTTCCTGATAGCATGAGGGGGATTTCTTTTTTAGAATTTATGAACTAGGGAAATTAAGTTAAAGCTGTTCAACCCAGATTTCAAAAAAAAATTTCTATGTCTTTTATATAAGTAATATAATTATGATATCAGCTTTTGCATTTAAATTTGGTGTTGTATATTACAACTTTGACATATATGTAAGTTAATGATTCAGCGGCATCTATCAATAAAGATAGTATATATACTTGTCTTGAACACTTTAAATCCTTTAATGAATAGAAACTTTCCGAACATATTTTTAGTTATTAATGTGAACATGAAATAAAGATTTATATATTAACTGTTGGATTGACGAGGAAAATAATTTTGACGGTAAATTACTTTCTATGAATTCCAATAAACATCCTTTTTTTCAGGTGTCTTCAGTTCTCAATAAGCTCAAAGTAAAAATTATTTTGAAGGAGAGATATTGATTTTTCAATAACTTTCATCATACATGCATATACATTGAGCAATCCTTTTCAATCTCAAAATAATTTCTTAAATGTCATTTAAAAAATCAGTTTATTGTTTCATATAATCATGTCACTTCTAGTGAAAAATTTCAGTTTAATGCCAAAGAGTTTTATGCCAAATTTATAGCTAAAGATTATTCGAAATAGAATAAAGTTGCTTTTGATTTCGGTCCGCAAATTTGATATAATTTGGACTGCAAATCCTCCAAAAATAGAAAATGTAATATATTAAAGAGAAAGGATGTATTGGAATTGATTTAATCATTTTCCCATTCTTTTATTCACTATTATGGTTAAATTAACTTTAACAGAGATTGTGTTTAATTATTGACCCTCTTACATGAAGCATTCCTAGTATATTTCGCCTATTTTAAGGAATCCCTTTGTGAATTTGTATGTGTCCTTTTATCACGAGCACTGCAATTATTGGTTCTCTCGTGGATTCATCTCTCATCCTTTCACAACGGCGTTATTGTGACTAATTTTCATAACATCTACATTGCTTTTCGAGATATTATACAAAGCTTTTAACAATACTTTTTGACATTTCATGATACGTGTTATGTGATTTTACGTGTTAAGTGCCTTTGACGTCTCATGATCGCATATGTTTGTGTCACTTCAGGGCTAATTTTTTTGTGCTAAAATGTTCTAATTATGGGAATTTTATTGTCTATATGATCAGTCGTCAAACAAATGAGTAAGTAAGCTGTTAAGAGTTTTTATTTTTTGTCAGTTGAACAAATATTGAATGAAACATTTGTCAAAACATTTGCGAGGAATATTATTGAATGATGAAAATCATAGAAACTCTATATATATATGTATATACTAGCTGAAAAACCGCACTTTTGCTAGGGAGTACATTCAAATTAAATACAACGGTCAATATATTCAATTAATGCCAAAAAATATATATCTATATATATTTATAATAAATACAATGATCAATGTATACAATTGATGTAAAAAATAAAAAAATATATTTATAAAAAATTCGTAAGGGATATTTTTCTAGACGAAATAATGTAGAAGAAAATTAAATCTAATAGGACATACTAAAGAATATAGTACAGTTAATATAATACAGTTTGAGGAACATATCTTTTGCTGTATTTTAATATTTTTTTGGAAAATGTCCAATCGTCTGCCGCATTAGCGAGAATTTTTTTTTGTCTATTTTGTTGTTATGCCCATGACGATAAATTTATTTAAAGTACCAGAAAAAGAAGTCACATGATCTTCATTTAATAAATTAAATTCAAAAAATTAATCTTTAAAAATTCACCAAAAATTAGAAAATGGGGGTAAAGATTCGAAAAAGATTTCATTTTGAAGAAATTTTTATGGACTTTCTCGTGATATAAATTTTATAGCACTCAAATTATTATTTTAAATGCAGACTTAAAAAAAGTTACTAAAACAACTTAAAAATTTAATTTTTAAAAATCTAAGAATTTTTCAAAAATACTTCTTAGTCCACCCCTACACTATAAGAAGAATCGCCATGCAAAATTTCAGTCCTTTAGGTCCAGCGGTTTGGTCTGTGCGTTGTATGTCTGTCAGTTAATCAGTCAGTCAGTCAGTCAGTTACGGAACTGTTTTATATATATAGATGAGGCGGTGAAAGTGGTGTAGGTCATATTTTCAATTTTTTTTATTTGAAGACAAAAATGTAATCTCCATGTTCAATATATAGTGGAATTGGAAATAATTATTATTTGCAATATTATTATAATTATTATTTGCAATATTATTATAATTATTACGAATTATAATTTGTTCAATTTATAGTGGAATTTTTAGCAGCTTTTGTATAAATTTTGTGCTACGCTAGATTTGTAACAATTGACAGCAAACTTTCCACAACTTCTTGAGATAATGGAACTTTGTTCTTTTGCACTTTTGATTTAGTTTTCTTTTCAAAAATTTGAGGATCATATTTGTTGTTGCTTTCCAATCCCAATTTTTTTTTTACCTAGATATGATTGGGTCTTTTTGCGCTCCTTGATATGGAATGATATGAAATGGATATCCATCATAAGAAGACAGTACCCCCAACTTATATCCAAATTTGACTGGTTTTCCTTTCATGAATATCTTGCAGCCATGTCTTCCGTAATAGCGCACCATTCTTTCATCAATACCTAGATGTTCAGAAAATACACCAAACTGCTGTAGAGCTTCATTCAATAAGTCATACTATATTGGACGTACTTTGTAATAACGATCCGAATCAATACAGCCATTGTCATTACAACGCAAATATATTTTTTTTATCTCAAAGTATCTGATTCGTGGCATTGCTCGACTAGTGCAATGCCACGAATGTGCTATTCCAGTATCCGGAGCATTTTACCAGTACATATTTTCAAAGGGCAAAATGTGATATCCACTGTAATAGGTATGCCCGAATGGCAGAAGAATGTAGTAGTGGATTTGACCATTGTCCTATTTATAGGACGCTTGTAAAAACGAAGTAAAAAAAAGGGGTTTTTATTGATTTTTCTTCTTGATTTTTAACATACATAATGTTACACATCTACATAATTGAATGAGGCAGAATTTTAATATTTTTTCATCCAATTGTTTTAAACTTAATTTTATACATTTTCCTACAAAAACTCTCAAAATTGGCATATTTTAAAAATTCATAATAAATAAAAGTTTAAAAATTAGAAATTAAAATTAGCCAGTGTAATGAGTGATCCTTTCACAGTAATGTAATTGTGATGTTTGAAATTCAGCCTGCCAGTATGACGTAATATTGTATTTCCTGCACCTGAGATAATTTGCACGCGTGATATTATATTTTGTATTCGCGTGATATTATATTTTGTATTATACGTATTTTACAATAACTGAAGATGGCAACTTCTATATATTTTTTAGTCAATATGATGGAATACGGTTTTAGGTTGCATTTAGGACAAGGAACCAGTTATGTACAATTTAACTTCGCTGGGATCGCTGAGTAGGGCATCTCCTGAGATCGTCGAGTGGGGCATCTCAGTCTCTTGTGATAAATATTTTATTTTCTAGCTCTCAATAAATGTTTATGTTGTTCAACGCCTGAAGTCTATAATGCAAAAGAACCAAACGTCACAGTAATACTGATTTGAAAAATACCAACAACAAACACAATAGAAAAAATATTTTATGAGTATGATATAGAAATGTATGCTGTCCTTTAATTAGGACGATGGTCAAATATAGGTTAACGGGATATTCTCGTATGGAAAATAAAAAATAAAATTTTTCAGGTAGTCTCTTCTAACAAAACTACCGTGGGTTGTTAACGTAGGATTACTTAACTCTGCTTACCTCTTTTGTATGTATATATGTATGTATGTGTTATATATATATATGTATCTATATATATATATATATATATATATATATATATATATATATATATATATATGTACGTATGTATGTCAAATATACATATATGTATGTCAACATTTTGACGCATTTTGGTACTTTTCTGTTTAACTGTTTATTGCTTGTCCAAGTGATACAGACTGGGATTGGCACGCTACCAAAATTATGATTCGCGAGATACGGACGGACGGTTTTAGAGTCTGAAATTTTGCTTTCCGGAGGACCGTTATGGAGGAACATAAACCTACGTAAAAAAAAATAAATTAAAAAAAAATTTGCTTGATTTACCGAAACCGCGTAAATCGAGGGATGGTTGTACATCCATTCATCAATCTTAGAACAAAAAAATCCAAGCCAGCCAAGTATAGCGAGAAATTGGCTGGTTTGACCTACCCAAAAAGAGCCGCTGGAAAGCCCCTTCGCCCCCCCCCCACACACAAAAAAGGATGAAATGCTTAACTGAACTACAGAGAAGCTGTATACATCTCAAATGAACTACAATATGCATCAAATAAAATTTGTTTGAAATTTTCTGTCCGAGGTTTCTGCAGTAGATTTGCGATTCTGTTTAGGAGTCACAATCTAAAATTTAAAATGCCTATTTCTCAAAGCTTGAATTAAGAACGCTTTGTAAAGTTTCATTACCGATCAAAGAAAAGTGAAGAGATAATAAAATTTATCGACAATTAAGTTAGTACACAACATACTTGTTTAAGATTAAAGAAAACATACTTGTTTTCTATGGAACATGTGTTTTGGGAAACACACGCGTGGAAGGATAAAACACATTCGCGTATAACTAATGAAATTTAATTTGTTCTGTTAAACTCACTGAATAGCAGAGCTATACATTAAGGAGAATTAAAAATCCCTGCCTTGAATACATGCTTTATAATTTAGTATATCCCCCCTTCTAAAATTTTAACCAAACCTTTGGAACAAGCAGCATTTATCATTCTGAAAATGACATATCTCAGAAATATTCCGTTTCCCGCACGTGTCACTACTGCGTGTGCCTCCCATTCCCAGTATATGAAGCGAGTTACACTCCTTAACTTTTAATGGATATGTTAATCAAAACTCCAAATTCCTGTCGCATTTCAGCTTTTCAGAAGTCAAAACTTCATCTAAGGATTCTAATGCATAAATCAAAGAAAGAAATGGTGTAAATTTCAGGTATGGTTTTTAACGTAGGATTACGTTCCTCCATAACGGTCCTCCGGACAGGGAAATTTCAGACGCTAAAACCGTCCGTCCGTACCTCGCGATTTATAATATTGTCAGCGCGCCAAACCCAGTCTGTATTGCTTCGACTAGTAGTAAACAGTTAAACAGAAAAGTACCAGAATGCGTCAAAATTTTGACATACATATATGTATATACGTACATACGTATATATATATATATATATATACACATACACACATATATAAATATATATATATATATATATATATATATATATATATATATATATATATATATATATAACACATACATGCATATATACACTGCTGGCCACCCAAATTGCAACACCAAGAAAGACAAGAGATATCACAACAAAATTTATTTTGTAGATAACATGTTGACCAAGTATCAAATGATTAAATTTATAGACTTCTGTGAAGTGTGGTTCCTGCCAAAATCAGTAGCCAGAGTAGCGGCCATTGTTGGAGATCACCGCTGCCACACGCCTCGGCATTGATTCAAAGAGACTTTAAATGAGTTCTTGGGGTACAGCAGACCAAGCAGCTTCCACACGTTGCCAAAGTTGATCTGCTGTGGCAGCTGGGGATGGAATCTGGGTCAATCGTAGAGCAACCATGGACCACATGTTTTCTATCGGCGAAAGATCCGGAGAGCGAGGCGGTCAGGGAAGCAATTCAATCTGGCGATTGACGAAGAACCGTTGGACAATGCGTTCCACGTGTGGTCGCGCATTATCCTGTTGAAATATGGCTGTGGGCAAGCCCTGAAGGTAAGGAAGGACAACTGGCTCCAACACCTCGGAGATGTAGCGCTGGCTGTGTAAAGTACCGGCAATGCGTACTAGAGGTGTGCGAGAGTGATATCCAATACCGCCCCATACCATAATACCCGGTGCAGGACCAGTGTGGCGGTGCATAACGCAGCTGTTCAGCATCCTCTCTTCACGGTGTCTCCAGACTCGAATGCGACCATCGTGGTGTTGCAGACAGAAGCGTGACTCGTCAGTAAAGACAATTTCATTCCATTCTGCCGTCCACATCCTTCTTTCATCGCACCATTGGCGGTGGAGACGTCTGTGGTTCTGCGTCAAGGGTAGACAAAGCAATGGACGTCTTGCGGACAGACCACTCTGCTGTAAACGGCGTCGAATGGTACGCGCAGATGGATGATGCGTAAGCCGGGCCTCACACCAAAAAAGCACACGACACGATAGCGCATGTCTGACATACAGTGCATTGGAAAACCAGTTATTTCCGCGCCGAGTACTCACACCAATGAAACGTCAGACGCTATAGCGCCATCTTGTCTGAGTCTGATCGCCGTATCATGGATAGCGCATGCAGTATATTTGTCGCGAGTTTTGTTCTGTCGCATTATGGCGGATCTAATTCCCGAGAATTTTGATTTTTATCTTCGCTTTCTTCGAGAATATTTCAACAAACATAGCGTAAAGAAAGCCTGGCATGAGATTTCTTCTCAGCTTAATTGATCGGGTAAGTAACAATTTTGAGATTTTTAATTGAACAGTTAGTTTTTGTAAAGTGTATTTAAGCTGAGTCTGTATAAATTGATATAAAATGATTAACTGCTTGGTGTTTGTTGTAAACCGTAAATATGTAAATTTTAACAACTATAAATATCGTTGATAATTTTAAGAGATAATCTTGCACCAGTTAATTGAAATATATTTTTCAATTTTTATGATATGGTATATACTCTGGTCAGTTTGCTGAAAAATTGTTATATTGAAAATTGGTGAATATAAAACAATTTTTGCAGTATGAAAGTCTTAAAAAATAGTTGAAAGTATAGAAAACTTTTATTTACTCTCTGTATATTTGATCATATTTAAGGTTTAACACAGTACATTTACAGGAGATGTATAACCAAAGATTTTCTATTATCTAAGTATCATTTTGATCAAAGTAATTAAACATAAAGGAGATAAATCTTTTATGGTACTGTTCTTGAGATTTAGTCAATAAAGTGTGAAATATGAATAGAATTTAAAATTAAAACCATGGTTTATAAAATTTAGGATAATTTAAAATTTAATCCTTATAATAGTTGCCGTGTTCTGTAGTCGACTCTGTCCGTAACGCGTCCGGAGCGACCACCTCATATCCATCCATTTGGCATCCATTTTGTTTTATGAGTTAGGCTTAACAAGTTAAAAGTAAAGTTCAAAAAGATTATTTGCCAACTAAACCCAAATAATTGTAATTAAAACAGCGTAATATCGACACAAATCAACTTTATTTCGATCAATTTTATTTCAAAATTATCTCTTCATTAGAGAATTATCTCTTTTCCGCCACCTTTCGCGTTATCATAGTGTTTCTCAGAACTTGAAAATGTAAACACAAGTGAGTCATTCATTCACCGTGATTCGTTAATTTAAGAAAAATTGAATCAGAATTTTTTTCACAGTAAAACAGGTTTTCATTATTTTAACCATATATAATATATATATTTTAATATATACTATATATTTTTTAATACATAATATATAATATATATTACAATACAGTATTACAATTTAATATTACAATAATGTCGAATTTAGTTGCAAACTTGACGCATGCGCAGTGATATGTTCCAAACTGTACGTCACAAAAGCTAGCCGGTTCAAAAGGCCAAATCTTCAGTATACATATTTTTTGCATTTACAACACATGGAATTCTACATATTCCACATCTAATACGTGTTTAGTAACGATTCAATAACTTTGTATGATTTTTAATCAGAATTTCTTTAGTTTATATATATTATTTTTGCTTAATATATATTTATACATATATTTATATATTTATACATATATATATATATTTAACAATATATAATATATGTACATTAAATTGAAATACACATGCAAAAATTTTTTGCACGTGAATAATTTGTATGATATTTTAATCTGATTTTCTTTATATATTTTATTTTTGCTTAATATATTTATACATAGCCTATTTATACATATATATAGCATAAGATATAATATATGTACATTAAATTGAAATACACATGCAAAAATTTTTTGCACGTGAATAATTTGCATGATATTTTAATCTGATTTTCTTTATATATTTTATTTTTGCTTAATATATTTATACATAGCCTATTTATACATATATATAGCATAAGATATAATATATGTACATTAAATTGAAATACACATGCAAAAATTTTTTGCACGTGAATAATTTGCATGATATTTTAATCTGATTTTCTTTATATATTTTATTTTTGCTTAATATATTTATACATAGCCTATTTATACATATATATAGCATAATATATAATATATGTACATTAAATTGAAATACACGTGCAAAAATTTTTTGCACGTGAATAATTTGCATGATATTTTAATCTGATTTTCTTTATATATTGTATTTTTGCTTAATATATTTATACTTAGCCTATTTATACATATATATAGCATAAGATATAATATATGTACATTAAATTGAAATACACGTGCAAAAATTATTTGCACGTGAATAATTTGCATGATATTTTAATCTGATTTTATTTATATATTTTATTTTTGTTTAATATATTTATACATATATATAGCATAATACATGATTATATAAAATATTTATATTACATTGAAATAGATTGAATTAGCAGTATTGTTTCTAAATATCTGGCTGCATTAGTTAGACTGTACAAGTCTGATTTTAAAATCAGCTGCAAGCATGGTTTTTTTTTCCAAGAACGTTTTTTAATTATAAACTTCAATAATTTTTTAAAAAAACCTCACTGTAATAATTTTTAGTAAAGCATTCTATTGCAATGATAGTGTATCTTTTAAGGTGACTGCCTACGTTGAAAATTTCATTTTTTGACTATTTTGGTCAATTTTATTTTTTCCAGGAATCGTGCAATTCAATCTTTTCTCTTTTCAAAACCGTTTTGATTTTCATTCTACATCAATTAGAAGCAGAGTTATAGCTATTTTAAAAAATGTCTGCTACAAAATTGAAGTGGCAAACAACTTGAACTGAGTTTTTCTCAGAATTATGTTTTTAGCACAAATCTTTACCGTTATCATGATATTTCACACAATAATACATATAATTTGATAAAATTTTCGGGAAATGTTTTAGATGCTATTGTTAATGAAATGACGCTCAATAATTGATGCATAATAATAAATAGTTAAATAGTTTTTGTTTGGGCAGCAGCATACGCCGAAATTTTCAAAAGTGGGGGGGGGGGGTTACTATGAAAAAGTAGTTTTCAGCAATCAGTGCAGAGCTTGAACCTATTTAAGTAATATATGTAATCAGAAAAAATGGGGGGGGGGGTTAACCCCCATCAACCCCTCCCCTGCATACGCCACTGTGTTTGGGGCTGTTTTTATAAGGAGAGGAATGATGAATTGGGGGAAATTTTCATATTGCAACATTTTTGCATTTTAAAATTTCTCTTAGATTGTGGGTCATTTAAGATAACTGTCAGATGTGTCGCATTTTAGCTAATTTTCATTGAAAATTACTTCAAATTGACCAATTTATAAAAAAGTATGGTATTTACTGGCAAGTTTTTGTTTATTTTTTAATTTTCAAATGCTATTTTACCATAAAAAACAAAAAAATCTTTAAAAAATTATTTTTTAAAAAAATTGGCTCCAAATGTAGGCAGTCACCTTAAAACAATATTTCAGGTGATTATAAGGGGACATTTTATTATTTTGTTTTGTGCCACTTTCTCGAATTATATTACTTTATTTTTCAGATCTAATAAAAAAAAGTATTAAAAAATTTCACCTTCAAATTAGAAAACAATTTAAAATTAACAAATCAGACAGCAAACATTCAAGTAAATTTCAATGTTCTAAATTGCAACACATCAGGTTGCAAAACAGTATATTATTTTCTAATATTCACGTTTTTACATGTACTATCTACGGTATGTACTGTATAGTAGTGTGCTTTTCAGAGCGAATACCTAACATAACGGCAAAATTTTCTTGAATTTTTAAAAGTCTGTAATTTTCCGATACCTTTCACGTTTTCATAGCGTTTTAATTAAATTAATAACAAGTATTCATTTTATATATTCGGGACATGAAAATGTAAACATGAAGTTAGTCATTCATTCATCTTTTTTTTTTATAAGATGAATGAATGACTAACTTCATGTTTACATTTTTACAGAATATTATTTTCTAATATTCTGTAAAAATTTCTTATATTTTAACAAGGTTATGAATCTTTTTTTTATTGGAACTGTTCAATTACTTACCATCAAGTTTTGACAGGTACTGTCTACGGTATGTACTGTATAGTAGTATGCTTTTCAGAGCGAATACCTAACATAACGGCAAAATTTTCTTAAATTTTTAAAAGTCTGTAAATTTTCCAATACCTTTCACGTTTTCATAGCGTTTCAATTAAATTAATAACAAGTATTCATTTATATATTCGGGACTTGAAAATGTAAACATGAAGTTAGTCATTCATTCATCACGTTTTTACATGTACTATCTACGGTATGTACTGTATAGTAGTGTGCTTTTCAGAGCGAATACCTAACATAACGGCAAAATTTTCTTAAATTTTTAAAAGTCTATAATTTTCCGATACCTTTCACGTTTTCATAGCGTTTCAATTAAATTAATAACAAGTATTCATTTTATATATTCGGGACATGAAAATGTAAACATGAAGTTAGTCATTCATTCATCTTTTTTTTTATATATATATATATATATTTATTTATATTTTAACCATACTAGCCACTGCGTGACCAGCATGGTCACTTTTAGTTTTAAATTTCCTTTTGCAAAACAACGCAACTGAAAGTGACATATGTAAGGAATGTTACAATTACCTGTCATCATAAATATTATTACCAAAAAATCATAAATATTATGTTGTTAAGGGGTATTCTCTATTAAGCTGATTCTAAAACATCGTGATCAAAAAATGTGAATTTCCATTACCTTAGAACAGAGTTAAAGATAAGACTGAGAAAGCCCACATCAATGATTTTAAAATTACATCCCTCTTTGTATGTACTATTTTTCAAAATTAAGATATCTATACTTTATCATTACAACAAATAAGAAATTGCAGGGGGAAAATTTTAAATATAGTGTTGATTACATCACTCTCTGTATGAATTACTGTTAACAATTCAGATATCTACACTTAATCATATTAAATAATAAATTGCTGGGAAAATTTCTTCATTCATAAAATGGAGCAAAAATTCAGCAATTTTTCAAAATTAAGATATCTACACTTTACCATTACAAGAGATAAGAAATTGTTGGGGGGAAATTTTAAATACAGTGTTGATTACATCACTCTCTGTATGTATTACTGTTCACAATTCAGATATCTACACTTAATCATATTAAATAATAAATTCTTGGGAAAATTTCCTCACTTATAAAATGGAGCAAAATTTCAGCAAGTACTTAAAATATAGTGTGGATTTCAACTATGATATTCATAAAACTTCTTGATATACAGATTTGAGTATTTCAAAAGTAGGAGATACTAAAGCGACAGAATCAAAAGAATGGATTCTAGATAAACCTACATATAACTGTCCATGGTTAAACAATGGATTTGATAGGTCTAAACATGTATTGTCAAAAGATCAGCGGTTGTAACTTATGCGGCCACTACACACACGCGGTTTTAAATTGCGGACAGCCGCTGTTTACATCCGGTAGTTGCAGCCGTTGCCATTCGAAGTGTAGAAATATCGTAGATTTTTGTGCCGCATACCTACGCGTTTTATATATAGGGATTATTTTAACCAGATATTACAATAATATCAAATTTTGTATTTTCGGAAAGTTGCAAACTCGGCGCATGGATAGTGATATGTTCAAAAGTGTCTTTACGGTAGCGTGCTTTTCAAAGCGAATACCTAATATAACCGCAAAATATTCTTACATTTTTTTGAAGTGTTTTATTGAATATTTCTAAATTACCAGCACACGTGGCTTTCATATGAATTTCTAATATTTTAATAAGGTTATGAACCCTTTTTTTTATTGGAATGTTTACTTAATAACCGTCAAGTTTTGACGGGTACCATCTAGTAATGAATAAAAGTGCATCCGATTTTGTAAATCTGTGTTTCAATCATAATTTAGGAATGCATACTTTAATATTTAGAAACAACTTTATATTTTTTATTAATTCAACTTTATATTTGTTTAGTTGAACAGTTTAAGACTCTGTGGAAGCATATGTTGTGTATTATGTTATAAAATTTTGTACAACCTAAAAGTCTTCGTTTATATGAATAATATGCTGTTTATTATTTTAACATTTTTAGCTCCATAAGCAGCATAGGGGAAACTCCTCAGCTGACTGCCTCGCAGCCAGTATTTGATGATCCTCAAATCATGTAAGTGCTGTATTAAGTTATTTTTTTATATTCTTATGTAAAAAACAATTTTAAAAAATATTTATTAATAGACTGGAAAATAATTAAATATTCAATAGTAAATCAAGCATAAATTGACATAAAAAAATTTTTTTAAGTGTATTTGGATCTATCTTATATTACATCTGAGGATTTCGCGTGAAAAATTCACCATGCAAAGGAGAATTTTAAATCCTCTACCTAGTGATTTTCCTTCTCTTTTATTTAGAAATTTTGTAAATTGAAATGAATATAAATCACAATGTATTTCAGAATTTTATGCAAAAACAATGTTCATTTTTAGGGATGATAATGAATCTGAAAGTGAAAATAACTTGGATGGCGCCAATTCCCCTCCATTGGCATTTACAAGTTTCTCAACACCTACACCTGGGTATTATACTTTTTTTATGTAATATATTTGAACTGAATCATGGGTGTAGTTAGGATTTAGTTTTGTGGGGGAGGTTCTGAGAAAAATAAGTACATAATCCATATTAAAAAGTTTAAAACATGGTACTCATTCAAATTGAATTATTATAATTTTAACACCCCCTTGTCTACATCCATGATCTGAATAACTGTTTATTTTGTTAATATTTAAACTTGCTTATTTTAATATTGATAAAGTGCTCTTAATGCTAGAATGCAAAACTTTTATGAATATCTAACATATGTGCAATGATCTTTGTGAGTAACATTTCTAAAATACTTCAAATTATGTGTAAGATAAAAGATGAGTGTTAACAGTACAAAATTTATTTACTGATATTTATCAGAACCACAAGTAATAATGGTATTAAATTTCTTAGAAGAAATGGATACTTTCCTTTTAAACCAATCCATCGCCAATGTCACACAAGAGGTCACCAATCATAATACCATAAAGTCGTAAATTAAAGAAATAAAATGAATACAAGATAATTAGTTCATCTCTTTATTCATAATTAAGAAATGAGAAATTGCAATTATGTTTAGCAGTGATACATTCAAATTTATATACAGGGTGTCTATAATTAGAAAAGTAATATATTTAGAATATATATGAAATAAATAAAAGAAAAACTTAAGTCGAGATATGTCAAACACCAATTCATGAATTTTAACTTATTATTATAGGCAAAGAAACAACTCAATAAGTACTTTAAAATAATTTGCATTTTTGATTTATATTTGTAATATTTATTTAACGTTTCTTTTTATTATTTAAGTTGCTAAAAGTTACTTCTTATAATCTGGAACTTTTACTAACAAAAATGTTTTGATTTTTAGATCCAGTAAAGAAAATAAGAAACGCAAGAGGGAGACTGAACTGGATCCATTAATGTCTAAGATTCAAGAAACAACAGAAAGTATTCATGAATACTTCTTGAATCAAAGACACAGTACCGATGAAGCTGTCGGAAAATTTTATGAATATTTATGTTATAGGTTGAAGGGCCTTAAAAAAAAAGCACCAAAGAGATGCTATGCGTCAAATAGAAAATTTGATGCATAAGAAATAATGTGAGAATGATGATGATGAATAAAATTATATATACTTATAAGTTTTGAATTTAATTCTTTGAAATGAAATTGTGAATAAAAATTAGTAAAATAAAAAAAGAGATAATTTAAAAAAATGTAGACTTTGATGAACACAGGCATAAAAAAATCTATGAAGTGAACACTAGCATTTTAATACACAAAATTTGCTTAGTGAATATATGCTATTTACTGACTTAAAAGTAATTTTCAAGCTCTGAAATATATCACACTATTTCTCTTAAAAACACATTAATAGCTAGCTATTCTTCAATGTTTAATGTAAAAAGTGTTAAGCAGCTAGATAATAGTGAACTGTATTGTTTCAAAGAGTGATAAAAAGTAGCAGAAAAAATAATGAACAGGCATTCAGCAATACAGTATATATATATATATATATACATAAAAGCAAAGGTTCTGCAACTAACATGCTTCAGTCCAGAAAGTTACAAAACTACTGTCATTCCACTATACATACAGCTCAAGTAAAAGCACATAAGCGAAGAAATACCAAGCAAGAGGCTATAGTGTAAATGTTACCTTTATTTTACGCAATAAAACCCCTTCATTGAAAAATTTATAAGTCAATAAATTCAAATTTGATGAAAGTTACACACACTAATAAATTTTATGTGAACTGGAGTATTTTTATGCTTTTAGATAAAACTGAGTTTGGTTTTATACTGTTTGAATTATTTTTACAAATGTGTGTACATTTTTATTTTGACTGAATGATTAAAAGTGTTTAAAAAGTTCAGGAAACATTAAGAGAATTCTGTCTGCAGTCAAGAGCCTCCCCATCTATACATATACATTTTTCCATTTCTTTAAAGCAAAAGCTGAATGTTAAGAAAAAATTTTTGAGAATACTCTCATGCATAATCTGAATTTTGTTTCAAACTAACATGAATATTTACTCATCTTCTTTATTTAAATATACTTTTGAAATGTAATGTACAATCAAAAGTTATGGAAAGTTATTAAGGGTAATTTTGTATTTTGCATGTTTTTTTTAATTAAAAATTTCAAAATTAGAGTAGTGCCAAAAGTGATAGATATTTCACATGTGTTTAAGCATACATTAAAATTTGGCATGGGTAATTCAATTTTAGTAAATGTATCTTGCAGAGAATTTGCATATACATCAGGCCTTTTTAAATATGAATTTTAAAAATTATGCTCTGTAACAAGTTTGCTGCTTGTAAACTTCCTCAATCAGCATACAGATATATCAGAAAATTTTGCGCAATTTTTTTTTAAAATATGTCCACTTTACTCTTAATGAATACTAGGTTGAAGTACATAATGTTTCTGGCCTCAATTGGGTATTACAGTCAACCTACTTTTATTTGCTAATGGGCAAAGCTTATGTAAAGCAACAGTCAGTATAACTTATATAAAATACAACATGCTTGTGCAAATTTTAAAAATCTGTTAGTAAACATATCTGGAGTTTTAAGTAAGCCAAACTATTTATATATACTCTGAAATTCTATAAGTTGATTATGGCAGTAATAATTAGTAATAATATTTTAAATACTCCCACTGAAAAACTGTAAATTTAATGAAATTTCTAATAGTGTTACTGCAGTAATTGATCTACTTCTAACCAAGATTATCCTAAATATTAAATAAATAGTCTCAATTTAAAGGCAGTTTTCAAATGAGGATTTTAAGGTTTTTTCTATACAAGTTATATTTCTTTTGTTATTAATCTAGTTAATTCATTGGTTGATTAAAGATAACTGTATCGAAAAGTCTGAATTGTAATAAAAGAGATTGCAAAGTTAAATACATATCTAAAGAACCTATTTAAACCAAAGAGGCAGGAGTCCCTTTCATAAATAAAATAGTTTTGACAGATCAGTAATTGCCAAACCACTAACAACACAATATACTTCTATTGTTCAGAAATAGTGGAGTGAGTAAGAATTTCATAGGTATAATGTGCTTGTAGCCAATGATTGTGTGTACATGTAGTATAACTTGATAAACTACCATTTGTACTTTTTTATTATTTGAAAAGAACTAATACAACAACCCCAAAAGGGACTTGTAGCCTAGATTATTCAATGCCTAATATTCAACAGGATTTAAGAAAAAAATCATGATACTGATAGTATTTTCAGTGTCATATATCCTATGATCCTATTATCACCTTGTACTTATCAATAATTTAACTGCCAAGGAACATAAATATAGTTCTTTAGAGGCTTTCAGATATCAAAAGCCTCTAAAGAGATTTAAATATAAAAGTTTTCTTTAGGTGATAAAATTTTTCTAGATGATAGTATCACTATTCACATAGCTAAATGTGCATAAAAGTTATTTGAGTAACGTGAAATTGAAGTTAATCATTTTTAAATCAAGTCCAGAACCTACAGATCTATACACTATTAACTTTTCAGGAAACACATAATATTCTCCATAAAAGTACTTTAAAAGCCATTTAGAAGCTGTAAGAGCCTATTCCCTAAATTAAATGTCATTTTAAAATTAAGTAATGTCTCAAGACCATACAAGAGAAGAATTTTCTTACTTTCAAAGATTCCTTTATTCCTTTATTTAATTTATTTCCCTTACACACACACACACACACACACACACACACACACACATATATATATATATATATATATGTGTGTGTGTGTGTGTGTGTGTGTGTGTATGCATATATATTTTGGCCAATGCTTCAATTTTTAAAAAAATGTATAAGAACTCATCTCTCCTCTATCTCATGGATACAAAAATACAGAAGACATATCCCTCAGGTACTGACTCAGCAGTCATGGACCAGTTTCAATCAAATTTATTAAGAAGACTATATTAGTTCTTATGCCTATAGTCTTTAAGACTGTAAAACTCTCTAAAACCTTCATAGACAATGCAAAATTACCAAAGTATTGTTTTACATATATGAATTTTACATATACAGTAATTAGAGACCCCATACTGCTTAGTACTTAAGTTATCACCCCCATAACTGCAAGCTAAATAAGTCAAACAGTAAATTCTACTAGAATAATTTGTTGGAATAATGATTTTCTATTACCAGATAATGGATTTAGTGCAAACTGATCTGTAATCCTAAGATGTCACTTTGTAAAGGTCTGATATTTTTAACTATCCAAATGTTATAGAGATGATATACACTATACATGACAACTAAAACCCTCAGTAATATTTTGTCGAAATTTCTATCGACTATATATCGAGAATATTGTGCTATTTTTGTTGAATCGTTTTGTTATCGTGCTATTTTTGTTTTGTATAATATCAAATACATTAGTGCATGTTTTTATTTCTTGAAGTGTATGCACTACCCATCAAAATATAAAATTGCTGATTGAAAATACTAAACTTGATGCACTAACTCAGAGGTGGCCAACCGTTTTGGGAAGAGTGCCACTATCTGAAGAAAAAATAATATGCGTGTCACTTCCAACTTTTCCAACATACTAAAAATTATAAAAAAGTAAAAAATGTTATTTATAGGTTGATTATGGGATTTTTACGCAAGTAGCATATTTTTTTCATATAAGGCTGAGTAGTGGAGATTTAAAAAATAATAAATAAACAAACTTATATAAAAAAATTTTTAATAATCACTAATAAGCATTTTTAAAGGCTCAGTCAGTTAGGTTATGTACAAAATAAAAATGGATAATTTGAAACATTTAATTCTAAATAACTATTAAACAGGGAGTACTTAATTAATGTGGCTTTTGAGTCATATATATTAGGATTAGTTCTTGAAGATGCTAACAAAATTAGGTGTTTTAGGTGCATATCAGTTAATCTTGAACAATATTTTGATTTTATTATGTTCATAATAGAAAACATATGTTGATCCAAACCTACAACAATATCTGACAGCCAAATTGTGTAAATTTGGAAAATTGCTTGTTGGTACAAATTTCCAAAATTCAATTTAATTAGGATCACTTGCAGTTGAAATAAGTTCCTTATATTTGCTTTTCAGTGTAGTATGGTGCTGAAGGTCAATAATTTCGATTTGGATTTCAGGGGGTAACAATTAACGTTTTGCAGAGAAATTAAAAAAAGGATTTATGAAAAGATCAGCATGTTTTTTATCATCTTGAAAATCCATCAAACTTAGCACTAATTGCTTAATGTGCAATGTATGTAATACTTGGTTTAATCAACAAAATGTATTCGCTGTCTTTTTCGTTTTTATTTTTATTCAAGTGATGGATCAGTATTAAATCGAAGTCTTCATCCGAAGACGAATCTTTGAGCTCAGGCCATCCAGACATCGTGTTCTCTACAATTGAATATGGCGCTACCATATGCTTGCGATAGCGCGTTTGTTTACCTTGTACGGCGCATGCGTGTGTCAAAAAGTACGTTTCTCCAGTGTGCGGATACTTTCGACATTTATCTCACGTGTCGCATTGCTGACGCTTGTGGAGGTAGCAGCGAGCGGCTGTCTGAAACATCTGCTTTTTCGGTGTGAGGCCTGCCTAACAGACTGCATGTGCTGTGCTATGGTTCGTGATGTGACTGAGCGATCCGTTACTGCCATGCGCACAATTTGCCTGTCATCACGTGAAGTGGTGCGCTGAGGTAGATGCGATCGAACACGCCGGTCCGTCGTACCCTCCGGCATCCAACGATCACATATCCGCATTACAGTTGTTTGGTTTCGTCCAACATGACTACCGATTTCCCTGAAAGATAATCCACAATCTCGGTAGGCCACTATCCTTCCTCTGTCGAACTCTGATACTTGATCAAAAGATGATCGCTGTTTTCGACGAGGCATAATTGATCGTTTTTTTAAAAAACCACAAGAAAAACACAATTGCCGAACTTGAAATCGTCGAAATCTCCAAGCCTTAAATAGCGCTTTGAAGTAGCGCCACAGGCGCGCGTGATGTGCGTCTGGGCTGAAATTCTAATCATTTGCATATCTCACCTCTGTTAATGCATGTTGTAAATTTCATGTTATTTGCATGTTTCCTTCAGAGTGTTGCATTTACAGTGGCCAGCAGTGTACATACAAAAGAGGTAAGAAACGATAAGCAATCCTACATCAATACCCCGCGGTAGTTTAGTTAGAAGAGACTACCTGAAATTTTTAAATTTTATTAGCAGCCCATTTTTACTGCTATGAAATGTTACGTCTCTGCTTAATATTCTTATTACAGTTTTGTTTTTATTGCTGAGTATTCCGAAGTTGAAATTTTTATATACATTCTTCCACTTTTAAAGTTTATATCGTTAAACGAGAAATTCAGTTATTTCGATCACAAAAATTGTGATATATTTATTTTTTACTAGCTGAAGTACCCGACGATGCCCGGGATTTTAAGAATGTTTGTTGTTAACCAAAATCAATTTAAAAATTAACACAGTATAAATAACATAAAAAATATATGTGAAATGTTATGCACGTCTCAGAATTTCAGCCTTTCATCATTTTAATACTAAAATCTGAAAAGTAAAAATGTCAAATTCTCTAATGTTTGTTAACCAAAATTAATTTAAAACTAAGCACAGTATAAATAACATTGAAAAAAAACCTTGTGAAATCTATAAATATATAAATTTATAATAAACTCCTCAGAATTCAGCTAGAATTAGCCTTTCATCATTGGGGTAAAAAAAAGCTGCAATTACAGGTTCAGCAGAAATTTCCAATAGAACAATGATATGACTGCAGCGTTGCCTCTTAAAAAATGAAGTGTTTGATTGAGGGCTGCAAACCATTCGACTCCTCTCCACATTTAACTCCTATAAACATCCTCTACATATTAAATTCCTTTTCTCTCCATAATAAACTCCTCAGAATTTTGGTATATTCAGCCTTTCATCATAGTACCACTAAAATCTGAAACATCCTCTCCAGAAATATAAATTTATTAATTTCAATAATTAAACACACACAAATATATAAATTGCGCAAAAGTTTTTTAACCAACATTTGAATAATTCGTAAATGAAAAAGCATATGAAAATAAAGATAAGAACTTCCGGAATCGAAATTAATTACCCTTAATTTTTAATTAATAAAAAACCAACATAATATGAATAACAACGATAGTTGCTTAAAACCATATGAAAATAAAGCTATTATAAAGATGATAATAATAAAAAAAGGATAAGAAAATATTGCTCGCGCATGAAGTTAACGTTACGATATAAAGATAGTAATAATAATATAAACCGCGTGCATAAAATATTTAGCTTTTCAAGCGAAATAAATTGATTTTTAGAAAAAAAACTACTTTTAATAGAGAAATTAAAATACATTGCACAAAATTTTAATTTTACCAACTTTCCACCCTACAATTTACACCCTACTTCTTTTAAATAGGATGTAAATATAAAGTTTTAACAGCCAATTGAATGCCAGTTAAAAATAATGTGTGCGCATGAAGTTAACGTTACGATATAGAGATAGTAATAAAAATCTATATATATATACAACAGTTCCGTAACTGACTAACTGACTGATTGACTGACTGACATACAAAGTACAGACCAAACCGTTGAACCTAAAGGACTGAAATTTTGCATGGCGATTCTTCTTATAATGTAGGGGTGCACTAAGAAAGATTTTTGAAAAATTCTTCTTAGATTTTTTTAATTAAATTTTTAATCTGTTTTTGTAACTTTTTTCAAGTTTGCATTTAAAATAATAATTTGAGGGTTGTAAAATTTATATCACGAAAAACATTCAAAAAATATTACATTCAAAAAATATCATCTGTAGATAGAAAGGGGAGAGAAAATTTAAAGAAATGTAAATTTATAATGTACTCAGGGAATGTATTATTGTGGTTCTATATCAGAAAAATAATAAAATACATAAATCATAAAATAAAAAATATACATTAGCATATTGGGCACGAAGTTGCGTATCTTTCATGTAACATCAAACTCCCTTATTTTAATTCAAATGTTTAAAAAAATTTAAAAATAATAACATTTGAAAATTTCGCATAAGTTCATTTTGAAAAATTCATGTATTTCATATATATCTTATTTATTCTGCACTTTGTAAAAAAATAGAAATATGCCTGTCAAAAAACAGTAGTCAACTGCCCCAGAGCGCGCGTTGCAACGCTCTCATGTGTACATAGCCTAAAGGACTGAAATTTTGCATGGCGATTCTTCTTATAATGTAGGGGTGCACTAAGAAAGATTTTTTAAAAATTCTTCTTAGATTTTTTTAAATTAAATTTTTAATCTGTTTTTGTAACTTTTTCCAAGTTTGCATTTAAAATAATAATTTGAGGGTTGTAAAATTTATATCACGAAAAAGATCATAAAAATTCCTTTAAAATGAAATTCTTTTCGCATCTTTACCTCCATTTTCTAATTTTTGGTGAATTTTTAAAGATTAATTTTTACAATTTAATTTATTAAACGCTGATCATGTGATTTCTTTATCTGGTACTTTAAATAAATTTATCGTCACATAACAACGAAATAGACACACAAAAAATTAAAATAGTGGCGCCATCTACTGTACGCTTGTGAATCGAGAGTTGTTGGTTATTTATTAATTAAAAATATTGGAAAGTTCTTGTGGATCTGTAAATATACATGTGGTAACAGTTTTAAAATTTATAAATTATCAACCTACACAGGTGATAATTTATCCGGCGTTGCCCGGGATTTTAAGAATGTTTGTTAACCAAAATCAATTTAAAAACTACACACAGTATAAATATCATAGAATAAAAAGCATGTGAAATGTTATACACATGAATAAAAAGAAAACCCAACATAAAAAACCATAAATTTACAATAATATCTTCAGAATTCAGCTAGATTTAGCGTTTCATCATTGGAGCAAAAAAACCCTGAAAAGTAAAGCATAAAATATATACATTTATAATAAACCACTAAAAGCTGAAAAGGAAAAATGTCAAATTGTCTTTAGGAAAGTAAAGCTGAAAAGTAAAAATGTCAAATTGTCGAATGTTTGTTAACCAAAATCAATTTAAAAACTAAATACAGTATAAATAACATAGAAAAGATTTAGCCTTTATCATTGGAGCAAAAATTCCTTAAAAGTAAAACATAAAATACATAAATTTATAATAAACCTACCAAAATCCATTAAAAAAATAAACACAGTATAAATAACATAGAAAAAAAAGTATACGAAATGTTATACACATTAATAATATGAAAAATAAAATAAAATAAAAATAATAATTTTTAAAAATAATAAAATAAAATAAAAATAATTAAAAAAATAATAAATAAAAATAATGGTAATAATAATTTAAAAAATAATAAAATAAAAGCTGAAACAAAAAAGCCTCCATAAAAAAGCTGAAAATACAGGTTTAGCAAAATCTGTACGATCCGTATTCGAACCCGCGTCATGTTGTATAGTAAATTAACGCTCTTACCGAATGCGCCACAATAACATGCTGGTGTATTGTGTAAATAGGAGAATATTTGTATTAAAATTACTGGAAAGTTGCTATGGGTTGGTGAATATACATGTATTTATGGAGTAAGAGGAGTTTTAAGTTAGAAATAAGTTAGCAGGATAGAAGATTAGTCTTTAACTCTTCAATAGACACAAAGACATAAGCGAGGGGGGTTGCAGTAGCGATTAAAAATGATCTTGTGACACTTAGCGTGGTTGATTCGAATTTTCCATCGCGTGTGATAGTGTCAATATGCCGTTGGATCCGATTTATTTTAGAGTATAAAATCTGACTTGAAAGATTATTATTTTCATTTATTATTCTGGTTTAATATATAACTTGAAACTTTTTGATTTTATTTATTTTTATCTTTTCGCTCGCTGTTTGCCAGCTAAGCCTAACGTGGACGCCATATTCAGAGTGGTGATTCCACAAAGTGTAACATCTTACATTTAGTTTCAAAATTTTTGGTTTTTTATTAATTAAAAATCAACGGTAATTAATTTCGATTTTTGAAGTTCTTCAGACCCTCGGCTGTTTTTAAAGACGCCTGTATGTAAAATTTCACGATCGTTGCTCCTAAACTGTGGATTTCTATACAATTACAGAGATACAAACATTCATTTTTATATATTAGATAGTTTTAGAACTGGGACAACATGGAAGCACATTTTCAGAAGATGAGTGTTTTTATCAACCCTTAGTTCTTTCTCACGACCCTATATTTAGAGCCCCATATAAACCCCCCTATAAGCAGATTTTGCATGTATCTCCTTAACTTTTGTTTTAGATTTGATTTGATATTTTGCCCCTTTAAAATTCTCCTCTCCATGTTTATTTTTTTAATCTATCATTTAATTCAATCACCAGATGTCACCTCACTTAGACTATTATAGAACATTTTATTAATAAGGAACTGAAATTGCTAGGCTTCGATTTTATTCTCTACGCTTTGAATTTCCAATCCAGAAAATTATTGACAATTTCTCTATCAACGGAGGTTTTCCTTCGCGTGTGCCTGGAATTTTTATGACTTATTTCATGTGACGTTTGATACAATTTACAACAAGGGTCAACCATTCACTACTGAGGGCCAAATCAATAACTTCGCCAAACGTATGTCAGAGGACTTTATGAGAGGATGTTCAGCAGCGATATACTTTGTGCATTATGAAAAAGAAAAAAAAGTGTTTACGTTCTTTGTAACAAGTAAAATTTCTTTTCAAGCGGGTTTTAACATTGATACAATTTTTTTTCTCCCTAAAGCTGCATGTACAGACGTGATCCCCGATTTGAAAAAAAAGAACAATATTTTAAGACCCAGAAAAGTGTCTTTCTTTTGAATGCAACTTAAGTCCTAAAAACTATATATGTAGTATCTATTCTAGTTTGTGATTTCTTATTTTTTCCTACAAGTAAGACTAAATGTATCTGACATGACAAGGATGATGAGAAGACAAGATTCTCCTGGCTTGTGTGTGTGTGTGTGTGGCTTGGTACAAAAAGTGCCTAAGTCGTTTTCTCCAAGATGTCTTTGTTTGCTAATGTCTCTTTAAAAAAATATTATTTTCAATGTAAGAAGTACCCAAGTCTGTCCGATTCTTTAAAAGTGTTTTTTAAACCATTGTACAGACTTGGGTACTTTTTGCACTGAAAATAATATTTTTTAAAGAGACCTAAACAAAGTCATCTTGGAAAAACTGACTTAGGCACTTCTTGTACCAAGTCACAGATTTATATATACATTATATATATATATACACGGATAGAGAGATAACACTATTGCATATAAGAAAACCAATGCTACTTCCTACAAAAATATATAGTTTAAAACCACGTTATATTTTGACTTGTTACCAGGTCGTGAAACTGTCCTGTAAAACATTAAGAACTTCTCATATGTGAGGTTAATGACAGATGAAGTTACTTACATTGATATATTTCCACTGATTTCCTTTTTCGGTTTTCTACCATTTACGTTACTAATCTGCTGAAAATTCTTCCTTTTAGAACTTTTTCGAAGTTACATTGAAACTCAGGTATATTGATATGTGTTTGTGTAGAGGAACTCGACGTTTAATCAACGGGTTGCCAATGGAACATGAGACACGGGTTAAAAGAACCCTATTTTAGACCTTACAGCCGCTGTTCGTGTGAATATGGTAACATAACACTTATGACGATGCCACTTTCAAAAACGACTCAATTTGCCCCTTTTGAAAACTTATAATTTTTTTTGGGGGGGGGGGATTTAAAATGGCTTGAATGGTTTAACGGGTTCAAGAACTCTAATTTAATTTGCCTTTACAAAAGATTTCTTGAAATCTCAAGATTATTTAGAATAAGAATTGAATCTTCAAGTTTTTCATTCCAGTCGTATCTGCATTGGCTCCATTTTTCTCTCAGCAACATAACTTCTTTCTTATACTGAATTTAAAATAATCCTGATAAATCCATCCTAAAATTTAGAACATTATTTCAAATTATTAAAACCGAGTATCAATTCAAACCGAAGTATCAGAGTGTTTGTCAATGTTAGTCAACCTATTAAGGCTAATTTCTCTGTAGTTTGAATTTCAATGAATTTTCAGAATTAAATAATGTAGTTGTTCAATCTTATTGATACGTTTCCTTATCTTGAACATGTCTGAAATGATCAAAGGAATTTATATTCGAACCTTAATCAATTATCTGCAAAAACCGCCGGAAACGAACCTTATAAACAAGTAGATAAGGCGATGTTCATTGCGAAAACTTATGGAATGTTCCAACTGCGAGGGTTTTGGCTTGCAGTCTGTAATCACTTTCCTTACCGTGTTACCTCTCTTCATTTTCAAGTCAACGAAGCACTATGCTGGCCTAGATGCATTTTTTAAAATATTTTGTATCCTTATTTATTTTGAAACTCAATTATTTTATTTTCTGTGACGAATTTTTCTTATACTTACCGACCAATGGTCCATAATTGATTTTTCTAAAATTTCGGCACCTAAGTTGTAACCGCCTGAAACGGGTGAATATTGAACTTGCGTCTTCAAACCTTGAAATTGGTATTATGCTAAGTTTGTTAATCGACTATTGGATGAAGTATTATATCCTACTATGGTTTTTTTTTAATCTCAGCTCCAGGGCATATAAAATGCAGTTTCCTGGTCCTTATGTACGCTTGCTGTTAAGGGCGAGCATACATCAGGATTAGGCTTAGCTTATCGGAAAGGAAATCTCCTTTACGGCGTTTGTGTAAACATGTTAACAGATATGTAACTAATGAATATACAGGGAAACTGCTCTATGGTAGCCAATCATGGTTCGGAAAAACTTGGTTGTTCTGAGGGGTGGCAGGCCAGAGAAGTCTTACCATATATATATATATATATATATATATATATATATATATATGTGTGTGTGTGTGTGTGTGTGTGTGTGTGTGTGTGTGTGTGTTGTGATTTGGGTTCAAGTCAGAAATCAACTCGTTCTTAAATAAATAAACTCCATTAACTTAAATTATTAACTCCATTAACTTCGAAACAACATTCTAGCTTAGCGACCAGCACGTGTCGCGACCACACAGCAAGTAATAGAGAAGAACTTTCAAAAACGATCATCTTCCTATACTAGGATTGCCCACCCCGGACAGCAAACGTATCCGAGTAAACCGGTTACTCTGCAAACCGTGATTCTGATTCGTCGGGGGTCGTACTCAAAGTGAGGGGCGAGTCATTAAAAATAATAATTACTAGATCTTATTCTTATATATATATACAGATGGTGGACAAAATAATACGAACACCTGTGAAATAATGGAAAATCTTTATTAATAGGGGGTTGGACCACCCTTTGACTGAAGTACAGATTTAATGCGACGTGGGATAGATGCATAAAGGTCATGGACAATATTTACAGGAATATTAAGCCATTCCTCCTGCAGAGCGGTCCCTAATTCCGAAAGTCCGGATGGAGGTGGAAATCGGGAACGAAGTTTGGACTCCAAATATTGCCATAAATGTTCAATAATATTCAAGTCCGGAGACTGAGGGGGCCAAGCAAGATGTTCAACTGCATCGTCATGCTCTTCGAATCATTCTTGAACACACCTAGCAGTGTGGATAGTGGCGTTGTCATCTTGAAAAAGGGGTCGCTCTCCAGGGAATACAGTCTGGACAAAAGGATGGACATGATCCCCTAGAACGCTTAGATAGTGATTGGATTTGATCCTCCCATGCAGAATAACAAGTTGCCCAAGACCGTGCCAAGATATCGCACCCCATACCATAATGGAGCCACCCCCATGCCCCCCACAGTCGGCAAGAGGCATTCAGGATGAAACGCTTCTTTGGGCGTTCTCCAGACATAAACGCATTCGGTCGTCTGAAATAGGGTGAATGACGATTCATCTGACCATATTACCTGTTGCCACTGCTGTGGGGACCAGCCTTTGTGATCTGTGCACCATTGGCAGAAAGTATTAGTCGCTTGAAAGCATTAGTTGCTGTCACCAAGGGTTTACGAATTGCCACTCTGCCATAAATGTTCTCAGCATGAAGTTCCCTTTTGACAGTTTTTTTTGAAACGGGGTCCTGGAGATGACTGTTCATTTCGGATGTTATCTCGGATAACGATTGCTTGTGCTTTCAGGCTACTATGCGCTTCAAGACCCGTCTATCCCTCTCAGCAAGCTTGGACTTTCGGCCACTGTTGTGCTTTGAAGACGTCGTCTTACCATCTTTCGTATACGCTGTCTTAACGTCTGATACCGTACTCCTTGTAAACCCCAAAAGGTTTGCTGTTTCCGTAACCGATGCTCCACTTAAACGAGCTCCAACTATCATTCCTCTTTGGAACTCTGACAGGTCTGACATTTCAACTTATCACAGACAGTTCGATAGAAGCATGCAACGTAGGTGACTGCTGTTGAGAGACTGATACCTTCCTCTTCACGCTCACTAGGTGGCAGACTTCTGTTGCAGGTGGCGCGGTTGTACTGCAGGTGTGAAATACGTCATACTTTTTCACAGGTGTTCGTATTATTTTGTACTCCATCTGTATATATATATGGGGGTGAAGGTGTGTGCATGTGTGTGTGTGTGTGTGTGTGTAAAAAGAGAGTTAGAGAGGGGGAGGTAGGGGGAGGTAGTGCTCTCAACCAGAGTTGAGCCGGTTGAGAGCGCTACTGTTAACTTTTGCTTCACAAAGGCTAATTAGACCGGGACCTACAGTTTTAAGCCGAATGCGAACAGTTGTGATCATCGATTGCAGAAGTGGGGCTCGAATCCACTGACGTTGGGCCCGAATGTCAGTGCCCTAGCCATTCGACTGAACAGAGAGAGAGATTAATAATAGAATAATCGTATATATAAATTAAAAATCCAGATGGTTCTATGACCAAATATGTGAATAGTATGAGAGTACAGACAACAGGTTCCACGGTTAAAATTAACCACAGCGAAGACGATTTTTAGACAGGAATTAGAGTTAGTATATATTGTGATAGCAACTCTATAACATCGACTGCATTTTCTCACAATCATTTCGAATAGGCTGATTTATAAGCTGAAGTCGAATTTTTTTCAAGAGATTTTGGGAAGGTTTAAGAATTGGTCTTCACACATCTCGAAACTGTGACCTCTAAACTGCGAAAAAGTATGAAAAACTAGATATGTTGACAAAATAAAACAATGCAAAGTTATTCAAAATCGTAGTAATATTATGCTTTAGCAAAAGAAATGAATGGCACATGACCTTAGGAAAAGAGCTATTACATGATGAAGACCTGTACGTCTAATAGCATTAGAAATTTATATCTCTTTAGCAGGTCTCAAAGGAAAAGCAAGGAAATCAATACTGCATACGCAGCCGTTTCATTTACCAATAAAAGTTCACAGTTCTATAGATGCCACCAAGAATAGCAAAATACAGTACAAGACTGTTGAAATATTATTTGAGTAATAGATTTCCCATATCATTTAGTGCTTTAAAATAAGAACACAATTGCATTTAAATGTGTATACACTAATTGGATTTCCTTAATTTTCACAGGACTACAATAGTAATAGTTTAATTAAATTAATCAGTTAGTTCTATGACACACCTCTAAGGCAACAAATGATATCATCCTCCTAATTTATGCACCAGTTAAGGGCAACCAAACATGTATAGTGAATTTATGTCAATGAATAAATACTCGTTCATTGAACAGATGAATGGACTATCATCTAAGAGATGTATGGATAGTGCTTTCATAGCTGAATGGAGTCATCTGTGAAAGCATGAAAGAGGGGAATATGACCATGACAGAATAATCATGTCCTTCAAAGCAATATTGCATTTTCGATGCATGTTTGCACAGCGGTTTGAATTATATTTTATAAAAATTTAATGTGCATTAATAAATGTACATGCATATGTACAGATATACCGTATTTTCCGACGTATAACGTGCACTTTTAATACAAAAAATAACATCTAAATTTACGGCTGCGCGTAATATGCCAGATATAAAAATGATAGATTTAGAAATAAGAAAAAAATGAATATAAAAAAATTAGATTTATGCTGTACCTAAATGCTGTTTATTTAAAAGAAATAACATAACTTATGAACTTAACAAATATAATTATCGGATAACATGAATAGTCTATATATATAAAACAGTTCCGTAACTGACTCATTCATTCATTCACTGACTGACTGACATACAACGCACAGACCAAACCGCTGGACCTAAAGGCTGAAATTTTGCATGGCGATTCTTCTAATAGTGTAGGGGTGCACTAAGAAAGATTTTTCAAAAATTCTTCTTAGATTTTTTAAAATTAAATTTTTAAGCTGCTTTTTAAACTTTTTTCACGTTTGCATTTAAAATAAAACATTGAGCGTTATAAAATTTATATCACGAGAAAGATCATAAAAATTCCTTCAAAATGAAATTTTTTTCGAATTTTTACCTCCATTACCTGATTTTTGGTGAATTTTTAAAGATTCAATTTTAGAATTTAATTTATTAAATGCTGATCACGTGATTTCTTTTTCTGGTACTTTCAATAAATTTATCGTCACGTGCGTAACAACTAAATAGACAAAAAAAATATTTTTTTCTCTTTCTAATGCAGCAGACGATTGGATATTATCCAAAAAAAATGCATATCCCTCCGCCGCACACATATTGTTCCACTTATTGCTTATCAATTCAATATACATTGTTAGAAAGCCTGGGAAAATCCTTCGAATCAATTAATGACTTCAAAACACAAGAGCATCGCACATGTGCATTGCAGGTTTCTTCGTCAAGAAAAGGGAGCGCGTTGTACGGAGAATACACCTAAAAATTTTAAAAAATGTAGTTATATATATATATATATATATACATGCATATACACACACACACATATATATATATATATACATACATACATATACGCATATATATATATATATATATATATATATATATATATATATATATATAAATAGAGATATAACACGATATAAGTGAACCAATGCTATTCCCTCTGAGGGGCAGAATATGAAAGTCCATATCTTAACCCCGATTCGAACCCACTAACAGCGCATGTAAGCTGGTAACGCTAACCACCTTACGATGCTCATGATCGATGTGTATCAAACACAACTCGAAAATACGATTTACTGGTATAATATTTTCCGTTCGGATAATTTACATATTTCATACAATTTCTGCGCGCCCATTCTTAAATTCTCGTACTTTTATCATACGTAAGCAACACTAAATTAGTTAAGTGCACACACACGCACACACACACACACACACACATATATATATATATATATATATATATATATATATATATATATATATATATATATATATATAAATATATATATATATATATATATATATATATATAAATATATATATATATATATATATATATATATATATATATATATATATATATATATATATATACAGGGTGTCCACAATCAAACTTCCCTACTTTAAAGCTGTCTACTGTCGAAACTATTTTTGAGAAAGTTATGAAATTTTATGTAGGACACATTTAAGGGATGGGAATTTATTTGAGCGAATAAAAAAATTAGTTCAAAATTTCACCACCAGAGGACGTTTTTTGATGAATTACACATTTACAACTGGTTCTTTACTTAAGATTTCTCTATCTTTTCATCCATAGCTCACCCTAACACAATAACTCATACTCTTTAAATTTTACAATCTTTAAAGTGATTGCAAAGTCGTTCGGAAGCTTGTTTGATAACTAATTTTCGGACAATATATTTGAAGGAACGAAGAAGAAACAAATTTGCAAATTAATTTTTGTGGACGTAGAGCAGAAGCTGTTATAAAATCTAGAAACTTTCATAGAGAGTTTGTTTTCAGCGTGCTTGCTATTGCTAGTCAGATTGTCATCGTTACGATTACCAGATCGAGCTCCCTAGACCTCAACCTATGCGACTTTTGGCTTTGGGGGCATGTTAAACATCTAGTCAAGCTTGATAAACCAAGAACTATACCTGATCTGAAAGACAGTATTTCACGACATATTCTCAGCATTTCCCTTGACACACTGCGGTCAACTGTAGAACATGCTATCTTACGATTTGAAATGGTAGCTGAAAATGATGGCCGTCATGTTGAACATGTCTTGCTGTAATAAAATTCTTTAACTATAATGAATATTGACTAAAAGTGTAATTCATCAAAAACTCCCTCTGGTGGTGAAATTTTGAACTATATTTTTAATTTATTTACTCAAACTAATTCCCATCCCTTCAATATGCCCAACACAAAATGTCATAACTTTCTGAACAATAGTTTCGACAGTAGACAACTTTAAAGTAGGGAAGTTTGATTATGGACACCCTGTATATATATATCCTTGAAATTACCTGCGATTGAGAGGAGGCGTTTTACTTTTTGATACTTTAGAGGAATTTCTCTCCTTCTTACCTCATTTTCATGACCCAATTGATTTTTATTTGGTCTTTAAAACATTTTTCTCGACTAACGAAATAATCCAAAGAGCAATTCGTTATCTTCCCAAGAATATTTCTTCGTTTGCAGATAAAATACTTAATGAAGTATTTGCCGAAAAATTGATAGTACTATATTAACCAAACAGACCAAAACAAACTAAACAAATTGCCCGGGACCTAGTAGTCTATAGTGTATATAGTATTTTAAAATCCATCATATAATTACAGTCGATATTTAGTGCTATTGCTTATACAAAAACCTACAGGGTTTTTATTTTTAAGATTGATTTTTACAAGATAAATAAATATTCTATAAACTGAGTTCTTTTAAACTATGCTTTATTAGCATTAATCCTCAGTTAAAATTTTGGTTGGTTTGAAAGTTAATATTTCATGTGTTGTATATTAGAAATAACAAGCGTATGTCTATTGAGTACATATGATGTGAACAAATTTCACACAATCACTGAAAATGAAAAAATATTAAGAAAAGCGTGCATTGAAGAATACGATTTTTACCATGTTTAAGCTAATAGACTCAGCTTATGCCGAATCTAAGGTATCCTTTTCATGGAAAGTTATTTAAAAATGTATACCTCCAGTCTGAAAAGTTAAAGTTTTTAGCAAAATTGCTTCGTAAATTCTTATTTTGTATTATTTACAAATGTGACTTTAAATCCTCATATACGAGGGTCATTCTGAAAGTAAAGAACGTTTGTTTCTCTTGTTATTTTTATTTAAGATAATGAAAGAAAACTTATTTTAGAACACATTTTGATATCTTAGCTATTTTTCTACGTAGTCGCCGTTCAAATTGAATCATATGTCAAAGCGCTGTACCAGCTTTCCTATGCCTTCTGCATACTCACTTGCCGCCAAGTTTTTGAACCAGTCACTAACTTCCTCTTTCAGTTCGTCATCATTTCCATAGTGGTTTCCTCCCAAAAAATCTTTCAATTTGGTAAAAAAGAAAGTAATCACTGGGGGCCAAGTCCGGGCTATAAGGCGGATGTTCAAAAACTTCAAGTTAAATTGATGAAGCAATTCCTTCGTCAATGCAGCAGCATGCGGACGAGCGAAGAAGCACAATGCCGCTGGACAACAATCCACGCCGTTTGTTTTGAATGGCACGGCGTAGTCGGTGAAGGGTCTGGCAGTAGTGTGCGGCATTTAAAAATAATGCACCATTTTCGAACTGAAGCTACATTCATAACATTTCCATAAACTTCAGTTATCTGTCTGTAAATTTCAATAAGGCGAACGTGTTTTTGCATTCAGGAAGCGTATTACGCTACGAACCTCACACTTGGCGGGATCCTTAATTTTGTCACACATTTTGAAATCGCAAAAATGAACAGTAAATGATCGCAGCTGCTCGCTGTTAGCGTCAAACTGGCGGGAATGATTTGGTAAGTAAATTTCACGGCAGCGGGGGTGGTGGGAGAATTACGCGACTCGTCAGATCAAAACGTTCTTTACTTTTAGAATGACCCTCGTACATCATAAATAATATCTCATAATTGATATCCCTATGGTTTAACTTTGTACTAGGAAGGAAATCAGACAATATTAAACAAGCAGGTGGCTGTTTAATATTGTCTGATGGTGGCAAGGTATACCAGAATAGCGACATGGAAAAGTTATATTAATACTATAGTTAATAATATTAATTGTTTGGCATTATTAGTATTTGGCACCATTGTTAATGGTATGAGTACTTTGTCTTAAATAATTTCAATAAATTTACCCAAATAAATCAATGCTGTTTTTCTGATATACAATCCATACTGTCAGGGACATTTGAACACATCTAATAATTCTAATAAAATGCATATTTGCACAATCAAATGTACATATTCAAGCAGAACACATGCAGTACCTTTAAACGTAATTAGATGCCATTATGAATCGCTACTACAAACATATTTCCAAAAGAAAAAATGTAGATATTTGCTTTCTCTGTAACTAGTATACCCATACTATTGTGACACTCTCCTATGTATCCCAGTATCAAATGTCATAGGTCATTAAAAAGTGAAGACTATTAGGCAACTGGAAGCCGTGAACTCGAAAGCCGTGAAAATTCTGTAAATGTGTCAAAAGGTTCCTAGAAAGGAATTTCAAGAAAAATTCCGCCTTGTTTGGAGCACTTGGCCACCTGGGTGTCTAGGCCGTGGAAGCTACTTCTTTTGATTCACTCCAGTGGTATTGTCGACAGGAATGAGGTCACACGTGTGATATTTTTGCCATCGATTTCTAAGATAGGACGACAAATTAGCTCCACATCATTTTACTATGTAACAGGGAATGACTTCAGTAGTAAGATATTCGTCGCAACAGATAACTCGGGAGAAGTTTAATAAATCATGAAAAATATATGACAAATCTTCAAATCACAATTCTCTTTCGTGGAAGTCGGCGTTTACTTACTTTGCGTCTAAGGTTGGCTTTTGCTTTTTTTGTCTGACTGTCGTTGTACGACCACGAAATTTGGACGGGGAGGATTCTTCATAATCTTCCCATGTTTCGGCTGAAGTGGAGTTGTCTTTCAACTGTAGACCTTGAATAGGATTTCAGGGAGCCACGTTAACAATCTGAACGATTAAGAACTGCCAACGATATCAAGAGTATACCAACAATAGTCCTTGTATCTTCCCGGATGCATGCCAAACTGCACTGTGTGACTAGACCTGGAATGAAAATAAGAAAGGTATGTTAGTTAAAACCTTTCAATATCTAGATCTCACTGCACATGAACACCTGTGAGACGAGCCTAACGAGATGAGAAAATGCTTTCAAAAATGTCTTCAAAATCAAGAATCCTGAAGTCATTTCTATGAAAAAATGACATCAGAAAGCCATCGAAATTTTTTTTCAAATTACCTTGCATGGAATTTTAGCTGTTCGCTTATAAAGTTGGTAAGTTGAGAAAAAATTATATTCCGAGATAAAAAAAAAGCTAAATGTACGCATACACGTAGAGAAAATCCTTGAAGTTTTGATTGGGCAGTCCAAACCTTGAGGATTTACTCGTCGTGTGTGGGGAAGCCTTGAGACCGGTGGCAGACTGTACATTCTTAAAAATCCCGATTGGAAAACATTTCACCTGAGTGAGGGCTTAGTTAAGGAAATCCTCAAAGAAATCCTTCAGACTTTTCCCTTGAGGATTTCCTACACGTGTATGGCCAACTTTAAAGTATAACCGCAATTTAGGGCATCGACAGCACTGACAAGAATTGATATATCTACAAGTGGATCGTCGTTGGGACATGCAATTTGTTTTTCTTTTTTATTAATTAAGCTCCATGATATGACTTAAGTTATGACAATATGTGATTTCCTTTTGGGAATTTTTTTTCTCGGACCAACGTAAAAGAGTTTTACGTCTTTTATTACTTTCGTTTTATTCGTTTGAGTTCTTTTGGCTATAAAGTATGTATACCCGTAATGAACCTAACCGGAAAGATAATTTTCTTTATCGGACCCTAAAACTCGGATATAGAATGAAAAATCATACAGTTCCTTATTGCTTATGATATATTTTAATTACTATAATATTTTTATAACATAAAATGAAATGTGTTAATACAGAGGTTAAAAAATGTTATTTAGTTGATGAATATATAGAGAAATTTTTCGCAAATTAACTTAATGATGCTGAAATTTATTAATTAAAATATTCAAGTTACCAAGAAGTGCCCGTCATTTTACCTTTAATTCCTCTAATTGGAGAAGTTAATGAGGGTATTGTCATTTAGAGAGAGTCAAATGAACAATAAATGAAAACGTTTGTCAGTGTTTATGTTTTATAAATCATGGTGATAAATTCCTCTATTACGTCGGAACTAATGATAAAAAATATTTTTGATAATGAGCATAATTGTAATTAATTGATATTTATTAATAAATAAAACTCATTTTTCAAAGGCTATTTCAACAAATGCGGCTGGATTTTGTATCTTATTGCTTCATCTGCTCTCTCTCTCTCTCTCTCTCTATATATATATATATATATATATATATATAAAGAGAGAGAGAGAGAGAGATAGGTAGATAGACATATAAATATATATATATACTAGCTGAAAACCCGCACTTCACTACGGAGTATATTCAAATTAAATACAACGGTTAATGCATGCAATTAATGCCAAAAAAATAAATATATATATATTTATAATAAATACGACGATCAATGTATACAATTGATGTAAAAAAATATATGTATATTTTAAAAAAATCGTAAGGAATATTTTTATAGACAAAATAATGTAGAAGAAAATATTCAAATTAAATCTCATAGGACATACTAAAGAATATAGTACTGTTAATATAATACAGTTTGAGGAACGTAATATCTTTTACTGTATTTTAATATTTTTTGGATAATGTCAAATCGTCTGCCGCATTAGCAAGGAAAAAAAATATTTTTTTTTGTCTATTTAGTTGTTATGCACGTGACGATAAATTTATTTAAAGAACCAGAAAAAGAAATCCCGTGATAAGCATTTAATAAATTAAATTGCAAAAATTAATCTTTAAAAATTCACCAAAAATCAGAAAATGGGGATAAAGATTTGAAAAAGATCTCATTTTAAAGGAATTTTTATGTTCTTTCTCGTGATATAGATTTTATAACCTTCAAGTTATTATTTTAAATGCAAACTTTAAAAAAGTTACTAAAACAACTTAAAAATTTAATTTTAAAAAAATCTAAGAAGAATATTTCAAAAATCTTTCTTAGTGCACCCCTACACTATAAGAAGAATCGCCATGCATTTCTTTTGCAATTTCTGCCGTTTAGTTCCAGCGGTTTGGTCTGTGTGTTGTATGTCAGTCAGTCAGTCAGTGAGTTACGGAACTGTTTTATATATATAGATAAAGGCATAAATTCCATTTTTTACAACTAGACTCTTTAACATTATTCCTTTATATTTATTGCATTTTTCTCACTAGTGCAAAATTCATATTCGAACGCTGATTAAGTTTGAAATAGCACCATGACCCATCACTGTATCGAGGTAAAGACCATTAAATGGGTTCATTTATGTCTCATATAGAATTCAGTAATTGTGACTTGGTGCCTTCTAGCTCCGGTACGTACGTCGTCAACGCATGCTCGCACACACGCACGCGCGCGCACCGCCTACAGACCATAATTCTACCTCCGCCGAGCTTTACTGGGGGCACAGTGCATTCTGGCAGGAGGAGTTCTCCAGGCAGACGCCAGACCCTGCCATCCGAACGGTAGAGGGTGAACATTGATTCGTCGCTCCAGAGAACCCGTTTCCACTGATCAACGGTCCACTTTCCACGTGCTTTGTACAACATTAACCGAGCAGAGCGGTTGGACTTAGTGATCAAAGGCTTATGGGCTGCAGCACGACCATGAAATCCAAGCATATGTGCTTCCTTACGGATGGTATTAATCGAAACAATACTCCTGGATGCCTGTTGAAACTGCTGGAGTATGTGGGACACCGGTTGGGTGCGGGTCTTCCGAATTTCTCTGGATAGCACCCGTTGGTCTCCCAGTTTCGTGGGTCTGCCGATTCGGGGCACATTCCGACAATCACCGCTCACTTTCCACTTCTGAATCACATAGGCCACTGTCGATTTTGGGTAATTCAGCTAGCTAGATATATCCCTTAAGGATCGGCCATTTCTGTGATACCCGACGATTACACCTTTAATGCCACTAATGCCAATGTTGTTTCGTACATGATATTTAACAACGGAGGGCGAGACGTATATGAGGACCGCAGATATCGTCATTTGCATGGGTGTCCAAATACTTATTGGTAGATAGTGTATAAGTAATGGTAATGTTATTTTAAAAATGGCTGACTTATAATCTTTTGTATAAATAAATATAAAATTATAAAAATATTCTTAAAAAATGGTCATTTATTATCGGCAAAATATTAGTCAAATTGTGAGGCTACGTTTCTTTCATAATTATATAACTTCCTTAGCAGCTTCATGATTTTAAAGAGAACTTCATTTTTTTGCGAATGAAATCCAGTCTGATCATCTATACTTCAAAGCCGAAGCTTTTCATAAAGTCATATTTTCAAAGTGTACAGAAACAGCTGGAAAAATAAGTCATACCCTGAGTTTTAGATTTCTACACCTTTACTTTGTTTTATTCATGGCAATGGGAACGTTTAAATCCATAGAAATACAAATAAATTTCTTATCTTTCTTTAAGCAGAGAATAACAACGAAATGTTTTCAGAGCCTCTCCCTATAAATTCTAGAAAAAAAACATCACATACTATTTATGTGCATACACTTGATTCCCGATTAAAGAAAATGTTTGTGTTTTTGCTATTCATTTGGCTTACTTCTTGCTTTGAAAAGGACTATTTATATGTGAGGTATTTTGATAAAGAAGCAATCGCCCAGTTCAGCTCTGTTCTCGTAGAGTGAAATTTTGAAATATAATGCCAGTAATATAAACTTGCTAGATTCAATTTCATGGGGAAGAAAGGTATTAAATAAAAAGTATTTAAAAAAAATTGCAATTTTTTTTAGTTTTATTTTCCCTTTTTGGGTTGTATAGCTCCATAGAAATCTACGTAGTTAATATACACTAAGTCACAAAAAAATATATGCACCCAGAAGTAAACAAGCTACTATCAAGAAACTTAACATTGTAACGCGTTGATCGAGGTAACAATCTACTCAACAAAAAATCACAGCCAAATAAATTAAAATCGACGAATTTATTTCAATTCGGAGGAGAAAATTTGGAGATTGAAGATCCGTTACACAGTTAATGAAAGTCCTCTAAAATGTCGACTGAGTCCGTTAGGAGGAGTTATCACCTGGAGTTCCGCTAATTCAATATCATCGAATAGTTCGTTGAAATTAGAGCAAGTCCCTCGATTTTCACTCTCTGCAGGGCGGATGACTGCGAGGCACTTTATAGAATCAGGATGATCCGGACTGATGATCTCGTCTTGAGACCTCGTCGAAATGTAACCAAGCTTCCTAGCCGAAGCTAAAAGTTCTCTTCGTGAGAAATAAGCCGCCAACTACGCAAGTCCGCGTATACCCTTTTTCTTTCGGCCCTGGATGGTCGGAGGAGTCTACCACAGCTTAGCCGGTCGCTAACTGACTTTTTTTCGCCCCGTCTAATTTTGGACTCTCTTGCTCCGTTCAGAGAACTCGTCTCCTATTGGCTCTACTAATCGTGATGTCATTCTAGACTTATCGATTTGCTGGCAGGCAAGGTTGAAATTCTAGTCATTTCATGGTGGTCCCGCGTCATTAATCTGGAGCACCGTGGCGAATTTCTGTTCCGCCAAGATGTCACATTTTTCCAACCGCTTTGTGTTCCTTTCGTTCTAGCTCGCTGTCACCTGCTATACGTTAAAGGAGGGCGTGTCGGTCAGTTGCGACAAATTCCAGCCATGTGCTGCGTATATTTTAATTGTGCGAATTATTTTAATTCGTCACAACATGTATATAGTGTATGAGGAGATAAGCAAATGATTACAAATTCAGAAGAACAGACTGTTTTATTAAGAAGATATGGAATGAAAAAGATTACAAATCAGTGAGTAGTAAATGCACCTATTGTAGCTATACAAGTCTAAACACTGCGTGGCATCGAATCAATGCGGTCACCTCCTGTAGAAGATCATGCCATAATCTTTGCAACTGGGGAGTTGATTCACCAGTATTCCGGGACGGCTGCAGTTGCCCTCCAAGCACGTCCCAGACTTGCTCTATTGGCGAGAGGTCTGGTGACCTGTCAGGCCATGGGAGTACGCCATATCCTTGAAGACATTGTTGGGAGAGTCATGCAGTATGTAGTCGTGCGTTGTCTTGCTGATAAATGGCACCTGGTCGACTTGATAGCATAGGCAGTACAACTGGCTTTAAAATATCGTCCACGTAACTGCGTGATGTCCAAGTGCGTTGAAGGATGACTAGAGGTGATCGTGTCCCCCGACAAATCGCTCCCCACTCTGTCACACCTTGTGTAATCGCCATATGCCTCTCGACAACAAATGCCGGATCGGACCGGTGGCCTGGTCGCCTCCACACGCGTATGCACTGGTCATCGGCATTGAGAATGAATCGGGATTCCTCGCTGAAGATCACACGCATCCAGTTGGTCACACTCCAGCTTGCCCGAGGTCGGCAACAATCCAATCGACACTGCGTATGGTGTAGGGTCAGTGGTGGGCGTCTTAATGGACGTGGGCTCCTTAAACCTGCGTCGGTCAGTCAACTCCGAAGGGTTTCCCTTGATAACACCGGATGTCTGGAAGGTGGTAAATGGCGTCGAACCGATTCTAGCGACGTTGTTGGTGCGGACGTGGCCACTCTTATGATTGCGCGATCCTCGCGCGGAGTTGTGTTCCTGACACCCTGACCCTCCGCGACGGTAGACTATCCCTTCCGTGATCCATTGTTGCCAACACCGAGCAACTACCATATCGCTACGACCGAGGTGGCGGCTGGTACGCCTGTTCGACCAACCTGCTTCTCTGAGGCCTACTATACACTCCTTCTAAAAGTCCGACAATTGTTCGTACTGTCACCGGTTACGTCTCAGAGGCATCTCTAGTCACAATACCGTCCATCTAAGTCGACAGATTTGTTGGAATAACCCCTTGGTACGAACAATCATGCTTTTAAACTCTCTCAGCTGCGCATCTCATATGCGCATAACGCGCTTACCTTTGTCTCATTGGCGTCGAAATTTTAATCATTTGAATATCTCTTACCAGACTACATGTCTGCTAAGTTTCGTGATAGTAGCTTGATTTCTTCTGGGTGCATATATTTTTTGTGACAGAGTGTACACATACATATATATACATACATACATACAGATAGATAGATAGATAGATAGATAGATAGATAGATAAATAGATAGATATAGATATAGATAAATAGATAGATATAGATATTTATAGAGAGAGATAGATAGATGTGTGTTTACTGAATCGTGATAATTGTTGGAGTTCACAATTTGGAGTCGTGTTCCTGACTCCCTGACCCTCCTCGATGGTAGACTATCCCTTCCTTGATACATTGTTGCCAACACCGAACAACTACCATATCGCTCTGACCGAGGTGGCGGCCGATACGCCTGTTCGACCAACCTGCTTCTCTGAGGCCTACTATACGCCCGCTTTCAGAGTCATCTATTGTCACAATACCGTCCATCCAAGTCGACAGATTTGTTTGAATAACCCTATGGCATGAGCAATCATGCTTTTAAACTCTCCCAGCTGTGCATCTCATATGCGCATAGCGCGCTTACCCTTGTCTGAATGGCATCGAAATTTTAATCATTTGCAATCTCTACCACACTACATTCCTGCGAAGTTTCGTGATAGTAGCTCGATTTCTTCTGGGTGTATATATTTTGTGACAGTGTAATATATAAAATCAAAATTTTTCACTTTCGAAATGATCAATTCTTTTGTCGCTTTGAGAATTCCATACTTTTTGAAAATTGAGACGTATTATTTCGTCATTTTCTTTCAACCTTAATGGTGTATGAGACGAACTATTCGTCTTTTAGTTTAGCATTCAAAACTTATCAAAAATGCGTCTTTCCATTCACTTTGAGCACCGAACTAAACGAATGAATAATCCGCAACTGCTTTTAACGATGAGAGTACATGATAATATAATACGTCCCTCGAGCATACACGGTAAAATAAGTCATAAGAGACGTGTTCCTACAAATGTGCAGTACCATACAAAATATCCTAACAATCCTATAACGTTTGATATTTATCTTCGGAATTATTACTAAATACTGAATGATGTTTACGATGTTCAAATCCCGTTTAGATTTCTCATGTTCTTATACGACTGCAACCATAATTTCCCAGTTTTATGATGATATGAGGCTTCACTGACCAACGACTGCTCACAATGCATCACGCTGAATTTTGCGAATGGAACCATCTGTTTCACCTAGTACGCAATTCCAAGAGAAAAATTATCAAACGCGCTTAGGATTGAGTAAAAATTACATAGGAGCTAGCTGTTCGGAGAGTTTAATACATGGGTGTTTCCGAATGTTTTACTTCTGCTTAAATACTATATTTAAACTAATATGAATGGTGTTCAAAGCGACTGTTTCTCACGTATTTAAAGCATATTTATGATGTATTTACCACCCGGGCATTTTATATATATATATATATATATACAGATTCAATTCCAAGATGATTTGTATATAATGTATATTTTTACGACAGTCGTAAACTTTCAATTGTTCTAGATATTGCATTATTGGCATAACTGCATGATAAAAGAGCTGATATACTTTTAAAGTAAGTTCCCGGAAGTCACAGAGTTGGAGCGTATTCAGGATAGCTTTTAGATGTTTCTACCTCTTTTATGTAACTATCACAATTTTCCTTAAATAAATCGATTCTACTTGTGTTAACATTATGGAAATAAATTAATCTAATTTAGAAAAATTAAATTATAACAGTTACGATGTATCTTAATTTTCAGGTACTCAGTATAATCAGCTTCATTTTCTCACAGAAGGAAACTTTTTTTTAAAATTTCTAACCATCTGGGTAGTCCAACATAGATTTACTAATCAATAAAATAATTTTAAAGAAATTAAGTTTTGCCTTGAAACTTAAGTAACGACAAAATGACAATTTTCTGTATTGTTGTCTTTCAAAGAATTTTTAATATCTCCTCCTTTTTGCACCCAGTACTGGGAAACCGATAATCAATAAATGCATATATTGAACATGTTCGTTGCTGTAATGGGAAAGTTTCTCGATACAAATATTTGTCATTTTACATTAAAAATTTCATCTACAAGGTATAATGGAATCGAGTACTTGGCTGATAAATTCGAATAGAAAAAAAACATTTGCATAGTGTACATTGCGAAAATACAAAAAAATTATTTCACCAGAGACTAGAAAATGATATAGTTGGAAAATTATTAAGTTATGTACCATGCAATACAAAGCGGAAATATTTTTAAGAAATAACATAATTTATAGATTTAAAATTATGTAGGATAATTCTTTATGCTTAAAAAATTCATTTTTTATGCTAAATTTATCATCCAAGTTGTGAAAGAATTTAAAAAAGCATGGATGAAATAACTTCGTAAATATTGATTTCAATACACTAATTGTTCTAACACTCGTCATTCAAGAGAAATTTTTTCACGCACTTCTTATTTTCTGCATTTGTCTATTGTCCTTGGTAAAAAAATGACCATCAAAATAAAGAAATTATTATTTTCCAGTAAAAACTGTTTTGTTTTGCATTAAAACTGTTATAATTATTTAAAATCATAAGTACAGAAATTTATAATTTTAAGGTGTCTCGTTTAAAAAGGTTATTATATAAATAAATGAGAGTACATAAGACTTGTTTTAATAAGTATGTACAATCAAAAGGGGTAAATTTGGACCAAAAAACGAAAAAGTTTGTATGTGTTGTATCTAGACCAGTGGTTCCCAACCGGTGGTCCGCGAGAGCCTTGGAAGTGGTCCGGCACCACATATAAAAAATTTGCCAAATAAATGGGGATTTTGAGAGCAATGTTCATTGAACTAGATGGGCTAAATTTATTCGATTACTATCAGGTTTTGAATTAAAATTTCTTAAAAGTTTAACACAATTATTTTATTATTAGAATATGATACATAAGAATGTGAGTAAGTTAATCCTGTATCCTTTTTGCCAGAGGGATATTCTATACCCCCATAATTTGGACCAAAAAACGAAAAAAGTTTGTATGTGTTGTATCTAGACCAGTGGTTCCCAACCGGTGGTCCCTCGAGAGCCTTGGAAGTGGTCCGGCACCACATATAAAAAAGTTGCCAAATAAATGGGGATTTTGAAAGCAATGTTCATTGAACTAGATGGGCTAAATTTATCCAATTACTATCAGGTGTTGAATTAAAATTTCTTAAAAGTTTAACACAATTATTTTATTATTAGAATATGATACATAAGAATGTGAGTACGTTAATCCTGGATCCTTTTTGCCTGAGGGATATTCTATACCCCAAACCCCCGGATTGTTCCCCTCTTAAGTCAGTGGGGGTGGGGGTCCGCACATGATTCAAATTCTGGCTTAGTGGTCCGCAGACTTCTATGGATTGGGAACCATTGATCTAGACAAAGGAGAATAATTATCACTTATTTATTGCAAGGGTCAATAGTTTGCAGTTCTGTCTTGACTTTCTCGTAGTTTTGTCTTGTAGTTCTTTCTCCTTTGTCTAAATACAGCACATACAATCTTTTTTCGTTTCTTGGGCCAAAGTGACCCGCAAAGGCCAAAGTTACCACAGTTGACGGTAGTAATTAATAGACCCCGATGTTACTTTGGTTAGGACGTCGGCATGTGACCCTGAAGTTGCTCAAGTTGAATCGCGAAAGGTGACACTAAATGCTCTAATGTCTTAACCAACTATGGACACATTCAATTGTTGACCGGAGAGTCCCTCCGTGCAGTTTGTGGGGGGTGGAAAGAGAGTAAGAGTCTACTAGATTCCCCCATTCATGATGCTCGGTCTATTGTGGTGGCACCAGTGCAAAAGTCGGACTCCAGGGCAACATTGGGGTACAATAGCATGTGCTAAAACCGGAGCCGCCAAATTTCAGCTATACAATGAGCATATCACAGTCAGTGAGAAAATAATTAATAAATTGTAATAATTATTTAAATTTGTTTATTTTGAATTCGAATTTTTTTTTCTTTAAAACTGCTGCCATGATTCATAAACTTAAAACAATGATTCCATAAAATTAGAGTGACATTTAAATAGACAGTTATGTTGTTGTTTAAAAACGTATAACACTTGTATTTTTCCGGTAGATAATAATTAATGAATGGCAATAGCAGCTCTTGATTTTTTATCAAAATAAAAACCATAACTTATTTTTCAAAAAAAAAAGTATTTCATTTATTGATGGTCTTAGTAACGAAATTCCGCGATAAACTATGCCAGACAAAATCCCACGACTTCTTGGAATCCACTCTAAAATTAAAATTGGAAGCTAATTTAAAATAATAATTACAGAGCCTCGTGAATCCGGAGATCATTAGCTGCAATCACTAAAGCCAAATTGTGTGTTCCTGCATAGTCCTTAGAGACCATCACACCTAGTTCGTCCCATACGATAAAGAACTATAATTACTAGGTCAAAATTAGAAGCCTATTAAATTTTTTTACTGTGCATATTTAGAAGTTATGCGCCTTTGTAACGTTCTACATATGATTCATTGACGTAATACAGAATTGTGTGATTTAAAAAATAATTTTATAACTATATAAATGTCCTGTATGTACATTTAATGGGTGTAGTTTAGTAGTAATTTTAGTGAGTGTATAGTACTTTTAGTTTTGTAGTTTAGAAACTAAAGACGCATTTTTGATTCTGCAATATTAAAAGTTTCTGATTATAACAATTACTGCCTTAGTTTCCAAACGAAAGCTTTGATTTCAACTAGGGATTACAGATCCTGATAAAAAATTTTGAAAAAGGTTTCGGTTCTCAAATTTTTGCAGAACCGTATTGCTGAGGATTGAATAATACATGAACCAAAAATCATTTGCACTAAATATTAATGAAAAAAAACCATGTTTAATTATAAAGTAAAGGATTTTAGTCTACATCGTAAGTAAAAAATACATTTCTTTTTAATTTATTTTATCAAAAATAATTTAAGGAAGTGGGTTTTAAAACTCTAAATTACCTAATTTTCTGTGATGATTTTTTTGTTTTTATTCTCAGTTTGCCACTAGATTAGAAATTCATCGAAAACTAGATTACATATTATAATATTTATTACTCCATAATCTATATTTGCTATATTTAACTGCAATGAATAAAATTTCCTTTGAAAATTTTATATGAAACAAATCAATAAAAGCAAATGGCACTCAATGGCCTATCTTTTGACAGTAGGAGGGGATTGAATTCAAAGATGGTTGAGGGGGATATTGTAGTTCCCTCTCGACTGAGGATACGCTATCTATAAAGTAAAGAATTTTAGTCTACAAAGTAAATCAAAAAGTATATTTCTGTTTAATTCATTTTAATTAAAAATAATTTAAAGAAATGGGTTCTAAAGCTCTAATTTACCTAATCCTCTGTGAAGATTTTTTAAATTTTTAATCTCAGTTTGCCACTAGATTAAAAATTCATCGAAGACTAGATTGCATATTATTATGCTTAATATTACGCAACCTATTTTTGTTATTTTTAACTGCAATGAATAAAATTTCCTTTGAAAATTTCATGTGAAACAAGTCAATAAAAGCAAATGGCACTCGATGGCTATCTTTTAACAGTAAGAAGGGATTTAATTCAAAGATGGTCGAGGAGGATATTGTAGTTCCTCCTTGACTGTGGATACGCCTCGAATACTGTGGATATGCTTAAGGCTGCTGTGTACTAATCATATTGGATTCACTCACCTCAATGTCAACCTATGGAGAAAATTTGTCCAAGGATTGCCGACTTGGAATTAATTTTTCTTTAAAAAATTGTACTCCGTAATAGAGAAAGAAATTTTACACCTTGGTGAATTTTTTGTTTAAAAGATTGCAAATAATATTTTAAAATTTAAATTATTCTGGAAAAAAATCTGGTATAGTGTGTTTTAAAAGCTTTTAAATTCATTTGGTGGACGAAATTTATAAAATGAATCCTGCTGCAAGTCCATATAGACTTTTCCGGATGAGTAGTTCGGCTCCGGGTTTTTAATATAACCCCAAGGGTTGGAATCCAATTTGGATAGGTGCCACCACAATTTAGAACGTGCACCCCCCAGGGTGACATCTGGGATATCGTACCTTCACCACCCACAGACCTCATACGAGGACTTTCCGGTCTACGGATTTAACGTGCCCATATCCGTACTAGACACGAAGGAATTTAATGGCGCTTGTCGTGATTTGATTCGAGCAACCTCAGTACCGAAAGCCGATGCGCTACCCCTAGGCTACCTCTGGCCCAAAACTTTTAGTTAATATGTCGAAATATCCACATACGCGTACAAATAGAAAGACTTGAAAATGTTCTTCCTTATTAGCTAAATACAAGTTGTCAAAAACCACTTAAATTTTAGCATTATTTATTTACTTTTCTACCTAATATGTGCAAGATTTCGCATTCGTTGTAATGATAACAATAATAACCGAATAAAATGAAGAATTTTAGTTAAGTAGGCAAAAGTGGAGGAATGCGTTGAAAGAATTATATAAAATAATTTTCACAGGAATGGCGATCATTAGCTTTTAAAATAAACTAAGCGGATATATTTGTTTCAACAGTTTTAAGTTACATGTGATATATTCAAATAATTTAATACTAAAAGAAAATACGATTCATTCGCTGCATTCAGTTTCGTTAATTCGTTGTGCAACAATGTTTCGACGATTGCAGAAAGCATCGCTCTTTAGAAATGTGTTAACACCATCTAGCATAATAAATAGTTAGTTATATATGAATAAAAATCCATGCGTTTTCATTAATTTCCCTCCCAATGTGATTATATGTTAAAATTACAATTTTTTCGTTTTAGATGCAATTGTGGGATCCAAACAATCGTTAGTGATATTTTAAAATGCTTTTTAATTGAAAAACTGATAGATTTTATTCAATTACCTCGAAAATAATCTTTTACTAAACCGTACCAGAAATAGTAACGAAATTTTGAAATCTAGGCTAAAGTCCAGTATTTTTGGCCATTTTTGCCTTTGAGAAATAATGAGGAAGCTTTTTGCATCTTTTGTCGTTTATGAATTCACAAACACTATAAACACACAAACAAACATCTTTTGTAATATAAGGAATCATCCATTCCCGCAAGATCATGGGGGCTTAACACAAAGTTTCTTTACGATAACTACGATTTTAATTGGTGACAGATGATTACAACAGTTGCATTGTAATGAAGAGTCCACACTGAGAAAAAAAAAACATGTCGTTTCAAGTGATAAACACCTGCCCAGAAGTTCCAGATTTGAAATATTGTCTCATTTTGTTAAAAAAAAAAAAAACTTACTCAAGGAAATACAACGCATACGTTTATGCCTAACATGTATGCCATCTTTCCCACTTCTCAGTTTTCCGGAATAATCATGCCCACATAATACAGAGTGTCTCAAAAAACCTTGCCACATTTTCAAAAACTATACAAAAATAAGTACATAAGGTAGGAACTAGAAATTCGTATAAGTGTTACCTTATATATTAGAGTTTTTTTTCAGTATAATCAATGAATTTCAATCTGTGCAACTTTTGTGGCACGGAGAACATCTAGCTGGTAATCAATCTCAGTCTAAGTGTGTTCCAAAATGGATTCCGTAACACGTGAAATTGCCGCAATTATGCGCCTTTTGAGTTCTTCAACACTACAACCGATTATCAACTTCCTGTTTCCAGAAGATTTTATACCAAGCTAAAATGTTGTTACGACTCGAAAGAAATTTTTTACCATGTTTTTATTAACTCGCTTTCTTGTTTGTTTGTGTGTATGTGTGTGTGTTTATCCAGTACAAATCTTGCAATCGATTCTTAACTAACTTCCCGACTAGCTAGACATTTGAAACTTTTAGAATAGCTCAGACTACTATGAAAATGCATTTTTTAATACTTTCAGCCATCTTTAAGCAGAATTAAATTAATTTTCAGTTATTTTCAGTTAATTTTGTTTTGTAGACTGGTGCAGCCATCTATCGACCGGAACGGGAATGAAAAGTTAAATGCAAGTTAACTTCCAATTAACTTCATTTTCTTTCAAGTTGATGGGATAATTCATCAAAAAAATTTTAAAAAAGTATTTATTATTACATAAAATTGTCAACTTTATATAATTCAACAGAAAATTTAAAAACATGGTATATAAAAAGTTCTTTTTATCTTGTAATTATTCCAAATTTCGTTACACTTGAGTAACAGATTTCATTTTGAAATATAATCCAACACATGTTGCTTTCTCTGATGGAGCAACCATTTTACAACTTGCGCTTTCACGGAACATCTAGCGTTACCTGTTCACCTTTTTTGTCACAGAAAAAAAATTATAATATATACGGTAACACGCCTGTGAATTTCCAGTTCTTACCTTGTATGCTTTTTTTGTATATATATTTTTTAAATGTGTCAAGGTTTTTTGGGACACCCTATATTTCCGTTGTCAGTTCATTCGACGGCAGCTGCATCTATCTATAATCTCCTTCCTCTCGGTTAGTTCGCCTTCTAGGACTGACCTGTACAACGCTGATATAGTCATTTTCATCTAAGTGTTTATTTCCTTGCGCCAATCGGAAATGTTGAGAGGTATTTGCAAAATGCGAAAGACGTGACTTCATGTCCATAAAAATTGTTTTTTTCTTGCGAATTTGAATGTTCCATCTACAATAAAATTTAGTTTAAAAGATGACAATTTAATATAGTCATGCAATTCGGCAACAAGTGATGTTTCTGGTAATAAATAAGAAGTACGTGTGATATTACTAGATACTATTTAGATTTGGCAACTATGAGCTCTAATTTTCACACAGTTTTGTGTAATGTGTATAGTTAAAATGTGAAAGACGTTTTGAACGTTACAGGATTGTGTAACGTACTTGTTTGAAAGAAAATTTGTTTCATAAATCTAATCCTTTCTCAAACAAAAATTTCTAAGGAAATTTTATCTCATAATAAAAAGTGACATTGGCCCTTGATTTATTTATCTAGTTATAAAATTTTAAGTGATCGATTTCCTCTATCTCTCGCATCATATTGTAGACAAATTGCTGTTGGAAGATCCCATTAACTTGGTAAATAGAGAGGAGAGAGAAAGAATGAGATTTGTGGTGCATTAGAAATAATGATCAAATGCTGGAGAGAGTTGGAAATATAAATGTTATAAAAGACTTACTGTCTTTTATAACATTTATATTTCCAACCTAAGTATATTATCAATAAAATTTGTATCTACTTTAGCTCCCTCTACAGAATGCTTGAAAAAATAGCATTTCCTTTCTTTCTTACTGAAAATAACAAATGAAGAAGACCTACTCTCCAATGTTATTGAAATTACTTTACGGAAAATTTATAATTTTTTTATGGACTTCTGATAACTTCTAAATAAAAGTGAAATCTTTCATATAATAAGTAATTTAATTTATTCAATGCCAAATTTATCTTTATATAATCTTTATTAAAATAGAAAAGCCATACAAAAAGTTTCTGATAAATTAATAATCAACTTTTAATTCGTAGTTTAATTTATTTTTCTGTAAAAAAAAAAGCATCGAACTTTTTAGACTTCCTTTTGATGTCATTTTCAAGTTCTTAGATTCATTTTATTTAAAATTGCTTAATTTATAAAAAATAAAAATTATTTGAAAGACATCGACAAAGTGAAGATTATGTTTAACCTCGACAGAAGATATTTATAACAAAAAAATTACACTAACGCTGTCATACATCGAAAGCTGTCATATAGAGTTTTTGAAACAAGCTGAAGTAAAACTAAAAGAATAGTTATGAAGTAAAAATAAAGTTAGTCTAGTGGTAGCGAGTTGGCTTTCGCTACTGAGAGTGCTGGATCGAATCCCGACAAGCGCGATAAATACCTTCGTGTCTAGACCAAATATGGGCACTGTAAATCCGCAGATCGGATAGTCCTTCTATGATGTCAGTGGGTGGGAAAGGTATGATCCCCCCAAGATGAAACCCCTGGGTGTTGCTCGGTCAAAATTGTGGTGGCACCTAGCTATGTCGGACTCCGACCCTTATGGTGGTATTATAAACTGGAAATGCACCCCTCATCCAGCATGCCTATATGGACCTGGCCTGGAATACTTCTAAGCGGCTACGGGGCATAAACAACAACAATAGCAACAAAAACAAAGAAAAAAATTCAGGTAGTCTCTTCTATTGAAACTACCGCGGGTTATTTCGCTAGGATTACTTATCATTGCTTACCTCTTTTGTATCTATCTATCTATCTATCTATATATATATATATATATATATATATATATATATATATATATATATATATATATATATATATACATACACACACACACACACACATATATATATATATATGTGTGTGTGTGTGTGTGTGTGTGTATGTCAAAATTTTGACGCAATTTGGTACTTTTCTGTTTAACCGTTTGCTGCTTGCCCAAGCGATACCGACTGGGTTTAGAAAAAAATATAACTAAGCTAAAATTATAACTCGCTACGACGGATGGTTTTAGCGTCTGAAATTTTGCTTTCTGGAGGACCGTTATGGAGGAGCGTAATCCTACGTTAAAATGCATAATATGTTAACTATAGTCGATAGCTTACGAATCCATATATTCTTTCCAGAAGAAAAAAAAAAATTAAATTCGAAAAAATTGTTTCTGTATCAAAACATTTGTAATAATTGTAGTTTAAATTATATTGTTATTCTCGTAGGGCTTTAATTTAATTGGTATGATATATGAATTTTAGTACATTACCATCAGAATTTTCTTTAATATTATTTGAGACGACTTAGAAATGAAAATATAATATCCGATAAGAAAATGAGTATGATAAATAGTATGATGCAGAAAATTGCCTAATCTTCTTATTGAAAGATTAAATTGGCAGATAAATTGCTGCTTAGACCTCTCCGTTATTTACCAACAGGCGAGATTTAAAAAAAGAAAATGTCAGCAATTATTAAGAAAATTAGCTCTTCCGTATAAAAGAGAATAAATACCCCCAACATTAAAGCAATCAAGGCAGCGCATTTCAATTAACTGCAAAAATTCACTCAAGATATAAAGTTACGCCTCATAAAAATGGTTATCATTTTTCTACGAGAGAGAATAACGTCGAGTTTTACTGTCAAAACAAATAGATTTCTTTTCTTTGTGATGTATTGTGTTTTCTCCACAGGCGGAGGGTTATTTTTACACAATCAAAAACATTTTTCATGCCAACTTCTGCAGCTGTAAAAGGTTGACAACGGATTCTTAATCGCGCGTGAATGTTTTTTTGAACGTCCAGTTGTCATTCCAATGCGCACAGAATAAAAACAGGAAAGTCATTCATCACAGCGCTTGGACGAAAAGTTAGACCATAACTTATTTTTGGGTTGATCTTTGTTGTTAGTGTTCTTTTTTTTTGGCTTAACAAAACTTTCAATAGGACTAAATATAAAGTATTAGCCGATCAATAGAGTGTGTGCCTCAAAGGGTAAATGTTGACTTTAAGAAGTCAGAAATAATAAAAAGGTTAGGTATTTTATATTATCTATATATATAAAACAGTTCCGTAACTGACTCATTCATTCATACATTCATTCACTGACTGACTGACATACAACGCACAGACCAAACCGCTGGACCTAAAGGGCTGAAATTTTGCATGGCGATTCTTCTAATAGTGTAGGGGTGCACTAAGAAAGATTTTTCTAAAATTCTTCTTAGATTTTTTTAAATTAAATTTTTAAGCTGTTTTTTAAACTTTTTTTACGTTTGCATTTAAAATAATACCTTGCGGATTATAAAATTTATATCACGAGAAAGATCATAAAAATTCCTTCAAAATGAAATCTTTTTCGAACCTTTACCTTGATTTTCTGATTTTTGGTGAATTTTTAAAGATTAATTTCTAGAATTTTATTTATTAAATGTTGATCACGTGATTTCTTTTTCTGGTACTTTAAATAAATTTATCGTCACGTGCATAACAACTAAATAGACAAAAATGATATTCTTTTTTTTCTAATGCAGCAGACGATTGGATATTATCCAAAAAAAATAAATATTCCTTACGATTTTTTTATAAATATATATATATATATATATATATATATATATATATATATATATATATATATATATATTTTGGCATTAATTGCATACATTGACCGTTGTATTTAATTTGAATGTACTCCGTAGCGAAGCGCGGGTTTTCAGCTAGTCTACATATACAAAACAGTTCCGTAACTGACTCATTCATTCATTCACTGACTGACTGACATACAACGCACAGACCAAACCGCTAGACCTAAAGGGCTGAAATTTTGCATGGCGATTCTTCTAATAGTGTAGGGGTGCACTAAGAGAGATTTTTCAAAAATTCTTCTTAGATTTTTTAAAATTAAATTTTTAAGCTGTTTTTTAAACTTTTTTTACGTTTGCATTTAAAATAATACATTGAGGATTATAAAATTTATATCACGAGAAAGATCATAAAAATTCCTTCAAAATGTAATTTTTTTCGAATTTTTATCTCCATTTCCTGATGTTTGGTGAATTTTTAAAGATTAATTTTTAGAATTTAATTTATTAAATGCTGATCACGTGATTTCTTTTTCTGGTACTTTCAATAAATTTATCGTCACGTGCGTAACAACTAAATAGACAAAAAAAAATATTTTTTTTCTCTTTCTAATGCAGCAGACGATTGGATATTATCCAAAAAACATGCATATCCCTTACGATTTTTTTATAAATATATATATATAGATAGATATATATTTTACAACAATTGTATACATTGATCATCGCATTTATTATAAATATATATATTTATTTTTTGGCATAAATTGCATACGTTGACCGTTGTATTTAATTTGAATGTACTCCGTAGCGAAGCGCGGGTTTTCAGCTAGTAAAGTATATTATTAAGACATCATGAAAACAAACGTATATATAGTAGGATGTTTTTTCTGTCCCATGCTATAAATAAGATTATTTAACTTTAAAAAAATATTTTTATTTTTATTTTATGTAACAGTAACTTTTTTTTCCATTGCTTTAAAAAGTGTGGACGATATCAGTGAAATTTTCAATTGGACTAAACATAAAGTATTTGCAATCAATAATGTGCCGCAAAGGATAAATGTTGATTTTGATAAGTCCGAAATAACAAAACGCTATTTTTTTAGATTATTGATTACAGTAAATCCTCGTTTATCCGGCTCTCGTTGATCCGGATAATCCGGATCAGACTTGTAGACATTTTTATTTAATGCTCACATTAGATAATAGTTTTAAACTATGATAGCAAGAACGTAACTACAAGTACGCCAAATATTCGCTTTTTTGTTTGATTCAATGTACAGTTCCTTCATAGATTGTACAATAAATTATGGTAATAAAATGCTCTTTCTCGAGTTTAAGAAAGCTTTACTAGACTTACGAATTCTTTGTTAAGGAATGATGTGAAAAGTTATTTATATAATTTTTAATGTCTTGTAAACAATACAATGTAATTTTTTTCAAAACATAGTTGTTATCGTAATAAACGGCAAATCTGCTTAATTAAGGACTTTGTTTTGTTTATTACGCATATTACCCGGCTCATCCGGATTTTCGATTGCCGGATTACCTATGGTCCCAGTTAGTCCGGATAAACGCGGTTTTATTGTATGTTGTTTAGTCATCATTAAAATAATCGTATACTTAATGTAAATTTTTTTCTGTCCCATTTTATAAACAACAATCTTTAACTTCTTTAGAAATATTTTTCCTTCGCTTTTATATAATAGTAACTTTTCTTTTTTTTTTACACTTCGTTAAAAAGCATGAATATACCAGTCAAATTTTTCCTAGGACAAAATATATTAGCCAATCAGTATTGTGCCTCAAAGAATAAATGTTGACTTTAAGAAGTCCGAAAGAATAGCAGGTATTTTTTTTTAGATTATTAAGTATATTATTTAGTCATCACTAAAACAAACGTATCCGTAGTATGAAATTTTTCTGTCCCTTTCTATTAACCCTTTCAGGCGCAACAACCTCTACCGTTTGCACGCTGCAGATGTTTTTTCCCGATTTTTTTTAACCTAAAAAAATCTTGAAATTTTTTCCAATTAAAGGTTGCAAAATTTTTTCCTTGTTTAAACTGATAACAGATGGCAGTACTAACCATTTTTCTGATCATTTAACTGGAATATATTGAATTTTAGTGAAAAAAAGGCTAGATTTAGGCGTTTGCACTGTGCAAACGGTGCCCCTCAAAGGGGGTTAACACACTGGATGATGTCCGAATGTCAAGGGTGCTAGCTCGAGTCCCACTCTTATGCAAGAATTTTAGTAACCTTTCAGAATCGGTTTTAGGCAGTAAGTCCCTGTCTAATTAGCCCACGTGTAGCAAAAAATTGACCGTAGCTCTCCAAACCAAGCCAAACCAAACCAACCCATTCTATAAACAAGATTATTTAACTTCTTTAGAAATATTTTTCCTTCCATTTTATGAAACTAATTCATTATGTTTATTCTCACTTAAAAATATAGTGATGTTTTACGATTATTAGGATAAAGGAGTATTTTGAATGTTTATTTCTCAATTCTCTGCATGAAATAAATGGTCTCATCAAGTATAAAATCAGAGAAACGAATGCGATATATCAAAGATTATAATCAAAAGATAGAGACAGTATACCAAAAATTTCGGAATGATGTTTCACATCATAGCTTAGGTACTTTGTCAAGAGAAAAAATAATGGCATTCTACTCAGATTGTGAGAGATCTTCCATTAAATTGTTCCTAGGTTAGAAAAATTGAAACTATTAGCCGCTTTCTAGGTTGGCTGGGAGCGCTACAGTCTCCTTTCGGCATTTTTGGATTACGGAAAATGTATATTCTTCTAAATGTAATCTATAAATCTCCATTTCTTGGTCGAGTAGAGCAATAACGCAGGATATAAATATTTTTATGCTTTTTTTTTATCTAACATACATATAAGTCAGCATAAAGCTGTGTTGAAATCACGTGATTTTCACTTTTAGAAAATTAAGTTTAATTTTTGTAGTGCGGGTCAGTATAGTCAGTCTAAATTTTATCAATGTAATCTGAGCTTAAAAAACAGAAATTTTGACTGAAATGTTTTGTACAGTTCTATTTGTATTTCCACCGTCACTCTTTTTTGGACAACCGTTAGATACCAAAATCTCCCAATCTATATATATAAAACAGTCCCGTAACTGACTCATTCATTCACTGACTGACATACAACGCACAGACCAAACCGCTGGACCTAAAGTTCTGAAATTTTGCATGGCGATTCTTCTTATAGTGCAGGGGTGCACTAAGAGAGATTTTTGAAAAATTCTTCTTAGATTTTTTTAAATTAAATTTTTAAGCTGTTTTATGTAACTTTTTTAAGTTCGCATTTAAAATAATAATTTGAGGGTTATAAAATTTATATCACGAGAAAGATCATAAAAATTCCTTTAAAATGAAATCTTTTTCGAATCTTTACCTCCATTTCCTGATTTTTGGTGGATTTTTAAAGATTAATTTTTAGAATTAAATTTATTAAATGTTGATCACGTGACTTCTTTTTCTGGTACTTTAAATAAATTTATCGTCACGTGCATAAAAACTAAATAGACAAAAAATATTTTTTTTTTTTTTGCTAATGCGGCAGACGATTGGACATTATCCAAAAAAATATTAAAATACAGTAAAAGAAATGTTCTAGAAACTGTACTATATTAACTGTACTATATTCTTTAGTATTCTTTATATTAGATTTAATTTGAATATCTTCTTCTACATTATTTTGTCTATAAAAATATCCCTTACGATTTTTTTATAAATATATATATATATATATATATATTACATCAATTATATACATTGATCGTCGTATTTATTATATATATATTGGCATTAATTGCATACATTGACCGATGTTTTTACTTTGAATGTACTCCGTATCGAAGTGCGGGTTTTCAGCTAGTCTTTAAATAAATATCTATGAGTTCTCCGGGAGAGAAAATTTAACTGCAAACTTTTCATAAAATAGTACATTACATAACATTTACTTAAACCAGAAAGATTCGGCCTAATGGCGTAAGAAGGAAATGAACTCTCAAGTAGCTTTTATGTGCTTTTGTTACACGCTGAATTTTCAAGGAACTTGGTTTGAATAAGGAACAAAATAATGCAAAGAACACCGTACATTTTTTTCAGCTACTTTATCCCACAATGCCCAACACGTAGTGATAAAACGTAGCAATGTCGGAAACATCCGCTCACTTAAAAATTCATTTCTCATAGATCTAAGCTGGACAATGGCCTAATGGCTAGGGCACTGACCAGCGGTACCAGAGTCTGTGGGTTCGAGTCCCACTGTTGACATGGACGTTTGTAGCCTTTCAGAATCGGATTTAAACAGTATGTCCAGATCTAATTAGCCCTTCTATAGCAGAAAAATGGCTGTAGCACTCCAAACCCAAACGAAACCTCATTGATCTATATTTTTTTATGCACCAGTTTTTTAGTAAAAAACTGGAAAACGAAGAAGAACACATAATGGGACATTTTAATTTTCGGCACAAAAAAATGTTCTTTGATCTTTCTTAACTGAAAAGTTTTGAACCAGTTCACCAGCAGATCTACGGTTTAAAACAACAAACAAAATTATTACGAAAGTTTGCTGAACGACATTCAGAAGAGGGATTTTGATTTATCATTATGAAACAAATGAGTTTCTTTCTTATGTTTCTCTAAATATCCATTATATGCTCATTAACTGCAGCGTACATTAATTTAAATTTAGAACCTGTATCAAGTGTGTTTGTTTGAGAAAGTGGGATCCTGTTTTGTTTTGTCTTGACCGGTAGTTTCAACTAATATTGAAAAACAGCTTAACTTTTGCATCCCCTGTGGAGTCCACGGGAAGGAAATGGCTGACCAATTAGCCAAAAAATGGACTCAGATAACACAAACATCGGTTACGGAAATCCTCTTCGTTTCAGCATCGAGAATTATAAAGAGAAAAATTAATTCTCAGTATGAAAAGAGAAAATTAAGAGATTTACAAAATAAGGAATGGAAAGATGCAACTTTTGCTTCCCCTGTGGAGTCCACGGGAAGGAAATGGCTGACCAATTAGCCAAAAAATGGACTCAGATAACACAAACATCGGTTACGGAAATCCTCTTCGTTTCAGCATCGAGAATTATAAAGAGAAAAATTAATTCTCAGTATGAAAAGAGAAAATTAAGAGATTTACAAAATAAGGAATGGAAAGATGCAACTTTTGCTTCCCCTGTGGAGTCCACGGGAAGGAAATGGCTGACCAATTAGCCAAAAAATGGACTCAGATAACACAAACATCGGTTACGGAAATCCTCTTCGTTTCAGCATCCAGAATTATAAAGAGAAAAATTAATTCTCAGAATGAAAAGAGAAAATTAAGAGATTTACAAAATAAGGAATGGAAATATGCAATATTACACATCCTCTCAGCACCAAGAAGAACAAGTGTTACTGCTTTTAGGCTTGTCATGGGACACGACTGTTTGCCTAAATACCTTTTCAGGTTACGTATTCTCGAAAGCCCAAACTGTACTCTTTGTGGTATGGAAGTGCCTATGGAAGCACAGCATTTGCTACTGTGCTCTGCATTATCAACTGTCTTTATGTCAGATATTGGGAGGCCAGGGAACTGATGGATATCAGCTTAATTAGACTGTTGTTTCTGCTACATGATTTCTATATGCCATTTTGTTTTGTGTTTTGTTTCTCCTGCTTGCTTGTTCCATTTTAGTGGCATATAATAGTGTATAGATGTATTGCTAAGTACTACTGCTTTAATAAAAAAAAAGTTTGCTTCCAATCAACACTTTCAAAGTGGACATCTGCCCCGTCCTTCCACTTTCTATGTGTGATCCTCATTATTTTCCTCTTCATGAGCATCCATTTATCGGCATAGCTATATATATAAAACAGTTCCTTAACTGACTGACTCACTGACTGACTGATTGACTGACTGACATAGAACGCACATACCTAATACAACTGAACCTAAAGGGCTGAAATTTTGCATGGTGATTCTTCTTATAGTGTAGAGGTGCACTAAGAGATATTTTTGAAAAATTCTTCTTTGATTTTTTAAAATTAAATTTTTAAGCTGTTTTAGTATTTTGTTTAAGTTTGCATTTAAAATAATAATTTGAGGATTATAAAATTTATATCACGAGGAAGTTCATAAACATTTCTTTAAAATGAGATCTTTCTCGAATCTTTAACTCTATTTTCTAATTTTTGGGGAATTTTTAAAGATTAATTTTTATAATTTAATTTATTAAATGCTGATCACGTGATATCTTTTTCTGGTACTTTAAATAAATTTATCGTCACATCCATAACAACTAAATAGACAAAAAATTTTTTTTTGCTTGCTAATGCGGCAGACGCTTGGACATTATCCAAAAAATAATAAAATACAATAAAATATATCTGTTCCTCAAACTGTACTATATTAACTGTACTATATTCTTTAGTATGTCCTATTACATTTAATTTGAATATTTTCTTTTACAATATTTTGTCTATAAAAATATCCCTTACAATATATTTTTAAATATATATATATATATATATATTATTATTATTATTTTTGGGGCATTAATTGCATATATTGACCGTTGTATTGAATGTACTCCGTAGCGAATTTGGGGTTTTCAGCTAGTCTTCTGATAATTTCATGGACATCTTTAAAATGATTGTCTTAGGATTACGATAAAACTATATCCGTTTTTGGTTCCAAGTGAAATTCACTGAAATTATCTGAACAATTTTTTTAGAGAATTTTTTTGAAGGGACCTTTAAAATTCTCAGCGACAGCGTTTCAAAATTTCACGCTCTATAAATTTCCATGATAAATTTGAGAAATGTTTTCAATAACCATTTAAAAAATTTTATACAGTAAATTCCTTTTGGAGGAGAAAACTCTTTGTAACCGTGTATCAATGATAACAGCAGAAATAACTCACTTACTAGTTGCGTAAAGAGAGATAAATAGTTTTGGCCGTAAGATAAACTAACTGTATCAACCTTTTTTACTATAGATATAAACAACATTCTTCTTTATTTCATATATTTTTACAGGTATAGAAAATCTTCTAAATAAAGAAATTTGATTCGATTCTTTAAAAGCTACGTTTAAAATGTTGTTGATTTAACTTTCATGCAGCAGTGACTACTAAAAATGCAGATTTTCGAAGAATTTAGTCACGCAGCGCACTTCAAATCGAGTAAGTGCCAAAATCTATGAATTCTGACTTTTTTTTAGATGGCAACTGGTGTTCGAAATTTTAAGCATTGTTTCTATTATTGCATTTGAGGGATTTTTAAGTCAGTATATATATATTGTATTTCTAAGCGGAACACGTAGATTTTAATTATAATACATGGTTCACGTTTACTTTATTGAATATTTTGAAGTATAAACGATAATAACCTATTTTATTACCTGATTTCGCATCCATATAGTAACGTTCCTGCTGCCAAGAAAGTACTTTTGAGTCATACAGCACATGAGTGACTGCCTACGTTGAAAATGCCACTTTTGACTATTTTGATCAATTTAATTTTTTCTCTTTAATTTCTCTGTAATTAATTTATCTGTAATTTAATCTTTTCTCTTTCCAAAACAGTTTTGATTTTCATTCTACGTCAATTAGAAGCAGAGTTATAGCTATTTTAAAACACATCGTCTAATACAAAATTTAAGTGACAAACAACTTTAAATGCGACCATTTTTTGACCATTTTGGTAAATTTTATTTTTTGCAAGAATCTTGTACTTCAATCTTTTCTCTTTTCAAAGCCGCTTAGATTTTCATTCTACATCAATTAGAAGCAGAGTTATAGCTATTTTAAAAAACATCGTCTAATACAAAATTGAAGTGACAAACAACTTTAAAGGCGTTTTTCTCAGAATTATGTTTTTTAGCAAAAATCCCTACCGTTATCATGATATTTCAGATAATAATGCATATAATTTGATAAAATTTTCAGGAAATGTTTTAGATGCTATTGTTAATGAAATGACGTACAATAATTGATGTATAATAAATAGTTTTTTGTTTGGAGCTGTTTTTATAAGGAAAGGAATGACGAATTGGGGAAAATTTTCATATTGGAACATAAAATTGTCTGTATTATTTTTGCATTTCAAAATTTCTCTTAGATTGTAGGTCATTTTGAAGATAACTGTTATATGTATCATGTGTGAGAAGGAAATTAAAATAGTAGCATTAGAATTTTGTTCAGAGTGATAAGCGTTTTAGCTAAATTTCATTAAAAATTACTTCAAATTGACCAATTTATAAAAAAGTATGGTGTTTACAGGAAAGTTTTTTTTTAATTTTTTATTTTTAAATGCTGTTTTACCATATGAGACCAAAAAATCCTTAAAAAAACAATTTTTTAAAAAAAATTGGCTCCGAACGTAGGCAGTCAACTCACGGGCACAATACTGTCACGATGATTTCGGGGAATAGGGAAATAATAAGAAGCGTAAATCAGAACAGATTTATTAACCAGAGAACTTCCCAGATTGCGGGGAACATCACCTTAAATACTGCTTCCGAACGTTACCGACATTCCCACTGGAAGTGTGAGGATTATTCCAGGAACCTCTGGAACCGGATCTGAAATAGTAGATAAATTTGCATACAGCTCGCATGCAGAGCAAATTAAAATAAACTATTTTCTTGCAGCTACTTTGGAACCCGGGACCTTCAGATTAGAAGTCGAGAGCGATACCACTGAGCCACCGTTGCTTCAGTGAAATGTGGCATTGTTCCCTCCCTACAAAACAGCGCCTCGCTGTTTGCACTAAAATGATACGTTACGTGATTTTTGCTCTAGACCGCGTAAGGGGTCCTGCATAAGATCTGGATGGTGCGTTGTGAGACTGTTCTCGTTCAACATTTTCTGCTTCTGGGTTGTTGCTGTCGTCATCGGCATCCAAATAAGCGTCCTGAGCGTTGTAGAACGGTTTCATCCGGAGCACATGAACTAATAATTTCGATTTTCGCCTTCTTGAATTAGGGTCAAAATCTTCCACTTCGTAAGTGAAGTCAGAAAACCACCGCAAAATCTTATAGGGGCCAAAATATCGCTTCAATAGTTTTTCCTGTAGTCCGACTTTTCTTATCGGGATAAAAACCCACACTAGGTGGCCAGGCTTTTAAGTTACCATTAGGTGTCTGGCTTCATAACAATGACTATCCTTTGCTTGAGCATTTAACGTTCGGAGTCGGGCCAACTGTCTTGACTCCTCAGCTTTTGTAATTAGGTCGCTGGAATAGTCATATTCCTCATTGCCGTCAACACATGGAAACATGGTGTCAAGTGTAGTCTCAGCTTCTCTTCCATGGCACAGAAAGGATAGGGAATAGCCAGTTATGTCCTGTTTAGCAGTGTTGTACTCGAAGGTAACAAACGGCAAAACTGCGTCGCAATTCTTTTTTCTAAGTCGACATAGAGAGAGCATGTCCGTTAACGTTTTGTTGAAACGTTCGGTCAGCCCGTTTATTTTAATTAATTATAAGAATTGTTTATTTTAATTAATTATAAGAATTGTTTATTTTAATTTGCTCTGCATGCGAGCTGTATGCATATTTATCTACTAGTTCAGTTCCGGTTCCAGAGGTTCCTGGAATAATCCTCACACTTCCGGTGGGAATGTCGGGAACGTTCCGAAGCGGTATTTAAGGTGACTGCCTACGTTGAAAATGCCATTTTTGACTATTTTGATCAATTTAATTTTTTGCAAGAATCTTGTAATTCAATCTTTTCTCTTTTCAAAACAGTTTTGATTTTCATTCTACGTCAATTAGAAGCAGAGTTATAGCTATTTTAAAAAACATCGTCTAATACAAAATTTAAGTGACAAACAACTTTAAATGCGACCATTTTTTGACCATTTTGGTCAATTTTATTTTTTGCAAGAATCTTGTAATTCAATCTTTTCTCTTTTCAAAACCGCTTAGATTTTCATTCTACATCAATTAGAAGCAGAGTTATAGCTATTTTAAAAAACATCGTCTAATACAAAATTGAAGTGACAAACAACTTTAAAGGCTTTTTTCTCAGAATTATGTTTTTTAGCAAAAATCTCTACCGTTATCATGATATTTCAGATAATAATGCATATAATTTGATAAAATTTTCAGGAAATGTTTTAGATGCTATTGTTAATGAAATGACGTACAATAATTGATGTATAATAAATAGTTTTTTGTTTGGGGCTGTTTTTATAAGGAAAGGAATGACGAATTGGGGAAAATTTTCATATTGGAACATAAAATTGTCTGTATTATTTTTGCATTTCAAAATTTCTCTTAGATTGTAGGTCATTTTGAAGATAACTGTTATATGTATCATTTGTGAGAAGGAAATTAAAATAGTAGCATTAGAATTTTGTTCAGAGTGATAAGCGTTTTAGCTAAATTTCATTAAAAATTACTTCAAATTGACCAATTTATAAAAAAGTATGGTGTTTACACGAAAGTTTTTTTTTTATTTTTTATTTTTAAATGCTGTTTTACCATATGAGACCAAAAATTCCTTAAAAAAACAATTTTTTAAAAAAATTGGCTCCGAACGTAGGCAGTCACCTTAAGGTGATGTTCCCTGGGAAGTTCTCTGCTCAATAAATCTGTTCTGATATACGCTTCTGGTTGTTTACCGTAGGAAATCAGTAGGAGGAGGCAACAAGCAACAGTCTTTTCCATTTGGTCCAGTATTATAGTGGTCAAGCTGTGTCAGAAACAGTAACAACAAATTCGTGTATTATAAAAATGTGAAATATCGATTTTAAAATTATAAAATTGCTAATTTTTAATTTTTTATTGACTAGTATTTTTTTTCTTTAATATTCACTTTGGACGTTTGGCATTACACAGCAATATAAAAGAAATCCATTTTAAAGATATATGCGTAAGTAATATCTTCATAAAAGTATTTAATTCGTAAATCTTGTAAAACAAGTTCTTTAAAGTATTTTTAAGATAAAAAAACTAACTCATTGATTCGTAAAAAAAATGCTCTTCAAACTTTAGTATTTGAAATGAAGTCCATACAAAATTCAAAACGCAGAAAACATAATTTTCAGCCAATCGTCTATGCCCTGTTAATCCCTGTTAACGCTACGGTGGGGGTCGGATCCGATACAGGGGTGTGTGTTCCCCCTCACGTACTCTCCCCTGTCATTGCAAGAGATCTAGTTGACAAGGAATCCTACCAACCAGTCTTGCAACAGGTGTTGAAGTATTTTCAGTTATAAGTTTGCAGTAAATATGAGTGTCTTTATTGAAATACGTTATTCATGATCACTAGTCGTTTTATTTTAGATTTTTATTTTTTTGTTTCGAGTTTGAAGTCCAAAAATGTCAGTATATAATATATTTTACATTTTTGTGGTAGAAATTTTGGTTCAGTAGCTTGTAAAACTAGGCCCAAAATTAAATTACATTTTAGATCTAATATATACAACATTCTATGTAAATGCCAGAGAGATTTTCTTTGTTTAGCAAAATTACAATTCGTTGGTCATTTTTTCAAAAAAAAGGTTTTTATTTCATGTAAAATCATCAATAAATATTATTATACACCAAAAATGCTTATGTGCACTTATTTCTACCAAAAACCTCATCAAAAAAGCAATCGGGTGGGATTCGACCCGACCGTACCATCTATTTCGTCTCAATCTACTGTACCGTTTGAGGGTTAAAAATGCATCGATATTTCTATTTTCTCATCTTATTTAAAATTCGGTATATCACTTTTAAATTAATACTAACTTATTCCTTATTAAATCATGCATGAATAAGGTCATGCATTTTGTGTCATTAAACACGCATCGATTGTTCAGAAACGAACTCCATTTACCATACCATTTCATTTCATACCTCAAGAAATAAATCGAAATACTTGATACACGATAAAAATAAACATTGCAATCCTGCCGCATGCTACGAAATCATTAATTAATATTTCGAGAAAACACTTCTGCACTCGCAAGGTTCAAGTACCCTCTTTAAGAAACTCGAAGAAAAAAACAAGCTTGTTAGATTCCAAAAGTTATGAACTTAACCACTCCTTGGAGAGGAGCTTAATGTTGATTCAGAGAACTTTAAGTGTCAAAAGTTTTAAGACTCGTATTCAAGAAGATTTGTTATTAAATATTTAATATAAAACAACAAAGTTTCCCGTTTCGTCAAATTTGACTTTTAGAATTGTCTTGTTTAAATTATGAAAGTCATCATCAGTTACGGTTAAAAAAATTTTAATGCTATTTTCAATTTGTTTGCTTAGTGAATTTTATGTAGAATGTTTTATTAAATTTTGTCCGAGGTAGCCTAGTAGTAGCGCGTCGGATTTTGGTGCTGAGGGTGCTTGGATTGAATCCCGAGAAGCACCATTAAATACCTTCCTGTCTAGGCAGGATATAGACACGTTGAATTTGGAGACTGTAAATTATTTCTATGAGGTTAGAGAGGGTGGAAGAAAGTACTATCCTCCAGATGTCACCCTGGGGTTGCTAGGTGAAAAGTGAGGTACCATCCGGATAAGTCGAACTCCGACCCTTGCGTTTCCATTACAAACCGGAGACGCTCCCCTTAGCCTTCAAGCCTATATGGACTTGGTCTGGAATACTTCGGATCAGGGGATATAAGCAACAACAACAACAACAACAACTTAAATTTTAGTTCCTAAAGAATGTTGAATATTTTTGTCATATTCACAAAGACTGCTAAAGTTTACATCTATGGCTAATAGGTCCCTCAAATGAACTGATATTAATACATTCAATGATGTGCACTTCTTATCACTAAATGGCAATAGCAATTTTTTTTAAATACTAGCCGCTGCGCGAGCAGCATGGTCGCTTTTAGTTTTGTATTTTCTTTTGCAAAACAACTCAACTGAAAGTAACATATGTAAGGAATGTTACTATTACCTATCATCATAAATATACGTTGTTAAGGGGTATTCTCCATAAGGCTGATTCTAAAACATCGTGATTAAAAAATTTGAATTTCCATTACTTCAGAACAGAGAAGACCGAGAAACCCAGCACCAATGATTTAAAAAATTACATCCCTCTCTGTATGTACTATTTTTCAAAATTAAGATATATACACTTTATCATTACATCAAATAAGAAATTGTTGGGGAAGAACTCTTTCACTTAAAAAATGGAGTAAAAATTCAGCAAGTACTAAATTATAGTATGGATTTCATCACTCTCTGTATGTGCTGTTGTTCACAATTCAGATATCTGCACTTAATCATGTCAAATAATAAATTGTTGGGAAAATTTCTTCACTTATAAAATGGAGTAAAAATTCACAAGTGCTGAAAAAAATTTTAGAATATTAACTATTACTGGCTGTCGGTTGCATTGCCAGCAACGGTTAAGCCTAACCTCGGGATCATTTATGTCATCTGTTTCACACCTCTCTCTTAATGAATTATTTCTTCTTCGCTTTCTTTCTTGAGACTGTTCCCAATTTTCACTTGATCGTGCAGCTCGCTTTCGAGCATTCCTGATTTCAGTGCGTAAATCCATGTTGACACGTGGTTGCAAATTACGGACGGCCGCTAATGTTTACATCTAGTAGTTACAGCCATTGCCATTCGGAGCATAGAAATATCATCGATTTTTGTGCAGCATACCTACGCGTTTTATATATGTATATATATGTTATTTAAGCATCAATGCAAAAAAAAATTTTAAAAATTTAAAAAAATGAAAAATGTCCGGACAATGGAAAATTCCGGAAGAACGTCGTAGGAAGCGGCGGTAGAAGCTGACACATGAAAGGGAGAGACCCCTGAAAGATAAAACAAGTGGGGGTGATAATTTTACGAGCACAAGCCTATGCAAGGCGCTAACTCTCGAATGAAGAAAAAAAATCAAGAATTTGTGAGAAAGACGGAAAAAATGGAACCAGGAAGACGGAATTATGAAATGGAATTAGGGAATAAAAGAGAAGAAGAAATTATTAGTGAAACGGTGGGGACTGAAAAATTCAAAGACTTGTACTTTATGAACAAAAATAAATCTTTTACGTGGAAATATTTTTCTAGGCCGCAGGTACAGGTAACCTAGACATGTAAATGGATTGAATAAAACGGAATAATCAGTAGAGTTAGCAAAGTTCTCTGGTAATTTTGATTCATTTGTCGAGTTAACAAACTCAAGAAAACTTTGCTATTTGTGCAAATTCCTTTATTTAAGTCAGTCACGTGTCAACATTATCTTCGTGGAACAATATTTGCACGTAAATAATTTTTTTTTTATCTACCAGTCTCAGTTTTTCTAAACATTTATTATTATTCCTTTATTTCTTAATTCTGTTTCATAATCTTCATTCCACCTTCTCGGTTTTATATTCCTGCTTTATTTGTATGATTCGGTCAGGGTTTTGTTCCTTGCGGGGGATTGTGGTCGTAAATTCCGCTTCCTTATCTCTTCTTTCAGGGGTCTCTTATTCAAGTGTCCACATTTTTCTGAAATTTTCTGCTGTCTCCCCTGTTATAGCTCCTGTGTACTAACCCTACTGGATTCTCTCACCTCAATTTTAACCTAGGAAGAAAATTTGCCCAAGGATTGCCGACTTGGATTTAAAGATTATTTTTTAAATTGTACTCCGTAATAGAGAAAGAAATTTTACACCTTGGGGCATTTTTCGTTTAAAAAAATGCAAATAATATTTTCAAATGTAAATCAATCAGGGAAAAAATCTGGTATAGTGTGTTTTAAACGCTCAAAAACTCCTTTGGTGGGCGAAATTTATAAAATGAATCCCGTGTAGAAAAGTTGTGGCTACCTGAAAATACCATTTTTATTGGATTATCCGCATATATGTAGTAGCAAATAGTAAACAAATTATCTCCATAGGTAAAAATTGAGGTGAGTAAATCCAACAGAGTTAGTACACAACAACCTTAATATCTGAGAGTTTAATGATCCTCACACTTGGAAATTATCTATAGACGCTTCACGCTCCGAAGCCGTATGAAGGACTAACGTAAGTTGGAGTAACTGGGCCATAGTTTTTCAACTTTTTTATATACTATATTTTTAACACATTAAAATTATACTAATATGTATAATTTTCAAAACTCTTTGCATTACATGTACTTTAGTAAGTCTTATGGAGCATGTTTAATCTATGATATTAGTTTTTATTATACTAATATATTATTAGTTTTTATTATAAAAATATATACAATATTATATATAAATATTGTATATATTTTTAAATACAGGTGGGCCCAGTTCCCCTAATAATTTGGGTAACTGGACCACCCAGGTCTATTTCTAATAATAAACAACAGAATCTGTGACTGGGTAAATAGCTTGTATATCTGGAAAGAAAAAAAAACTGTACCCCCATTTTAAAATAATTTTTCAAAGCAATTACCAATGTTGCAAGATATATTGTTGCGAACACCGGAAAAAAATAACACACAAAGTGATTAAAAAACACAATGTAATTGATTATAAACACATTTTAAAAAGTACAAACTTACTTTCTAGCTTAGTTAGTAGCTGTAATGGCCTTTTCTATTGAAAAATGTAATATTAATTTGAGTTTAACAAGCCCTGAGTTAGTTAATGAGTTAATAGGCAAATTAATGTGTCACTTGTAAAAAAATGTTTTTTGTAATAACTTAACCAGTAGTAAGCTTAAGTGAAAAAGAACACAAATGAGTGACTTAACTACTTCACTTATAATAGTTAAACTAACTCATACTCAAATAAACAGCCTTTTAACTGTGGAGCACTGAAAATTCCACCTTTGTACATGGGGATTGGGGATTTAATCAATCTTAAAATATCTTCTTCATACCACAGAATGTCCTCCTCTTTTGGCCATCGCCAGTAGGTTAAACCAGCACTTTCCAGGTGTTTTATTTTCACTTGGTGGTCTATTTAAATCTATAACTTGTCCAGGTTATTTTGTACCATTATACGATACAATAACATAGTCCTTTGATAACAGTGATACCAGGCACAACTTTGTCTGATTCACAGTCCTCAATGCTTACACCTGTTGAGCCATCATAATCAGTATCTGAATTCACTACAGGTTTCACCTTCTTAAACTTGCAGAGGCCAGAAGTTGAAGGCAATGGGTTTTCTAAATCTACAGAAGTCAGTGGTTTAAATCCAATCTTTCTTTTCTTTTTCTGGTTTTTTTCCCTCGCATTGCTTCTTCAATTTGCTGTTTATCTCTTTCTTTTTACTTTCAAGTTTGTCTTTAATTTTTTTCTTCGCAATGTCATCTTTTTTCTATTTTTTTAGGAGTTTTTCTTCTTTTTAATTTTTTTCCTTGTAAAGCTAAATCTTTCAATCTCTTTTATTCCTGTCTATTTTCTATGTAAATATGACGCAAATCTTGGGTGAGTTGTAAGAAGAAAAATAAGAAAACATGTTTGAACTCTCACAAACTTTAAAAGTATAAATTTCTCCAACAACATTCTATCTATAAAGGCCTATGTCTTGATTGACTTTATTGCAACTTATTAAAACAACTTAATTAGTTCAGTTACTTAAGTTAGGTTAGTAGTAATTAATATAAGCATAAGTGGATCAGTGTGGGGTAACTGGGATATACCTGGACCCAGTTCTCCTGAAACAATTGCCCAGTTGCCCCATATCACTAAATCTGATGGGGTAACTGGGTGATACCCCTCCACAGACCTTTAACATGCAGGATAGGTTAAAACACTACACAGAAAGCCATTTTGATATTAACTGAGCTAAAAATTCCTGCATTCAATTTTTAAGAAATAAAAATAGACTTATAAAAAATTATTGAATTCCCCCTTGTAGAAAAAGATGTTTTGTGATGACAAATACAAAAACATTAGCAACCATAAAACATTCTTCAACCAAGCTGGAGACCAAAGGGCTGTTGATTTGCTGATTTCTGCTTACCAGTGTTGCCATAACAGAGTGGAATTTCCTCCTGATATGTAAAGGAAAAATCTGGGAGGGGATGGCCAGTTACCCCATGGGCCCAGTTACCCCAACTTACCTTATTATTCAGTTCGAATTTATTTACCATCCTTTAATTTTTTCTATCTTGAATAATTAGATGCTTTATGTACCTGATACGTGTTTGCCATAAGTTTATGTAAAATATACATAATGACTTCAGTTTCAAGTTTGAGCAATTTATGCAAAAACATACTGGAATGAATGTCTTTTAAATTCATTACGTGCCTCATAAAAAGTTGATCTTATATATGCAAATTTATAATCCCGAATAAATACTCTGTAAATATTTATGCAGAAGTCTTAGAAATGAATCTGCATGGGAAAAATGACATTTCAAATCATTTATGAATATTTCAAAAACTTTAAAATAGTGCATATTAAGTGCTATCCATTTCATTCGTATTTTTTATACCCATAAAAACGTTTAAACGGACGGAATAAGTGATTTTTATTTTTACAAACAGCTAAGATCTTTTCATAAAATACGCCATTAGACTTTTCTTCACGTATATGCAAATTGCATTTACAATTTTTTTTCGCCCCATGTTTACGAGAAATTGAAAGAAATCGTCCAGGAAAAATAAAATTTTTTCACGTTCCTTTGGAAATGATTCCAATATTTTTCTCCACGGGGTGTCTTGAAAGATCTACAGAGCGCCGTTCTTTTCTTGCCTTTTTGAAACACTAATTTATTTCTTGATTTGCTTACATTATTCCCGTCAGGATTCTTTATTCAATTATAATATATTTTATTGACTTAATGTCCGTAGGTAGTCCTGTATATCTATTCAGGTAAATTTAATGCATGTCTATGAGAAAAAAAATGAAAAGAAATATATACAGTTTCTCTCTTTGAAAGGTTCTTATGAAACTTAAATGGATGAGTTTATCAGATTTTAATGTTTAGATTTGCAAGTACATCACGAAATGTTTTTTTCGCAAGAGCTTGTTTTTTAGTTTCACACTTTGTATTTTTCTCTTGCGTGCTGCGATATATTCCCGCTTTCTTTTTTCCTTGCCTTGGGTTTTGATGCAAATATCCTCAAGAGGAACTTGCAGAGTTTTAAAAGTTACGTATTAAAAATGTCTTTCTACTGATTTTCCCTATTTCACTGACACTATAGAATAAAAAATTATACAGGAAAGGAATTGTTTTGAAAAGTTTTATATGGGCAACAAAAGGACACAAAGTTTAAAAGATGAGATTTATGAATGTCACGGAAGATTAAATCTTCGAAGATAACTGTTCTTTTGAAAGTTTTAAAAATAGAAACCATTTTTGAAGACTTCTTATTGAGTTATTTGAATCTTGAATGAACAAGAAAAAAAATAATATTTTTAATAAAGACTAGATTTAAAAAAAGGGTTTAAATTAAAATTAAAATATTATTGCAATTTTAAAACATTAAATTGTTTTGAAATTGGAACTTAAATATTACCGCGTATTGTAGTGTATTTCAAATTTTAGTACCTTTCATTAGACGCCAGTTAAACTAAACAAACTTTTATAGATTTGAATTGAACTTTAATTAATCTAATGGTATCTTAGAAGGATTATTTTTTTAGAAAATGTTTTAAGAAATTGGCCATTACTATCGCCAGCATAGACTACCTTTAGTACGCTAATCACAAAAACGAAATATGTATGTATGAAAGAAATTTATATAAATAATGCTGTTCACCCATTAGATTACGAAGATAATAGGGACAAAACTCATAAGCTAAAACCCATAAATGGATCCTTATAGATCATGTATTGTAGTTCTTTTAGAGTGAGTAATGATTTATAGCTAACTTCTAATACGATATTTTCATTCCTTTTAAAATATTTCAAGTTATAAAAACCCAAGGATTATGGCGAAATAAAAGCCCTTTCAAGCTTTTACTTATTATTAATTTAAGAATTACATTTTTATTCATATTGCTATGATGAATATTGACAACATTTATTTACAAAATGAACGGTAAAAAAAAAACTCACTTGCTATCAATAAATGGAACAAAGGGAGTATTTTAATGTTACTAAGAAGCAAAAAACTATAATATCCGATCTCCGAGGAACCAAACGCAATTAAATATTTACTGCAACCAAATTTTGAAGCCCCTGTTCAAAGGGCCTTAGGGCCTGTTCACATAGAATTTGTCAGCTGCAGCGTAAAATTTTTTAACCAATCATATACCAATCGTTCGCCCATTTAACCAATCAGTGCAAACGGAATCTTTGACTATGTGAACAGGCCTTTAAAGTTTGACATTGCATCAAATCGTTAAATTTTGAAACTATATAAAAGGATACTAGAGTTTACATAAAAATATGGTAGTGCTTTGGTAGTCTTTAGAACCTTGGGGTTCTTAATCAAACGCATTAAATTTCCATACATAGAATTACCATGAAAGAATTTTCAAACCTAGTTAATTCTTTTAAGTACTGGTTAGCGTTACTGCCCTTTTACCAGCCGAGGATAGTTCTCGATGCTATTTTGCTGCAAAAAGATCTACGGTGTGTACGGCTATAAGACATTTCAACAAAATAGACTTTGGTATATATAACATTTACTACAGATAGTAGAAGTCTTATTTGAAATCTATATTACTCTTAGCACTTCATAGTCAGTTAAATTTCCATGACAAACTTTACCTACACTTTATGATTGATACGTAAGTACTTACTCAACCATGGCAAACAGGTAATAGAATAAATATCAGTGAAATGAGATTCTCTAATTCCCGTGAGACGCTATGCTAACATCACAGTTTATTAATAGTTTATCCAATTTCATTTGTTTAATATAGAAGAAAAAGTCTTAAAAATTCTTATAGTAATTGATCAAGAATCACTTTAATTTTATGCATTACTATTCCTACTCAAGGATTTTTCATTTTTCGACAGTCCTTTCCTTTAGTAAATGTTGCATTATTATTAGGGGTACGTAAATTTCACATAAAAAATATTAAAATTTCTCATTTATTCACAAAAAAATTAAAAATTCAAAAATTTTGCATTTATTAAAAAAAATCACATTTTTTTTTACTTGGTTAAGTAAGTATCAAAATTCTGAGTTAAAAGCTAACGTTGTAGAAGTCTCCGCATTCTCTTCCTTATGCCTTTAGCAAAAAGTAATAGCAATAAGTAATAGTAATAAGTAATAGCAATAAGCTTTAGCAATAAGTGCCTTTAGCAATAAGCTGGTCTTAGATAAGCAATTATGTTTATAAATTATTACCTAATTTTGCTTAAAAAGTCATTTATCACCGAGTTTCCGCCGAAAAGTAGTAAAAAAATAATTTTTGCATTTATTCGCTCATATCGGAAAATTTCGCATTTATTCGCATCTATTTCGTAAATGCGAAAATTACGTATCCCTAAGTATTATTTATGTTGTTTAACATTAGCATTAACTGGGATATGTTTCCCACATAAAAAAAGATTTGTTCCTTAGAGGTACTATAACTATTTTTCCGTATTTTAAGTTCAATAATTTTATACTTTAAATAAAAAAGTCCCAGAAAGTTTGAAATTCCCTCTGTGGGAGTCCTTTGAAATACACCCTGTTGGCTAAAACTGGCGTGCATCCAGTTTTCAGTTCAAAAGGCCCGAGTAAAAAAATTTTGGACGTACCTTTCAAAAATACAGAAAAATCAATAGCATAACGAGGCAAGTGCTATAAAATATTACACACCTCCTCCACGAAAAGGCCTTAAAGGACATAGTTACACCACCCCTAATGATGAATATATATTTTCTTTGCGAGAAATTTATGGCAACAATTTTGCAGAGAATTGTATTGGCTTATTTCTTGCTGCTAAGCGATATTTTTCAAAATTACATGATGGATCGAATTTAACTTATTGAGTATTTTCAAAATTTATTGTTTAATATTTAATTTAAGGTAACAATGTTTTTTAGCTTGTACTACTCTTTTATATTATAAAAAAATTAAGTATATGAACATTTTTGAAACTTTTGTAATGCTTGAATTTTTAAAATTTTTACCATTATTTTTTAATAGCATTATTTATTTTATCTTTCGAGTTTATATATATATATATATATATATATATAGCAAAATACATTTTGTTGTTTTATAGAATCACACCTCTTATTAATAGATATATCTTATTTTAGAGGTCTTCTGTTCTAAGTGTTGCGGAAAAATTACATAGTACAAATTTTCAGTTTAGCTGTCTGTGAAATACACTGATTTTTTAAATTAATTGTACTTTGAATTAATTTCCTTCCCCTTTGAATGACAAGCCTTTATTCTTTGTTATTATTAAAGAAATTGGTTTTAGTAGTGTAATGAAAAGTACTTTTTCAACTTTTCAAGATATCTGTTCCCTTTCGAGTAGGATGTTGTGTTCATTGATTTGTCATTTATAACTGAAAATAATTTTCGAAATAATTTCTATAACACAACAGCAGTACGAAATGTTATAACAGCAGTATGAATTGCTATTGTTCTTGTAAGACGCAATGCTCAACAATGAGATGGGGATGCAAGCAGAACGGGTTGCCTTGTTCAGCCTCTTGTGGGGAGAGCCAGATCAGTGGATGTGACAACAAAGTTGTAATTGAAAACAATGACAGTGATTCAGATGTCTAGTTTATGTCTACTAACTATGAAAAAAAATCTTATTTATACTTATCACCAAACTTAAAATTATTTCTATGTCGTTTAAATAAAATCTGTTGTTTAAATATAATATGATTTCTATGTTGTTCAAATATGTACAGTGATATTTAAAGGCTGTGGTTTCATTACCCTAAATATTACAGAACAAAATAGCTTCAAACTAAGTAATCAAAAGTTCGAAAAGCAGACGTCATTTTTAATTTGATTTTTCGGTACTTTCCCAGGGTGTGATTTTGCCCGATTTTGGATACAGGTATGTTAAAAAACAACATTTGCTGAGTTGAATACCACTGCAATCGCTTGAGAAGCAATTTTGCCCAGGTTTATGGATCATTTTTCTTAGTTTGACTGGACAACTAATCAAATAATTGTTACGTCATATTTTTAAATACTCTTTCTTTGCCTAAAAGACGCAGGGAAATGCAAAACATCATTCGTCCAATTTACTGATTTTCGAAGCTTGGGGAAAAAGATATGCATATTTTGAGTTTTTGGTAAAAAATTATTTTTCGTGTTCAGATGCAACCTTAAAGCACATTATTCTTTAAATATAATTATCAATCAGAAATCGATGTTAAATACATAAGTATCTTTTATATTTGCTTTATATTTCTGTTTATAATATCATCACATCAAGGAAAGCAAATATTTAATTTTCTAAACATTAAAAATATTTATAATTAAACACTTAGAACACAGTAAAAGTGTAAAATAGTAAAAATGCATTTTTGAAGAGGAATGTTCTATTATACTCAGTAACAAGATACAATTAAAATAAATGTGATTTTATTTTATTTTAATGCATTTTTGAAATATTTATAGCCTTCTACAAACCTGATTTCCGTAAGGAGAGAAAAATATGTATTCGTATTTACATAAAGAATTACATTACATTATCCGGCCAGTAACAATAAAAAAAAAACAAAGTTTCTAAAGTTTTTATTTCCTTTAATGTATTCTTAAAATTGTTTTATGACTTTTCATTTAAATATTTCCATAGCAAGACAGGCAACAAAGCTTTAAATGTGATTTAAGGGAGTAATATCCAATTAACCTCAGTAGAAATAAACTATTAAAGTATAGATGCTTTTTATTTTGGTTTAATTTTTATCATACTTGTCATTTAATATCACTGATTTCTGCTTTACCTTCTGGCACAATGCTTCACATTTTATGTACGTACTTGAACTATAGTCTAGAATCTCCAGTAAGATCCTTTTTCACAAAATCTCAATGCACTCCTTTTCGTCATGAATGAACATTATATAAATTAAATCTCGAATACACTACCTCCAACAAAACCGACACACGCGATAAATTCATAAATAGTCCGGAATGCTATTTTAATCTAGTAAACAATCCAACCCTATTTTAACGTATTTTTCTTTTAATGGAAATAGTTTAACCAATTAGCGGGCGCACCTGTGTATAAAGTGCTACATTTTCATAATTTTGAATGGTTTGTTTTTACAAGTAAATGTTTGAATGTTCTTAACAGTTTCTATTTATAGCTATACCCTTTCTAATTCAGGTTTGAATTTCTGACCCTTGTATTCCTTTCCATTCATTGGTAGTCGTGATTTAAGCGTGGTAAACCAGCGATTATACTGGATTGCAATACGACAAAATTATGAGTTGATGAAGTAAATCAAATGTGCAGCTATTACATGGTATTCCGCATATCACGAAGATGGAAAAAACTCATTGTTTTTTAGGTTTTTGGACATAATAGGAATCGATTCGCAAGTTGTCCTTAGATGCATTAAACCAGACAGTTTTGAAATAAGGCGAGCGTATCCGCATTCTTTGGCCTTTAATTATAAATATATCTCAGTATTATCCACATTTTATATCGCTTCATAAAACGCAGAATTAATATTTTCAATTTGAAAAAAGAAAGTTTATTACAAAAGGAATAATCAAGATTGAAAGAGACGTTGCACTTTATGCAACGCGCGCCTGCTGGTATACCAAAAATTGGCGCTCCTGCTGAAGGGTTCATGGAAATAACATTTTCGATTTCGCCTCTGGAATAAAGATTGTCGTTTACGAAAAGCTCCCAAGCCATCTTCACAAATTTTCATGTCATTTTTTTCAGTTTTATGTTTTTTCTTTTAGGAGGCACACATAACTCACTCGTGGTTAGAGAAAACGTACGTACGTGAAGTTTTGTTTGTTTGTTTGTGTGTGTGTGTGTGTAAGTATAAGTGTAAGTGTAAGTGTAATGAGCAATAATTTATGAACAGGGGAGAGGGAGAAGGAATCAGAAAAAGAACTCTTATTACGGTTCAGCATCTAAGACACAGCGATGTTTCAATAAAATATGTTACTTTAACATTTAGCAATTTCATATATGTTTTCTCCCACGTGCAACTCCGTGAATAGACTACAAGATATCTCCAATGATTGAACAGTACCGCAATGAAAGCTTGATTTATGGTCTCAATTTTAATCTGGAGATCCTTTCTTCCGATAAAGTCCTAATTGTGATCATTATTCCACCATGAATGTACTAGGTTCGGACGGAGTAAGGTGGCAATGTATTGCTTGAGCGATATGTATTATACTGGATATGAAAGACGAAATGCGGTCGAAGTGGCCGAGATGAATACCAAGATGCTACAGAGGATGCTTGGACTTTGATCTATGATTACTTTTTGGACATATCTCCATTTTCTTAAAAAATATTCACCTATTTTAACAATTTTCTTTCATATTTTCTTGAGGAGATCAAGTCTATTTTCAGTGACATGTTTGTATATTAGCATGAATAAAACTTAAATGTAATTGCATTAATTACACAGGTATGCAAAGAAATAATTGCCTGTAACGTAAATAGTGTTTCTTATAGTTTTTTGGATGCTGATTACTGGAAAAAATAATGAAAAAATTTCCATCACTTACAGTTTCATCACTAACCACATCGATTTTTTATGAATTTAGTATATTTAAGTTCAAGGCAATATTATTTATATGAGATTGATAAACATGTTTATGGACTTAAAATATTAAATTGATGCAATAAAATAGAAACCAGGAAAGAATAAATTCATTATTATTTGTCAATTCTGAATATTCCTCTGAAATGGTGCCTATTAAACACCATTGTACTTACATAGTAAAGCCAGATGAAACAAGTTAAAATCGGATAACTCTCCTGTTGCGCTCTTCCCACTTCTTCATACCCCCTGTTGCGGCCAATGAGAATTTGGGAAAAGAGGGCGCTGTGCTCGCCTTTGAAGTGTGAAGTGTGCAAAATTGGCGAGTTCTAACTGAGATCTCAGATGATGATGTTACTGAAAATATGTCTGTCCTTGTGTGGTGTAAATAAATATTGTGGCTGTGAATCGAGCTGTTTCTTAAAAGAACCCACTCCAGATAATATTATAAAGTGACGCCTGCTTAGGAGCGTTACACCCCCCTTCCACTGACCTATATTTTACTAACCTATAAGCAGTCAATTGTATAACGGAAATGAGTATGCTTCTATACCTGTTGGGCATTCAGTTCATTTGAAACAGTGCTCTGGAAATCTTGCTTTGATCCTTAATGAACTCTCGTATTCAGACCACAAATGGACACCTTACGGCGATCTGAAGGTCATTTCTATGATGCTTGGTCAACAGAGTGGGTACAGAGTGGGGAAATTCCCATGTTTCATTTGCGAATGAGACAGTCGAGACAGAAAACATTACATTAAGAAGAAATGGCCCTTTATTTTCCAGACCTGTATTATTCTTGAAAAGAATTGGGAAATATTAAAATTTTTAGATATCTTCATTTTTCAGCTGGGATCCCATTATATTATTTTTGTATCCTTTTTATCTTTCTTTTTTACTGTTTACTGATTGATAATTGTAGACAATATACGATCTGCTTTTAAGGGCATGTTCACATAGAATCCGTCAGCGTCAACGTTAGATTCAGTTGGCGTGGATTGGTTAAATGGGTCAATATATAATTGGTTAAATTTTTTTACGCTGACGCTGAAGGATTGCAGGTATTCCTCGACTTACGATCGAAATTTTTAAGGTGACTGCCTACGTTCGGAGCCAATTTTTTTAAAAAATTGTTTTTTTAAGGATATTTTGGTCTTTTATGGTAAAATAGCATTTAAAAATAAATAAAAAAAAACTTGCCTGTAAATACCATACTTTTTTATAAATTGGTCAATTTGAAGTAATTTTTAATGAAATTTAGCTAAAACGCCTATCACTCTGCACAAAATTCTAATGCTACTATTTTAATTTCCTTCTCACACATGATACATATAACAGTTATCTTCAAAATGACCCTCAGTCTAAGAGAAATTTTAAAATGGAAAAATAATACAGACAATTTTATGTTCCAATATGAAAATTTTCCCCAATTCATCATTCCTTTCCTTATAAAAACAGCTCCAAACAAAAAACGATTTATTATACATCAATTATTGTGCGTCATTTCATTAACAATAGCATCTGAAACACTTCCTGAAAATTTTATCAAATTATATGCATTATTATGTGAGATATCATGATAACGGTACAGATTTGTGCTAAAAAACATAATTCTGAGAAAAACGCATTTAAAGTTGCTTGTCACTTCAATTTTATTATTGTCATCGTCAATTTTGTATAAGACGATGTTTTTAAAAATAGCTATAACTCTGCTTCTAATTAATGTAGAATGAAAATCAAAACGGTTTTGAAAAGAGAAAAGACTGAATTACACGATTCTTGCAAAACATAAAATTGACCAAAATAGTCAAAAAATGGCATTTTCAACGTAGGCAGTCACCTATTAAAACAAAATTCTCAAAAATACTGTCCCTCGAATGTACAGTACATACCAATATGTATTACATAATTATTAAAAAAATATGGTGCAATATTCTGCAATACAGCAAAAATTTATGGCGCAATAATTAAAATGTAAAATGCAATAGTTTCGATATCCACACAATAAATCATACCTTCATTGGCTTCCGAAATAGCTTCAGCTTTTCATTATATTAATAAAGGACTACAAGAATTAGAAGCAATGGATCCAAATGAAGAAAGATTCACAAGTGTCGATCGTCGTATTCAGGAAAATCTGGCTTGCGACCAGACAATATACAAGGAAAAGAAGACTCAAACTGTTCAAACTACAATTGTATAACTTTGTTAACAAAACTTGCAACGTATCTTCTGTCGCAAATTCTGAAGCAATGGATTGTACTTACATAATAAGTAGTGATGACGAAGAATAATTTGTGTCTTCTAAATACAATGTATTTTAAATTACGTATGAAAGTAAAAAATATATGCATGTGCATATTCGATCAACTCAACTTACGATCAACTCAACTTACGACCAATGTCTCGGTTCCCAACTCGGTCGTAAGTTGAGGGATATCTGTATATGTGAGCAGGCCCTAACAGTTAAAATCATTTTATTACCCAATTCTATTCCAGCTCATTAATATAACATCCCTTCCTCGAATATTTTCAGGGCAACAACAAACTGATGCACAATTTATCTGTTTACAACATATTTTACAAGTCTACTTCCCTTTCAATTTACTTTAAGCATCCAACTTTATACTAGAAAAGTCCATTACTCAGTAAAATTAATGCTTCGGGTCTCTTCGTTACGACGAATCTAGAGACCAAGGTTTGCATAAGATTTCCCACGTATTTAATTTGTTTTTGATGTCTTTACTAATCATTTTAAAAATCCCCTTGCGACCAAATCACGAATTATCCATTTCACAATGTTCATCTGAACTGGTGACTTCATTTCTTCTCTATAGCTGCATACTAGCAATGAAATGTTACATCGTACTGCTCCTGACACGTGTTTAATTAAAAAGAACTTCTTTATGAAATATCAAGTTTTCAAAATTTTTAATTTCAAATTCATTGTACAGGATTCTATGCTCAATGAACTGGCTGTATATGAACAATAATGTTGTTCTTAAGTATTATCTAACATCTCTGTACTACCTGCATACTTTTGCGACATATAAGATTCCGGAACCATGTTGCAAATAGAAATGACTCTCATTAATATTAAAATAATCTCTCTGAAGCTCCGAAGATTTCATCAGCTCTTAGATTTCTTTTAAGTGACCACGGATTTTTTTTTAATTGTACAAGTTTATTCCACAATCAAAATATTTTTCATGTTTATAACTCTCTATATACTGCTCGAAATATGAATGAAGTTTTTACAGCCTATTACAGCCTATTTTGTTCGATCAGTTCCTACTTCATTGGCTGTATACTATTATTTTTTTATGTTTCTCTTAGTCTTAAACCGCAACGTGCAAATTCCTGGGTCAATAATCTGGGTACCTTGATATATTTTTCTCTACAAACATCCAAAGATAATTTAAATACCTTGACCCTTCAGACCATACATACACTATATCCTGAACCGGACTGGCTACATATCTACATGGATGGTTCATTTATTGAGCGTTCTCCAACTGCCGGTGCGGGAATCTTCTCCGCCCAGTCTTCGTTCTACATACCCATGGGCACGTAGAAAACTGCCTTTGATAGCGAGGTGATGGGTATTTGTGTGACCCTAAGATAGATTAACACCCCGAATTTCTGCTTCGACAGAGTGGTTCTTCTCTCGGACTCATGGGCAGGACTACAGGCTATTGGATCAGGGTCTTGTCCAATCTCCGAGGAAATCCTCGAATGCCAAATTCTTTTGGGAGAACTGAGACTGGGGGGTAAAGAAATTGTCTTACGATGGATTTCCGGACATTGTAGCCTTTACGGAAACGATCAGGCCGACAAACTTGCAAAAAAAGGCACTGAAATAGTTCAAAAGTTATCTACAATTTGTTTCTTCCATTCTTCAAAACTATATATTCGTAAATTTTGGAAACAAAAATGGAGAGAAAAACTTATGACACATGTCTCAAATAAGAGGAAAAATCTTGGAAAGGAAAATAGCAGACAAACCACGGGATAAAGCAGTGTCCAAATTGGTCACGAAATTGGTTCTGAAATTCGTCACGATTGCTTGGTGAGCCATCTCTATTGTTTTGGTATTCGTACCAGCCCAATTTGCCCACTTTGTGGGTTAAATGAAGAAATGGACAGGACCCACATCGGAAGATGACCGGCCCTGCGTGGAGCTTCTGAGGTGGAGAAGTATTGGAACGCAAGAGGCCAAATGATGAGATATTGACTTTGCACGTTATACGTTCACAGAGCTTTGTTTTGTTTATAAAACGTCAGTCTTATTCATTGCCATTGGAAATAAAATAAACTTTTTTTTAGATTAAACACCACGATTTTTTGCTAAAACAGTAGATGATGCCATGTCCTGAAAACCTGAAACGTGAAAACTTCTAGCTAGTTAATAAACCGTGTTATGTAGAAGATATTGTAATGGCAAGCAACCCGTATCTTAGTGCCTTTGGAGGGATTCTTATCAGAAAAAGTGTCCAAAGCTAGAAGTTTTGCGGAGTTGGATCATGCGGTTAAGGGAATTGATCATACATGTTCTAACTCACATTATTTCCACTGTGAAAATCCCTTTACTTTATCTAAAGTAGAACAAAAAAAATCATTTCAAAAGCAAAGCGAAAAGGACAATTTTTCTTGGGTAATCCGCAAACATGCTATTGATTGTTGGGCGCATCGCGAATTGGCCGGCCAAAGCCAGAAGAAGTCGTAAATTCTCGATTATTTAGGGCTTTGGCCAAGTGACTTAGCCAATTCTAGAAGAGGCCAGCCATTTCGCGAATTGGCCACACTTCTCACATTGGCCATAACATATATATATATATATATATATATATATATATATATATATATATATATATATATATATATATATATATTACTATACACAAGATTCTTTTGTATTTATTTTCCCTTTCTTTATACATTAAGAAAATTCTCACCTAGAAACTTTAACGAAGTTCAAAAGACCACATTTACGGTTGAAAGAAAAATTTATTTTAATGTTTATAAAGGGTAAAATGACAAAACAAATAGCATTTTGAGAAACACAATACATTCTACCTTTGTTTCCATTATCTAATTACGACATAGAATCTTTGCGAAGGAAAACGACTTCAAAGAAACATTGTTTTAGATGGAAAGCTTTTTATCTTCCACAGCAAAGTAAAATGTTTTAAAATGTGACATTCTATATATGCTAATTTCTTGCCAGCTAAGTTTCTTTAATATGTGTTTTATTCTTCGTCGACATGAACTGAAATTAAAGTAAAGGACGTTTAAAATATATAATTAAAAAGTGGTTTCAATAGATTTAAATAATGGTACAAAAGTTTTAAGAAAGGAATTCCGGCCAATCTCTTGCATACATCATATCTTCTAGGTTAGAAGCGTTGGAAATTTTCTATATTTTTGCCTTTTTACAACACGTATCCAAACAAAAATTCAGGTAGTCTCTTCTTACGAAACTACCGCGGGTTATTAACGTATGAGTACTTATGTTGCTTACCTCTTTTGTATGTATATATCTATGTATGTGTTATGTATGTATATATATATATATATAAAAATTCTGATGCATTTTGGTACTTTTCAATTTAATTGTTTACTGCTTGCCCAAGCGATACAGATTGGGTTTGGCGCGTTGCCAAAATTATAACCCGTGACGACGAACCATTTAGCGTCTGAAATTTTGCTTTCCGGAGGACCCCTATGTTAAAAAACTTAAAGCAGCGTAAAAAGTGTCTATCTAGCTACAAAGATATATATATATATATATATAGCATATTTTACTTCATAAAATAATTAAGAAATTCCAGTTTTCTCTTGTTGAATGTTTAACAACACATTTCTAATATGAAACACATTAAGAGAAATTATTGTCTGAAATAATGTAACTTTAGCTCAAGAACAAAGAGCTTTGCCGTAAGATATTTTTCATGGTTCATTTAAATTCTGATTTTAAAAAATGTAAATTTAAATTTTTTTTCTATTCGGTCTTCTCGTTTTGATTAAAGAATTACTTAAGCACTGAGGACAAAATATATGATAATTGTATAAACAAATACCATTCTTACACAAAGTGTAAAAAATTTTCTATGGAACTTTTTAAAACGCGTAAGACTTAAGTCGTAACTCGGAAGTTTTAAAAAACAATTTAACTTACATTTAGTATCAGAGTTGCTAAAATGTTTTCACCAGTGTTATACAGTCCTTTAATGGATTGTAGCCGTTCTGATTTTGTCTATGATTCAATTTATTAATTTTCATTCATTTTTATATAAAATTGCAGGTTATTTTTAAAGACGTTATATTTTTTATACAGGTAAAATATTTCGTATGATAGGACAGGTGAATTATAATTCAAAACAAAATTATTAATTTAATGTTTCTTTGTATTTAAAATAACAATTTAATATCACTTCCAAGACTTTCATTCGTAATCATGTAAATTATACCTTACATTATATAATTTGAATAGTTTATATTAAAAAATGCATTATAAAAAATATCATTTTTATTTAAAATGCAGGTTATTTTTAAACAGGTTATATTTTTATACAGGTAAAATATTTCATATGACAGGACAGGTGATGTATAATTCAAAACAAAATTATTAATTTAATGTTTCTTTGTATATAAAATAACCATTCAATATCACTTTCAAGACTTTATTCGTAATCATGTAAATTATACCTTACATGATATAATTTGAATAGCTTATATTAATCTACAACTATTTTTAACTATGAAAACAGTTTTTATTCTCCTTGTACACCTGTTTTTATTATTATACTTAGGTAATAACTTTTTCTATACACACTGAGTATCTTCTCTTAACTCAAATATTTCATACATTTTCGTAACTAACTTAAGGAGCGATGTTTTAAAAATGAACTGCTCTATATAAAATAAAAATTAGCTATCACGTTCCGCCCAGTAATCAATCAAACCAACAGCCTAATGGCTTTGTTGACACTTTGAAGAGATTCCTGGATTTTTTTTAAGAGTTTCATCTTCTAGCGTCTGTACTTCAAAGACGTTTTACAATTTTTTGAGCGTGCCGTTAAATTCCCAGGGAATATATAAGGTTCTTTGATGGTGCGTTTGTTACACTCTCCAAAGACAGAATCCTTGCCCTACTTTTAGCATAGTTCATGAAAGAAAATGTTTAATTTTAATGTCCTCCTGTAATAAATGGGGAAAATTATTAAACTTTGTTATAAAGAACATAAAGTAATTTTGAATTTCATTGAATTAAAATTTATTGACAGGAATTTGATTTTGTATGTTTTTGTAAAGCAAATGGCAGCTTATGAGTAACAATATACATAAAAACGTACTTTATTTTTCAGAAATTCATATCCTTTAAATTACATTATTTTTAAATTTCGTATTTTATTTCTGTTTTAGTCAAGCAGTTTATAAATTACATAAAACAGGATTTAGTAAAGATAACAACAATAAAAAATCTTATATATATAAAGCAGAAATGGGAAATGGGTCGTGTCTGTATGTGTGTATGAGTCACAAAAACTCAAGAACCGTGAGCCCTATCTTGATAAAATTTATACGGTTTAATGTGCTTGGAACATCAAGATGAATGTGACTATTTTCATCCCTCTACGACGTTCCATTCCAGAATTATGTTAGAACAAGTTTGCGCGGTATCAACGAATATTTTTGTTCAAAGCCATTGTAACATTTCATTGTTGCCAATTAAATTATAAAATTTGAGTAAAAATAAATAGACATGAATTAAAAACTTGATTTATTTATATATTGGCGCATGCAAGAATGAATTTGATATATTATTTTAATATACGGGGCAACGCCGGAATATTTCTTTTTAAAAATGAAAATATAAACATGGAAAGTCATTCATTTCAATGAATGTGTTCTCAATCCATTTCATGCATTAAAAATATCCCAAGACCTGTTCAAACTCAAATATACTGAGGGACACGTTCACTTAGCTAGAAACACGTGCGTTTAGCCTTGACGCGATGATTCATATAACTGAAGTGACATTGAAACATAGCAGCCGATTTAATTTTGAGAAAGAATTACAATCATGAAATACGTGTATATTCTAATTAAGAAAGTCTGAAAGTGATGTTTTTCGCATGGATAGCTATATGTGGGAATGTCTAGAGCAAGGAATCAATTAGAATTATACATTGTCGCAGATGATAAGAAAGAAACACTAAATGCTGTGTACTGGTAAGTATTAAAATAACAACAAATTAGTTAATAAATGAATTTTTTATTACTGAAAAAATGAAATTAATTTTTTTAGGAGTTGTTATAACTTTAGAAAATCATAACATGAGGCAAATCATTGAAAAAAAATGATAACAGAAACTGAATCTTGAGAGAAGCCGGGTAATAAATCTAGTAAAATATAAATAAAAGAATGCGCGAAACACTTATTAACTTGCATTACTTGAATTACTTCCAGTTCAAATGCAAAAGTATGCATTTCCAGCGAGGTATGTAACTCCCATAGTATTTATCAAGCATAGAATTCTTCAAACATATTAAATTTTTGAAACCATTACACATATAAATTTGCATTTATAGTGCGTGGTACGATTTACCACTTAAACTTTGCTGGTTCTTTAACATAATTAATTGATGGACTGTAAATTGGTTCGAAATGTTTTTATTTCAACAAACGAGAGTTTTAAATGTGCATACAACGCACCGACGAGACATAGCTCCGAACAACAACAAGCTTCGAACGCTTCGAGGTGAATGAACTTCGGCATCCATAAGGTTGCCGTACAATGCAAAACGAGCGCCAACGCGTACAGAAGGGGGAACAATAATGGCGCCAAGCGCTAGAGAAGCGGTAACATACCGCCCCGCGTTGCTTGTCTATGACATGCAACACAAATTACAAGACAAGTTACAATAAATTTTCGAAGTTCAGCACAATGCAACAAATTGACATTCCGTTTTTTTTTTTGTTTTTCGTAAATATGAAAGTATATACAATTGTACAGGAAATAAAGTGAAAGTAAATATATACAGAAATATATATATATAAAATTGTACAGAAAAATAAAGTTAAAGTAAATATATATACAGAAAAATATATACAATTAGATACGTACAGATCTATTTTGTTTATAACAACTTCAAAGAGATCAATTTTCAATGGGTAGGAGGCAAATTTTAGAAATTGGTCTTTTAAAGTAACCATTTTTAGTTTTTACAATTGCTACGCGAATTTTGCCATCCTTGCCTGGAATGACTTGACTTATCCTGCCAAGATACCATTTAAAGGGTGGAAGGTTGTCTTCCTTTAGTAGAACCATTGCATTTTCGTTAATGTTGTTTTTAGCAAATTGCCATTTTTTCCGTTCTTGCAAATGGTTTAAATAATCAATGGACCAACGTTTCCAAATTTGCTCAACCATTTTGGTTAATCGTTGCCAACGGGATAAATTATTGTTTGATTCATTTATTAAAGGAGGCTCTGGGATCGAATTTATGGGCCGACCTATTAAAATATGTCCAGGAGTTAAAGATTCTAAGTCCGAGGCATGAGATGATAATGGAGAAATTGGCCTTGAATTTAAGATGCCTTCAACTTGGGTGACAACCGTCAAAAATTCCTCATAAAATAATTTGGCATCAGCAACAGTTCTTTTTAGATGATGCTTGAAGGACTTGACACCTGACTCCCAGAGTCCACCGAAATTCGGGGCCCGAGGGGGAAGGAATTTCCAGGAGATATTCTCCGTAGCCAAAAATCTAGATAAACATTCATCAGGAAAACTAGCAAGTGACGCGAGTTTTTTCAATTCTAGGCTAGCTCCTATAAAGGTCTTAGCATTATCACTAAATAAGGTTGAACATTTTCCTCTACGAGCGAAAAATCTCTTCAAGCAAGCAATAAATGCTTGTGAAGTTAGATCGAAAACTATCTCAAGATGTATGGCCTTAGTAACTAAACAAACAAAAATAGCTACATACACCTTGTGTAAATTACCCTTTCTTTGATACTTATATCGAATGTAAAAGGGACCACAAAAATCTACACCTGTGTTAGAAAAGACAGGATTGGGGTTGACTCTCTCTGGAGGCAAATTTCCCATTAATTGATCTAAAGTAGTAGGTTTGTGTCTAAAGCAAGTTACACAGTTGTGCACTACCTTTCTTGCGATATTTTTACCTCCAATGGGCCAAAATTCTTGGCGAACAAAATGTAATAAGGATTGAGGTCCTGCATGAAAGTTCTTTAAATGATAATGTTGGAATATGAGAGTAGTCAGTTTGTGTTTTCTAGGTAGTATTATTTGATGTTTATTATCATAACTTATATTGGCATGAGCCAAACGACCACCTACTCTTAACAAATCTTCTTCGTCTAAAAAAGCATTTAAGTGGCTTACCTGGCCTTTCTTCACCGATTCACCGTTCTTTAGTGTTTTGATTTCCTTATCAAATTCACTTACCTGAATAATTTTAATTAATTTCTTTTTAGCCCTTTCTAATTCCTCGTTTGTAATTGGGCCGATTATTTTCATTTTGTTTTTAACATTAAATACAAACCTGCAAATAAAACTAAAAATACAGATTAATTTAACGTAGTTATTCGACAAATTAAGGAAATCACTCGAAAATGTATTTTCTTTAGTGCTAAGTAAGTTAATGTCAGAAAGTTTTTTAAGTTCATCTTGGTAAGGCTGCGATTCTTGAAGAGGCACATCAACTGAGATGGGGGTACCAATGGATTCCTCTACAAGTCCAGGACCTTGCCACCACAGCGACAAACTTGAAAGTTCATGGGGCGAAGATCCACGAGAAATAATATCAGCAGGATTGCTAGATGAAGAAATGTGTTTCCATTGATGCGATTCCGTTAAGCTTTGAATTTTAGAAACTCTGTTTCCAACGAAAGTCTTAAGTTTATACGCCGGTGTCTTGATCCATGCCAGAGCAATTGTCGAATCTGTGTAAAGACAAACTTCATCAATTTTCAACTTTAGAGAATTGCGAACCTTGACTATCAGTTGCGATAAGAGTAGGCATCCTGATAACTCAAGACGAGGCACAGACATAGTTTTTAATGGTGCAACACGAGATTTACTGGCTATGAGATGAGAAGACACAGTATTGTCCTTAGTAATACAAATTAGATAAACAACTGATCCAAACGCAGATTCGGAAGCATCAGAAAACCCTCGAAGTATGATCTTATCAGCACTGTCAGTCAACACATATCTGTTAATTTTTATTTCTTCAACAGATCTTAGGCACAAAACAAATTGTTTCCATTCTAACAAAATGTTTTCTGGCAAAGGTTCATCCCAAGAAAGCTTTCTAATCCATAGCCTTTGCAGAAAAATCTTAGCTTTAGAAATGATTGGGCCTATCAATCCAAGAGGATCATACAATCTTGCAATTGTTGACAAGACGTCACGTTTAGTGTAAGAAGATTTCTCATTTATCACTACTTTAAAACAAAATATGTCTTCTTGAGGGTTCCAAATTATTCCGAGTGCCTTGACAGTTGGATCTAAACCCGAAGTAAATTTATGTTCAGGACACTTCTCCGAAACACTATTCAACAGGTCATTGGAATTAGACTTCCATTTATGGAGTTGCATTCCACAAGTGTGAAGCATTTGCGTCAACTGGCACTGCAATTCTCGTGCAGTTTCTAAAGTAGAAGCACCCGAGACAAAATCATCCATGTAAACATCATTAAGGGTAACTTCAGCGGCGAGCGGAAATTTGTCTGCTTCATCCAAAGCTAGCTGCTTTAAACAACGAATAGCGAGAAATGGGGCCGATTTTGTGCCGTAGGTGACAGTGTTAAGCCGATATGTGGTTGCTAACTCATTTATGTTATCTTTCCATAATATTTTTAGTAAATCTCTTTGAGATTCCTCAATCAATATTTGACGATACATCTTTTTAATATCAGCAGTAAAGGCGTACTTATATGTCCGAAATCTCACCATTATATCACAAATGTTTTCTTGCACTGCACCGGCAAGAAGCAAGTCATTTAGACTTTGTCCCGAAGTACTAGGAGCACTGGCGTTAAATACAACCCTTAATTTTGTGGTCGAATTTCCAGGTTTGTAAACACCATGATGCGGCAGATAATACGACCCTTCACAATTCTGATCGTTAGCTACCTTTTCCATATGGCCCAAGTTTTCATACTCGGTTATAAATTCTTTATATAAATTTTGCATCATCGAATTTTTATGCAACCGCTTTACTAATTGATTAAGTCTAACGTTGGCTAAGGCCTTAGATTCACCCAAAAATCCTTCTTTCATGGGCATTTTAACTACGAAGCGACCATCTTTATTTCTTTTGTGAGTTTCTTTAAAATGTGACTCACAAAACTCTTCTTCTTTACTAAGGATAGTCTGATCTTCACTAATATTTTCCACAGACCAGAATTTTTCGACTATCTTTTCTATGTTTTCACTTTGAAAAATTAAACTACATAAATTAGTATATGGCCCTTGATTATTTGTATTTACATAGCCACTAGCGACATAACCAAACACAGTATTCTGAAATAGTAATGAATTTACAGATGAACGTATTTGTTCACCCTTAACAATTTCAAAGAAAGTCTCAGCTCCCAAAAGCATATCAATTCGGGATGGCTTGGTGAATTCAGGATCTGCCAACATAACTTGTGGAATTTCTATATTTTCTAAATTCAAATTTGTTGCCGGAACCATATCCGTAATTTTATCGACGACTAAAAAGTTTTGCAACAAAAAGAACGATCCATTACCATTTGCTATGTTAGCAAAAACTTCAAATTCAATTGGAGTAGGTGTTCCTCCTAATCCCGAAACCGAAATATTTATTTTTTGTTTCTTTAAATTAGCATTATCAACAAATTGCTTCGTTATGAAATTAGACTGAGAGGCACTGTCAAGGATTACTCTTGCTCTCATAAACTGGCCATAAATATTTTGCACAAGTACTACAGCTGTTGAAAGGAGAACACTTTTATTTTTTATAAACAAACAAGCAGAGGAAGAAGTATCTGCAAGTGGCGAGTCATTTTTCAGCTCTGGAGTTATTGTTTCAGCTTGCGCAATATTCAATTCTTCGTTAGAGGGATTGCCATATCGGTGTAAGAGATAATTATGACGACCATTACAAATCTTACACAAATACTTAGGTTGGCGGCAAGAAGTCAATTTATGCCCCGAATTTAAACATAAGATACAAAGCGAGAGATTTTTAACCATATTATAACGTTCCATAGCATTCAAGTCAAGAAAATTCTTACATTTATAAATAGGATGATTTGATAAATGGCATACTGGGCACTTAGATGAAGAATTATTCATTTTCGTTACGAAAGTGCGCGTTTTGGAATTCTGAAAATTCAGTTTCGATTTTGGTGGTTGGGTGATATTATTTTGTAGATTTTCCAAAATTTGACATCTTTTTTCAATAAAGGTTGTAAACGTGCTCCAATTAGTTAACTCATTTGACGTTAAAGTCATTTCAAATTGTTTACGCGTTTCTTTATCCAACTTTTGCAACACAATATTTATCAACATGGCTTCACTTAATTTATCCAAATCCAAATCTAATAATTTTAAAGCTCTTAAATGTTTATATAGCTGATCAATTAGTGATCTTAAATCCTTAGCACATTCGTTGTGTAACCTTTCAATTGAAAGTAATTCTGAAATGTGGGTATTTACAATAAGTCTCTTATTATTAAATCTATTTTCCAAAGCCTTTAATAAAGAACAAAATGAGTCGTCAGTTGACATTATCCGAGCCGCACTTCCCACTAAGCATGACTGCAAATAGTATAGCTTTTGCGACTCAGATAGTTGATTGTTCGACGAAATTAACGAGTCAAATTGGGTTTTAAACAAGTTCCATTCCTCAATATTACCCGAAAACTTCGGTAATGGAATTTCTGGTAGTTTAATTTGGACATTATTACTTTTAATTTGAGTACTAGCATTACTATTTTCAACATTATTATGCATACAATTATTATAAATACGTTTGAGGCTTACCTCAAGTTTCAGAATATCAGACTCTATTTCAGCAAAACTATCTTCGATTTCATTCAAATCTTCATCTTTAACGACTTTGTAGTATTCCAGACGCAAACACTCGATCTGATCGTTTAACCTACGAACTTTATCCAATTTCACTTTGATTTCTTCTATTTCGACATCTTTATTAGTTTCTTGATCCTTTATCGATGATTGCAGTCTAGTTATTTGCGCTTTGATTCCACCACGTTTCCTATTCAACGATGTAATATCTTCATCCGCCATAATTAAAATCCGAGAACAAAACGAAATGGCTAAATACAGCTCAAATTAAAAGATTCGATCTCCGAGAGAGCGGACCAAATCAATGGTACGATTTACCACTTAAACTTTGCTGGTTCTTTAACATAATTAATTGATGGACTGTAAATTGGTTCGAAATGTTTTTATTTCAACAAACGAGAGTTTTAAATGTGCATACAACGCACCGACGAGACATAGCTCCGAACAACAACAAGCTTCGAACGCTTCGAGGTGAATGAACTTCGGCATCCATAAGGTTGCCGTACAATGCAAAACGAGCGCCAACGCGTACAGAAGGGGGAACAATAATGGCGCCAAGCGCTAGAGAAGCGGTAACAGTGCGTTTATATAGTTTAGCTTTATCTATTACAATGAAAATTTTTCAAAAAACATTATACATCTTTACACAAATTGCACAATGGTAGTCCCAGAAAACCGCGAAAACAAAGAAAACCGTAAAATTCAATATACCACCATACCACCTTTTAACTTTAACCCACTTTATGGCAAAAAAATAATGGTCACTTAGGAAATCATAAAAAAATCACAAATGCACGTACAGTCGATCCATCAATCATTTTCTAAATCAGAATCTGAATCAAGATTGTCACCCCTTTAAAGTTTGGAAAAAAATCAATTTAATCTGTAAACTAATCAAACAAATTGCTGATAAAGCTTCCTTTGTTACTTCTGGGTATAAATAAATTCCTATTTTGATAAATGACAGCTGAAATATTAAGCTAATTTGTATATTAATATCACGCTGAAATAGGAAAACCTCGGAGACATTTTAAAACTTTACGAATTCGATAACACTTCGTATTCCTTTCATGAATTACTCCAGTTTAATAATTATTTTACGTCAATGTAATCAATTGAAAAAATAATGAAATTAATTTCCAGGTAGGAATAAACTGTTTAAAAATATAAATAGACTGCTTTGGAGCAGCCGTCATTTCTTTGTCGTTTCTTTTGAGTATAGATTTAGCAGGAATAAACCTGAGTCAGAGAAGTTATTACAAGAAAATCATTATAAAAAGCATTTGTATAGTTTATCAGTATAAATAGAGGGCAGTTTTACTGAATTAATTTGAAAAATGACGGACTTATATTATATCGTAATCTAGGGAGTATATATATATATATACACACATCTATCAATCTATATTGTATGATATAAATATAAATTACATATCATAAACATAGGGCTATTTATTTTATATAAGTGTACTCCTAAATAACTTATCCTTTCTTAATGTATAGTAAAAGTTTTCAGTCTGATCTAAATAGTAAACTCTTTTTAATCCTCAATGTTACATTAATGTTCGTTCAATGTTACACAGTAATTTTTGAGTTTACTGATTATTTTCGGGAATATAGATATATATTTTGATGTGGCATCAAACGTATAACATCTCTCACTAAGCACTTAGTTTTATGGATTGCATGTTGCAAAACACTGAACACTATTTTGTTTTCCTGCACTGTGATTTGTCCCCCGTTTATTACGTAAGCATAATCTCTTCAGGAGCAGAACATTGAAAATCTGACTGTCAACAAAGACAGTTAATTTCTTTTACTGATCTGCAACCTTGAAAAATAAACTATATTATCGAGTCTAAAACTAGCTGTGATTCTGACGATCTATCAGGTTTTCTGTTATTTATGATTTTAGTGTGTTTTTTTTGCTACATTTATTCATTTAGTGACTAGTTGTTGTTGTTGTTTTTAATGCCCCGTGGCGGGAGTCAATTTTAGGCCAGGTCCATGAAGGCTATCGGGAAGAGGGTTGCGGCTTCAGTTTTATAATTGCAACACAAGGTTCGGAGTCCGATTTAGCCAGGTGCCATCTCAATTCTGACCGAGCAACCTCCTCCCAGGTGTGACATCTCGGGGGGGAGGGGGGGGGTTTGTAACATCTCCCACCCTCTCTGACTTCATAGAGAGGTTTTCTGGTCTATGGATTTAACGTGCCCATATCCGGCCAAAACACTGATGTGTTTAATGGCGCATGTCAGGATTCGATCTGAGCACCTTTAGCACCGACAGCCGGCGCGCTACCACAACGCTACCTCGAGCCCTAGTAGCTAGTGATGGGCGCTAGTTCAAGATGCATAGCTGAAACAGATGCCAATTGGTTTGTCGTATTTCAACTCTCGTTTTCTTTTTCGTCGAACTGTATTTCTTTGGATAAAAACAGAAAAAATATATATTCTTAGCTAAGCGTAACACTGTTAAGGAGTAAAAAACAATACTTCAACCGTTTACGAAAAGTCATATCTTCATCAGGAGACATTATAAAAGGAAATGAAGTTAAAGGACAGCTGATGAAGTTAATTACAGCTTCTTAAACCCACAATAGGTCATAAATTACTAAAAGTTGTGAAATTATAGTTATTCTATTTATGTTGCTGATAATTAGATTCTATTTTACCATGGATGAAACGCAAAAGCAAAAAAAAAGTTTCTGAAGTCATATTGTTTATATAAATTATAAAAGCAATAAAGGTAAGTGCCTTACGATATAAAGAAATATAAATAATTTTAAAAATCAAAATTTCTTAAGTGTTGAGGCCCTAGGAAAACTTTCTATTTAAACTGCTTCAATTTTGTTTTTCTTAGTTGTGCTATATTTGATGGCAGTCTTCTAAAAAATGAGCAAAGAAGGTTTAATCGCAATTATACATTTTTAAAAGGTTTACGATAACTATACAATGCTCCTCCCATGGTGATTTCCACTTATTTTAGCAATCCAAAATGTCTTTGAATCATTAATAAAAGTACTCAATAGTAATGTAGTGCAAGAAAAATTCTTACTTTCCATTGCAAATATCTCATTACCCAGAAGAAAATATTTTGATTTAAAAATCAGATTTACAAATTTTTTGCTTTGTTTAAGGGGTCTCACTACCTTTCAACCTTCAATAAAGTACTCATTTCTCATGTTTTTCGATTAGCTATATCTAATAATATTATAACACAATATCTATTCTTTTTACACACATGAATAAATAAAACATTGTGTTTTGTAAAACAACTGTCAAATTACTTTAAACAAATTTAATAAATTTTAAAACAGAATAATTATGAGTACACTTTTTTTCCCTCGATAAATCAATTAATTAATTACGTGCATGGTTTTGAGAAAAATATAGCTCTAAACTAAAATATTTTAATTTTAAAACAAAAAACATTATATTGAAATATAAACAAACCTAAATTGAATGTTATTTGTAAATAATTTCTATTTTTTATTACAATATATATATTAGAACAGAAATTTTCACTTTTTTCAAATGAACTTACCTCCATAAAAGTAAATATAAAACTTTTAAACATACAAATCAAGGTACATTATGATACCCAGATAAGATAAAATATATCCTGAAAATTTCAGCAAAAAATACAAAGTAGTTTTTATGTTGTGATGTGCGCAATGCTAAAAATTGCTATTCTGAGAAAAATGACATTAAAGATATTATTACTGTAAATGTAAATATTTATTTATTTTCCATATAAATCTGTACTTATTAAAGATAAAAGGTGTATTTAGATCATTAAAATCCACCAGGTTCATATGTAACACCTTCTTTTTTTAAGTTTTTTAAAGTTAAACTTAACTTTTGTCTTTTTTTAGCTCGCCGAGCTTCATGGGTGTTTTGCTGCTTTCTCTTGTCAGCATACTTTATCCTCGTTAAATCACTCTGATATTGGGAAAGTACAGCATTTACACCGGGAATAATGCCCATCTTTTTCATTGTGCATAGTCTACCCATTCGTCCTTCATTAAAAAGTATAACGGCTTCATACATTGCAATTTCTGATATGCGTTTTCCGCAACCAGAAATCTTGGGGCAAATCCTCCAGATCACTGAGTTAAACGACTCATTAGGGTTTTGTGTGTATGAGCCGAGACATCTTTTCAAAAGGTTTGGGGCAGACAATGCATTGAATACTGGTTTAATAATATCCATCACAGCAAGAGGCAAGGTCTCAGTGTGATGAAAATCACTCAACACACCCTTTGCTGCAGCCTGTTGATATTTACACCAGGATTCAACTCCAGGTGGACAAAAACTGTGGAGTGGTTCCTTGTCTGTTGACCTAGTGTGGAAATAGATAGCCCACACAGCACGTCTCATGTCATCAACAGAATCTGGATTTTGGCGTATGGCATTGCCATAATACATTGCAAACTTATTTATGGCAGAATCCGTTAAACGTCCTTTCCCAGACAACCCTTTACCATCAGAAAGCTTTTTAGATTTATAATCTATTTTTAATTTCCTGAGTCTTGTGCCTAATCTTTTCTGAACATGTGCAACACATTCAAGTTTTGAAACTTGAGTTTCTTTGTATGGCTTGCTTTGCGAAATGGACAAAAAAGTTTTTGCATCACCATCTCCAATATAATTTATATACCGCACTCCACGTTCAGACTGTGATCGATGAAAAATGCGAAGCATACCATCTACTTTCATTTTACAGGATGAGCCGGTATGGTTTTTAGAACATTTGTCAGAATGTTCGCTCTTCCATTTCTCAAATGCTTTGCCTGAACGAGGGCCTTTCCATGACTCGCACCCTTTACATGCAAGAGACAGCACTTCAGCATCGATCACTTTACCACTTTCAGAGCCGATGACACTACAAACACCTATTTGTGAGGTGTGGCCTCTGGTTTTCCAGCTGCCATCACCACTCACTGTAATGTCGGTTGAATTAGATTTGGATGTCTCTTCCTTTGCAGCCTTCTTCATGCTTTCAATGGCTACCATTTTAGATGCCATATTTATGTGGTGACATATTTGATCATAGGATTTTTGTCTTATGGGTGGATATAAATCCATTATCCCACAAAACGTTTTCATTGATTCCAATCCTTGACCAATTGAGCGCATAGCATAAACCATGCGACGATTGAGCTCTGGTACATTTTTGTTTGTACCAATGAGCTTAGAGTTACCAAAACTAAATTTTGCCTGGCAACTGTTACATGAAACACAAATTTTTCCATAAAGGCCATAACACCTTTTATCTGAAACAGTGATAGCTCCATTGCAGTTTTGACACACTAAATTATCTTTCATAAATGAAAACAATATGGATTTATCTATTAAAATATATCCAGATGCATCTCCACTGTCATTGCAATGAGTATCAGATAGAGTTGCATTTTTTAATTTCTTTCTGGAAGCACTTTCACAATAGTTTGAATTAGCAGGTAAAATATTAATGTCAGTGACAGGAGTACTCACTTCACTGGAGTTCATTAGAAAAGTATCTTCTAAAGTAACTGAAGTTACCTTAGATTTTTTAGTGCAAAATTGATTGCCTTGAAAGTGGCGTTTCTTCGGTCTTTTACCAGATGCACGTTTTTTGTTCGGCTCCATATTATAAAAATACTTCTAAATGAAATGCAGCACAAAATCTGATGCAAAAAGAAAAGAAATACAACAGAAAAATCAAATTATAAGGCACTACGATCCAAGATTCAAAACTCAATCCGCAATAACTCTAATACGTATCAGCAATAGAAGCGTTTTGCAGCTACAAACCACGTTGAAAATATAAACAGTAGAGAAGAGTTGAGTAAACTACTTACTTCCATGATTTGCGATAAGAATTCTGCAGTTTAAAATATTCCGGACGGGCGTATTCAGCACAAGTTGTGAATATGTCAACAAATCACAGCTGGCGGCATGGGGACCTTTAACTATTGTTTACATTGTACTATCGCACATTTTTTATCATATCTTGCGTAATTATAGGAATTTTTTCACCGGATTTGTTTTAAAATGTTCAGAAAAGGGAGAGGAATAACATATATTTTTTTCAAAAAATCGAATTTTTTGAAGTTTTAAAGGTAGTGAGACCCCTTAACTCACTGAATCGTTAAGTGGTACTTACTTAACGTTATCCACTGTCATGCGACTGAATTTATAAAAGTCTTTGAAATCTAATCTACTTTATTCGAAACTGAATTGAATCAAATTAGGGAGTAAATATGAGCATTAAGTTTTTCACGATATCTTCAAGCAGTGATTTCATGCTCAATTGCTTTTAATTTTGCTGTCTGTTAAAACAAATACCGAGTCTCACAGATTTAATATCACTAAAAGACAGGAATTAAAATCATTTTAATAGGATATAAAACAAAAGACATTCTAAAGAAATTCAAAATAATTTCTATAAATTCTCGAATAATTATGTGTTTGCATAAGACATACAACGGACTGAATTAGTCAAAATAACCAAACAAAAGATAAGAAATTAAGATTAAAATACATTTTAATTTAAAAAGAATTTTAAATATATTTCTAACAGATATTATCATACTGGATATGTTGTATAAACCTTATATAAATATTAAATGTGATATTAATTAATTTTCTGTTTAAGATGTGTTTGAGTGTTACTTAGATGCAGTTCATAGGCAAAATACAAACAAACACTATGTCTGGAGGACGTATGGAGCAAAGTTATTTGGTCCCTAAACTTTTCCCATTTTTCTTAGGTCTGAATTTAATCTACAAGAACATACACAGGGAGATTTTCTTCTTTAGAAAATTATATTGAATACTTTTATTTAATATTACTAAAATTCAACTACACTAAAAATTCTAAAGCAAGAATATACTCAGAAATGGATTAATTTTGTGTACAGAGTAGGTTTATGTTAATTTGTTAGTTGTGTCTCTATTTGTTATCTTAAACACTTTGGAATTTCACCTGGATTAAGAATATTTTTATATCATTTAATATGAAAAATGTTTTATAGGCTGAATGAAGTTCATTTATATTTTAATATACTAGGGGCTTCGCCCCTAGGCTCGCTACGCTCGCTCCTCTGGTGAATCAAGTGAATGAATGACTCAATAGTTGTTTACAGAGATTGAGTCATTCATTTTGTTTACAGTTGAAGCTCCCCCCCCCCTCTCGACGAAATGGATGAAGCCCGGCGAAATGGATGAATGGGTGAAAAATTGGATCTTCTTTCAAAGGAAGTGAATGAGAAGATTTTTTTTGAAGTATTTCTTTAAAATTCAATTAAAAATCGAAATTTTAAGATAGAGACTTGAAATGAAGTTTATATGAATGAAAAAGCTTCCATCTTCCAGTTGATATAAATATTTTCTTTGTAACATAATAAGTCTGAGAGCATCGAATTTATATACCTCAAAACGCATCAATTTTTCCAAAAAGTGAGTTTTCAATTTTAATAAAAATATCAGTCTGTTTTAAATTATTTTTAAACAAATGACGTCTTGTTTGAAGGAGAAATGCCTGTAGTCTTAGATTGTAAAAAAAAAAAAATTCTACGATCCTTTTTTGGCGAGTTATCGTAATCTGAACATGAAAAAGTCAATATTTTTCCACAAAACATAAAATAAAAAAAAAACTTAAAGTCCGACGAATATGAGACATGTCTTACTTTCTTCCCCACATTGTTCTGCATCGATTGGTATCGGTCTCGACCCCATTCCTCCAGCGGTTTCGGAGGAGATAGCGTGACAAGCTTTTGACAGCGGCGGCGGCGTCTGCGGCAGCGCCAGTTACTTTCTTTTAGAATAGAGAGATTTTCTTTAATAAAGTTTTATCTAAGTATGTAAAATAATCATTACTTTTAAAAATATTTTATGTTTTTTTTTCAGTAGCCGATCTTAACGCAGTATTTACAATTGTTGACTGACTTGTAGCCCAAGGTTTCCATTTGGACAGGTGGCTTTGGAGTTTCACAGCCACTTCAATTTGTATATCGTTAAATTCCACCCTTAAAAGGTACATAGGGGGGGTCAGATCCGACCCAAGGATATGTTTCCCCCCTTCTGTACTCTCCCCTCTCATTGCAAGAGATCGATTTGACAAGGAACCCTACCAAATAGACCAACTATACCACCTTACTAGATATAGGAATAAGTAAATACGACTGTCTTTGTTCAAAAACATTATTCATGATCACTAGTCCTTTTTTAAATTTATTAATTTTAGATTTTTTTAATTTTTTATTTCGATTTTGAAGGCCAAAAATGTCAATATATATTGTCTTTTACATTTTTGTGTTCGGAAAGTTGGTTTCATTAACATTTAAAACTAGGTAGACAAAATTATATATTAGACCCAATATACAATATTCTATGTATATGCCAAAGAGATTTTCTTTGTTTAGCAAAATTACAATACGTTGGTCATTTTTTCTAAAAAAGGGTTTTATTTCAAGTAAAATATTATCAATAAATGTTATTATAAAACAAAAGTACTTATTGCGTGCTTATTTCTACCAAAACCCGCATCAAAAAAGAAATCGGGTCGGATCCGACTCCAGCGTACCATCTATTTCGTCTCAAACCATTGTACCATTTGAGGGTTAGGAATATCGACACTGGTTCCTTGTTTGTTCTCACCTCAGTGTCTTTGAACAGTAGACAATCGAGTGGTTTGTCTCTTGCCGGTGTTAATGGTAGGATTGTTTATTGATATTTTTACGTGTGTACAACTTCACAGTTTCTTCCTCCAAAAGATTCAGACTATTCACACACATATGTTTGAGTTTATTAGTGTTGTTATTTTTTCTAAATGAGAAACTTCAGTAATAAACTATATTTTTCGTAGCTATCATCTGAATATCTTTACTGTGTTTGTTGAGTATTTCTTCACTGAAATGTATTCATTTACGTTAAACATTCATACACCCACACACATATATACAGTGAAACCTCTATGGAGGCCATTAATAGTTCCGAAAGAAAATGGCCGTTTTGAGCGGTGACCGTCGATAAGAGGTTTCTTCTATAACACTGGATCTATAGGGTCTTTAATTGGTTCTGAATATCATAGGGATATGACAATAGCGTCAAGACCAGGTGCAGGAGAATTGAAAGTTAGGGGACGAATTAAAATAATTGCACAATATAAGAAAGAAACGGGGCAAGGAAGCAAAAGACATGCAATAAAAGCAGTAGAGGTGAGAAAAGTAAACAATAAACAAAAACTACTACAGATAGAAGATTGGGTACGAAGAAAGAAATAAAAGTATAGATAAAAGTTAAGCTAAAAAGGAAACGGTGAATCTGAAGAATGCGTTTGCAACGAAGAAAGAGAAAAAGATGGGGAAGCCATAAGTTTATTATAGCTATAAAAGAGACCACCATAGTCGGTGTTGAGCCGAACATGGGAAAAGTCAAGGAGGATGGAAATTTTTATCCCCGTATTTTAAGTCCCGTCCACGATGCACATTGGAGAAAAGGGATAGAGAAGAGGCAACCACGAACGAATAGATGAGACGTGATGAGGATAATATGGCCAATGAGATTGGAAGAGGCGTGACCAGAAATAATAAGAGAAAAATGATATGAAAAAAGATAGGGAGAGCGAAGAAGAGTAGTGAGAGAAAGAAGTGGTATTAAGTCAGATAGCCAGCTAGCAGTTTAAAAAAATGCAAGAGTGAAGACGAAGCACGCCCGATGATAGAGCCGATGATAGTGCACCCCGTCTCCAATGCCAATACAGCCCGAAGAAGAGTTGTGCACCCAGTTTCCAGTGCCGAGAGAGCCCAACGACCAAAGGAGCCCTGTGCCCTAGTATGAGTGACAAGACAAATAGAGGATGAGAAAGCAGCGCTTCCGTTAACCAGATGCCCAGTTCAACGATTAATGAGGAATCCTGTGCCCTTTGCCCGATGTCCATAATCAAAGGTGAATCAACAATCGTCTGCAAAGATACCGTCTTTTCTCATCTTCATACTTACCATCATTGCTTCTCATATGCGTAACTGTTCATGTAACGTGATAACGTATATAGAGCGCGATTTCATGACTAGAGATTAAAGAGTAATATGCGATAATTCCTAAGACGAGATTTTATATAATATAAAGTAACGTAATTTGTGTATGAATTAATACGAGTAATAATTGTTGATAATGGATGTAGTATAACTATGATAGGAATTAATGGTAATTATTGATTAAGCTTATGTGATTGATTTGAATTAGTGCTTATTTTGATGAAGAAAGTTTTAGGATTTAATGACGAAACAATGCCAATTCTTGATTAATGATAATGAACCAACTGTATAAGATGAATTATAATAAGGTCAAGTGTAATATTTCAATGAAGTGTATATATTGTATAATTATATATGTCCCTTTCAATTCAATAAATCAAGATTTCATTTTAACCAGAGTTGTTTTCAATTGTTAGGATCACAACGAATATCTAATTTATTTCTTTCAATGTACTCATCAACCACCAACATAAAGTATTAAATTCCTTTTCACCGCCACACTGAACAAACTATGACCGTTTAGAGGGCTGTCCGGCTAGAGAAGTTTCACTCTATATCTGTGTGTGTTCATGATAATGTGTGTATATATTCATATAGGCTAAGTGCATCTTAACTGATAACCTCCCTAATTTTTGCATCTAAAATGTTTGAAACTTCCGTAATAAAGATTATAAAAGCAGGAAAATAAATTTTTAGCCTGGCTTTTATTTAATTTTCTCCAAGCTTTTTTTCGATGGTACTTTTGTTTTTTTTTTAAACAGATAGCATCGTTGCTATATATCCATGTACTCAATTTCGATTGTTAAAAACCTTTCCCTCCTTCCCTTTCGACATGTGAACTTTTCTATTTAGTCTACGAGACATTCTTATTTGAGCAATTTTACTCTTTTAATCAAAAACGATTGTTTTAAATGTCATAGTATCCATGTTCGGCGAAATTTCCCCAAGGCTACGGTTACTGTAATATTCTTTTCTATATATATCGAAAAGTAAACATAAGTATCGGGGATTTATTGACGCATACGACCATGCATCTGGCGCTCTATGATTGATTGCATTTATATCTGATCTTTCAAAAGTAAGAACTGTGTTTATCGAAGTCCTTTTTTCTCCTCCAGGAAAGATTTTTTAATGCAGTGAACATCTAAACCTTGTAAGGTTTTCTTTATCTGTAATGCCTGGGTGTTTACATGCCCTTCAATATTGCCTGTGTTTACCTAAAAATGAGGAAATTCTATCTATCTTTCTAAACGTTGGTGTGGAAAGAAGTTTATAAAGATTTCCAGGAAACTAATGTACATTAAGATTGAAAACACTCAAAACGTTTCCCTTAGATGCTGCCGAAAAATGTTCCTTAAATGTTTCAAATCTTCACATGTCTTCAATAGCGTAAAGTATAAAATCAAGAATTTAATAGAATCATATACATTTTAACACTTTGAAGAGTTTATAAGGTATCCAACTACGTTTAAAACATCGATTTTGACGAAAAATCCGAAATTGTTTTTTTTTTCCTTTTTTTAAAAGATTGTAAATTTATGTTTCTAAATGTGCTTTTATTTTTTTGATACAATCATTAGAAAGGAAATTAGAAAGATTTAAAGAACAGCAGAAGCTATGAATTTAAATACAAGTTGAAAACTTTAATCATGTTTTCTGATGAACTTATTTTTCCTCAAAAATGTAAACGACTCTTGTGATAACTCAAAATCTAATCATGATATATCTATGAAATTTTTCACGTATGTTTTTCATAATACTAAGAATATAATGGACTTCTGTTTTGGTTCTAGGTATATTATTCATTGATTTATAGCTGCATTTATAAAAATTCTCATGGAAAATTGCTAAAATTGTACATGTAATTGCATATAATGACCTTTTTTTATATTTTGAGATATCGGTTAGCTTGTAGGTCATTACACTTAGAAGGTAGTTACGTCCATATGATAAGAAAAAGTTTATGTTATATAAATATTTTTTTAGCGCTAGAACTGTTTTTGTAAACATTTGCTAAATTTCGTCCCAATATCCTCAATTTTGTAAAAATTTGCATAATGACTATTTTTATCATCATTTTCGAGTTTTCTTATATTCCTTCGGAAAATAAGATAGAAATTTTCACAAGTACAGTTTTTTAAAAAAAAAGGGCTCCGAACGTAGTCGGATACATACGGAAATTGGAACGTAGTCGAGTATTTTAAATCTGTATGTATAAAAATACATGTATGCATGTATGTTCCAGCATAACTCTGGAACACCTGGGGCAGTTTGAACTTAACTTGGTACACACATGACTTACAATCTACAAAAATATACTGTGGGGTTAAGACACCTCTAGCACCCCTAGGGGTTGGGGTGGGAAGTAATTGACATGTAAAATTAATTGAAAACGACTGATATTTGTGTCGAATCTATAGTTTTCGGAACCGCTGAAATGAATAGTGACACTCTCGATGCCGTTTAAGTGCATGTTCAGCCTCCATCGGCATTGGGGGAGGGGGTGAGAAGGGGGAAAAATAAAATAGCCAAAAGGACGGAGAGTAGTGTCAAATCCATAGTTTTCGCTGTCACTGAGCTGATTGGTGACAATCCGAATGAAATTTAAGCCCAAGTTTAGTGCACCCCAAGGGTAGGGGTGGGAAGGGGATGACATTTAGAAAATCCCTGATTAGTGTCTAATCTATAGTTTTCGGGGTCACTGAGATGAATAGCGACACTCTAGATGCCGTTTAAGTAGAAATTCGGTCCCCATCGGCATGGGTAGGGTGAGAAGGGGGGAAACTAAAATGCCCAAAATGACCGAGATAAACTGGAATGTCCAAAATGTCCGGGCAATGCCGGACAAACAGCTAGTATTAAAGTAAAAACTACAACCAAATTTCGCATATCTCTCTCTAATAAATGTTCACCAATAACTATTAATAATTTAACTCTTTTTTATATTTCAATTAAAGCTATACTGTTCTAGAACATACATAAGAGGCAGTTTCACTGGTATGAGGTTAAAAGTAAATTCGTTGAACCATTATGAGGAATTTTTTTGCATGAAAACATTTAGGTAATATTTATGCAGAAATTATATATATATATATTTTATAACCAATGCGGAGGCACTTGTAATCAAACATTCGCCTATTCTACGCCGCAATTTACTGCCCATTTTATTGTGGGGGCACCATATAGGCGGACAGCATTACCCCCTATGAAGGGACGACACGAACGGAGGCATTTTTCTTGGCGCAACACCGGGATTCGATCTGAGCATCCTCAACACCGAAAACCAGCGCGCACAGGGCCACCACAAGCCCTGCAGAAATTATATTATATTATATATATATGTGTGTGTGTGTGTGCGTGTGTGTGTATACAAAAACGAATACCATCCTATCAAACTGTTTAACTGATGGTCATACTTTTGATTCAGATTAATTATTCTGTATAAATATACCACACAATCAGTAAAAAAATACGATAGATACGATATAACAAGAGACTTATAAATGGACATTTGTAAGACATATCCCGAATGCAGAGAGGAATATACGAAATAACAGACACACATATATACACACACATATACACACACACACATATATATTTATATATATACACACACACACATATATATTTATATATATACACACACATATATACATACAGACACACACATACACACACACATATACACACACACATACATATACATACACACACATACATATACATACACACACATACATATACATACACATACATACATATACATACACATACATACATATACATACACATACATATACATACACATACATACATATACATACACATACATACATATACATACACATACATATATATATATATATATATATATATATATATATATATATATATATATATATAAAATTCTCTTCCTTCTTCTGTCTCGAAATAGCAGGAACCATTTTTGAAATAACTTACATATGCTTACTATGTGTTCGGGAAATGCATATGTGATAGATTGAGAAAACTGACAATACTAGCGAATACTGATAAAAAAATAACTCCCACTAGTGTTAAGGGAAATAGAAAGGGTATAATTAAGAAATATTTTCTCCGAAAACAAAGTTGCGTAGACTAAGCTGTTTTCCGTTGTATTGCTTTACCCAAACCAAAATAAATCAAACCAGAAAACCTTTTAACTTTTTCTTCTCTTCCTGACCCGTCGTATAAGTTATACGTCATACTCAATTACTTTCATTGTAAGGCGTTTCTCATTCCTGTACGTTTCCTCGGATGCCGGGAAATTTGATCGGAGTTATCGTGAAATGGCACCGTTTCGCATCCATTTGTTATTCATGCATTTTTTCGAACTAGGCCTTTAGGAAATATTCTCTACTCTTCACACAAAACTTGCTGAAAGTAGCTAGGCAAGAAATTGTAGGATATTAACATAATCTAATGAAACTGATATCGGATTTAGTACTTAATTGTTTTTATATGCAATTTGTTTCAAGTATTTTTTGTGAATATCTACAATCCAACACAGGAGCAAAGGTTGTTTTGTTAGTGTAACAGAATTTTTTTAGCGTCATTAGAATGTATAAATAATATTAGACATTATAATTTAAATAAGAATTGTATTAGTTTTCTTGTTTAAATGATTCTGCGTTGTCGAATTCAATTTTTTTTACATATTAACTCGTCAAAGCCAACACCTTATTTTCACCAATGCTATAATGCGGTTTTACCCACATGCGTAATATTTGTCTACCTAAATTACAAATCAGATCCTACCTGCACTTTAATATTACACTTCATAAAATAAAGGAAAAATTGCAAACTATAAATCCTAAATTTTTACCGAAACCTTTTTGATGAACTTCTTTGCGAAATTCACATATTGAGGGTGTATTAATATACACCCTCAATGGTTACCCAGCTAATGTAATTCTTACTTAAATTTTAAAGCCTGATAAAGTTAATACATTCTAATGACGCTGAAAAATTTGTCTTACTGTATGCACCAACTAAGCAGCCTTTGCTCCTCCGCTTGATTGTGAATATTTATATAAAATACTTGAAATAAATTGCCTATCAAAAACAATTAAGCACTTTGTTTCAAGTATTGAAACAAAGAGTTTAATACTTGAACTCTTACAATATAGAGTACAAGAAGTTCAATATCATTTTATTTGATTATGTTACTGTCGCACTTCCTACCTAGCTAGTAATTTGTTTAAAGAAAACCCCATTTAAAATATTACAAATAGTAACTATCAATTTCTTGTCTTATTTAAGGAACGTATGCTAATATCTATTTGAATTGAAAACAATAATGTTTATCTCCCTTTCAAAAAGTAGCTTTATATCACTGTTTTGTACAGCGATTTACGGTTAGATTGATCACTTTCAGCTAAAGCATGCTTACTCAGGCGAAATCTTTCGAATAATAAAGGGTAAGTCCTTTCGAAGGGTTCCATTGCGTAGGGCGGAATAGTTCCTTTAATTAAATCTTACATAATTTTAGTTTCAATGTCCGTTAAAGAATGTTCCTTAGTATTTTCAATTCAATGTCCATATTCAATGTCGTGTCCGTATCGGCGTCCATATCAGTATAATTAGGGATAAATCCCTGATAAAGTCAAGAAACGATAAATTCAGCCCCGTCATACGCGAGTAAGCCCTCAAGTTTACGATACTTAAGTAGCGATAAAACGAAAAAACAGCAGCAGAGAACCAACACATCTAATCCCCACAGTGTCAGACTAACACTTTTCTACAGCAAATTTTGAAGTTCCTGCTTCATATTATAAGGGTCGATGATAGGTTTGCTGCTACACAAAATTAGTGTGAAAGTAATTGAAATTTCCTGTACAATGCGAAATAGTTTCTTCTTCTTTTGTAAACTTCGAGCAAATCTTTTGTAAACTTTATACAAAAAGATGCTTTTATAAATATGCAAAATTTAAGCTAAAAGTTTTTGAAAAGCATTTTTGTGTCTCACGATTATTGCCTCTTTACAAACAAAACGAAGGGAAGCTTTTAAATAATGTTTACTTAACGTTCATGCAAAGTGTGTAACAATGGATTGAAATTTCTTGCACATACTACCACTGTAATGTTGCGCCTTCGAATAGGTGAAGATATCATTAAAATATTAAAAGAATAAGTTAATTCGAAGGCTTTCATAATTTCATTCAAACTGTTAAAATTGGAAATGATGGCTAGAAGTGGCATGCTAATTAAAGAGCGAAGCGGTCCGGTGTTTTGATATGGAAGAGCGAAGCGGTCAGCTTGGAAAGTTAGATCGCTAGACGCAGATAAGCTGGGTGTCTCCAAAAGTGACATTATACGACAAAGGGCTTTGTATTCGAATTTACGTCAGTGGCGTGAGAAAACCACAAACAACTTGGGAGGTTTGCATGCGGTTTCGGTGTTGGGCGTACGTCGGGGAAGCAGGGGCGGCCAATTAAAGAAGGTTGAGATGATGCAGGCAAATGAAATTTTGGCAGTATCAGGAATAGTTGAAAAAAAATTAGAAGGAGGAGTCAAGAAAGAAGAATGGGTTTTGAAATAATATAAATTGGGGAGTTTGAAAATTTTTAAAAGCTCTCTCCCCCTCTCTCTAAAATAGCAAGCTCTCAGATCTCTCAGGGAGACTCCTTTCTTCAGTTTGGCGTATCGGGTCGAGCTACAGTTCCCCGTTGCCTCATAAGATTTTGTGTTCTACGGCGTTGGGTCGAATTTTGAGTTCCCCAAATATAAGTGTGAAATAAAATATTTTGTGTGTGCGTGTGATGATAGAAGGCAGCAGCAAGCTCAACGACATAGAAGCAAGAGAATTCCCCGGCATATAAACGGAAGTCGACCTACAAATATACCGGAGCGCAACTCAACGAGTGAGTCAAAATATTTCATTTGTTTAGATCAGTCCTTTTCTTTTGGTTGATGTTTGTATTTGATTTGACTATTGGTTTACGAATAGGTGTAGAGATAGTTAATAAGAGATATAACTGGTATTCTACGTTTTGGATAGTTATTGTGTGCTCCCTTGTTTCCTTTGAAAAGTAATGTTTAAAATTTTATACAGTTGGTTCTCTGTTTAACGACGCTTTACTTAACGACGATCTCTATTTAAAGACGATATTTCCCGGTCCCGGTCCCTCGGACGTAAAAAAATTCTATTTTAAGACAATTTTGTTTCTATTTAACGACGATTTTTTCTTACATGATAAACTTTTTCTTCAACATTTTATCTACAGGAGGGTTACTTTCTGTGGGGGTGTTTGGTTTCAATAACAAACCCGGAATTTCCTTTATGTTTGTTGCAATCATAGACTTGTTGCAGTGGAAAAACCGGGGGAGGGGGGGGGATTACTATTTCTCGGAAGATCGACATTCTTCCCTGGTGGATCGAATTTCTTAGTGCGGGTGTGGAATCACTCTATTGTACCTACCATGCTGTCATGTGATTTACGAACTGTCCAAAAGCACCCCTCTCTCACTCCTACTGGGAAGCACGTGTTCATGTTTAGAGAATTCATGGTTGCGTGTAGGAGCTCATTCCAGTACGAATACGAGGTGAGCAGAGCAAAATGGCATCAAAGCGAAAGCATCTTACGCTACACGAAAAAGTGAAAATTATTGAAAACTGGGAAGAAAGTGTTGGAATAACAAAAGTCCAATTCGCAAGACAATTTCAGCTACCAGAGTCTACTCTCAAAGGCATTTTAGCAAGCAAAGAGAAAATTCTTGAAGCAGCACAAAAATTTGGTTTGGGATCCAAATCCAAACGGCAGAAAATTCAATGTGGCCGATCAGAAGAGTTTGAGAAGGCAGTCCTTCTATGGTTTCATCAAGCAAGAGCATCTAACATTCCAATTTCCGGAGTGATATTGAAAGAAAATGCTATAGTTCTGGCAGAAAAGTTTGGAATGCAAAATTTTCAGGCTTCAGCTGGTTGACTAACAAAGTTCAAAGAAAGATACGGGCTTGTATTTAAAAGCATATCTGGCGAAAGTAGCTCCGTAGATGAAAAAATAGTGGATGAATGGAAAATAGTGCTGAAGGGGATATTAGATGGATATGATGAGAAGAACATATTCAATGCAGATGAGACGGGCCTATTCTACAATATGGTGCCTAATAAAAGCTTAACGTATATGGGAGAAAAGTGTTTTGGTGGAAAACACAGTAAGGAACGATTGACTGTTTTACAGTGCACTAATTCGGATGGATCTGAGAAATTTCCACCACTAGTTATAGGCAAATCAAAGCAACCAAGGTGTTTTAAGAATATCACCAGGAAACCTTGTGAGTACCGCAATAACAATAAAGCGTGGATAACATCACAAATTTTTATTGACGGGATTAGAAAATTTGATTCAAAAATGCATCGAGAAAAGAGAAAAGTATCACTTTTAATCGACCGATGCACTGCACATATTCCAAATATCCCTGGACTTACAAATTTGACTATCCAATTCTTACCAGCTAATTGCACTAGCAAGTTGCAACCATGAGACCTGGGTATCATTCGCAGTGTGAAAGCATACTACAGAAAGTCTTTAATTAGGAAATTAATAAACAATTCGGCTGACAGTATGAAAATTAGAAAATTTACGATCTTGGAAGCAATGCACATGATAACATCAGCATGGAAAGAAGTTTCTTCATCCAGAATAAAAAACTGTTTCGCGTTGCTGGAATTCACAAAGAACTTGTAGTGGAACTGCAAAGTACGGATGTAGAAATCAACGAAGATGACATTACCCCTGAAGAATGGAGAAGTCTTGTTGAAGATAATTATGTTTCAATTCAAGATTTCTAAAATTCTGATGAATCTGTTTTAACAACAGATTACAGAAATGTAGAACAAATTTATGAAGATAAATTAAACGAAAACACAGTGTCAGACGAAGAAGGTGAAATTGAAGACACGGAAAACGAGACACTGCCACTGTCTATCACAGATGCAACTTCTGCTCTAGATGTTCTCCGATGCTATATTACATCGAATATGGAAGATGACACATTTAACATTTTAGGAAATCTGGAAAAGAAAATAACGAATACAAGGCGAAATATGAAGCAATCAACACTTTTTGACTTTTTTAAAAGCTAATTTATTTTATTGTTTGTACTCTTTTCTCTATGTAATTTAAAACAACTTTTTGTGAATAAAATAATAATGATAATAAAAATAACATTTTTAAACACGCCAATATATTAAGAAATATATTGACAGTCCTAAGCCTGTAAAGTGTGAATGGAAATGTTGTGTTTTCACAAATTCTGTTTAAGATCGATCTCTACTTAAGGACGATTTTTCACGGTCCCTTGAAAGTCGTTAAACAGAGAACCGACTGTATTAAAAGGACGAGAAACTGATTTTGTGTATGGCTAAGTGTGTTTACGAAAGTTATAATTAAGATAATATGTATAAATGTAAAAATTGTAAATAAATCAAGTTTAATTTAAATTTAGTTAGTTCTCTGTTTTAATTGCTATCATTGGTTTTCAGTTTACTTGATCGTTATTGCTAACTACGTCCTGAACTTTGGGTTATTAACAAATAATTTAAACACAACGCACCCAACTACCCCTTTATAAAATAAATAATTAATGTACTACCCCAACTAAATCACGCCCGATTAAATAACTTTGGACGAGCAATACGACAACCACAAAATTTCTTTTCATTCAAAAGCTTATTTCATTTCATTCAATTGAAATAGATTTGAACTGTCCGATTTGAACTCCGGTAAAATATTAAGACCACTTTAATGCTGAAGTTCTGACTGTGCGATTCTATGATTCCATGTTTGATCATTATGATGGCATTGTCTTTGTTACTGTTTCAAACAATGATCAGGTATGCTGCTTTTGATCAATTTTAGACACGCTTCTTTTAACAAAGTCCAGTGTATATTCCTTTTAAGACATTTGATAACCGCATGCATGCATTTATCAAACTATCGGGGACTAATGAGTATGCATACTCATTAGTCACGGATAGTTCGAAAATTACGAGTGAAACACCTAAATTTATAGAGTCACGTTATGTGATTACACGATAAAAATCATACAAAACTCACCTCTCACTTATTACAGTTCCGTACAATTCTATTGATTCCATATTTGATCCATATGATGGCATGGTCTTCCTTGCGTTTTCAAATAATGATCCATAAATATGGAATACCTCTTTTAACAAGTTCCGTGTACATAACTTTTAAGACGTTTGACAACTGCATGCATACTTATTACACTCCAATAGTTAGGAACTTGCGTAGTTTGAGTGAAACACCTTATTTTAGAGGGTTCCGTTTCAGATGATACGAGTACGAAGAAAGATTATACAAAACTTACCTTTCACTTATTTCAGTTTCATTACACTGTCTAGGATAAGAGGATTCGAATTTTTTTTATAATTTCACAGGCTTTTGGCTAATCTAGTTCAGTTAGTATTGATTAATTTCATTTGAATGGGGAAAGTTGCAAATAAGTAATAGGCTGTCACAATCAATGACACGGTATAAAAGTGACAACTGGTAGCATTTCAGATGATATTCCTGTGTTTTTCTTCATTCTCATGATTTCTTACACTGAAGTTTTATTATAGAAAAAGAATTGCATTTTCAATTACTTTCTTGCTGATGTAATATCAGTACAGATTAATGTTTTGAACAAGAAATTTGAAAATAAAAGAAAATAATATTTTTTTGTCTGGTATGACGTGCTGTTCTACAGACAATTATAGGATCAGTGTTTCATGCCAAGAGCATATTCTAGACACACATCTCTTTTGCACCCTTTGACTGTGCTCTGAATATCTGCAGAGGTTTCTCAATTACAGTTTTGTCCATGTCGTGTTTACACTAGCCCTGCGAGGCCTATTTGCTCGGTTGATTTATTTCGAGTTTGATCAAGTGGCGAAGGGGAATACCACAAATAATCATCATATTATTTGTGGTTTACGATGTTTACAAAAATTAGTTAGCATTACGAAAGGTTTTGAAGGCAATAAAATATTCTTGACCCCAAGAGGAAAAAGTACTATTGTTTTGAAATGCATCGAAGGAGTATATTCCCCTTAAAACGCAATCAACTTAACCGAAAATAGAAGAAAACAGGACTATATTCCAAGCAAAATGTATAAAGTAAATAAGATTAGATCTCTGTATTATGCTGAAAGTAGATTCATTTCTTTAAAAGAAAAATGAAAAATCCATTATAATGCATGTAATTCCATATTTAATCTTTGACAGTATATTTTTATTATAATGCTTAAATTTGTATCAATGCTTAAATTTGTAGCCTTTAAATTTGTTTCCTTGCAGTAACAAATTTAAAGGCTAATCTTTTATAGCCTTTAAATTTTTTACTGAAAGGAATAAAACTATGGCATGTGTCCTTTATCTTTCGCAGTGCAGTGTAATTACCCGATGTAAATTATTTTTTCTAGTTTGATTCAGAAATATATTAAGCTATTTAAGTGTAATTTTTATCACAAATTTAGTGAAATTGAATAGAGTGTACATCATAATTATGCATTTTGCATTTCTTACAATGTTGGATAAAGAAAAAAAAAAGGAATGTCAAGACACGAGCAAAAGAGGGAGTATTCAGAAGCAGAGTTTACACAGGCAGTCCATGAAGACAATATACCTATCAGAGTCATGCCACAGCTGTGAATTATATTCATCCCAGTTTTAGCTCTTTCTCGATATAGCCGGAGTGAATGTAATATAAGCAAAATTGCTTGCTATTTCGATAGACGCTTATAAACTCAAAATTTATTGCTTCTCTACTTCTCCCATCTCTCTGTGCAATTTTCTTTTTATTTCATTTTCAGAATAAAAGAAAACTACAGAATTGAGAGAAAACATTTGATATTACCCATGCCCCAAGTAAAACTAGAGGAAAACCATGGAAAGTACTGATGACCCTAACATTATATGGTAAAGAGAAAATAGGTACTTTGACGAATGGTGTTATTGTCATTTATGTCCCTGGAGCCTCAGACAAGTTTCCCATTCCGGAGTACATATGAAGAGAGAGAAAGCAATACGCAGAAAGAAATGCTTTGATACGGATATATAATTTACTTTTACATAGATGATGACCTCAACTATGGACAATGGTATTTTCACAGCTTCTCTTTAGATGCGGGGTTCCTATCTCAGGCTGAAGACTGACATTAATCCAGATGACAACGAAGCCTTACTCCGGTATCGAACCGATGTCCACGGGTGATAATCGACGCAAGAATCCATCCAACCCTGAGGCATGCGGACACTATATGATCCCTCAACGGACAGCAATGGGAAAGCTGTAGCGCCTTATAATAAATCGACTGTAGAGGACTCATAAAGTTCAAATTTTTATCATTGATCACACCACTTGTTTTACGACTGTATTTTATAATTTCATTATTCAGTTCAATCGTCGGCTTACGCTTGATGTTTTCTTTAACTGAAACAACCATATATGTGCATTTTCCAATACAATATTTTAATTTGTTCCTAGTCGCTCAGGCGTTACAGTTTTCTAATACTTTGAGGACTCTTTACAAACCCCGCCAAATCGGAAAATCTATAACCTACCGAACTTTCCAAGATGATGATGATGTCGTCTGCACATGCATGTAACTGATACCAGTTACCTATCTTGTCTTCTTCTAATAAGTATAATTTATTATTACTAACTAAATATTAGGGACCAGTGAAGAACTCTGAGGGACACCTCTGTTATAATCCCATACTCTATTATCAGGTAAAACTGTATTATTAGCCAGTAACTGTACAATTATACTCAAAAGCTCCCCAGTGACTCCCAACCTTACCAGTGGTCCAATCAGACTAATTTTATTTAAAGAATTAAACGCATCATTGAAATCAAGAATAATAAATCCCACATGTTTGTTCGCGCTCTTATTTGCTATAATGAGTTTGACATTTTGATGCAAAGCTTCTGTAGTACTTCTATTACGCCAGAAACCAAATTGGGAACTAGAAATTAAATTATTAGATTCCAGATATTGTACAAGTCTATTTGTTATCAGCTTATCCATCACTTTGCCCATTACCGGCAGGAGGCAGTTCGGTTGATATGAAGTGACAACCGTTAAATCATTTCCCTCCTTGGGAAAATAGGTAATCCTAGCTTTCTTCCATTGGACCGGGAAGAGGGATTCCACCTAGCATGTTGTAGATCTTTATCACGAAGACTTTATTCGTGTTAAATAGCTCGCTGATTATACAAATGGTAAAACCGTCGTGCCCATGGACCTTATCCCAAAAGGTATATTACACAAATCTTAAATTTACTAAACCTCTCAGTGATAACCTTACTCTCTTATCTATTCGGCCAATTGGTTCTCATCAGATTGACAATGTCAACAAGCTAAAATTAGTTTTGTTTCACTGTTCTGATATATAAGGTTCCCACTTTCATCTTTTACACTTCCAATACCAACATTCTTAGACAAAAATTGGATAATATTCTTTATTGCTCCTGTATTTGATGAATGGCAAAGAGATCCGCCTTCTTTGGGGTATACTCAGAGACGAGACAGAACAAAATAAAGTGGAAAGGAAATGTAGTATGTGAAAAACATGAGCAATGGGAATTCAAAAGTGAAGGCACAAATTTTAATGTTGTCAAAGTTGGGACATTTTTTGATATCATCACTAGAAAAGACGTTCTTGAGTTAAATAATAACATAGTTTAAATCCTTTTATTTGTAAGTCTTGCACAATATACGAGACATATAGAAAAGAATTTTCTTTAAAATAACTTCAGAAGAAATGCTTGAACTTTGACAAAAGTGTCCTTTAGAGTAATGTTTTTAAATATCTTATGTTTCTGGAACTATGGTATGAATAGTCAAGTTTATATACATGCAAATTTATAAATACATGCAAACAGGGATGTAGACAGGATGCCACTTGATAGTTCATATGATAATTCAAATACATAACATAAAACATGTATAAAACACTAATATTTTAATTGATAAACGCTTAGGTAAGCATACGTGCTCACATTCATGACATACGTATATGCACAAACACACACAAATGATATTCTTTTATAGCCTTTAAATGATAGGCACATGTAAGACGAAGTTTAGACACTTTCATTAAAACTAGTGACTAAAACCTTAAAATGTGTTATCCTTTAATTTATGCTACCACGGAATATACTAACTTTTAATACTAACCCATAGTAATTTCATCTTAAATCACTGCTTTCAAACGTTGATTAAAACGTAGTGGTCAAGAGTCCTTAAAGTGAGCGTAAACAGTACTCGTCTGAAGTGGTAATATGGGTGAAGTGTTCGTATATGGCCATTACTACTCTAGTAAGTTTATTCTATGCAATATTCACTATAATCGTGTAAAATATTGACTGAAGTCATTAATGATATCAGACAGTACTAACAGTTTACTAGTCTAACACTGCTGCGATAAACACTCAAGGAATTTTCAGTAAAGGGCTGATATGTTTAGTTTCGCCATTTGATTCCTTTGTACATGCTCAGTTATTCCAAGACATTATAGTGCGTTTCGAGAATCCAAGAAAATATGTGAAAATATCCACTCCTCAGGAATTAAGTTTATCCACACAATGTTTACAACAGAGCTAAAATTTTATTTTGATTAGAACAGATGACAAGAAGATCATATTGCAATTATTTTAGGCAAGTATGTTCAACCAGCCAGACTTAACAAAAAATTACGATCTAAAAAAAGTTCTAGTAATGTCTAAGTATTTAGATAAACTAACAAGTTGTCTTGCCATTAAACTAAGAACACTGAATTAACAAATTGTCTTGATTTTGACCAGTGTCAATGGTTGGAATACTGGACTGAGGTTCCGAGGATTTTTGGTTCGATTCTTGTGTCAGCCATAGCTCGTTTGTGAAAAAATAGAGTAAAAAATATGAGTAAATCAGGTAAAATATGTAAGCATTGAAATATGCAATTGATATTTTACGAGTACTTAAATTTTGACTTTCAATTTTATTGGAATTAATTTACAGTAGATAGTGGAATAATTTTTTTAAATATCTTGCAGTTGCTGATGCAACTTTTTAATGCATTTCTCGAATTATTACATTTCTTGCCTTTCAGGAAAGAAGAATCAGTATGGTAAAAAGTAAAATAAGATTTTTTAATTTTAAATGCTCTGTTTCACCTTGACGTTAGTTTCCTATGACGTTAGTTGCAAGAAGTACTATAAATGTACTTCATGATATTACAGATACATTTGGCATTTTTAATGTACAGAAATCCAAAAAACCATGATCTGGACTATGGCCGATAGGCTAGGGGTGCTGGTATTCGACACCAGTGTCTGTGGGTCCGAGTCCCAGTCTAGGCATCGAGTCCCACTGTAGGACGTTTGTAGCCGTTCGGAATAGGCTGTTAGCAGTAGGTCCAAATCGAGTTATACCTTGTGTAACAAAATTTGACCGTAGCGTTCCAAACCAAACCAAACCAAACTAAAGCCATGCAACTCACACTTGAAAAGTGCCAGAGCAGCATATTAAGTAGGCAGTGTCACATGTTCTCTTAGTGAGTAAAGTTTAGAAAGCAGAGATCACATGATGTAACTTATCATCTTCCGACCTATCAAATGTTAGTTTTTTACCTGAGAGCGCTGAGGTTGTGAAAGGTATAATCTCCCTTTATATAATTGGAATTCGAAACTTTTATTTCGCGCATTTATAAGTGAAGAAACTAAAGAACAATTCCGCTTTTCTCTTTTTCACTAAAGAACTTAAAACATGTAAAGATGTTTGTTAAGGATTTCAGCTCTTTTGATACATAAAAAAAAGTTGTTGAAAAAATATTTAGAAAAAAAAATCTTGCATTTTGACAAAATTTTAAGTAAAACTTGACAAATTTGAATTCGAAACACCCCTAATGTTTTATTCGAACAAAAAGTTTTCTTCTGTGGACCTCTTACATGAATCATATTGTAATACATTTTCTATATTTTAAATTTTTAGTGTACCACAGTATTTTTGCAGAGCTCTGTAGTGTTATAATGAACAGACTCTTGATTGTGAAATGGCTTGTTATATATGCAAATATATGTTGTTACGACGAAAGAAAAATTTTGACTTGCAAAGTTAAACTCGTGCATTCACATAAAGACTAAAAATAGGCTATTTTTATCATTCTCGTAATATTCTGACCACAAATTTCCAATGGTAATTAAATATTTAGTAATTACAAGAAACATTTCGATTCTTGATAACGACATAAAAGTATTTACTGTATTACTGCAAAATATTAAATTGTATTTTTATAGAATTCGTTTCGTTTCTACTGTTCTCGTTGTAATTTTTACTACAATTTTTAATATTTCAAGTTTCTTTCTATGAGTATTTACATTTCGGTCAATTATGAGAAGTATTTTCACATATACAGGGTGTCCATAATTAAACTTCCCCACTTTAAAGTTGTCTAAAGTCGAAACTATTGTTCAAAAAGTTATTAAATTTTGTATAGGACATATTGAAGGGATGGGAATTTGTTTGAGCGAATAAAAAAATTAATTCAAAACTACACCACCAGAGGGCGTTTTTTTTTGATGAATTTCACATTTACGACTGGTTCTTTACTTAAGATTTCACCATCTTTTTATCCGTAGGTCACCCTAACACAATAACTCATACTCATTAAATTTTACAATCTTTAAAGTGATTGTAAAGTTGATCGGAAACTTGTTCGATAACTAATTTTCGGACAAAAGATTTGAAGTAACGATGAAGAAACAAATATGCAAATTAATTTTTGTCGACGTAGAGCAGAAGTTGTTATAAAACCTAGAAACTTGCATGGAGATTTTGTTTCAGTGTACTTGCCATTGCTAATCAGAATGTTATCGTTACGATTACCAGATAAAGCTCTGTTAGTAAAATTGTTTTACCAAAACGATAATTGAGCACTAGTTGCTCTACGAAAATTTTTTTAGCTATAGTAAATGTTGCCTAATTGTGTAATTCATCAAAAACGCCCTCTGGTGGTGAAAGTTTGAACTAATTTATTTTTATTCGCTCAAACAAATTCCCATCCCTTCAATATGTCTTACACAAAATTTCATAACTTTCTGAACAATAGTTTCGACTGTAGACAACTTTAAAGTAGGGAAGTTTAATTATGCACACCCTGCATTTCGACTATAATTATAAAGATTTATTGCGGAAGAAAATACAAATAACTCAACTATCTCTCTGAGGATTTTTATGGATTATTAAGAACGTTTTAAACGTTTTACTAAAGTATTGTCGATCTTTAAAAATAATTTTACATTATTGTTGTCTTGCTATTACATTTTACACTAATGGATCATTCGCTATCTCTCTACTACTACAGGGATTAGTATCTTGGAAAGAAGATTAGACACTTGAGGTACCCTTGTTTGAATTTTACATTTTTAATTTTTTTAATATTGAATCAAAGTGGAATGTACACTACTGGCCACCCAAATTGCAACACCAAGAAAAACAAGAGATATCACAACAAAATTTATTTTGTAGATAACATGTTGACCAAGTATCAAATGATGAAATTTATAGATTTCTGTGAAGTGTGGTTCCTGCCAAAATCAGTAGCCAAAGTAGCCGCCATTGTTGGAGATCACCGCTGCCACACGCCTCGGCATTCATTCAAAGAAACTTTGGATGAGTTCTTGGGGTACAGCAGACCAAGTAGCTTCCACACGTTGCCAAAGTTGATCTGCTGTGGCAGCTGGGGATGGAATCTGGGTCAATCGTAGAGCAACCATGGACCACATGTTTTCTATCGGCGAAAGATCCGGAGAGCGAGGCGGCGAGGGAAGCAATTCAATCTGGCGATTGACTAAGAACCGTTGGACGATGCGTGTCACGTGTGGTCGTGCATTATCCTGTTGAAATATGGCTGTGGGCAAGCCCTGAAGGTAAGGAAGGACAACTGGCTCCAACACCTCGGATATGTAGCGCTGGCTGTTTAAAGTACCGGCAATGCGTACTAGAGGTGTGCGAGAGTGATATCCAATACCGCCCCATACCATAATACCCGGTGCAGGATCAGTGTGGCGGTGCATAACGCAGCTGTTCAGCATCCTCTCTTCACGGTGTCTCCAGACTCGAATGCGACCATCGTGGTGTTGCAGACAGAAGCGTGACTCGTCAGTAAAGACAATTTCATTCCATTCTGCCGTCCACATCCTTCTGTCATCGCACCATTGGCGGCGGAGACGTCTGTGGTTCTGCGTCAAGGGTAGACAAAGCAATGGACGTCTTGCGGACAGACCACTCTGCTGTAAACGGCGTCGAATGGTACGCGCAGACACTGGATGATGCGTTACAGACTGCATGTGCTGTGCTATGGTTCGTGATGTGACTGAGCGATCCGTCACTGCCATGCGCACAATTTGCCTGTCATCACGTGAAGTGGTGCGCTGAGGTGGATGTGATCGAACACGCCGGTCCGTCGTACCCTCCAGCATCCAACGATCACATATCCGCATTACAGTTGTTTGGTTTCGTTCAACACGACTACCGATTTCCCTGAAAGATAATCCACAATCTCGGTTGGCCACTATCCTTCCTCTGTCGAACTCGGATACTTGATCAAAAGATGATCGCTGTTTTCGACGAGGCATAATTGATCGTTTTTTTGAAAAAACCACAAGAAAAACACAATTGCCGAACTTGAAATCGTCGAAGTCTCCAAGCCTTAAACAGCGCTTTGAAGTGGCGCCACAGGCGCTCGTGATGTGCGTCTGCGCTGAAATTCTAACCATTTGCATATCTCACCTCCGCTAATGCATGTTGTAAATTTCATGTTATTTGCATGTTTTCTTCAGGGTGTTGCATTTACAGTGGACAGCAGTGTATATCAGAAATGTGTTAAATTTAAGCTCATGTAAATACTTACTCATCTGCTTATTTTATTCATTTATTAAAAGTCAGTAACAAGCACTGGAGTAGCATATATTAATACAGTTTCAAAAATAGCCATGGAATTCAGTATGGTAATACATTAGAGGTCTGCAATGGAAATTGACAAAAGTTTTTGTTTTATTAATGCAAGACTTGCGAAAGCACAAATGTTTTATATCAGGCCTAACAGTTGTGGGTATAAGAATAGCTGCATAGGATGGAACTTTAATAGTAGCAACTAGGTATGTAAAAAGTATACAGGGGTAAAACTCTTATAGCCCTTAAAAGCAGTAATAAGCATTGTTTAGTACCCGTTGCTAACATTCTGGGAGCTGCAGGAGGCCATTGGCAGTCCCTAATGTGTTGATCCTTCGAATGGAGCGGTCTACAGCCTGCAGAATCTCTGGTGGAATCCTCGGAGTGGTTCCTTCATCTTGGGAATGAGATCAAAGTCACAGGGACTTAAGTCCGGGGAATATCATAGATGGTAAAGCACTTCCCAACCCCAGAGAGAAAACACATCAGCCACACTGTGAGCAAAAGCATTTACCTTCCATCAGTACGGTGCAACAAATTATTTCGTACAATAGACTGGTAACTAAAACGTTGCTGTGTTCATCCTGTCACTGTACACACGTGTGTTTTTTGTGAGGAGAGCGCATTCATTCTCGTTCGTGACGTACGTGTGGTGTAATCTGCTTTCCTAGGATGCGTGGGGGCTCTGCAACAGTGTTGCCACTTTTAAAGTTCCATCGCTCGTAATACATCTCCAGGAACGAGGGCATCGATCTGTGTCACAGTCAGTCGGGCGTCAAAGTAAATCAACTAAATATTTATTTTAAGTAGTCCCTACTAATATGTGTTTGTTTATCCTCCAAAAAAAATTTGCAGCACCCTAAAGAGCCGCAGTAGACCATTTGGGAATCACTGCTCTATTCTATTATCTTATAATCAATCACTATAATATGATTTAATATGATTTAAATACCATTCCACTGCATTATCGTATATGAATATAAGACTATTATCCACCAAATCGCATTTCACAGAGGTACTTTTACATAAGTTTCAAATCATGTTTTGGGGAGTATTAAAAATTGTTTTATATAACTCAGCTATTGTTGTAAGGTATTGTTGTAGATTATTGGGTATTTCTATTTAGCCAAGTTACCATTCTGTTCTGTTTTAGATTATTAAGAAGAATATAAATTATATGGCACAGCTCTTTCGACTATATTAACAGATAATTATATACACTTTTATGTATGTAGCTTTTATCTACTGTATGGCAGTAGTTAATTTAAAATATTAAAAATATGGTTAGTTAGTTTTTTAAAATATGATTAAATACCGTCAATTTGTTGTATTTAATATGTTACACGAATTCAAAACTTCTTATGCCTCTGGTATTTTGTTTAGCGTAATATGTAACGATCCTTACTAGTACATATATATTCTATGAGAAGACTAGACAAGAAAATAAACTATAAATGTACAATGAAGTTTGAAATAACCATTATTATTAATTTTTAAATGTCTTTCTGTGCGTAATTTAAAATTTAAATGTTTTATAGGTTACTGAAATATGGAGTCATGCATAGATTTTAAAGTATCAGAAGTATTTCTTAAAATGATTTGGATTCTGAGCCCTTGCGTGTTTTGATCAAAACACACAAGGTAGGAAAATTCAAAATGAAACATTTTTTTCCTTTTGACTACATAGTACTTTTATTTACAATTTTTTGAAGGAGTACAATTTATATTGTATACTTCATTTTAACTGTTAAATATGATATTTAAAAAGTATTAGGCCCTTAGTAAAATATTTTCAAAAGATTCCCTTCATGGACTGAAAAAGTTGCAGTTTACACCTTCAGCGGGCGCGCCCGTATACAGAGTGCAACATTTTTGTAATTTTGAATGGTTTGTTTTTACATGTAAAGTTTGAATATTCTAAGCAGTTTCTATTTATAGCTACACGCTTTCTAATGCAGGACTGATTTTCTAACCCTTGTAATTCTTTCCATTCGTGGTAGTCGTGATTTAACCGTGGTAAACCAGCGATTATACTGGATTACAATACGACAAAAGCAGGAGTTAATGTACTCGATCAAATGTGTAGCTATTACATGGTATCCCGCATATCACGAAGATGGACACTCTCATTATTTTTTAGGTTTTTGGACATAATAGGAATCCATCCGCAAGTTGTCCTTAGATCCAATAAACTGGACAGTTTTGAAATAAGGCGATTGTATCTGCATTCTTTGGCCTTCAATTATAAATATATCTCAATATTATCAACATTTTGTATCTTGTCATAAAACGCAGAATTATTATTTTCAATATGAAAAAAAGTTCATTAAAAAGGAGTAATCAAGGTTGAAAGCGACGTTGCACTTTGTGCCACGCGTGCCTGCTGGTGTTATAAAAATTGGCGCTCTCACTGAAGGGTTAAACAGTAAACAGTATCAAATTTATTAGAACCCAAAACTCCACTGTTGATAAGTGTTGCGCAATTTTCTTGTAAATAAACCACGTCAGTCGTTTGAGGAACAAAAGGAGGTAACTAACAAGTCAGGTAAATCCCTCTCTGGAGTAATACGAGAACTAACGATTAGAGCTACCTCTTTCTGGTATGGCACCAAATGAAAGAGTCTTATTTTCACAAGATAGTATATGAAACACTAAACTCCCCCAGGATGGAGCTACCTCCTTTTTGCAGCAAACCCTTCAATTGATCCTAGCTATTTATCCATTATATAACTGCACGAACAACTTTTCTTCAATTTCAAAATTTCATTGTCCATCTTAACAGTTTCAACAATGTGGTGTTGAATTATACCTGATTTTATCCATCACGTACTGCTTTCAAAATAAAAAAAAAGGTACAAAATTAAAAATTTCCTTTCGTTTAAAATGAAAAGATTCATTACTTTAAGCGTCAAAAAATCCCTTAAAATATTAATTAAAACACATACAGGTTGGGAATGTCTTCATAAATTCATAATTGCGCTAATTAACAGATTTCCCTTTAAGTGTCAAGGAATAGAGGTCACATAAAGTTAACATATTCGGACGTCTGTTACACTTTTACGGAAGTGGTTCAATTAAACATTTTATATCTTTTCATAAAACAAAGAATTATTATTTTCAATTTGAAAAAAAAATTTATTACAAAAGGAATAATCAAAGTTGAAAGAGACGTTGCACTTTGTCCCTCGCGTGCATGCTGGTGATCCAAACAATGGCGCGCCCGCTGAAGGGTTAAAAGCATACTGAATTGAATCAATGTCTTCTTCCAGGATACAGTCTGGATGAAAGAAAATAATTTTTAAAAATGTAAATGCTGAACATGAGAGTAGATATCACATTGCCTTTTTGGGGGGTTATTTAAATCTGCGGTATGAGCAAAATAGATCATTTTTTAGCAGATTTTTTTTTTTTACAATTTGGTTTTCACTTATTTAAAATTTAATACATGATTAAGTTTTCCTTAGTTAACGCATGTTATATGTATATCTGTAAATCAAAGAACCACGAGTTTAACCTTTCTACAGCAGAGGGTGAGCAAGTAAAAAACCATTGATAAAAAACTGGATACATTTTATGTTGAATCAAATAATTAAAATTGATTCAAACTTTTGATAAAATATATTAGACCGACGGAATTTAATAGAGCATTCATAAAATATGACAAAAATAAGTTTCCAAAGAAAAACAAGAGAAATGATATCTCCGAAATTATTAAAGAAATATATTCATAACCAAAAACTTTTCTTAGATTTTTCATATTCTTATTTATCTCACGTTATCTCGATAACAATTCAGTAATAAATATAAAGCAAAATAGATACGCTCTCTCAAATCAAGACAATAGATCCTCCAGACTCTTTTTGTGCTTCAATAAAAGAAATACTATAGCTTAAAGATTTTTTTTTTTTGCATTGCATAGTCATTTCGTTCGTCATAAAAAGTTCAAGCAATAAAGAAAATAAAGTGTCCTCCGCCACTACTTTCTCAAATGAATAAACTTTTTGAAAACGATTCATTTATTTATTGCTTCCTTTCCACGGCACTTGATCACGATTTCGGAGAGAATGCTGCGTATTCACATCTGTTCTTTTCAACAATTCCGTTTACGGAAATCAAATACGGTTTTATTTACAGATGGAATGCGTTTCACATTGTGCTATCACCACATTTAAAAAATGTTTTTTCAAAGAGGAAAAACTTGGAAATGAATGCATGCTCGATAATCTGTAATTGGAAGCGGACTACCGAGATAAGTTCAGACAAAAGAAGATATCTAGCATTCTCCGTTTTGCTTAGAATTTCAAACGATAATTATTTTCAGGGAAAAAATATTGCAGGTTTCCGTGTGGTGGCTAGAGACCGCTTTCAAGATTTTTTTTTTAATTTATGGAGTCATTCAGGATATTACTGCATTTTTTTACCCAAAGAAACATTGATTCGTAATAAATTTCAACTCGTGTGCAAAAATTTATTTTCCTGTATTCAAAAAAATATTAAAACTTTAAGTCATTTCTTAGATTCTTTTTTTAATGTAAGATTTGAAACAGGGGCCTTAGCTCAGTGTTAGAAGCATAAAGTGTAACTGCAAATATTCATGCATCAATTAATTCTTTTTATCGTAATTACACGGGTTAACGCATTAGAGAGAGAAAAAAATTTATCTTAAAAATGAGTGAACAGTGTAATTAATATTTAGAAATTTGAAAAAAAAAATAATTAATAATTAAAGTAAGGATATTAACTGCTTAGCTTTTTAATATTGTGTTGGATTTAGCTAAGTTAAATTAGCGTTAGCTTTTTTAGTATCACGATATAGAGATAGTGTTCTTTTGTTTCCAAAAATAATTTATTATCAACATAACAGGGAATATTTCCTAAACAAAATATCGCTCACAATTGTCTTCAGAAATCAATTTCCCAATTTCTATAAAAATATTAAAACTTTTAATCATTTTTCCGATTTGTTTATTTTACACAAATCGTAATACACTCTGTTTCGACCCACTTGGAACAATTGCATGTCCCGCAACCCCGTAGGTGAAATCTGGAGACTGTTTGGCCAACCTACGGACCCCGTTTTTGATGTAGAACGCCACAGGGCGACAACATCAAAGAAGAGAGTTAAGGCCTGTTCACATTACATTCAGAGCGTTGAGTTGCTTTGCGTTACGTTGCAGTGCGTATCTACATAAAAATAGGACATCTTTAACGAATAGCGAAAAATATAAATGTTTTAATCTAATATATGAAAAAATTCATAAATATATACAAATAGAAGTGAATATTTAGATTTTTTATATAAACTCCTAAATTAGAGATTATGGGAATTAAATTTTGGATACCTATTTCCAAACGTTGTTATAGCTCTAATAATTCGCTAATAATCTCTGTCACTCTAGAAGTTTCTAAACTGAATTTTTTAAGAGTGATCTATAAACAACAATAACTCAAAAGCAATGGAATGATCTAGCAATTATTTCTAGAGAAAAGACGGTATGAAAAACAATAAATTAGAGATGCAATAATAAAAAATTTGCAGTCATAAAGGCTCGAAGGAGAATAAAGTCATTTTTTTATTACAAAACAAATTATATTCAAATATATATAGTTTTCCTACTTTTTTAAGTTGTGGAATTTTTAAAAATTTTGTATAATTTTGACCCTCAAACGTTACAGTGGTTCGAGACGAAATTGATGGTAGGTCGGGTCGGATCCAACCCGATCTCTTTTTTGAAGAGGTTTTTGGTAGAAATAAATACACTATAAGCATTTTTGTTGTATAATAACATTGATAATATTTTACATGAAATTAAACCGTTTTTGTAGAAAAGATGACCAACGAATTTTAATTTTGTTAAACAAAGAAAATCTCTTTGTCATTTACATAGAATGTTGTATATATTAGGTCTAATAAGAAATTTAGTCTACCTAGTTTTACAAGTTAGTGAAACCAACTTTCCGAGCACAAAAATGTAAAAAATAATATATACTGACATTTTTGGCCTTCAAAATCGAAATAAAAAATTAAAAAATCTAAAATAAATTTTTTTTAATTGACTAGTGATCATGAATAATGTTTTTTAACATAGACACTCGTATTTACTTATTTCTGTGTGTAGTAGGGTGGTCTAGTAGGTCTATCTGGTAGGGTTCCTTGTCAACTCGATCTGTTGCAATGAGAGGGGAGATTACGGAAGGGGTAAGACACATCCTTGGGTCGGATCCGACCCGCACCGTACCGTTAGAGGGTTAAAATAAATACATATTTTCCCCCAAATGTCAGATATTCTGTTAAATAGAGTAAATAACCCTCTTATAACACGGTAGATAGGTTCCTTGAAAATGCCGTGTTGTGTGAAACCGTGTTATATGAGACCCAGAGACAGTTCAAAAAAGGGGGTTACGTTCTGAAAACTTATTAAAAACAAACATTTTTTAAATTTCCATATAAGCAACTAATTTTTGTTAAAAATATAAATTGCATGTATAACACAACAATAAAAGAAACAAAAAAATATTATTTTCCTTTAATGCGACCTTAATTGAATATTTTTTTCCCTCATAACTGCTCAGTACAATCAAACCAGAAAGTTTTTTTAGATTGTACGATATCACCTTCACTTTCAGAACCTTTTTCTTTATTTAAATTTTTTGCAACTTCTATTCTCTTTAAGAAACCTGCAATTTTGGTTTATTTGCAGATTCTTACAAGGTCATTGTAGATTCACGGTACGGAGATAGACAATTTTGCAGCTCCCTTTTGAATTTTCGTGTTCTTTCAGGGAAAGGGTCTGCGTTCAAGAAAAATGATTCAAGATTTTCAGGTAAGCTTAGGCCTTCTTGTAATTTTATAGAGTTAGAAATGAAAAAATTATAATTTGTTCATACATATTCATGTAAAGCCACTATAGTCCGTTATTCCTTCCCGTCATTATTTTAAAGTAATTCAGTTTTTAAATGTGTTAAACCAAAATCATGTTATCTAGTGCTATAGAAGTACAGTGTTGTACAAAGGTTTTTGAAATTTTTTTTTCGTGTTAGAGCGAAGCCGGGTTACAGGTTGCAGTGTTATACGAGGGTTCCCACAATTTATCTTATCGTGTTAGAGCGAAATCGTGTTGTAAGATGCCGTGCTATAGGAGGGCTACCTGTATTTCTAAATGCAATACATTAATTACAGAGAGTTTTTTTGAAAATTCCTTTAGGTGCCGTTTTTAAAATTTGCCTCGGGCGTCACAGCATCGACCCGAATCTGTGTGAGAGTATCGATAATACGTTTCGCTGTGATTGTGATTCTGCTTTTATTTACTTGCCGATATATTAATAATTCACCCGTGTGTCAGGATATGTAAATTTTCAATTTTTTAGGTTAGAATCGTTAGCCAAAAGATTGCATTAGAAAATTTGTTAACTATTACAGAATTTTTGTTCTTTGTTCACTGTTGTTAATATGCCTACAGAATCCGGTGTTCCACTGGATAGGAAGCAGGGAAATACTATATTCAAGATAGAGATTCTTGATAGACATTCCAAGGAATTAGATTTAGAAAAGGCTCAGGGAGAGATTAGGAACTACATTTTTATTTATATGAAAAGACATATTTAGATTTTTAACCGTTTGATTCAAAATAACTAAACCAAAACATTTTAACGTAGGATTACGTTCTTCCATAATGGTCCACCGGAAAGCAAAATTTCAGATGTCCTGCGTCGCGAATTATAATTTTTATAATTAAGCGTGTCAAACCCAGTCTGTATCGGTTGGGCATTCAGTAAGCAGTTAAACAAAAAAGTACCAAAATGCGTCAAAATTTTGATATGCGTACATGCATATATATATATATATATATATATATATATATGTACATAACACAGACATACATATATACATACAAACGAGGTAAGCAACAATAAGTAATCCTGCATTAATAAACTGCGGTAGTTTTGTTAGAAGAGATTACCTGATAAAAAAGTTTTCTTAATTTCTATCGGTTTTGGAAAGTTAAAGGGAACAATTTTTTTTTAAAAATTTAATTTAGAATTTCCCTCTGAAAATAAATATCATATTAATAAAATTCTATTCTATGTTTATTACCATTTTGATTTTTAAGAAAAAAATTATTTAATCATGAGTCAGAATTTGTAATAAAAATTAATTAGTTTACTTTTAAAATAGAACACTCTAGAGTTAAACATTGGTGCCCATTTTCCAAGGAACTTACCGTTAACGTAAAGTCTAAACATTAAAAAGCAAAATGTTTTAAAAACTAATTTTGGATACTTAAAGCCGAATAATAGCTAGGAGTTTTTGCCTCTAAAATTTCCTTACGGTTTCCTTGCTTCAAACAAAACGGTAATTCAAATGCTTTATGAGGCGACGACTTTTCGAGAAATTTTTATTCCACGGCAATTTCAACTTCCGTCTAGCATAATATGGGTAGCAAATGTTGGCGTAAATTAGCGAGTTAAAAATAAAGCAAAAAAGACCTTTTATAAAAAGAGCTGGTAAAAAAAAAGCAGTAAATGACATTGTGAGAGTTTTTGTCTGCCTCAGTTTAACGAGGAAAAAATATGCAATTATGCAAAATCCGAGGGGGGGGGGGGGAATGGCGTTATCTTTGCTTAAGCATATAGGTGCTTTTAGGAGATAATATATTTTTTGTTTATCGGTTCATTTACTTTTGAGTCACAATAAACTTGTGGTCTCCTTGTTATGTTTCATTAATTTTTTTTCTCAAAGCCAATTGGCAACATTTTCAAGTGATTAATGTGCTTTTTTTCTCTCTCTCTTTATTTAAAATTCACCCCAGACTCTTTAAACTCAACTTTAATTATTATTGAGATCTCAAAACTCTCATTTATGGGGACAAGGGATCTTTAACTTCTATTGTTTTAATTTTTCATTATTTTACTCTTTATACTAAATGAGAATAATTAATATTTTTTTTTTACTTTATCGAATACACTTAATTCACAAATAAGTATTTTGTTTAAGGATAAGACCTCTTTATCAAAAAAGTTTTCAAAAATGATGGCATTTATAAGAATGTTCCATGCGCATTTCTTTTCTTCTGATTTCTCTCAAATTTCTCAGGATTCTTAATTGAAGTGTTTTCCACAAACTTGTGCATATTTCTTTGAAACCACAACCATTTTTCAGAGTTGTGACCGTAAAAAAAAAAAAAATTATAAAAAAAATTTTAGGTCTCTTCTAACTAAATTACCACGGGTTATTAACGTAGGATTACTTATAATTGCTTAACTCTTTTGTATGTATATATGTATGTATGTGTTATGTATATATGTATCTACATATATGTAGGTATATATATATATATATATATATATATATATATATATATATATATATATATATGTATGTCAAAATTTTGGCGCATTTTGGTACTTTTCTGTTTAATTGTTTACTGCTTGCCCAAGCGATACAGACTGGGTTTGGCGAGCTGCCAAAATGATAACTCGTGACGCAGGACATCTGAAATTTTGATTTCCGAAGGACTCTTACAAAGGAACGTAACCCTACGTTAAAACGTAAAAACAACAACAGGCAAATTAAAAATTATTTACTTATGGCTTTAGATTCATAAAAAAAAAATCATTGCACATTTATGTTTATATATGTGTGGTAAACTTAAATTAAAAAAATTAAGGTTTTCAATGAGTAGAAAAACACTGAGTATTTTGAAAAATGCTAGTGTTTCTGAAACAAATTTTGAAAAGCAGTCATTGTGCTGCCAAAAAATCCTTATTTTGAATTCTAAGGCTCTTGAATGTAGTAAAAAATAATACAAATAATTCTCTTTCTGTATATAGAGTTATAAACTGAAAATTAAGAAATTCGAAGTTGAATGTCCCTTTAAGGTACCTGTCTACGCCCGGAGCACTTTACAATATACAATACTACAATATACAGTACTGATTGCTACAATACAGTACAGTTGCTACAATATACAGTACGGTGGCTACAATATACAATACTGATTAAATACATATATTTTTAGTTCAAACGTGATATAAAATCATGAAAACAAACATAATTGTGGTAAAAATTTCATGACATTTAGAAATATAAGAAAGATTGTTATAAAATGTTAGTATAATTTAGAGCTTACGCTAGAGATCCTATACTCCACTCAACTAAATATATTTTAATTTCCTTTATACTACGTAATACTGTGACACTTACCTGTGTTCTGAAGTAAAAATTTTACAATATTTCCAAAAATCACTGAAATATACCAAAAAAGTGAAAAAACACTGATTTTTTTAAAAAGAAATTAACTTTTTATGACGGAAGGTGCCTGTAGAATGATTAAATTAACACATGGAGCTTAACTTTTATGTCAAAACATAGTAAGTAATATATATGTAAAACACTTGCAAAATTTCATTGAAATATATTGAAAACTGTTTAAATGATGAGATTTTTCGTTTACAAAATTAACTGAAAAATTAGTTTTCTGGAAAATGCACTAAAAGATATTACTTCCAGTCTTTTAATATCGCTTTCGGTTTATTAAATTGGTCATAAATTCTCATTCAATGATCGCACGAATATAATTACAGCAAATTAGTTTTCTAGAAAACGAATCTTTAATTTTAGAATCGTAAAAGATTGGCCTTTGAAACTGAGCAATAAAAAATATTTCAAAATTTTGCACCAAACAGGCTTTCAACGTAGGCAGACCTTTAACTTTAAAAGTTAAAGAATTTAAAAATTAAAAAGCAAAAGTTGTAAATTTAAGGAATATTTTAAAATTATAAATTAAAATACCATAAAAATAATCAAAACTGCATACATTTTTTCTTAAAATGAAATTTCATTGTCAATAATTTAAAAACATTTTAAATTTAAAAACGTAAAACAATTAAATGTTTAAAAAATTTAAACTTTATCGACTTCGTCATAATTGAAATCAAACTCTTTACTTATTCAAACATTCCCGTTTCTCCTTTAAACTTCATTGCTATTATGCTTTAAATTATCGGCACGATTTCTTTCCGTATATCTTTGATTAAACGAGGTTCTTTTTACAATATATTTAATTCTTACGGAATTTCATTCCATGGCGATTTTATATCTTTTATCAGTGAATAATTAATTAATTACACACGGAATAAAGTATTTGGTTTTTCCCTGGTCACAATCAAATTGAAACGCATTGCTCTTAATGTTATGAGTGAGGTTTTACTCATGTTCCAAATTTGAAATAGGTGTCTGAAGAGTAGTAGTGTAATTAAAATTTCATTCCTTTTTATTGTTGAAAATTGTGCCAGTAATCAACCCTGAATCAGTTTTTGTGCCATAAATAAGAAATAAACAAGAGTAAACCTTGTTTTTAACAAATGATGACCATGCATATGTGAAACTCATCTTTAACTGGAGGGTTTCCAAGCTGAAATTAGAAAAAGACAGAGTAAATTACAAAACAGAGTAATACTTACAATAGACAGAGTAATACTTACAAAAGTAAGTTGGATCAAGTATTTTGATCTGATTTGATCAAACCACCATCCAGCGGTTACCTCCAAACGTAAGTTCCAAAATAATATTGGAAATGGTATGGATGAAGGTACCAATCTCTCTATCTCCCTTTTTGTCATCCAGAGATATCTCTAACACTTAAAAATGTTCAGTATTGTCCCATCGTAAGAAAAGTCGGGTGGATAGATTCATTAGAATCCCGGTATTGGCCACGCAAACTTACCCAGGCCGGAAGAAGCACTACTATTTACAAACTTACGGACACTGACTGACCAATAGGGCCTCCAGCGAGAATTGTCGCCAGCGATTGTAGTAGAGGGCTCAAATTTCACGTACCACAATCCCAGAAGCATCCGCAATACTTCAAAAAGTTGTATTCTACCTCCGTAGTTTGTAGAGTTGAACTTACATTGAACATCACCAAGCTGGTAATACTCAGTAAAAGAAAAATGAACGCAGCTAATTGCATACATAGTGAGGCAAAGCTAATAAAGAGCTATCTAATTTGAATGTGTTTTCACTTAGGCCAGAATAATACATGAAACGATTTTATAACCTGGGACTAGACAAATAGATGTGTATTTCTGATTTATTTTCATTTATTTTTCATTGCAAGATGCTTGCAAAGTGTGTCCCGGGAGTTAAAGGTTTCCGATATGAATTAGCTCAGTTAGTGTATATACCAGGAGCCGCACTTTCATCGCCCATAGCCTCGGGACTTGATTTGATGTTGCTCTCGGTCAAGTGGCATAAGCAACAATAACAACAACAGTGTATATAAAACACGTAGCACGAAATATAACTAAGGTAACTGAAGCTCAATATCTGCAATATTATGTCTCTCTTTCACCTATTTCGAAGTACTTAACCTCAGTACGCAAGGAGTCTATTGATTTCAATATCGAAGAATTGTCTTATATTAATTAAATCTTATTATGTATTAATTAAATCGTATTATGTCTTATATTAATTAAAGAGTCGTACATTTATAAAATGGCATATAAGATTGCTAATTCATAGCATCAGAGTGACTCTTTGGAAACAATATTGAAGGTGAGAAGATATCATTAAAATTTGAGTAACACCAGTATCTCTCCTAAGACAGATGTTCTAGTTACAGTGTTTAAGGAGAGTCTAATGTATAAGTTTCAAGGTATAATATTTAAACAACTTAACTCAACGGTCATTTATTAGTTAATTCACTTTGCATTCTAATAGAACTTCGTAATATTACTCCTCATAATATCCAATAATATGACTAGGAAATCTATTTTTAATTTTACACTATCAAAAGAACATATAAATTGTTGGTATACATTCCAATAGCGTAATAAAGCACTCCTTCGATATTGTTTGATATTTAAAGGATTTCGCTCCAAATCAAGCTCGGAACTGAAACTATCCACGAAGCAGTCTATATTTACGAGCATAATATCTTATTCCGCCAAATACTGCATATTTCGCCAAAAAACCTAAATGATTTTAATCCATTACTAATGAAATCCCTTCAATATGAGCTACATAATTTCCTATGAATTCTTGCAGAACTAGGCGCTAAAAGCTATCTGCGTGATAATCGAAAATTCATTACACTGTGCATTGGAATTAAGCATCATGAGTCCATAGAAAGTTACGCTTTGTAAGTACAAGCTTTACGCAGCTGAAATTCCTATAGACTTATGTTGAAATTACATTCCCTGAAATTTATATGCAAGAAACTAATTAAGAAAAATCAAGAGTGATAAGTCTTACATGTGCTATAAATATTCACTTCCATTTTCGAACACTAAATATGTCTAGTTAATTTTGCTTAACCTACCACATCTGGTAAACATTTTAACTTGAGCCAATTCAATTTCAGACAAAAGATCTCGTAGAATTAGCTCTATTTAACCGGATATAACACGAGGTTCTGAATTTTTTTTCAATTTCTTTTGATTTTTATGTATTTTTGGAGGATTGGTAAAAATTATGAAATATTAAGTCCTATATTTCAATTTTTAATAAGTTGCTCATAAATTTAAACATATAGAATAACAAATCCTCAAATGTTAGAGAAACAGCTAACTTTTTACAAATTATAGAAAAACCTCTTGCATTTTTTTTCATGTTTTTATTAACTCGCTTTCTTGTTTGTTTGTGTGTTTGTGTGTTTGTCCCGTACAAATCTTGTAATCGATTTTTAACTAACTTCCCGACTAGCTAGACATTTGAAACTTTTAGAATAGTTCAGAACACGATGACAATGCATTATTTAAATACTTTTAGCCCTCTTTAAGCAGAATTGAATACTTTTTCAGTTAATTTTGTTTTGTAGACTGGTGCAGCCATCTATCTGCCGGGACTGGAACGAAAACTTAAACGCAGGTTAACTTCCAATTAACTTCATTTTCTTTCAAGTTGATGGGATAATTCATCAAAAAAATTTTAAAAAGTATTTATTAATACATAGAATTGTGAAGTTTATATGATTCAACAGAAAATTTAAAAACATGGTATATAAAAAGTTCTTTTTATCTTGTAATTATTAAAAACTTATTTTACATCTTGTGATAAGACGTTAATGCAAATATATTTTAAAACATCTGTCAGCTTCCAATTAGTAGACTTATTTTTATACGGGTTGTGTAAGATAGTATCCTTTGCGGAAAAATCCTGCAGCTAAAAACAGGTATCTCGAAAATATATTTGCAATTAATATAAAAGGGAAGATAAAACGATTAGAAGATTAGTTCAATGCATTGTGCGACTCTTATCAGTAGTGGAAATTTTTCTTAATTGTCTTCACTTGGATTATATTGTTGGGTCAAGAGGATTTATTTATGGACGCAAAGATAGTGAAATTAATACTCGTAGTCTAGAAGCAGGAAAAACATTGAAGCTATTCTCTTATCGTATTAACCTTATCTTTTGCATGGGTTTTTCAGACATATTTTTTTAATATATGTAACATCTATATTAATCCGTTTTATTGATGAGTATAAACTATTGTTAGAAATCTTTTATAAAAACTGAGTGTTCTATTTTAATGTGTAAAAAAACAATTTTTTTCCTTATTTGTTCATACTTAATGTGAGTTGATTTGGTTTGGAGCGCTACGGTCGACTTTTTGCTACACGAAGGCTAATTAGACCGGGAACTATTTCGAACGGCTACAAACATCCATGCCAACAGTGGGACTCGAACCCACCGGACCTGAACCGAATGCTAGTGCCCTAGCCAATAGGCCATCCTATGGCATACTTAAGGTGAGATTAAAAGGTTTAAATTTATGCTATAAAGTTTCATGAACTAGGTCTTACCTTGCACAATTTTTTTAATCCTGCTTTGTTGCTCTGTAAAGCAAAAATGCACAATTTGGATGAAATTGTTTTATACAACAATCTTGAAGGAAAGATGTTTTATCCTTTTGACATATTTGATATAGAAAATCCAGTTCCAAGGCAGTCACTGATCACAACAACACTTACATAAAACAATTAGTGATCGGATGGTGAAAAAATTTCAGTATCCTATTATTTGGAAGAGAACATTAAAAGACTAGCAAAAAGAAATGAGATACCTGAATTCTTTGAAGTTTTTTAATGCCTTTGTGTATGTTGACCCCCAGTACCTGTGTGATACAAACATTTCACAATAAAGGAAACAATATACTGGTTAATATATTGAAATTTATAGTAATTTCTTTCCCAATTCAACGCAGTTCTATTTAAAAGATCAAACTTGTTTCTTAGTAATAGTTAAAGTTAAATTAATCCTTTTAAACTAAAAATAATGAAGGAAATTCTACCAAAGAGCCAAATCTTTCTCGTAACAATTTGTACTATTTCCATGTAGCTCTTTTAAAGTATATTTGAAAAGTGTGTGAATAATTTGAAGAAACGTTCTCACCAAGATAGCACAAGAAAAACTGAAAAAGTACCTTTATAGTTAAGAATATTATCGTAACAATACTGGAGTAATGGTAATAGTAGTTCTTGTGTTAAAAGAATGGCAGCATCTGATTTTATGAACTGGAAATGTTTAAAGAGAGTAACAAAAAAAATTTAAAATTCCTGATCATTCAAAAGGTACTTAACGTTACAAACAATTACCTTTGAACTAAACAGGGGTAGATTTTCTTCTTAATATTGTGTAAAACAGGGAAAGCAACTGAACAATACAAGGAAGTCGAAATCATTCCACATTGTAACATAGATCATACTTGTATTTAGGGATTTTTTTTATTCTTTCTTGTTTATGCAAACATTTTTAAACACCAATTGAAAACCTACTTTGAAATTAACTGACAGGTCTCGTACACATTTAAAGTAAGAAATATTTTACATTTGTTAAGCATTTCGCATTATAGATGTTTGACTATTCTATTCTTTTTATCCTGGGCATTCCATAAACAAATTTTAAACACGTGTTATTTCAATACAATAAGGAAATATTTTGACCAGGCTTCCTATGAAGTAGAATTTTCATTTCTTTCAAATGCATAATTATTGAGGGAATTCTTCCTAGCTGTATCACTTCTTTTCCAGAAAATATTTTGTGTAGAATTCAGTCACGAAAGTTTCTAGATGTTTTAAACATTGAGTAAAATTCTTACTTTTGACAATGGAAGACAAAATATTCGAAAAATAGAAAACTGAAACAGTCTTGCTCATTCTTCGATTGAAATAGCTGAAAGATTTTTGAGTTTTTTTAATTAGCATTTTACCAGTTTAAAATGTTCCAAATGATAATCAAAATCAAAATACAGATTCTGAATTCGTTTCAAAAGCTATTTATTTTGTACCATTTAACGAACGGCTTTACTTTAAGTTGAAATTCAATTAGTTTGAAACACGTGAAAGGAACACAAACAGTCCGCCTGAAAATACTAAAATACTATACAGTATTCAAACATTGTAAAGAATCTTTTATATCTATGCTTTTTAATTTTAAACCTTATTGAAAATTAGAATTCAATCTCGGGTTTATAAATATGACAGAATTTTATCATATTTTTAAAGAGTGGTGATGTTGCTTTGATAATGAAACCTTATTTTGAATTGTAGTAGCGATGAATTGAATTACTTCCGTACCTTTGAAATAATTCCCAAAGATGATGAAGTTATTAATGCTCAGTTCGGAGTTTTCAAAAGACTCAAAGAGACAAAATGAGTGTTACAGAACTGTTTTCTATCAAAGAATTTTTTTTAGTGTTTTTTAGAATTTTTTAAGTAATAACACTTGCTGGTCTCTATTATTTCAGGGCGCAGTGGCGCAGTTGGCAAAAGCAGCGGGCTAGTGATCTGAAAGTCATTGGTTCGATGCTCGTTGTTGACAAATCCACTGCCGTGTACACTAATGGCGGCTGGTGCACATAAAATATGTCTTGGCTGCTATGTCCTCCAAGTTCTCAAAATTACCTCTGGAGGTGCACGGGGTCAAGTGTTTTGGTCTCGTCACTTGACTCGGTTCAAAATTACGGGACTGGTCCTTTGGCCAAGTCGGACTCCGACACTTGTGGTGCCAGTCAAAATAGGAGCCGCACCTTCATCGCCCATAGCCTTCGGGACTTGATCTGAAGTTGCTGTCGGTCAAGTGGCATAAGCAACAACACACAACAACATCTATTATTTCTCTGCAAGGAAGGAAATCTATAATGTTATGTTCTAGCGTTACCGAGATGGTAGGTAGAATGCATCTTTCAAAGTTTATATGCGCGTGGCACAATTCCTGCTCCATGCAAAAGATCGTTACTGTAGAGCTCAACCACTTAAAAAATATGTATTGGGAAAGTAAAGAAAAAAACATGATAGGAAAATATATGGAAGACATATTCATCCGGTCAAATCGTTACCTAGATGTTAAAAAGCTAACATCAGGTAAGAAAAGCTAACATCGGATAAGAAATGTTAGTCAAAATGGGGTGTACCACAATGTAAAAAAAGACAAAATGTTTATATTTTCTACTTATAGCGGCTTACCATTGAGAGGGTGCAAGAGAGGCTTCGTATGACCCAAGAAACTTCGAGATCATTCGTCCAAGTATCTAGGACTGCCATGCATGAGAATTCAAAATTGAATATAACCGTGAGAGGTGTAAAACAGAAAGATCATTTTTATGACTATAAGTCAAATATTTCCCTGTAAAACATTTTGCGTGTACTAAAAATGAAAAAAAAATATTAATTGAAAGGCGATATTAAAAATGCTGGTTCGATAGGAATTTTAAATATTAACCGATCATACATGCATGTTGTTGTTTTAAAATAGGATTACGTTTCTCCATAAAGGTCGTCCGGAAAGCAAAATTTCAGACGCTAAAACCGTCGGTCGTCGCGAGTTATAATTTTGGTAGCGCACCAAACCCAGTCTGTATCGCTTGGGCAAGCAGTAAACAGTTAAACAGAAAAGTACCAAAATTCGTCCACATTATGACATATATATATATATATATATATATATATATATATATATATATATATAGATAGATAGATAGATAGACAGATACATATATACAAACAAATAAGGTAAGCAACGATAAGTAATCCTACGTTAATAACCCGCGGTAGTTTCGTTAAAAGAGACTACCTAAAATTATTCTGCTGTTGTTGTTGTTGAAATTTTTAATGTCCCCTGAACGGAAGTATTCCAGACCAGGTCCATATATCTTAGGGGGCTGAGGAGTGCGGCTTCGGTTTATAATGATACCACAAGGGTCGGTGTCCTATTGAACCAGGTGTCAGCTCAATTTTGACGGAGCACCCCCAAGGATGACATCTGGGGGGATCGTACACTCTCCCACCCTTTCTGACCTCATAGAGAAACTTTCCGGTCTATGGATTTAACGTGTCCATATCCGATCTAGACATGGAAGTTTTTCATGGCGCTTGTCGGGATACGATCCGAGCACCCTCAGAACCAAAACCTACTAGGCTACCACTAGGCTACCTCGGGACCCATACATGCATTTATTCGTATATATACATATTATGCTATTTCCTCTCGCGTATGTTGCCTCTAATTTCCATCAACAGAACATTTTATAGCCCTATCAAGAGCTTCTGATGAAATTCTTTTCCCAGTCTAAGAGATCCTACAAACTTCTCAAATTATTTAACAGAAGTAATGTGTTGACAAATTGCTATTTTAATTTCAAGAGCAAATTCAGAGTTCAGATGAAATGGAAAATTTACTTTTGTGATCAGTTAAAGATCGCATTAAACCTATTTTAAGAAAATCAAAACAAATAGCCTTAATCGAATTCTTTTTCACGGTCTAAAAATTTACATTTTGAATTACTCTCAAAATTCAAGTCAGTATTAATTGGATAAATAGGATGCGTTGCATTATACATACAAAACTTTCTCCGATATAAATGTTTAACAGCTGTGAATGAAAATTTAGATTTTATAGAATGTTTCATTTGAATCTTTGTTGCTGAGTGCATTTTATTTTTTGAAACACATTTTTAAGAGCTTTTAGTTTAACATCCATCTTAATGGAAAGCTAATACACTGAAGTGCCACTGAATTAGGGATAGCAAAGCCTATGCAAATTGTGTAGCGCTGCGCATCATGTATGCGCAAGTGAGGGCGCTGTGGTAACTGCATATATAGCGCGTACTGTGGTAGTTCTGAATTAGTTGTTGGAATTGCCAGTATGGGTAAACTGCCTGATTTAGACACCTTCGATCGCGGAAAAATCGTAGGTGCGCGACGCATGGGCCATTCAATTTCCGAAATCGTCAGACAGCTAGGATTTTCAAGGTCGACAGTGTCAAGAGTATACCAAGAATACATGGATGGTGGAAAAAAAACTAGCGATCGGGCAAACTGCAAAGAACAATTAGCCTTGACAGTGCGTGGTGAGAGACGGCTCATGCGTATTGTACGTAGCCAGCGAAACCAAACATTAGCTCAAATTACCACCCAGTTTAATGACGGTCCCAGTCACCGTATCGGTTTCGATAGCCGTCGACCTACGAGATTACCATTGCTCTATACTCGCCATCGGGCTGCACGTTTTGCCTGGGCAAGAGAGCACAGAGACTGGAGTGTAGAGGACTGGAAACGAGTAGCATGGAATAATGAATCTCGATTCCGACTACTTAACGCGGACGGGAGGCCGAGAATATGGCGTCAGGCTCATGAAGCCATGGATCCTGCATGCCTGGCTGGAACTGTACAAGGGCATGGTGGATCAATCATGGTCTGGGGTGTTTTTTCGTGGCATAGTTTGGGATCTTTGGTGCGTGTACCAACCTCCCTCAATGCAATTCGGTACGTAGAGTTGCTGGGTGATCACCTCCATCCGTTTATGCTGTTCTGTTATCCGCACGGTAATGGAGTTTTCCAGCAAGACAACTGTACCTCTCACAAGTCTCGGTTGGCTACTGGCTGGTTGGATGAGCATTCCTCTGACTTCTCTGTCATGAATTGCCACCTAGAAGCCCAGAATTAAATCCTATTGAGCATCTTTGGGATGTTTTGGAACAAGGTGTGAAAGGCCATCACACAGCACCAAAGAACCTTACTGAATTATGGACAGCTTTAGCCAATATTTGGCAAGCCATTCCCGTGGAACGTTTCCAGAAACTTGTTGAATCTATGCCTCGTCGTGTTGCAGCCGTTATCAAGGCCAGAGGAGGCCCAACTCATTACTAGGTAGGTATCCCTAATTCAGTGGCACTTCAGTGTATAACCAAGTGTGCAAACAAATTCTGGAAATCAGGTTTGAAAGTGTGAAACATTTTTAAGAGCTTCAGCAAACTTTGGTCGGTAATGTGACTATAATAAGTGACAACATAAGTAAGGCTTAAAAATGATTAATCTTAAATAGTGATAAAAAAAGCTGTATAAAGTTTGTATTTTCAAAGATGGTAGTTTTATTACAAACATAATGAAAATAATAAAACCAATAATAATAGAGTAATAAAAAAAATACTCATACTGAAAGTGCTGCTGAATACTGGAAACGTATTGTGCAGCAGGTTCATACACATACTGATACCGGCACAGTTTTTAAAATTTAATTTTGAAATTTTGAAATTTTAAAATTTTGAAAAAACGTTCCGAGGCCCCAATTAGACAACTGTAATATGGCACAGAAATTTTCTCGAGTTAGAGCAAAACAGTACTCATACTGATAAAAAATACTCACACTGAGGGTGCTGCTGAGTATTGGAAACGTATTGTGCAACAGGTTCATACACATATAGATACCGGCACAGTTTTTTAAAATTTAATTTTGAAATTTCAAAATTTTAAAATTTTGAAAAAACGTTCCGAGGCCCCAATTAGACAACTGTAATATGGCACAGAAATTTTCTCGAGTTAGAGCAAAACAGTACTCATACTGATAAAAAATACTCACACTGAGGGTGCTGCTGAGTATTGGAAACGTATTGTGCAACAGGTTCATACACATATAGATACCGGCACAGTTTTTAAAATTTAATTTTGAAATTTCAAAATTTTAAAATTTTGAAAAAACGTTCCGAGGCCCCAATTAGACAACTGTAATATGGCATAGAAATTTTCTCGAGTTAGAAGAAAACAGTACTCATACTGATAAAAAATACTCACACTGAGGCTGCTGCTGAGTATTGGAAACGTATTGTGCAACAGGTTCATACACATACAGATACCGGCACAGTTTTTAAAATTTAATTTTGAAATTTCAAAATTTTAAAATTTTGAAAAAACGTTCCGAGGCCCCAATTAGACAACTGTAATATGGCACAGAAATTTTCTCGAGTTAGAGCAAAACAGTACTCATACTGATAAAAAATACTCATACTGAGGCTGCTGCTGAGTATTGGAAACGTATTGTGCAACAGGTTCATACACATACAGATACCGGCACAGTTTTTAAAATTTAATTTTGAAATTTCAAAATTTTAAAATTTTGAAAAAACGTTCCGAGGCCCCAATTAGACAACTGTAATATGGCATAGAAATTTTCTCGAGTTAGAGCAAAACAGTACTCATACTGATAAAAAATACTCACACTGAGGCTGCTGCTGAGTATTGGAAACGTATTGTGCAACAGGTTCATACACATACAGATACCGGTACAGTTTTTAAAATTTAATTTTGAAATTTCAAAATTTTAAAATTTTGAAAAACGTTCCGAGCCCCCAAGTAGACAACTGTAATATGGCATAGAAATTTTCTCGAGTTAGAGCAAAACAGTATTCATACTGAAGCTGCTGCTGAATATTGGAAACGTATTGTGTAACAGGTTCATACACATACAGATACCGGCACAGTTTTTTAAATTTCATATTTAAATTTTGAAAATTTGAAAATTTTGAAAAAACGTTCGGAGGCCCCAATTAGACAATTTTAATATGGCAGAGAAATTTTCTTGAGTTAGAGAAAAACATCCTTCGTGCTCTATCGTTAGGAATCGTCCTAAATAAGCACTAAATTTGATTATCAATGACTTACCCTCTTCCCTATGGATATAGAATAAAAAATTTCAATATTTACTCCACTATAAATTTCATTCTTAAAACAAATAGAAGATACATAATACTTATTAATACTTTTTTTTAAAATAAAGATAATTCTTCTTTATATTTTTTTATTTCAAACCTTCTTTTTGCAAATATATTGCTCACTCCTTTCAACAACGTCCTATCTCAAAAATCGGCGATTTTTAGTTATGCCTGTTTTCACAATGCCCTGAAAGAGTAGTATATCCCTGCTAGATCATTATATCTCACCGCTCAATATTTAGCCGCTAGAGAGTAGAATTAATATTTATTTTTATTACATTTTATTCTACTTTTAAACTTTAAAATTACTCCCCTGAAAAATCACGTTTTTTAAGATATGGCATTGTTGAAAGGAGTGAGCGATATGTTACGAAAATACAAAGACAATGAACGCTTTTAAGTAAGTTTACACTCTGAATTATACACAAATATTTTCACTCGTTTCAAAACTTTTATTTAAGTTTCAATGTCGAAACAACCTGTTGTTGAAATGTTGATACATGCCAATTCTTTATGAGAAGGATATTTTCCCCGTAAGAGATGAAATCATAAACAAACATCAGTCCGATATCGAAGGAGACAAATCATTAGAATATTTATTTAGAACATAAGTTACAGAAATCTTACTTGTGATTTTTTTATCTTGAAATTCTGTCGAATATTTTGAAAATTTACAATATATCTTTCCGTTCAATTGTAAACAGGGAAGTTTTTCTACTGAATGGTTTCCAGAAGTAGTTAAACATTTAGATTGTAGTCGAAAGTATTTAATAAACTATCTTTTTTGATAATTTATGCACCATATTATTATACAGTGGAAATTTGTCAGTTATTATACTTAAGTTATCCAAGTGGTTTTATCTCTGGCCTGAAACACAGATATACATAAATAAGAAAATTTACACACATTTCACAAAAAAATTACTACAAAAAAATTGCGTTGAATGAAACAAAACTTAAGGGGACAGTGGACTTTCAACATTGTGAAATTTGTCCAAAAATTCGATTTTTTTTTTATTTTATTGAATTGTGAAACTATGGACGAGTAGGAATGTGTTGCAAAAAGATTTTTTAATTTCTCTGATTACTTTCCTAGTTATAGGCATTTGCATTTAATTTAGATATTAAGTGGTTACTAATAGCAATAACTTTAAATGTGTTTTTCTCAAAATAAAAATTTTTATGTCATACGAATATTCAAACTGCTCTAGGCGCATTTCTAACTATCGTATTGCTTTGAAATTTAAGTTTTATATTCTTAACTGTATATCAAATAAATCTTATTGAAAAAAAATTATGCTTCGATGCTCAGAATTTCTAAATTTTGTACTTGAAAAGATGATTTGTAGGTATTTTGAGTAATAAAAAGGGTGTTTTCACTATTATTATTTTTTTTCTCTTTATATTTTTAATGAATGCTTAAAATAAGCAATAAGTTTCATTGCTAGTTCTATAGGTATCCTGTAAATAAAAATTACCATATCATATGCAAAAGAAATGCAAATGTTACATTTCTAATTAGGCGAATTTTTGATATGATTAATAATTCATAAATTATTAATATTTCATCTTTGAATTTTAACTACTTTTACATATATATGATACTAATCACATATTCAAATTTCAAGCAAATACATTCAAAACAAAAAAAGTTAGATTTGAAGGTCCACTGTCCCCTTAAGACGTTTAAATTTCATGATTACTTATTCGCTAAAATTTGTATGGTGTACTCAGAAAAACCTTTTAAAGTGCCTAAATATTTAGTTATTCCACAACCTAACAAATTTTACTATCAGAAGCTAGTAAAATTTGCAAGGCTCTCGAATCGGACAGCAGAAATGCCATATAGTTTACACCCTTCTTTTGTGTATCCTACGTATATTCTTTAAATATTTTATATCTATTGGTATAAAATAAAATTACAAAATCTTATCATTTAGTGTTACTACTGTTTTTAAAGTGAAAATTAAGCATCGCGAGGTATAACTGACACATGGTTGCATAAAAGACATGAGCCATGCAGTGGGTGCCATCGTGGCAGTATTAATAGAGAGAAATACATGACGTCACTAAAAAGTCACAGCAACAGAATTTGCGACAAGAGGCGAACTTAACTTAAAACTGCTTGAGGTCTAAAAGCAGTGCATCTTACTTTAAATATGATTTGAGCTGGTTGTTAACATAATATCAATAACATAGTTATTTTCTCTCATTATAAATACATTTTTATAAATATTCTAAATTTAATCAATGATATTACAAAATTCTGGCATCATTTGTGCATTCAAATTAACTTAGCTGGATCATTCCCTTGCAGAATTAAGCAACAAGATTCTGGACAAATGGGGACGGAAGAAATTTCCATCCAAAGTATTAATTTTCATACCATTCCAATCAAACAAACTATCTTTTAATTTACAAGCCTCAAACATTTCAAACTGCTACAAGTGTATTTAACTCATCATTGTTTCCTCTTCTACCGGTGATAAAGGACATTTAAGCATTAGAGAGGGAAATATTTCATTTACATCTAAATGACATCATTAATCATTCAATAACGTTTTAATTTGCATCAAAAATTGGATCCTTAATGGAACAATCGTTTCGAATGATACTTGAATCAGATCCCTTATTTTGATAACTACGGTGAATGACGTATTTTTAGAAACTTAACAAGGAATTAATGACTTATTCAGAATGTAATTGGCTCTTCCTTAAAGTTCAAGGTTGAGTTTCCAAATAAATGCTATTGACAATGAGGATAGAGACTTACTTAAGTATAAACTAAAATGTATCTTATCAATTGATGAAATATTTTGTGTGTGTGTGTCCCTAAATTTTTCCGCAATTCTTAAAAATATATAAGCATATACATAACTTATTCTTATGTTTATGAGACATAATACTACAAATATACCATGATTATTCCAACTTTTGTACGCTCTTAAATAATTGATAAAGATATATTCTGTTAGACATAGAGTGGTATGTATACACTATAAAGAAAAATATTTAATCCATTAATTTTATAACGAGTGCACCTAAGTATGAGCATGTTAATTTTTTTTTACTATTAGATCAACCAGTGGTTAGGGGGAATAAGAATTCCAGATTAAAAATGCTTTCAGTTTGATCTCATAACTGGGATGGCTCCGCAACAACATGAATACAATGATGTATTTTTTTTTAACAAAACCGATTGTTCCTAAATTTTTTTTATAATAATTTTGTTAACAATTGGCTGATTTATACTCTAAATATAAAATTTGATATTATTTATATCTTTTAATATAAATATGGATAAACGAGGTCGTGACAGATTTATGGTCACGACTTCGTTTAGCTCTTTTTATGTTGTTATCTGTAAGTCTTTGTGTGCAGCGAATGTGAAACATTTTGAATCAGACACCATATTGCCATCCCAGCAAAGACTTCAACTGCAAATCGGTTTGTTGGGATATATACGTCACCAATGAATGAAAATGCATCTGGGGTTTCTTTCCCTTGTACATGGGGAATTTGGGTCCTGAACTGAGCAATAAACGTATGCTGCATTGCTTGCCTAGGTAAACATCTGTAGAATGATTTTTGCTCAAAGGCTTAAATATGGCATAGAATGGGCTTTTGATCAAACTGCAAACTCTTGATTTCGTACAATGATCCAACAATGTGTGCAAAAGGACAATTACTGGAACAGATGAGTAAAACTTCGATGTCATACGTCTATTTTTTTTCGTTAGTAAATAGTTTTCGGCAGAAGAATCCTAAATGTTGATATTGTAAGGACTTTGCCTTAAATAAAAGACTGCCAGATTTTTTTTTTATATTATGCTTTAATTGCATTTCTCGACTAAATACAGGCTATTTACAAGATTTATAAAAAATTAAATTCATGGGTTCACGACATCGACAAGGAAGGTCAGACTTCAGTTGTCACTGCGCTCATTGAAGTCTATCTATGCCCGACAGTATCTCCTTATCTCCGGCTCCAGCGTCCATCTGAATAACTTAATCTCTGAATCACTGACTTCTTTTAACTCGCATTCGGCGACTTTATATACCTTCGCTGAACGTTCTCGAAAGATCTGGAAAACGATGCCTTTCTTTATTCAGTTGTTCCCAGACGACTAGGCGCCTCCGGTTTTGCAACTTCCCTTTTGTAGCTGACGAACTGTTCCGTGAGCTGTCTGTAGCACTTCCTGCCATTATGTCACCAAGCGACTGTCTGTCTGCAGTCGTCCAAATCAATTATGTGCACAAACCGCTCGTTGATTGCTCTTCCTGCAATTTCCACACACAAAAAATTCGCTATTGTACGGAAGTCATTACAATACACATGACTAACTTTTTGTTGTACGAATAAATACCCTTATAACATTCTGTAACAATAGCCAGACTTACATTATGAACTTCCAGGGTTTTAGGTGAGCGTAAGCTTGCTAAGTCTTTACACTTAGTAAGCAGACACTCATAAAGATCTCAGAAGCTTTTGTCTTTACTCTTCATAAGTTTTTATAATCTAGACTAAATAAGTTTATCATAAATGAGAGCATTTTCAATCAAGTAGACTGAGATAAAAGTAAAATATAGCTAAGAAATTTGTAAGTCATGTACTGTTTTAGGAAGGGACTACTATCTGATAAATTTTAATTTGCTGGATACCGAGGCTATTCAGTATTTTGTTTATACGTTGTACGCTGTAATAATCATATAGTTTTAAATGTTATTTTAGTTGTATTTAAATCGAGCACTTGAAAATGCTTTGTTTCAGTTACAACTTCAATTACCTCGAAACCCTGGTATTAATGAGTAAGTAAAATAATACTGAATAAGATGCACACTTTATTTACGTAAGTTTACTTCGCTTTAGAAGTTTTGATGAATGGAACAATTTTCTAAAAAGTAGTTCTCATACAATAATGCTTTCATTATATGCAATTCTGAGTGTCAGCAAGCTGTTTTTATATTTATTTATCCTGCCCTGTGCATAGTTTGAGTAATTTGTCAATGCATTATTTCAGTGTAAACACGCAAAAATTTTTTATTCAAATCATTGAATAAATCATAGAATAACTCCAACATGAAATTTCGACAAAGCTTGTTAATTTTCTACAAAACGAATGCTTTTTAAAGCTCTTTGAATTTCAAAGCGTGTAATTTTGCTCGCATCAGATATTAAATTAAACATTTCCACTTTAGTATTCGAGCACTATAACATAGTATTTTTTTAATCTTTATTTTCTCCTAATGTAAAATAAATTGTCCCAAAATAAAACGACAGGCAGCATTTTGACTTTCAATAGACCAACAAAGTTTTAAATTGTTTCTTTCAGCTAGAAATTTGAAATCAGCCTACGCAAAATCCAATGAAATTATCTAGTTATTAAAACATTCTACTTTTTATTGAAGATTCCCATGGTATCTTCCATTTTTTTCCGATTCATTTCTTCCGACAATAATCATCCCCGCTCTTTGGATGTCACGTCATTCGGAAAAATACAATCAGAGTATTTTTATTAATGCAAAGATTTATGAAACTCGGTGCTCTTTCAATGAATGAAAAACATATTCAAACATCCCGAACTGTCACCTGAAACACAGAGCCAGGCAGAAATTACATTTTCTAAGTTTTCGCAATGAATCACATTTCTCTGACATCTGCAAAGAAATATTTTTAAAAGAGAAATAAAAACGGCATCGAAATGATACATTTAAAAAAAACACGAAGGAATGAAATCCCCATTCATTGTCAGCGGGATTCCGTTCGAATTTTCAGAGACGTAATTTGTTTCGAAAATTCTTTTTTTTTTTTTGAAGAAGAAGAACTATTATATGCAATCGTAATTTCACTTTTGTGAGAGGTGCTTTTCATTTTCCCTTAATTAAATCATGATTCATTTTAAACGGTGTTAAACTCCCTTCAAAGAAAATTTTCAAATTGAAATTAGAGCGCATTAATTCAAATGGTATTAGAATATATCATATTAAACTTAAAGAAGAAATCTTTAAAGGTTAACTAATTTATTTTCTGAAAATGAACTCAAAGAAAAAAAATCTGTCTTAAATATTTTTACTCTCAGCTGGAGTTAATGAAATATTTTAAACAGAAATTTAAATTTATGTGATCGAATGAACCTTTCAGTCCAAGATATGTTTTCATTAACATAAATATAGATATACTAGGTGATCCGTGCGACCCTCTCTCCTGCGATTAAAATACGATAAATTTTATAGCGAGGTTGGTGGTTTGTAGTAGGATGAAAGAAGAACAGGTCCATTTGTAGCAATCTTTTAATTGTCAAATAAAATTGGTGCGTAAGGATAATGTCAGACTCTCGTCTCCCATTCTTAAGTGGAATTGATGAACGTGAGTAATAGCGTCTTCAATGAGCCCAAAAGAAACGCAAACAGGTGTCGAACGATATACACCTTTGAAGAGGTGCGACAATAGGTAAAAGTACGCGAATCATTTAGAATGATTTGTGAAACCCATTAGCGGCGCGCTTTTCCCTTGGAAAGGTCGGCAGGAAAGAAAATTCAGCATAGGTGGTCTGCAGAGGGCGGAATCGGAAAAAGTCGGGAATACGAGATGGTCCAAGATGGTTCGAGAAATGCTAAGAAGAATGCATAAATAAAGACGGTGCTGCGAATGGAGGGGAGAATAGACTTGGACTGTTGAAAAGGTCGCCACGCGTACGGAGGGAGAGAGAGGGTCTGGTACGGATTTTGAATAATGAGCCCTGCATTCATGAGTGTATTTTACGTTCGTCGAAACGAACCTTTGTAAATGATTTATTTAACCAAGATTTTAATGTGTCAATAAACTAGACGTAAATAAGAGTTGGTTCTACAGTTATGATTACTTCTACAAGATAATGATTTGTCGGATGAAGACCATAAAGGTTAACAGATAATACAATACCAATTCCAAAAAGCCTTTGGCCACAATAGTGGAGATGAAACATAAGACAAAACAGGGGAACATGAGATATGTACACGTCAAAGCACCTTTGTAGACAATATTAAATGTTAAATATGACACAAACTCGTCGAAAATGTGATATTTACATTACAAAACCTCTTTGTGCACATTATTTAACTGTGCCGTTTTGACACATCCAGGGAAAGAACTTTAGGGCTGAAAGTCAATTTTTCACTTGAATTTTTAAACAAACAATGCAATGTGTCATTCTGAATTAACAATTCGTAAGGAGAGGAGAACTTAATCTTTAAAATGGTACCTTCTTTATCAATTTTGGTTAAGTATGAAGGGAGATAAAGGGATCGTCACAAAAAATCACTTTCTAGAAATTATATATAGTTTTTTTCCATGCTAAAAGAATAATGTACACTCTACGCGGATGTTCCCAATAAAGAAACTCATTAATGAAATCACAGAATGATAATAAAAGCAAATGATTTTTAAATTTAAAAGTTCAGTTCGGTTAATAATGGTAAAATAAAAAAAGCTAGCCCGCGTCATCTAGAGGAAGAAAAATTGTTTATAATGTTTTTACTTCGATTTTTAACAAATAATAAGATGTGTGAATCTAAATTAACAATTCGCACGAAGCGGAGATCTGAACCTTTAAAATGGTACCTCATTTATTGATTTTGGTTAAGTATGAAGGGAGAAAAATCGATAAAACAAAAAAACACCTATTAGAAATAATATATATGGATTTTTCAGGGAAAAGGAATTTCTTAAACTATCGTTCATTTTAATTAGGTTGGACTCGGAAATGCTTAAAGGTTAGGTTTGTCGGTATTCGTTATTTTCTTCATTTCGATATTCGGGTATGGGCAAATGTATGAGCCATACGGTACATCTGTAATGATTTTAGGCATGCGAGGGGGTATAATCCTCCAGATACCGCTCTTAGGACGGCTCTATTGAAATTGGGGTGGCACCGGGCTATAAGTTTTATCAACTCTATTATTTTATTTAATAAACACCTCTCTGTAAATAAGTATCATCATATTTAAGGATTTTATTAATTAAACTTTTGTTCATTTGCATAGCGCCTGTTAGCAGTTTTTCACGATGCTAGTACTTATAATGTATTGGCAGAAAATACGTTTTTCTTGCAAACGAATTTCCATACTCTCAGATTTATCCCTTGAATAATTATCATATAAAGCTGTAATTCTGCTTCGTAAAAGATATTTTTGTGGCAGAAATATATCTATGGTGCCCGGTATTAAGAAAAAAAAAAGTGATTTTTAGATATTTGTTAGTATTGATAAAAAAAAAATTTGCCTTGTAAAAAAAGGCTTGAGTCAATCAATTTTGTAAACAAAAGTACATTTCTTTGTGCAAAAGACTCAAGTTGAAACTACTGTTCTGCAATTGATATAAAAGCCAAAACCTTGGTATATTTAAATCACTGTTTTTGACTCGAGCCTTTTATACCGGACACCTTAGATATATACTCATTTACTCAAACATTATGTTACTCAAAGCCTTAGAAGGAAAATTAATCCAGTTGTCCCACTAATACATGTATTTACTTAGTTTAAATAAAAAAGTGATAGTGCATCTATCAATTTATATCAAATAGTATTATTATTTCACTTTTTTTCTCTTTCCATAAATTTTGGTATTTTTTTAACCCTTCAGCGGGGGAATAAATTTTTGGAACACCAGCAGGCGTGCGTGGCACAAAGGGCAACGTCTCTTTAGACCCTGATTATTCCTTATGTAACGAACTTTTTTTTTCAAATTGAAATTAATAAATTTGTGTTTTATGACAAGATATAAAATGTTGATAATATTGAGATATATTTATAATTAAAGGCCAAAGAATGCAGATACAATCGCCTTATTTCAAAACTGTCCAGTTTATTGGATCTAAAGACAACTTGCGGATGGATTCCTATTATGTCCAAAAACCTAACAAACAATGAGATTACCCATCTTCGTGATATGCGGGATACCGTGTAATAGCTGCACATTGGATCGACTCCATCAACTCATGCTTTTTTCGTATTGTAATCCAGTATAATTGCTGGTTTACCACGGTTAAATCACGACTAACAATGAAGGGAAATGAATACAAGGGTCAGAAAATCAGACCTGCATTAGAAAGGGTGTAGCTGTAAATAGAAACTGCTTAGAACATTCAAACACTACATGTAAAAACAAACCATTCAAAATTACGAAACTGTTGCACTTTGTACACGGGTGCGCCCGCTGAAGGGTTAATTAATAACAGGGGAAAATGAGGGCATTAAAAGCGAGTTTTGTAATTTTCTAAATTTTGGTTTGAATATTAGCAGAAGATATTTCCCCAAGCCTTTATATTTTCACTCACCAAAAAATGAAGAGCTGTTTTTTTTTAAATCTGTCTCACAATAATCTTCCTCCTCGAAGTTTTGCGCATTCATGGTCGTGTAACATTTTAAAGAAAAACGTAACTATTACATATCTCCCTATAGATATTAACTGTACCTCTCATAAAATGAATACCTGTATTTCCTACTCACATCGTTTATTTAATATCCAACCGGACTCATTAGAACTATGCACTGATCTCAGATTCCCACTCAAAACGTGTTTAATGCCGACTATCTTAAAGGTCGTAGCCATACCTCTCAATAAATTATGTCCTGTCATGAAAATAAAGTACCTTTTTACCTAACACTAACTAGGATCCACAAGCAACAAGCTTGACTGATTTGAAACGCGTGCTAATCATCCTTTCTTCTGAAATATTCAGTTTTGAAAATGAAGTTTCAGCAATGAATAAAAATGAAGGAAAGCTAATTTACAGGTAAAAAAAGAACAATTCCTCTAAAGATGGTTACTACTTATAACTATACTGTAGTTTGGGTTTCACAACCTCTGAACTTTAAATTTCTAGCTCAGGCTGTACAGTCATTCTCACACACACACACTCAACACAGTATATATATATATATATATATATATATATATATATATATATATATATATATATATATATATATATATATATATATATGTATGTATGTGTATATATATATGTATGTATGTGTATATATATGTATGTATGTGTATATATATATGTATGTATGTGTATATATATATATATGTATGTGTATATATATATAGATACAGTGGAACCCCGATTTTACGTTTTTCATGGGACCAGCGGTAAAAAACGTACGAAACGGGAAAACGTAAAATCGGGGTTTAAAAAAAAATACGCATATTGTTCAGAAATTGAAACTTACCGGATGATCTATCGGAAAAAATGTGCAATCTTTACTTGTTTTTTGCTTTTCTATAGAATTTCAACTACAGCACGTTCAATACTAACAATTTTTCGCAAATTTGCTTCTTGGTTTACATTCGAAACTAAAAATTTTTCAGATTTTTTATGCTTTGAATTGCTTGATGAGCTATGGGTACTACAATCTCCGTTATTTCTTCTTCATCTTCATCACCACTATCATCGGAAGCGGGCATTAAATTAGATATCGGAGGAATTTGTGAAGTGATGAGATGTGCCTCGCAGTCGATATGTGTGTCATCGACTTCCGGAAGATTTTCACCTTCAGCCAAGAAATCTTCTTCCGTTTCATTGTAATCTGAAGGTGAAGGGCTAATTTCATCGTTCGATTCCGAGAAACCTGCTTTATTAAACATATTGGTAACGCATTTTTTGTCAACACTGTACCACGCTACAGAAATCTAATTCAGAGCTTCTAGAACATTTATCTTTGCTGTAGAATTATCATGCAGGTCACCGAAACAAATAAAAAGACGTGATTTCCTAACAAGTTGTTCCTGTAATGTGATTTAAATGATCGGATAATTCCTAGATCCAAAGGTTGAAGTTGGCTGGTGCAGTTTGCTGGAAAAAATTCTACTCGCACATTTTTCAATTTAAGATCCAAATGAGAGGCGCAGTTATCAATAAAAATAATGATTTTTTGCTTCTGCAGTCGCATTTTTTTATCCAGTTTTCGAAGAAAATCTTCAAACAGCGATTGAGTCATCCACGCCTTTTTATTCAAAGTGTAATCCGTGGTTAAACTTTTCACATTTTTGAAACACCGTGGTTTCTTTGCTCTACCTATCACAAGAGGCGTTAATTTCTCACTTCCGTCGGCATTAGTACATAGTAAAACAGTTAAGAGTATTTTTGAAAGCTTTCCCCCGTGGCAATTTTCGCCTTTAACCGACAATGTTTTGAAGGGTAACAAGTTGAAAAATAGTCCCGTCTCGTTGGCGTTGAATACGTCTCTTGGATTGTACTCCTTTAATAAATTTGACAAAGTGTTCACTTTCCACTGCTGCACAATTGCAATATCCACACCATCGGATTCTCCACAGATAGGTTTAAAACATAAATTGTTCCTTTTTTTAAATCTGTCGATCCAGCCATTCGATGCAGAGAAGCCCTGGAGTTTAAGCCTTTCAACAATCTCAAGTGCCTTTTCTTTAACGATGGATCCGTTTATTGGAATTTTCGATTCCCGGGCTTCCTTGAACCATTCCATTAAAATATTTTCCACATCATCATACGGAGATGTCTTAAGCGTTTTTCGTTTTTTCAGCACTTAACTCTACTGAAGCTTCTTGCTTTAAAATCATTTGCAAAGTTGAATATGCTATACCCAAAGATTTAGCAAAATCAATTTTAGTGCGATGAAATTCTTTAGCTTTTTCGACGATTTCGGCCTTTTCGGCTAAAGAGAAACATTTTCGTTTAGACATCCTTCTTCAGGTTAAGAACGCTTGACAATGAGAAAAATGGTTACTATTCTCAAACGAACTTTTATAGACCAGCTGCAACCAGTTTTACCTTTAGCATGGTCTGGCACATGCTAAAGGTAGCAACATGCTAAAGACTAGTTCTAACTTTAGCATGGCACCTATTGCATGGTCTGGTCATAGAATCCCCCCCCCTTTCCATGTGAAGTGTGAACATTGGACAATCAAACCAAAAGTGATCCATCACCTCTTTCTCTTTTGTTGACAGAGAGTGATCGAAGAATCGAAAGGCATTGCCGTTATTTTTCCCACTTGCGGGAGTCCCGTGCTTTTCTTCTTCCCCCACCCTTCTGATTTTGACACTGGGAAGAAACCCCTTATGCCTACCACGCACAAACAAAAGGACAATAAGACGGAACAGAAAGAATGCCAGAACGCTTCAAACTGATAAGAAAAAAGTTTTCTTGAAAGAAATATCTCGAAAAAGTTTGTGTGAGACTTGCAGAGGAAAAATGATTTTGCTCTTGTCTTAAGAAAAAAACGTACTAAGCGGGATTTTCTGGAAAGGGATAACGTAAAATCCGGGATATTTTAACATTATCGGTATAGGCAATTTTCACGGACCAGCAGAAAATGACGTAGGAAGCGGGATAACGTACGAAGCGGACAACGTAAAATCGGGTTTCTACTGTATATGTATACATATATATATATATATATATATATATATATATATATATATATATATATATATATGTATGTATGTATGTGTATATATATATATGTATATATATATATATATAGATATATATATATATATATATAGATAGATAGATAGATAGATAGATATACATACACACACAGGGTGTCTGGGCTAAAAGTATCCAAAAGTTATGGCTTATTTTTACGGAACTACCCATTAGAATTTTAATAAAATTATTAAAATAGAAAGATCATCTCACCAAGTTTTAATATCAATAGATTTCAAAGCGTGCACCTTTGGGTGGGAAGCGAAGAAGCCGAATCCCACTTCTGACACCACGCTGTGCTAATAGAAGAAGGCGAACACCTGAGTGTGACGCAAGCAGACGTTTCCCGGGCATTCGTATAAAAGGCCGGCAGTTCGATTCGCATTCAGGCAGTCGAGTCGCTCAGGACCTTGAGTTTTCGTGAAGGAGACACACGTGCAGTGGGAAGCAGAGCGCGTGGATAAGCAGCAGAGTCAAGTGCTGTGGAGTCGACTATCCAATTTTATCGCAAGTTTCTTCATCTGTAGATACCGCATCATATCATCGTTCTTTTTTAATAAATGAGTTTTTAGCGTTTTTAAGTAAGACGTATGATTTCCGAACCAATCACACCCACATATACATACATATACACACATACATACATACATACATATATTTAATTGGGTTAAAATTATGCAATTTAGCTAGAAACGGCAATTTACCATGAGAAATTTACTATTTATTAACACCGGAGTACGCTTTCAATCTCTGGGTTTAAGAGAGGCCTTGAGCGAATCGCAGAGAATGTGACGTCAACACCCGCGTGCTCCTAGGAAGTTCCGGGCCAATCTGAAAACATGTGAGTATGAATCATGAGCATGCGACGCTCAACGCTACGCAGTTGCAAACAAAGGCACATTAGGGATTATTTTTCGGAGAGGTAGGACGCGCGTATCATGGGGATTTAGATGATGATAGGAAATAGCGGCTTAGCTGATGGATTTGAATTGAATTAATGTTAATAAATTAATGTTAATTAATGTCAATTAATGTTAATTAATGTTCATTAATGTTAAGTCTGTTGTAATTTATGTATTATTTTTTGCCGCAAGCCTACTTTGATGACTTATTTTAGATTAATTAATTAGATAATGGTTACGCGGTGTAAGCATCCTGTCATTCATATATATATATATATATATATATATATATATATATTAATCTGATTAAATTTCTCATCCAGTTGGATAATATTTACATATATATTACACCAATGAAATCATGAAACGATCAATGCTTTAAACAATTAATCTCTAAATAGCAATATTTTAACAAAAAAAATCCATGTAACTGAGTAATAATCAAAAGAAACTGTTTCACACAGTTCTATTTTTATTTCGCTCTTGAGATAAATGTGATAGTGGATCGTAACATACAATGTCAACACCCCGTGACAGTAAGTTCGTTTTATTAAAATGGGACATAGATATACATATTTAAATACATTTATTTATATTTAAATGTAACACAAAGAAGATTTAGCTGAAAAACTGTTTAAAACATGGAATTAACAATTGAAATGCAAATTATTATCTTATCACATAATCAGACAATTGATATGCCTATTGCAAAATCAGACACGCCAACAATACGAAAATTTAAATTAAGTAGTTTGTTATTATTCCTTTCTTAAATGATATACAGACTCTTTGAGCTATATTTTATTGTATTGTTAAGGACTGCATTGTTCAACTAACTTTGTAAAGTCCCATATCCTTTTATGCCATGTATTTCTTAGAAAATTGTTTTATCGTATGTTTTATTGTATTCTAGTATTTTCATATCTGTTATAAAAGAGTGTCAGAGTGTTTCCAACAAATACTCTGACTTACGTCACTCGTATCCTTTTAAACAGGATGAATAAACTTGCAGGATAAGCCTTTTCGTTTGTTACGAGCCAAAATGCAACGTTTTCATTGGTTGAAATCGTCACTCCATGAAATTAGAGTTAAATCTCTTTAATACTAAAGGGTCATTTGCACATTTGCTTTTGAAGCTGACGGTTAATCTATAATAAAAATTCAGGATTTTTAAAAAAAACTAATACTGGAATTTATTCAAATAGTATATATGTTTGAAGAAACGGAGATCGAGAATAGAAAGGACTCTCATAGAAAGTACATGTGAACAGCAATAAATACGAAGCATCTGAAACATTTCATCTCACTGAACTAATAGCTTCTAGTAAACCACACACCTGTATGAAAACGAAAACGTTCCGTGATCCATTCCTGATCAGTTATTATTATGTGGAGAAAAAAATGGAAATGTGAGACGGTGAGTTAAAAAAAGTCAATATCATAGCGGGCCCAAGGTAGCCTAGTAGTAGCGCGTCGGCTTTCGGTGTGCTCTAATCGAATCCCGACACGCGCCATGATATACCTCAATGTCTAGGCCGGATATAAACACGTTGAATCCGTAGACCGGCAAGTCCCTCTATGAGGTCACAGAGGGTGGGAAAGAGTAAGATTCTCCCTGATGTCGCCCCAGGGGGGGGGAGGGGTGCTTGGTCAAAATTCAGGTGGCATCTGGCTAAATCGAACTCTGAGCCTTGTGATACCATTGTAAACCGGAGCCGCACTCCTCACCCCGCTAGCCTATATGAACCTGATTTGGAATACTTCCAGCTATGGGGCATAAGAAACAAAAACGACAGTATGATAGCACCTCAAGAAATACAATGCGGTTTATTTGGAATTGGAGGAATCGATTATCCTTGGAGTAGGGGAAGAATATTTGGCTTATTAGTGAGATCCATGACATCCCTACGAGTGTTGAGTAGGGATAGCTGGAATGAAATTATTAAAATAAGTATCAGCAGTAAATTCATTCCCATAGCATTCCCCCATGCAAACGGATGATTGTGTCGCCCCCGCAGGCGAATTTCAAAAGTCCGTAAGGGGAAATCATAACTTAGGTAGTTACTTCTGAATTTTAGTATCTTAGGTAGTTACTTCTGTACTTCTGAGAAGTCGTGGTTTAAAAGTTAAGAAAAAAATTCTCCAATGTAATGTTGTAAATAACTGTAAATATCTCTAAATCTTTGTAAGTATTCTTTATTTCTCTGTGATTTATGTTTATTTTGTGTTAAATACTTTTTATTTGCTACTATTAAGCGTTAGATTTCAATGTATAACCCTTTGGCGTTATTTTCGAGAATTTCCGCGAACTTGCCGACAAACTTGGTGACACTTGGAGGCATTTTTCAGTTCAAAAAATCAATCAGATTTGGGTGGCGTGGTTGTTGAGTTCTGGGATTTTTTCCTTTTTTAGAACAATGCAGAATGTCGTCAAGGGTATATAAGAATGCTGAGCTCAGCTCCAAAAGATTTCATTTCATTCATATCTTGATTGAAGGTCATCTGTTCTATAGGAACTTCAGGCGTGTTATTGGGGCTGTGTGTATTATGTTCAACATAAAATCTTTTGCTATACGTCGCTGTAGTACTTGTAATGACCTTGTGGGGGGTCGGTAGGCTGTGATCGTATAGTTACACTTTTGCGTCGCGTTGAGACCAATTCTGTCTCAGAAACTTATCTAAGTAAAAGGGTACAACTCTCAATAAGATACTATTTTTATACATATATATATACATTTATTTACATCTATATATATACATACACATTACTTATCATATAGCTGAATTCTTAATTCTATTAGATTATATTATACAATTCATTCAAGATTACATTTCATCATATTCATGATACACCCCGCGATGCCGACCCTTGCGGGTAAGTGTCGAGTATGTAAATAAGCGAGGATGTGAATTAAACAATGTTAGCAAAAATACTCACTCTGAGGCTGTTGTCACTGTAGTTTGGGCTCGTTCCTACCACTTGTACACAAATAGTCTCAGTAGTATTCGTAGGTAACTGTGCACCACAGTTCAATTAAAAGAGTTCTAGATCTCGAAATGGAAAGAGTTCTGGATCTCGTAACTAAAAGAGTTCAGGATCTCATAGTTCGACGATCACTCAGGAATACACCTAGAGTGCTCTATGTCGGTCTGCGGGTCTGTCAGCAGTGGTCGTCGGTCATAGGCGAGTTCACCTCAGCACCTCCTAGTAATTTTCATACCGATAAGTTCTGATCAATAAGATCCAATCTCCGTAGATTCCTTCATCGTCTAGCAACTATAGGAGGGTATGTACAAGCTCGTTTAGGTAATGGCCAGGCAACATTAGTTTTACACATTCCTTTCCATTCTTTAGTCGTGCAGTTGCAACTTCGTCTTGATTTGCGAGCCTTCGCTGGACATTCAATCTTTGAGTAGTTTCAGGATTCTCGTCAGCCCTGTAGCAGCTTAGTTTACTTTTCTTTTAAGTAGGGGGGGGGGGCTCTTTGAAACTCTCCAAGACTGTATATATATATCCTTCTTTCTCTTTCCCATTGGCTGTGGCCTTCCTGCATTTCCATTCGCTCGCAACACCCTTTTATTGGGATGAGGGATGGATCATTCTGTTCATAGGTCAGCTTCCCGGTCCCTTTAACTGCATTGGTTGCATCTTAAGTGTTCGCGGGGCACTTTAATTAATTCTGGCGCCTGCCTCTGACTGGAACATTTTCTCACCGTGCAGTTCCTTGCTTCTTCGACCTTTGACATCAGTTTTATAGCTGTCTACTTAATTATCGATGTTTTATGACATCGGTATTGTCTCTCTGTACAAAGTCTCTATGGCGCCCCGAATATTGGGTACTGTAAATTTGTGACTGACAGCCTCCCCTGGGTGGTTCCTACCAATTTAGATCTCCACATAAAGATAACGCATATTCTCATCCCGCTTATTACAGTGCTAAGTGTCTGTTTGTAATATTTGTGACAGTTTAAGACTACAAAGGAAATAAACTTGTGACTTTGCTATCTGGAGCCGTCATTCACGAATATAGTCAAGAAAAAGGCTAGATTAATAGGAAACAAAATAAAACATTCTACAGTCTATTCCAACAATCCCTTCATTCCATTCAGTGACGAAGCGTAACTTTTTACCCGTGATTCCGAAAAAAATCAGCCGCTCATTGAGTCTTTGACTTTAGGAGGGGGGGGGAGGATATAAGAGTGAAATGGGTTTAGAATAGCGCCCCAAGCAATAGCCTTTGTTACTCTTTCATGAATTATAGAAAGTTGGTTTCTGAGAGCAAAGAAGCAAGTAAAATTTCCTCGTAAATAACTTACCGTTTTTTTCACCTTTGAAGATAAAATCAACTTTTGAACAAGAATAAAACGTGGCAGTTTAATGTGCGTGATGAGAAAAAGAATTGAAAAATCGGCTCCTGAAATGCTTTAAGGGGTAGGCACAGCTGCCTTTTTGCATCTATACAACTGTGATAATAAATGAAAAACCATAATTTATACGGCTAAAGGTCTAGCCCCTAGGCTCCCCATCAACTCTGTCTACCTCCCCGTCTGAAAGGAAGTTCTAAATATTCTGAAATTATATAATTCAAATTCTGAAAGAATTTAAGAAAGGCTAATGTTTGTGGTATTATATTTGGGAGATGTTTAAATAGCAGATCGTTTAAGATTCAATTCCACTGATAGTGTTATTTTAAGAGAAAATATAATTTATGTATTTTCAAAGTGAGTTTATCATCCCTCTGTGTAAAGCTTTGTATTTCATAAGCTTTTATTTTAGGATTACATTGTTGGATTCAAAGATACGTTTCACCTTACAAAATAAGTGGAATATATTGATCGCACAGGAAAAAAAAATATCTGAAAGTCATTCATAAATATATTATCCATTGATTAATCCATTTTTAATGTACCATTAAAAAACCAATTCTCTATTAATGCAAATTGCCTCACCTGAAGTTAAATTAAATACTTAATCGGAATTAATCTATAAATTTGGCGTTAAACGTTTCAAACTTGACACATACAAAAAAATGCCTTATTTCCTAACTTCTCATATTAATAGAGAAAAAAACCTTTTAATTATTGTAAAGCTTATAGAATTGAAAAACTAAATAAGCCAACTTTTAAATACAAAAGGATGGAGATTTTATGTAATGAATCGTTTCGGTTCGCTAAAGAAGACAGAGTAATTAATTAGGCTAATGTCTGTCCTTTGAAAACTTTTCAGAGATTTTATGCTCAAATCGTTGGAAAATTAAGGATTTTTTCATTAATTTTAAAACCAGAACTATCTAAGTTTCCCGTTACTTAGATAGTTCAATTGAGCTTGTAAAATAGTTTAGTTTTTTTAGAATTCTGAGGTAAAAAAATGACCTGAACTACTCAGGATAAAAGCATCTTAATGCATTTTGTGGTCGTAAATATGTGTGTTCTGACAACAAAAAATGATCATGAACATTTGAGGGAAAGATTTTGAATCTATCAGTTCACCATTTAGGCATATGCGTCATTTCAAAAATACTTCTTGCAGATGACTATGTAAAAAGAAATTACTCATATTTACAGGCATTTTTGTAGCTACAAATGTAAAAAACTGTATTCATTTGCAATTTACACATGGAAATAAGAATAAACATCTCTACGTTTACAGATACTTTACTTATTTTTTAGCAACTTTATTATTTTGATAACATAACTGGCTACACACAAACATTCCTATATCAAAAAAAATCATTAAAAATGCCAAAATCCTGGATACTTCAAAATGCATAAGACAAAAAATGCAATTAAAGACCCTGAAAGGCGGGCATCAAAACCAATGTATAAATAATTGCTAGTAAGGGAAAGTACTGATAAATTTTCTTTAATTATTGAAAGAAAGGCTTCATTTTAGTATAGAGTACCTTGTATAAAGCCTTATTAAATAGTTCCTTATCTAAGTATTGAAATTCAGAATTTCTATAGTATCCTAACCAATGAATTTTCAGGTTGAAAGTAAAATTCTAACCGCAAAAAAAACAGCTCGCTGCTCATAATTTATCTATTTTGCGAGCTGTTCGTTTCAAAACCTCTAGTTCTTGACTGAAAAATTAGAGAAAATGGGTATGCAATTAAATTTACTCCAACCACGCATGAAAGTATTAATTCATTGCGAAAAAATGTCGTCTACTTCTCCTTTATTCATAATACCTATTAAATCTTTTTAGATTATTTATATTGAATGCATGATCAAATTTTTGCTGTAAACATCTTTCAATACGAACGACTATAGTATATAAAAGCGTATAAAATACTATTTAATTCCATACAACAGCATATAAAAACTGTTGTTGAGGAATGTCCACCATTTTTCATTAAATTAAAGGAAAAAACCACATCTAATAAAGTAGAAGATTTCCTAATGTCTGTATTGCTGAACTGAGGTATTGTATTTTACTTTAAAGTTTTCTACCCATTCAAAATGAAATTTCTACTAGAAAAAACTGAACTAATCTTTAAAACGTTTAAGCTCGACAAGTCATCAGACTTTGTCATCAGTAATTTTAAGTATAGTAATCTTTAAATAATTTTCAAAGAATGCGTTTACTAAAACACGTATACAAATTCAAATTATACAGAGTCAGAAAACTTTTTAGCAGATTAAGAAAGGCTGATCCAACTGTGGATCACAAATGGAAAAACAAAAATGTAAAACGTAATACGTCCTAAATATGGCTCATTAAGCAAAGTAAAATGGCAGACTCTTTCGGGAAGAAAAACTGAAAATATTTATACATTTTTTAATATTAAAAGTTTTGATTCTTTGATTAAACTCTATTTAGATCCCTATGGACAGTCCTTTTAAAGTCTCCAAAGTATCGATTGTTTATGACATGCGGAAGTATTTATCCATGTTTTCTGGGTTTCAGAGCACAACCATAAATTCTTCAGCATGGATAAGTAGATGTTAAGCATAAATCTAATAGATAGGAAATATTTACTTTTTATCTACCTATGTATGTATATATATATATATATATATATAGATAGATAGATAGATAGATATATGAATAAGTAAGTTAATTAATATTATGGGCAAGTTATTGTTAATACTATGAATGGAAGTGACTTTGTAAAATCTTAAGGCCTTAATATATAGGCACTGGAGTTATACTTCCTAAACGCAGTAATTTCTAGTGCTCTCCAAACGTGGTAACGGTTCTTTCCTGAGACACTGTGCATTTCAATTTTCCTGTTCTGAAGTGTTTTTCCCCGTTGTAGATCTAACACATCTAACATCTGAGAATTAATGGTAATCACAACTGGTCAATAAGAATTAATAAACATTATACATTTAAAAATATTGTGAAACATCCCACATTATTCATTTATTGACATTTTGCTTTTGATATAGAACTGAACAGCATTTTAATAGTTCTCTCAAGACGTTCTCTCAAGTTTCCCATCACTCAGGTGGCACCCGTTATTTGCGATGCAATGCGGAAGACGTTCTCTCAAGTTTCCCATCACTCAGGTTACACCCGTTATTTGCGATGCAATGCGGAAGACGTTCTCTCACGTTTTCCATCCCTCAGGTGGCACCCATTATTTGCGATGCAATGCGGAAGACGTTCTCTCAAGTTTCCCATCACTCAGGTGGCACCCGTTATTTGCGATGCATTGCGGAAGACGTTCTCTCAAGTTTCCCATCACTCAGGTGGCACCCGTTATTTGCGATGCAATGCGGAAGACGTTCTCTCAAGTTTCCCATCACTCAGGTGGCACCCGTTATTTGCGATGCAATGCGGAAGACGTTCTCTCAAGTTTCCCTTAACTCAGGTGGCACCCGTTATTTGCGATGCAATGCGGAAGACGTTCTCACACGTTTTCCATCCCTCAGGTGGCACCCCTTATTTGCGATGCAATGCTGAAGACGTTCTCTCAAGTTTTCCATCACTCAGGTGGCACCCGTTATTTGCGATGCACTGCGGAAGACGTTCTCTCAAGTTTCCCATCACTCAGGTGGCACCCGTTATTTGCGATGCAATGCGGAAGACGTTCTCTCACGTTTTCCATCCCTCAGGTGGCACCCATTATTTGCGATGCAATGCGGAAGACGTTCTCTCAAGTTTCCCATCACTCAGGTGGCACCCGTTATTTGCGATGCATTGCGGAAGACATTCTTTCACGTTTCCCATCACTCAGGTGGCACCCGTTATTTGCGATGCATTGCGGAAGACGTTCTCTCACGTTTTCTATCCCTCAGGTGGCACCCATTATTTGCGATGCAATGCGGAAGACATTCTCTCAAGTTTTCCATCACTCAGGTGGCACCCGTTATTTGCGATGCAATGCGGAAGACGTTCTCTCAAGTTTCCCATCACTCAGGTGGCACTCGTTATTTGCGATGCAATGCGGAAGACGTTCTCACACGTTTTCCATCCCTCAGGTGGCACCCATTATTTGCGATGCAATGCTGAAGACGTTCTCTGAAGATTTCCATCACTCAGGTGGCACCCATTATTTGCGATGCACTGCGGAAGACGTTCTCTCAAGTTCCCCATCACTCAGGTGGCACCCATTATTTGCGATGCATTGCGGAAGACGTTTTCTCAAGTTTTCCATCCCTCAGGTGGCACCCATTATTTGCGATGCAATGCGGAAGACGTTCTCTGAAGTTTTCCATCACTCAGGTGGCACCCACTATTTGCGATGCACTGCGGAAGACGTTCTCTCAAGTTTTCCATCACTCACGTGGCACCCATTATTTGCGATGCACTGCGGAAGACGTTCTCTGAAGTTTTCCATCACTCAGGTGGCACCCACTATTTGCGATGCACTGCGGAAGACGTTCTCTCAAGTTTTCCATCACTCAGGTGGCACCCATTATTTGCGATGCACTGCGGAAGACGGTCTCTCAAGTTTTCCATCACTCTGTTGGTCATTTCTGGAAGAATGGTCGCAACTTTCCGAATAGTGGCGTTACGGACTGGTAGCACATTCTCAAGTGTTCTAATGTGCTGTGGACGACCACTTGGTTTTCTTGGCAATGCAGACCTATTCACTCTCACGTTTGAAACCCATCGCAGGATTGTTTTTCGATCAGGAACATCATCAATTGCATAGAGCCCAAAGTGCGTCTTAAATGCCTTCTGTGTTGCGGTTACATAATCGTTGTTTTTAAAGAACACCTAGATAATGAAAATGCGATGTTACCGGACCAACTTATGGTGCGTACTGACAACTAAAAAATTTGCTCGAACTGTTGCCACCTCCCACGCCTCCTTAACCCCCCCCCCCACACACACACACACATACACTCCATTACCAGTGACCATCAGAAACGTGGGAGTCCCTTCTGCCGCACTCTGTATCATTAAAACCAAGTAATTTCGTATCTACATAAAGTACGATCCTATTTATACTCTAAAAAAATTAAATATTATATACGCTTACATGAATACGTTTTGTATGAGATTATATGTTTACAATTGTTCTCTAGAGCTAGGAATTATAATTACTTTAAACTAACAATTACTTTTTAAAATTAGGAATTATTTTAACGTATTTATGCAATTGCTTTTTTTTTGCAACCTTTTTTTCTGTAGTTAAAACTCATTGATGTTAAAGTATATATATAATTGTGTCACGTGAAACAAATGACTGGGAGATAAACCTTAAGCAAATGAATAAATACTATCAGTGTCAGACAAGGCGTCATTTTTCGTTAAACATTGGAGAAAAAAATCACCTCTTCAGAAAATGGCTGATTCATTAACCAGATCAAGTTCTTTTTCCTTTTCAATGTTTTCCATTTGAAATACCCTAATGATGTTCTTCAGTAACAATTGCATTAAAAGCTTTCGAAGTTCAAACACTGCTAATTACTTTCAGAATTTGGTATGTGTTGATTTAAAAGCTCTTTATTGTCTTTAATTTTAAACTACTAATTAATAAATATCACTAATAACTATCGAGGAAGGAAATTGGATCTTTTAGTTACATCTAGAATGTTACTTTTATGCTTCTAATATGAAACAATTATTGCACGTTTTTTAATTATTACTGTTTTGTACCTATATTTTTATTTGTGGTGATCTCAAAGTAATTACAGTAAAATTTAAAGAAATAATTTTCTCTACTTCGAGCAAGACGATATAATACGTCAACAAAGTTAAAGAAGAACTTTCTTTTTCATCTTTACCTAACCAAAACTTCCTTTTTTTTTTTGGGGGGGGGGGGCTTTCGGGCAATCATGTACGCACATCACGAACTCAGATTTTAATAAAAATGAGTCTTTTGGCTGGTCTTCTATAGGTTGTAACAAAATCTCTCTGTAGATGAAAAGTTGTAGCCCGCAAATAACAGCAACATCTACCTCAACTTCCTAATCCTCCAGCTTAACCCTTCAGTCAGAACATCTGCCTCTGAGGCAGCTATGATTTCTCTATTCAACGCTGGGCGTCTCATCCTTCAACTTTGTCTACTATGAGTCTATAAATGCTTCAGTCAACATCTTGTCTTCAGTGTGGAAGGGTGAATCGTGACTCCACCCGTCTATGGTTCAGGTACGTGCCATTTTTCCGGAACATTGTCTATCTACTAGACAGATATTCCCACTAATCTATGTATAATTATCCGACTGTCAGTCAGATATTCTTCATACATTTTGTATAAATTGTACATAAAATCGGAAAATCTTTCAAGATTTGAGTTTTTGAAGGTTCTGGGAACGACTTTGGCCAAACCCTGAGTTACGTTATAAGTTTTGAAACGAAGGCTGAGTAAGACTGATTTTCTTAAATGCCTCTACAAAATTAACCATAATATAACCCGTGATAATTGGTTCTGTTCAACAGAAGCTACTCAAGAATTAAGGAGATATGGTTTGACGATTGTGCTACCATGAAATGTAATAAACCACAAATACCCTCTGAATTTCTAGTTAGGAATAAGAAAAGAGATATTCCCTCTACATCTGTTTTCCAGGCAGATGTTCGCACTAAGCGGGAAAATAATCATGTTCCCACGGAAGGGTTAGGAAGCAACTAGTCTAACTGGGTTAAACTATACCCAAATTTGAGATTTACTCTAAAAATCAGTTTTTATGCTTTATTTCTTTTCACTTATCTCTCAGACAACATTTCAAAACTTACCATAAAAAAAGGTCGTAACAGCACGTGTCTGTAGACGAACAGTTGTAGCAGTAAACAACAACAACGTTGTTGAAATTTTTAATCCCACTGCTTATTAAGCAACTAGGGTGCCCAAGTTGGACTATATACAAATCTCAGATTTACTGTAAAAATCAGTTTTTCTGCTTTATTTCTTTTCACTTATCCTTCAAACAACAGTGCAAAACTTTCCATTATAAAGGTCCTAACAGCAACTGTCTGTAGATGGAAAGCTGTAGCCCGTAAACAACAGCTACATCGGCCTGAACTTCTAATCCCGCTGCTCAATAAGCAACAAATTTGACTGGTTTGAACTATGTACACTTTTTAGATGGGCCGTGGTGGACTTCTGGTAACGCGCGCTGGCTTTCGGTGCTGAGGGTGCTCGGATCGAATCCCGGCGCGCGCCATCAAAATACCTCCGTTCGTGTCTTTCCTTCATAGGGAGCAATGCTGGATCCGCCTATATGGGGCTCCCATAATAAAATGGTCAGCCAAAAACTGCGGTGAATAACAATAGACGAATATCTGTCCGACAAAGTGCTTCCGCATTAGAAAAAAAATCTCAGATTTACTCTAAAAATCTGTTTCTATGCTTTATTTCTTTTCCCTTATCTTTCAAACAACAGTTAAAAACTTGCCATTTAAAAAGACGTAACAACATCTGTCTGTAGAGGAACAGTTGTAGACCGTAAAAAACAGCAACATTGACCTGAACTTTCTAATCCCACTGTTTAATGAGCAACTAGTCTAACTGAATTAAACTATACCCTAAAAATATGTTGGTATACTTTATATCATTTCCCTTATTCTGATAAACAATATTTTAAAAACTGCAATCAACTTTATTAGTGACTGAAAATCTCGATAAAGCATAAAACAAGATAAAATTTTGAGATTGAGCTTATAAAAGAAACGAGGATGTGTCCAGCGTCAAAATGTTATCGAAATTTTAACTCTCAGTTTATTCATAACATACGCACTCGGACTTCCTAGAAATTTATTCTACTCAGAAGACGTATTAAGAGAGTTATAATTGAATTATATTTTACAGATAGGTCACCTCTAATCGCGAAAAAATGCTTTAGAGTTCATGAACATCCATCTTAGGTAATCCATCTTCAGTAAAAATGAAGAAATGAGCTGGAAATTTCTATCAGATTAAATTTAATGCTTTAAATTTGAATTGTCAAAAATAATTTTGTATCCACATAATAGAAGAAAACTAACCATTGGTAGCAAACGAGGTTTTCCTGAATACGACGATTTACACTTGTGAATCTTTCTTCATTTGGATCCATTGCGTTTAATTGTTGTAGTTCTTTATTAACATAGTGAAAACCTGCAACCATTTCTGAAGCCAATGGTGGTTTGTTTGATTGATTGTGTGGATATCGAAACTATTGCATCATACATTTTTATTATTACGTCATAAATTTTTGCAGTATGGCAGAATATCGCATATTTTTTATAATGTAATACATATACACTGCTGGCCACTGTAAATGCAACACCCTGAAGGAAACATGCAAATAACATGAAATTTACAACATGCATTAGCGGAGGTGAGATATGCAAATGATTAGAATTTCAGCGCAGACGCACACCACGCGCGCCTGTGGCGCCACTTCAAAGCGTTATTTAAGGCTTGGAGATTTCGACGATTTCAAGTTCGGCAATTGTGTTTTTCTTGTGGTTTTTTCAAAAAAACGATCAATTATGCCTCGTCGAAAACAGCGATCATCTTTCGATCAAGTATCCGAGTTCGACAGAGGAAGGATAGTGGCCTACCGAGATTGTGGATTATCTTTCAGGGAAATCGGTAGTCGTGTTGGACGAAACCAAACAACTGTAATGCGGATATGTGATCGTTGGATGCAGGAGGGTACGACGGACAGGCGTGTTCGATCGCATCCACCTCAGCGCACCACTTCACGTGATGACAGGCAAATTGTGCGCATGACAGTGACGGATCGCTCAGTCACATCACGAACCATAGCACAGCACATGTAGTCTGTAACGCATCATCCAGTGTCTGCGCGTACCGTTCGACGCCGTTAACAGCAGAGTGGTCTGTCCGCAAGACGTCCATTGCTTTGTCTACCCTTGACGCAGAACCACAGACGTCTCTGCCACCAATGGTGCGATGACAGAAGGATGTGGACGGCAGAATGGAATGAAATTGTCTTTACTGACGAGTCACGCTTCTGTCTGCAACACCACGATGGTCGCATTCGAGTCTGGAGACACCGTGAAGAGAGGATGCTGAACAGTTGCGTTATGCACCGCCACACTGGTCCTGCACCGGGTATTATGGTATGGGGCGGTATTGGATATCACTCTCGCACACCTCTAGTACGCATTGCCGGTACTTTAAACAGCCAGCGCTACATATCCGAGGTGTTGGAGCCAGTTGTCCTTCCTTACCTTCAGGGCTTGCCCACAGCCATATTTCAACAGGATAATGCGCGACCACACGTGGCACGCATTGTCCAACGGTTCTTCGTCAATCGCCAGATTGAATTGCTTCCCTGGCCGCCTCGCTCTCCGGATCTTTCGCCGATAGAAAACATGTGGTTCATGGTTGCTCTACGATTGACCCAGATTCCATCCCCAGCTGCCACAGCAGATCAACTTTGGCAATGTGTGGAAGCTGCTTGGTCTGCTGTACCCCCAAGAACTCATCCAAAGTCTCTTTGAATCAATGCCGAGGCGTGTGGCAGCGGTGATCTCCAACAATGGCGGCTACTCTGGCTACTGATTTTGGCAGGAACCACACTTCACAGAAGTCTATAAATTTAATCATTTGATACTTGGTCAACATGTTATCTACAAAATAAATTTTGTTGTGATATCTCTTGTTTTTCTTGGTGTTGCAATTTGGGTGGCCAGCAGTGTAGGTATGTACTGTACATTCGAGGAACAGTATTTTTGAGAAAAAAATATTATATATATATTTTTTTTAATTTAAAAATTTCCGTCGTAAGTTAAGGAATACCTGTATGTTTAAAACGTCGGTTTTGAAGAAAATTTCGAATTTTATTTTTTTTATTATTATTCCAGCCTCTTAAATGACTATGAATTTCTGTTTCTAAATCTGCTTTTATTTTTTCGGCAGGATCAACAGAAATAAAATCAGATTAATTTAAAGAAGAGCAAGTGAAAACTTTAATTGTGTGTTCAGAAGAACTTATTTTTCCTCAAATATGTAAACGACCATTGTGATGACTGAAAATGTAATCTTGATACAGGTCTGTATGTCTATGAAATTTTCAGATATGTTTTTCAAAAATCTATGAATACAGGGTGTTTCATATTGAATGGGACAAAAAGAATAGCATAGTACAAATTCTGTAATTGATTTATTTAGCCGAAACAAATTAATTCTGAAACTACAACTATACAAGCTTTATCTGTCAACAGCGAAAAATCCTTTCCGGTTACGAAATCGCGGCTAGAGGCACTGTTAATCAAAATGGCGCCATCCATGCAGGAGAAAGCGTACTGTGTTTTGGAATACGTCAAAGCATCATCGTTCATCGTCGTTCAAAGATATTTTCGCACGAAATTTGGTAAAAGAACCACTCAATCATCACAACATCGAACGGTGGGTGAAGCAGTTTCAGGACACGGGTTGCTTGTGTAAGAAAACCAGCCCAGGACGACCATCAGCCAAAACCGAAGTGGTTGAAAAAATTCGTGAAACGTTTTTACGAAGTCCCACAAAATCAACGCGTCGTGCGAGTTCTGAACTCAATGTGCCCCATACAACTGTGTGGCGTATGTGACGGTCTAAAATTCCGGCCATACACATTTCAGATGGTGCAGGATTAAAACCTTCCGACAAACCATTGGGTAAAGCTCTCTGTAAGAATTTGCAAGATAAGCTGGAGGTAGATGGTTTCGCGAACAGACTTGTGTTTACGATAACTGTAGTTTCACTGTAAATTTGATATATCAAAATAAACTAATTACAGCGTTCACAGGTATACTTTCTTTTTGTCCCATTCAATATGAAACACTCTGTATAATTAAAATGCTGATTTGGATCTAGTTATATTATTTGTTGATTTATAGCTGCTGTTGGAGTTACAAATAACGTAAAAAGTTAATCCACATGAATGGAATGGACTGTATAGACTTCAAACTACGAAGTAATCCCTGTGAATTAGGTTTATTTCTACGAGTAGCTAAGCAGCCGACTGCACTCGACCAGTTACATCCCATGACTGGGCTTTTCACGTCAGTGTTGCCAACCTTTTCAAAGCACCTCCCCCTAGCGCCATCTCGAAATCCCCCTGTTTTCCCCTAGCGCCATCTCGAAATCCCCCTGTTTCCCCCTAACACCAACTTGAGATCCCCTAGACCTTCCTAAAAGAAATTCTGGTTCCAAATAGGCATCCTGTTTGAGAGATAAATTGAAATAAATAAAAAAAATACACACTTACATAATGAAATGGAGGTTTATTTATATTTGACATATGTATGGAACTTATAATCTAATAAAAAACGCGTCTCGATTGTACATTACTGTCGATTTTTCTAATTTTAAGTTTCGTCGATGTCAGGATAATTATAGAGTATTTCATCAAAGACATCGGCCTGGATCTCATTTTGTGCTTTACTATTGCCTGCATTTTTAAAGTCATATATATTGACGTTGAACAATTTGAGCATACGGATGGAAAGAACGAATTTGACACATGAACCGCAGTTCTTTTGTAGAGTAAACCTCACCATCATAATAATTTGAAGTACTTCGAGGGACAACTTATTCCGTAATTTATTTTTAATTACTTTGTATGTCGAAAAAGTACGTTCGACACTTGCGGTTGAAATTGGTAGTGTTATTAGCGCCACTGAAAATTTAGCGATATTTTCAAATCGCTTTTTCCCCGCAGAATCATAATCTTCAAATACTTCTGAATAAAATTCAACAGAATTAGCTTCATTTGGCCACGATTTATTTTGCAATTGATTCCATTCTGACTCTACATCACTTTTATTGCCGTATAAGTGAGTTCGATGGAATTTCATAAAAATGTTATTGAGACTGGGTTTCACTTGAGATAATGCAACTTTAGGATGAAGATTGGACATCGTTCTCAGAACAGAAAAGTTATCTGGTAATCGTTTTTGAATTTCTTGAGCCAAAGTACACAGAAATTTCTTACATCTCTCTTTGACATCTAATAATTCTTTCTCCTTGATATTTTGTGCAATAGAATGAAACTCAAAGCCAAAATATATCGCTGATGTATGCATTAGATGGGACTGAAAATCGAAATCCGCTAATTCGCTGTCACCCAATTTCTGTAGACTAGATGGCACAACGAGTTTTTGAAGCAAGCTTTTGAACATCAGAAATAGGTCTTCGAGCAATTTAATAGGTTCCACGTGATCGCTTTGGAAAAGTAAATTCAGTTGGGTTATACTTTTTAGTTCAAATTTTAAAAAAACCAAAAAAGCTTTGAATGGTAATCTTTTCATAATGTCGTGCAATTGTTCAGCCATATAACAGCTGTCTTCCGATTTAGCAATTGAAAATAGCAGTTCTAATTCTTCCCACTGCAAGCCAACGAGTCCCACTAAGACCTTGGATTTTTTTTGCTTTCCGTTACCATTTATGGTTTCATACAGCAACTTATATTTTTCCAACCGTTTAGGGCTGTAAGAAAACCAGTTGTGCTTTCTTCGTACTAGAAATTCTAATTGGCGAGGCAATGTCTCCGCTGCACACAAATGAAGCGAATGGCAAACACACTTCATGACGACTACGGCGCTTATCTCGCTTTTAAACAAAGCAGTGACTGAATTATGTTTGCCAACCATGACATTCGCTCCATCGACGCCGATCCCGACCATGTTTTCAACCCTCAAACCATCTTGTTCTAATTGAACTTTAACGGCACTGTGCACTGTTTTTGCATCAGCATCGATTATTTTAATTAATCTGTAGAAGGTTGTGATCACTTGTCTTTTCTTCACCGAAAAAAAACCGAATTTATCTTTATAATAATTATATTCGAATGAAATATGCAGAATTTCCGGAAAGAACACAAAAGAAAAAAACTGAAAAACACAGTAAAAGTAACACAAAACAGTCGCCACTTGCTACGACCCGCGTGTCGTGATTGCCGCGCAAAATGATAAAATTTGTTTACGGTTGTATTTTGACTGTTTATTTTATTTCGTTTTAATGAGAGAAAGTGGCAGTAAACTTGAAATTAACCTGATTAAAATTGAACTGAAGAGTTAATTTCTAATATTCTTATAATGAACTTTAAATCTATGCTCCTAAAAACCCCCATAAAAAAGTCCTCCATAGAGAATTCCCCTAAAAAAAGGGAACTTCTAAAAAATGCGCCAAAAATGTACCCCCTAGAAAATGCCCTAAAAAAATGTTCCCCCCTCAAAATACCCCTAACAAAATGTGGCCCCTAAAAACACCCCTTTTCATCTAATTTACCCCCAAATTTAGGGGCAAAACCCACAAGTTGGCAACACTGTTTCACGCACAGTGCATGCTCACATTCGTTTCATAGCCCGTTGCCACAACCAAGGTAAGTGATAGATATTACCCAAATAAAAGTTGGAGTTAACTGAAAGCGGTATCTCAATGACTTCACACATCGTAAACAAGATGTTGCGAGTATTAGCACCTGTCATAGCCCAAACAGCTGCATTTTAAAAAAAATCTCCTGGGAAACGACTGAAATTTTACATGTAATTGCACATAATCACCTGTATTATTTTACATTTCAAAATATCAATTAGATTTTAGTTCATAACTATCCTTATGTACATATGACGTGCCTTATGTACATATGATAAAAGAAAACTAATTCTATACGAATAATTTTTATTTTCGTAGAGCAAAATTTTGTAAAAAGTTACGTCGTTATGGTAAATTTTTTTATCATTTTCTTATTTTAAGGCTATATTTTCTCGAAAAATAAGACAGAAATATTCACAAGTGTAGTTTTTGAAAAATACAGCTCCTTAGTCTGATACCTTAACTACACAGTACATTTATTCACGTTTTCAGTTTTACGTACATTGCTTTAAATCTTTCTTGATGTATGTAAATCCAACCTGTATAGTCAAAGAAAAATAATAATAAATCTCGAAATTCAGACTCAGTTTCATTTGGAAATACCAGTGTAATCGAAAAGTAATCCAAGCACTTTCTGCAAGAGTATCACAGTGTGCAGTGTCTATACCACTTGAAGACTTTAATGTGTGATAAAAAATAATTAAGCTTTCAATTTCTACTATGTTTTTACCTTTTATTTCTGATATTTTATGTTTAGTACAATCAAATGGAACTTATAATAGAAGCATTTTATCTGAAACTTTATTATAAATGCTTTATTCGTTTTCTTTCAAAAATATTTTGAAATCATGTTTCAAAAACTGGCAAAATCTCTTTCTTCTACTTTCAATCTGCAAATCTTCAATATAACATGATGCAAAACATACTTTAAAGGCCGAGAATATAAAAAAAAAGAATCATTCATATTCGCATCTTCAAAATATGATCAGAATTTTCATTTCTGGAATAATTAATAACGCGTATAAAATCCTTGATTTTTAAGGAAAGTAATTTTCTTTCGAAGACGAATTCAGACAGTAATAATTCAAATATATTCTACGTATCAGTCATTTTGAAGAAACAAAATATGTTTTAGGGTTTATAAAAATCAGTACTTGGATACCTTACGTAATCCGAATTTGATAAAAATGAAGCACTGAGTGCGAAACATTTGTCAGCTTATAATTTTACTTTTAAATTCAATCTGTAAAAGTAATATTGTATCCGCATAATTAAATAAGCATAAATATTACAGTACTTTTAATATTCTATTCGTTTACTAATGAGAACATTTTTAATTAGAAATCATTCTTCAAAATATACTGAACATGTATTTTTTTCCAGTTTATTATGCTGTGTTAAATTTGCATTTCTAAAATTAATTTTTCATATACCCATGAGTCAAAGAAAAATAATAACAAATCTCAACATCAGGAGTTGAGTTAATTTTAAAATGCCATTATAGTTAATAATTGTATGCAATAATATCTAATACCGCATACTCCAATTAATAAAATCTTTCACGTTGAAATCATCAGTGATCGCAGTTTATTAAGTTGCCAATTTCTGTTATAGATATATTTTTTTCTTTCTTTATGTTTTGTTTTATGTAAAATGTAATAACACTTATAATAAAATGTTTTATCCGTTAGGGCTAATTCTTTATGCATTTTTTTATTTTACTTTGTCTTATCCTTCAAACCATATTCTAAAAAAAGACAAAAAACATTCCTCGCACTTATAGACTAATTATCCCCAGCCTAACATAATACAAGAATCAGAGGTAGGGGTTATTATTTACATCATAAAGTATGATCAGAAATTTTTTCTTACCGCATTTCTCTGTAATTGTGTATATATATATATATATATATATATATATATATACAGGGTGATTATAATTAAAGTTGAACTTTCAAAAAGCTGTAAAAAAAGAACCACTGGTCAGAATAACCTGAAATTTCATCTGAATATAAGCAAAGAACGTGAAAAGGGTAATGGCATAAGAAAAAAAATTCCAAAATTTTAGCAATAGATGGCGCTTTATTCGTTATAACGTAAATGGGTACGGCTACCTTGACATTTGAATCCCAATACGATTTGAGTTGCAGGTTAAACACACTTTAATGTTCAATGTGCATGAATGTATCGGCTTTTTTACGGAAAAAATGACTTCGAAGTCATTCAGCAGTTGTAGCACTCTTAGTGGAAAGTCCATCCACCACGACAAGTCGCTGCCACATCGGGTGGTAAAAATCGGTTTTTAATTGTCGCGAGACTTGCTCAAGAAATGTTCAATATGCTGTCCACAATTTTTTTTTGCCACAAGTTGAAACCGAGAAATAGCATATTCCACAACAGATCGGAGTGTATCAGTGGTGACGTTGTGAATGTGTTGCGCAATGCGTGTCTTCAATTCAACAACCAAACCACTGAATACAAGATTTTTCAGGCAACCCCACAGCCAGAAATCACAAGGCATAAAATTAGGTGATCTTGGCGGCCAGGCTGTTTGAAAATGACGACTGAAAATTCTATCATTTCCGAAATGCATGTTGGGCAGCTGCTTTACTGGATTTACAATGTGTGGAGGAGAGCGATCTTGCATAAAAATTGTGCTACCCACACATGCACGCTTTTTGAAGTGCTGCAATGACATGGTTGCGCAAAACAGTCTCATAGCATTCACCATTGACGGTACAGGTAACTAGACCCGCAGGATCTATCTCCTCGAAAGAGAATGACCCTACGAAAAACGATGTCGTAAACCCGCACCTCACCGTTACCTTTGCAGAATGAAGAGGTACTGGTTGAAGTCGGAATGGATTTTCCGCTTCCCATATTCTGCAATTTTGAGTATTGACATGCCCTTGTAGAGGGAAATGGGCTTCGTCTGTCCATAATATGTTCCATGACCATTCATTGTCCACTTCCATGCGAGCAAGAAATTCTAGAGCAAAGGTTTTTCGTACTAGCAGGTCGACAGGAAGGAACTCGTGAGCATGTGTAATTTTGAATGGACATCAATGCAGGATGTTTCGTAAAATTTTATGCACCGTGCTCACATGCTTATCTAACGATCGGGTAATTCTCTGTGCACTGCAGGTTCCCATACCACTGTTCGTTTCTTCCTGCAATGCTGTGGCCACAACTTCTACTGACGTCGAAGCAATTGGTTTCCTCCCTCTGCCAGATTTCACTTCAAATGAACCTGTGCCTTCAAATATCTCAACCCTTTTCTCCAGACCGGTGACAGACATCGGACCACAGCCTTTTTCTATTCCCTCTACTGTCCGGAACTTCTTCAGAGCTGCAGCCGCACAGTCACCGTTCTTGTAACACAGCTTCACAAGCAGTGCACGATCCTTCATTGTGAGAGTCATGATGAGCTTCTCAGATGCAATTTGAGAGATACAGCAGGTAACCCGCGTTTTTATGACAAATGCAAAGTGTAGTGCGCATGACACGTTTATAATTTTGCATATTATGACGAGTAAAACGCCATCTAATGCTAAAATTTCGAACAATTTTTTTTCTTATGCCATATCCTTTCCCCTTCATCGCGTATATTCAGGTCAAATTTCAGGTCATTCAGACCAGTGGTTCTTTTTTACAGCTTTCTGAAAGTTGAAATTTAATTATAATCCCCGTATATATATATATATATATATATATATATATATATATATATATACACATATATATATATATATATATATATATATATATATTAAGGAAATTTGTTTTCTTTTAAAGGGGCATAGAGAATTAATTGAAAGACATTTTTCATCTAAGTCACTTCAAGAAGCAAAACCCTTTTTTTAGTATATAAAAGTCCTGACTTTCATATCTTATATAATTCAACTTCGGCCAAAAATATCGATTGAAATCCGTCAACAGATTACCTTAGGCAAGAAACATAAACATCTCGATCTCATTTTAATTTTATATTTTTGCTTTCCAACCGTCACAGAACTGTGATGGAGTACTATTTTCCAGAATAAAGGATATTAAATTTAAAAAAATAAAATACATTTAACTTAAAAATAAAAGGATTTTTAAAATATTTTTCAAACATATACACATTTCATCATACTTTATGAAAACCTTTATTAAAATTCTGTGATCTATTGCCCTGTGTTTTCATTTCTTCACAGTGGAATAAGTTTAGTTTTTTCTACAATAACATATAATTACTGTCTCATATCAAAGTGACTGGAATTGGTGTCTAATTATCTTCCGGCTGGTATTCTAGCAAAGGAACATTTTCTACGATTCGAGAAACTTAGAAAATTTTTCAAATACCATGACTGACAAATAATTGCAAAACCTTGACATTGCCTAGTGTTTCACTAAGCGGATGGGCAAAAAATAATCAAGTATAGACAATAAATAGAGTCATCAGCCCCAGGAACCTTAGAAACAACAACTAACAACAACAAATGAAATGAAGGCTGAGAAAGCAGAAAGCCTTAAGTTTGCAGAATAATGGGTTTCAGAAAGAGAAGTCGCTTATTTCGAAGCCTAAGCATGTCATAACTTTTAGTCGAGGACTGCATACTTGATTCTAGGGAAAGCCTAGGGAAGCTTTATTAAGCCCACAAAAGAAATATTGTTGTATACCGCTCACAAACGTTTTGCCCAATTAGTTGGCTTGTGTTTTCAGTGACGACATCCAAACTGAATTATAGACAACTTGCTGAATACCCGTACTTCGCTACGGAGTACATTCAAATTCAATACAACAGTCAATGTATGCAATTAATGCCAAAAAAATATATTTATAAAAAAAATCATAACGGATATTTTTGTAGACAAAACTAGCTGAATACCCGTGCTTCGATACGGGGTACATTCAAATTAAATACAACGGTCAATGTATGCAATTAATGCCAAAAAAAATATATTTATAAAAAAATAGTAACGGATATTTTTATAGAAAAAACTAGCTGAATGCCCGTACTTCGCTACGGAGTACATTCAAATTAAATACAACTGTCAATGTATGCAGTTAATGCCAAATATATATATATATATATATATATATATATATATATATATATATATATATATATATATATATATATATATATATAATACAACGATCAATGTATGTAATTGATGTAAAAAAAAACAAAAAATATATTTATAAAAAAATCCTAAAGGATATTTTTATAGACAAAATAATGAAGAAGAAAATATTCAAATTAAATATAAGAGAACAAACTAAAGAATACAGTACAGTTTGAGGAACATTTCTTTTACTGTATTTTAATATTTTTTAGCATCAGTATTTAATAAATTAAATTCTAAAAATTAATCTTTGAAAATTCACCAAAAATCAGACAATGGACGTAAAAATTCGAAAAAGATTTCCTTTTAAAGGAATGTTTGGGATCTTTCTCGTGATGTAAATTTTATAACCCTCGGATTATTATTTTAAATGAAAGAATGTTACAAAAACAGATTAAAAATTTAATTGTAATAAAATCTAAGAAGAATTTTTCAAAAATCTCTCTTAGTGCATCCCTACACTATAAGAAGAATCGCCATGCAAAATTTCAGCCCTTTAGGTCCAGCGATTTGGTCTGTGCGTTATATGTCAGTCAGGAAGTCACGGAGCTGTTTTATATATATATAGATAATGTAGAAGAAAATATTCAAATTAAATCTAATAGAACATACTAAAGAATATAATACAGTTAGTGTAGTAGAGGTTGAGGAACATTTCTTTTACTGTATTTTAATATTTTTTTTGGGATAATGTTCAATTGTCTGTCGCATTAGGAAGAAAAAAAAATATTTTTTTTTTTGTCTATTTCATTCTTATGCACGTGACGCAAAATTAGTTTAAAGTATCACAAAATAAAAGAAACCATGTGATCAGTATTTAATAAATTAAATTCTAGAAATTAATCTTCAAACATTAACCAAAATTTTGAAAATGGAGGTAAAGATTCGAAAAAATTTCATTTTAAAAGAATTTTTATGATCTTTGTCGTGATATAAATTTTATAACCCTAAGATTATTTTAAATGCAAACTTTAAAAAAGTTACATAAACATCTGTATTTAATTTTTCAAAATCTTTCTTAGTGCGCCCCTATACTATAAGAAGAATGCAAAATTTCAGCCCTTTAGGTCCAGCGGTTTGGTCTGTGCTTTATCTGTCAGTCAGTTAGTCAGTCAGTCAGTTACCGAACTGTTTTATTTATATAGATGATCATGGATGATGAAATGATGTTAAAGAGGGTTTGGTAAGACTTCACAAGAGGAAATATCTAAATTTTGGTCTTTGAGGATCTGCAAGGCTTCAGCTTGTTATTACATAGGACGTTATGGAACGGCATTTTTCAATATAAATTATAGAATGATTGCAAATGCCGTAAAAAAAATTACAGTTTACATGCAGGGATGGTTACAAAAATTTTATCTAGCCCGATTATGTGAAGAGCGGACGGACGCTTACCGGGAGAAAAATCTGGGCAGACAGCCAAAAATGCAAAATATGTTTCCCCGAAATTTGGGAAGTTAAATTTTAACATCAGAGATTTTATTTCAAGAGAGTGGCCAAAATAATCCAAAGAGAGATAGATATCTTGAGATGACAGACTGCCAACTCCAGCCTCAAAAGGAGAAATTGAGATCTTCTATAATTGGTATTTTAAGAGAGAGTGAGATGTCTTCCGATTTGACAAAACAAAATAAATCGAATAAGCCTTCTTCTAGTACCATTAATTTAATAAATACAGACATTTGAGTAAGTGAATAACTGCTAAATGCCTTCCGACAGCTCCGTCATGTGTCTCAACATGAACTTTAGCTTTTAAACGTCAGAGAATGAAGATGTCAGAAATGAAGAGCCGTTAACAGTGGGAAAAAGAAAAGAAAGCGAAAATCATTTGAAATAAATAATCTAAACTAACATGGCTTTGGAAAGGAAATCCTTTTTTATGGTCTTGCCCTAATATAAATCCTCTCGTTGTTATAAGATACAGACATTTGAGTTAAATGAATAACTGCTAAATGTCTTCCGACAGCTCCGTCATGTGTCTCAACATGAACTTCGGGTTTTAACGTTACAGAAAATGAAGAGTTGTTAACAGTTGGAAAAATAAAGCGAAAATCATTTGAAAAAAATAATCTAAACTAACATGGCTTTGGAAAGGAAATCCTTTTTTTATGGTCTTGCCCTAATATAAATCCTCTCGTTGTTATAAGATACAGACATTTGAGTTAAATGAATAACTGCTAAATGTCTTCCGACAGCTCCGTCATGTGTCTCAACATGAACTTCGGCTTTTAACGTCACAGAAAATGAAGAGTTGTTAACAGTCGGAAAAAGAAAGCGAAAATCATTTGAAAAAAATAATCTAAACTAACATGGCTTTGGAAAGGCAATCCTTTTTCATGGTCTTGCCATAATATAAATCCTCTCGTTGTTATAAGATTTTTCCAAATTTAATTTTGTGCAAAATTAATCTAAAGTTTAACTTTAAAGTGAAGACATATAATTACACCAGAAATAAAACCACGAATTATTTTTATATAGAAACTGGAGACATTCGTTTTGGCAGTGACTGTGAGCCAGCGCTGTCTGCTTACAGACTTAGGGCCTGTTCACATAGGAGTTAGTTGCATTGCGTTAAGGAAAAGATGACGTTTAGACGAAAATAAACCAATAACAGGCCTCCAAACAATTAGCAATGAAATTTTTAACGCCTATGATTGGTTTATTTTCGTCTCAACGTCATCTTTTCCTTAACGCTACGCAACGGACTCCTATGTGAACAGGCCCTTAGAGAGATGAACCTCCACAGAAAAGGCAGTGGTTTAAAGCACCTGCTTACGACAGATTTTATCATGGGAGCAATAGTAAGCCTGGGTGAATACAACTTTAAAGAGTTTCTGAATATTGACCCCAAAACACTAGGTATATTCTGTATACTTAGTTTTTGTTTACTTTTTTTTCAATGCGGAGGCGCTTTGTCGGATAGGCATTCGCCTGTTGTTATTCGCCGCAGTTTTTGCTGACCATTTTATTATGGGATCACCATATAGGCGGACCAGCATTGCTCCCTATGAAGGGACGACATGAACTGAGGTATTTTAGCGGCGCGCGCCGGGATTCAATCCAAGCATCCTCAGCCAACGCACTTACCACAAGGCCACCACGGCCCTGTCTGTATACTTAGTAATTTAATATAATTTGTTTAATGATCCTTAGACGAATCTTCAAGATAATATTTTATTTTACTCTTGACGTATGAGTTAGAGTCATTTTACAATGTATTACAGAATTAAAATGAAAAATAAATAATTTAATAAATTGGTGCTATTCTGACCCAACTGCATTTCTTGTACATATTCAAACACATAAAACCATTTAATATATTTCAGACCATTTTTTACTGCACTTTTGTTTTTCATTAGCATTAGGGTACCACTAAGTATTCGGATAGTACGTTTAACACTAAAAATTTAATTTGAAGCATAAAAACTATACCACAATAATGCCGCAATCCATAAAATTTTGGAATCATGTATTTATACAATAAATCATTTTATGTTTATATTATATAGGAACAAGATTATTTTCTATTCCTTTCACTGACGTACCAATAAAAGGCCATCAATCCATATATGTTCTCATTTCAAAAGTGGGCGTTATCACGACAATACTTTTAAACGTTTTAGCCATTTTGTATGCTGGCCTGCTTCACAAAGTACCTCGCTGGGCACCTGGGTTCAAATCTCTGCAAAGGCTTAGATCAGGGGTAGCCAACCTTTTACTATCTACCGCCCACTTTTGTATCTTTGTTGATGGTAAAATTTCCTTACCGTCCACCGGTGAGGCAATAACATAGTTTGTAAAGAAAGGCCTTGAATTTATCTTTTTATTTATACTTTATGTATGTTTATGCATAGATAACTTGAATTTAATGATTTTCTACGTTTCCAAGAAAGATATACAGCTCGGAGACTAGACGATGAAAGGCTCTAGGCGTTAGACCACGTTATGCACACTAAACTCGTGCCTTTGGCAGGGGAGCTCATTATTCGCTCCCTAGTCCACGAATATACTTCTAGAAATGTCCGGCGAATTCTTATCTATATTCAAAGTTTAGAGATGGAATTGAAAAGTAAGTAGCAAAATTATGTTTTTAAAAATTCAAACTCGCGAAGTTGTTGGATATATGGAAGAACAGAATTTGTATCAACAGACAAAAACTCTAACCGTCCACCATGAAAGCTTGAATCGCCTAATAGTGGGCGGTAGGGACCAGGCTGAAGACCACTGGCTTAGATGTTTCTGAGCTGTCAGTCTCTTATAGGTAGGTAGCAACATTGGTTCAACTTTTGGGTGCTCCCACCACAAAGCACGGCAACTCGTAGCCAACAACGTGTGGGTGAATGCCCTTTGGTATTTGTTAGCCACAGTTGTAAAAATTTATCCCTTGCAATTTCAACAGCGGTGAATCTTTGTCTCAGCTTTAGATAGAATTCGGATGACTAATAACCTCTTTCCCGTGCATTTATGTCTTTCCTCGAATTCATTGAGTGAATTTTTGTACTCTAAACCAGGGGGTCTCAACCTTTCGGGCTCTGTGCCTCCTTTTGAACACTGATGTGAGGTCACGCCTCCCCCACCACCACTACCACCATATGTGGTCAATATAAGTACTACAATCAGAATTTGAAACTGAAGCTGGTTATTAAATAAAAATATAGAATAGATAATTTCATACACAAAATGTAATATTACTACTCATATCTTAATTTGGAACATATTATTATTAGAACATATGACATCAAAGAATTAAATACAGATCAAATATATTTGAGGCAATCAAGGATCTAGGTGAGGTTGGCATGTAATACCAGTCACTTTCACAACACATTAATGAGAGGGCTGGCTTTGCTTGTTTGTCCTTGACAAGTTTTTGAATATTTGATTGTAACTGTGACAAAGCACACCTCGGGTCACTTTCAACATCCAGCTTTGCTCAATATTTTGATTTTATGTATGCTAATGCTGAAAATCCAGAATCACAGAGATATGTGGATGAAAACTGCACTAAGAACCTCAAAGCTTCCAAAGCAACTTCTGGGAAAACAGGCAAATAGCGTAACCAAAAATTTTCAGCATCCATGTTTTCGAATTTCGCGTTTGCTTGAGAATCACATTTTAGGTCTATTGTCTGTTCCTGAATATGATCAGGAAGTATATCCACATCGGTATTAAAAGGATCTCTTGTCAACTTAAACTCCCAGTTCTCTGGACTAATATCTGGAAAATAGTCTGCAATTTCATTTTGCAACGCTACCAAATGTTCTGATAAAACGTCCTTCAGTTCATTTATCTGTTGCAATGGGAATTTTTTTTATCATCGAGGAGGTCGTTCAATCTTGGAAATGACGAAAAGTTTGGCTCTGAACTCTGAAGACCGCGTTGCCAAAGAGTTATCTTTTAAGTGAAACCCTTAACTGCATCAGAAGTCTTCAGAATGTTTTTCTGACATTGTAGCTACGACAATTATCGTGTGCGAAAATTGTGTTCTTGTTCGTATGTGGAAAATACGTTACAGTTACATTCTGATCGCAAAATTGAGTACAGTAAATTACAGTTAGTTTTACTTTTTATTTTTATTTTAAACTCACGCCTCCCTTGAAATCCTTCTACGCCTCCCCAGGGGGGCGCGCCCCCCAGGTTGAGAACCGCTGCTCTAAACCATGAAATTGTCCGTAAGTGCCCAACAAATATTAACAATATCTAACTTTTCGTCGAGTTTCATAAATGTTCGTGTTATATATTAAGGTTAATATAACAATTTAGCTTTTATTTGATCTTTTCAGGATCAAGTTAAAGAAAATCAAAGGGATATTTTTGAAACCTACTCTTTCCAAATGTTAATCCCTTCTAAAACCAGTTTTTAGAAGTTTTTTTAAAAAATTTCTTTCTTTTTAAAGCGAACACATTATTTACTATAACAAGCAAACGAAGAATTTGTATGCAAAAATGAATGTGCGACAGACGATTGGATTTTGTTTCCAAGAAAGGCTCTGCTTTATGTACAATCATGTTTATACTTAATGAAATATCTACATAAAACTTTGTTTTTTCCCTTCAACTAATTTCCATTCAACTTAAAACTCGTTCAACCCATTTGAATAAATTGAAAAAGTGTTACGTTTAAGTGAAATTTCATAGTTATACGTAAAGTTTTAAAGTAAGTTTGCCTTTAGAGCCTTGGGAAGTTCATGTTTTTGTCTAAGTTCATTATAAATTCGGTCTTTAGTAGTCAATTTTTATCGAGTATCAGTGTCTTTAAAGGAATACTTGCGATTTGTGTGCATTGTTGTATTCGAACCTTGAGAACAATAACAAAATATGCTAAATATATTATCTATAATGAAATCAGAATTCATAACTAAATGCGAAGAAAGCAATGATAAGAAATCAGAATTATTCATTATGACACTTTTAAGTTTATTTAAAGTGGCATTTGGATGTTTTATTATTTATTGTTGGAAAGTTATATTAAAAACGTAATATTTATTTTAGAAGAATAGAATTTTCTAAGAAGTACCTGTTTATATGGTGTGGATTTTATTTAACTGATTCCTAATAAGGAAAAATATTTACTACATTGGAAAAAAGAAAAATAAGAACATTTCCTCTTCTTCTTTCAAAATTTGATTGTTTTAACAAGCAATAGCAGAGAAAATGAGATCCCAAGTTCTAAATTAACTCTATGTGCGTAAACAATGTTTCCCGAGGTACTTTCGTCTTTAAGAGTGTACCTATCAATTTACCGAAGCCCATTAAATTAACAACTTCTGTTTCTAAAAAAAATCTCTCTTTTCATTAATGACTATTTTTTCTACTTATTTTTATTACTAGAAGTAGTGTTTTGGAATAACGTGAATCACAACTGAAGAAATCATAGCTCTTTCTTCTAGAATATAATAATATTTATAGTAAAGTTTATAGTAAAAAGTGTTTATTGAGGGAAAGAATTCAAAGTTATTTAAATGCGAATCAAAACATTTTCCATCTGATTTTGCGTAATAGACATACAGATTTCAAAAAAGGTAAAATTTGTTCACCATGACTACATATTGCACAAATAATTTATTTCACCTGATCTGGGTGCAAAACTTTGAATAAAAATTCAGATAACAACTAATAGTAAATCCCATACATATTAGCAAAACTAGTATAAGTTCTTTTATCCACGCTTCAACGCAGCAACAGTAAGGGCCTGTTCACATAGAATCCATCAACGTCAGCGCTAAAGATTCCGTCGGTGCTGATAGGTTAAATGGGTCAAAGATTGGTATATGATTGAATAAAAACTTTTACGCGGACGCTAATGGATTCTATGTGAACAGGCACTAATACCCAATATAGCAAATTGCTAAGGCTGCTATGTACTAACCCTACTGGATTCGCTCCCCTCAATGTTAACCTGTGGAGAAAATGAGTCATATCCAGTCTACGCATATTGTCATTAAGCTGCACCTAGTAACCGGATATTAGAAAATACCTTTAGTTTATCTATCTATCGATCTACCTACCTATCAATCAATCTCTCTCTCTCACTCTACATATATATACACGTATATATACACGTATATATATATATATATATATATATATATATATATATATATATATATATATATATATATACACTCATGGACAAAAAAATTAGCGCACCAAGAAATAATTGCGGGATCGTAACGAAACTTGCAATGAAGGTACATGTCGGGGAGATATGCAAATGATTAGAAATGCAGCGTGATTGCGCATTACGTATAGCCGGTAGAGGGCGTTGAACATCGTACTCTGTGGAGTATAAAACAGGTAACCAAAGCTTGTTTGAGTGTGCTGAATCATTTACAAAGGAAGAGCTGAGATAGACATGCCATTACGCCGTGTTCGAAGACAATATAAGCAGTTGTCGCAGTTTGAGAGGGGGAGAATCGTCGGGATGATGGAAGCTGGGTGGTTAGCTAGGCCAGTAACTCGTCAATTAGGCCGCTCTGATTGTGTTGTGAGGAGGTGTTGGGACCAGTGGTCCCGAGAGATGTCATGTACATGAAGACCAGGCTCAGGACGCCCTCGACAGACCAGTCGTCGAGAAGACCGCCACATCGTAAGAAATGCACGCGTACAGCCAACTGCTTCATCGGCCGCCATCCAGGCACAGGTAACACCTTCACTAGGGGCCTCTGTGTCTTCTCGAACCATACGAAGGCGCCTGGCTGAAGGACAGTTGGTATCGCGGCGCCCATTACGTGTGCTGCCCTTGACGCCCACCCATCGACGCCTCCGTTTGGAGTTTTGCCGCTCACGAGGAAACTGGACTGCAGCGGAATAAAACCAGGTCGTCTTTAGCGACGAATCCAGATTCAATCTCGGCAGTGATGACAATCGTGTTCGTGTGTGGAGAGCCCGTGGTGAACGCTTCAATCCTGCCTTTGCTGTACAGCGACACATCGCTCCCACAGCTGGTGTGATGGTATGGGGTGCCATTGCCTACAATACACGGTCACCCCTAGTATTGTTCCGTGGCACCATGACAGCCCAGCGGTATGTTCATGAAATCCTGCAACCACATGTGTTGCCACTCATGCAACGGCTCCCAGGAGCCATTTTTCAACAAGACAATGCTCGGCCTCATACGGCAAGGGTGTCACAAGACTGTCTCCGCACTGTTACTACCCTTCCTTATCCTGCCCGATCCCCAGATTTGTCTCCAATCGAGCATATCTGGGATCATTTGGGACGACGAGTTGGGCATCCCACGAGTTTGAGCGATCTAGAGGCAAGGTTACAGCAAATATGGAACGAAATGTCTCAAGACATCATACAGAACTTGTATGACTCAATGCCCGATCGTATCGCATCGTGCATTCGCGCTAGAGGGGGTAATGGAGTATTAACTCCTCCGTTCTTTTGCCTTTTTCTCTGAAATAAATTATCCTTTTTCTTTGATTTTCTTATCATTTATTTATATCAAAGTAGTCATTACGTATGTAAAATTTCGTTTCATTTTAACGACTCCTTCTTGGTGCGCTAATTTTTTTGTCCATGAGTGTATATACATAAATATATATATATATATATACATATACGCACACTATCTACCAATAAGTATTTGGACACCTGTAATAGAAAAGAAAAACAAAATTCATTCCTTTTCAATAGATGGTGGAGCCTCCGCAAGAGGCAATTGCAGCCTCAACCCTCCGGGGCATGCTTTCCACAAGTCCATGTATGACGGCTAGTGGTGTTTTCTTCCAATCGGCTTGGAGAAGACATGTAAGTCCCTTCACCGATTTTGGACGGTTGCTGCAACCCCTTAATTCTGCGATCCAACTCGTCCCAGTGGTTCTCGATAGGGTCAGCTCTGGGCAGGCTAGTCCATTTGGTTAACCCCATTGTCCCCATACCAATCCTTGGTGGACCTCGCAACATGACAGCTGGCGTTGTCGTCCTGGAAGTAATATGGGTACAACCTGAAAAACTGCCACAACGTAAGAAGCACATTGTCATCCAAAATAGTGCAGTAGGCGTAGGTGTTGGGCTTACCATGAATTGGGACCAAGGGTCCCAGTCCATACCAGGAGAAACACCCCCCAGACTATAATTCCACCTCCTTCGAACTTTACTGTGGACACAAAGAATTCTGGAAGGAGGCGTTTTCCAGGCAGACACCAGACCCAGCCTCCCGAATGGTAGAGGGTGATCCTTGATTCGTCGCTCCAGAGAACATATTTCCACTGATCTGTGGTCCATTTTCGACGTGCTTTGCACCACATTAACGGAGCAGCGGGGTTGGACTTTGTGATTACAGGCTTCTGGGCGGCACCACAACCATGAAAACCAAGCAGATGTTCTTCCTTACGGATGATATTCATCGAAAAAACACTCCTGGATGCCTGTTGAAACTGCTGGAGTATGTGGGCCATCGGTTGGAAGCGGTTCTTCCGAATTTCTGTGGACAGCAACCGTCGGATTTTATTTCCCAGTTCCATGGGTTTGCAATTTCGGGGCACATTCCGACAATCACCGCTCACATTCCACTTCTGAATCACATAGGTCACTGTCGGTTTTGGGTTATTCAGCTCGCTAGGTACGCCGCATAAGGATCAGCCATTTATGTGATACCCGACGATTACACATTTCTCGAAATCAGAAAACTCTGCACTTCGTGGCATCTTGCATGCGACTAATGCCAATGTTGTTTCCTACACGATATTTAACGGCGGAGGGCGTGGCGTATATCAGGACCGCAGATATCGTCATTTGCATGGGTGTCCAAATACCTTTTGGTAGATAGTGTACATATAAAAAAACTGCCTTATTTCCTTACATATGGTCAGAAATTAGATCGAAAACTATTTTTTAAATAAATCCGATTGTCATCGATGCTACCCATTACAAATCCATAACAATTCCATATGAATTGCAAGTTTTAGCTAAGGCTGCCTCCTTCATACTATTCCTATTTACATCACTGGAACTTCTGTTGATATCTATGTTGTTGCTGTGTTCAATCCTCTGACAACCGGATAACATTCCGACGATATCCATGAGGTTGTTTACTCGGGCAAAATCAATGGCGAGAAGAGGGCATGTAATCATATCTTCTCTGTTAAGGCACAGACACTCCAAAAGGTGCTCCGGAGAGGCCTGCCGGACAGGGCACTTAGTGCAGATGGAGAAGATCTTTCTGCCTCCGTCAAAAGATAGGCTACTGAGTGGCCACTAGCAGGCCTAGAGAGTGAAGTTTGGGAGCTTCTATCGCAATTTAGGAGAAGAGGAGTGCCAGGGCGACTTCTCTTTTACCTGTGATGCGTGAGAGAAGTCAACCAAAAGATGTTATCTAAGGCCTTTCTGACGGAATATAGTTCAAGGTAAGTAAATGAAGGGTTAGAGAATGCCGTATCCTCGCAGTCCTCTTTAGCCAATTTGTCCGCAACCTCATTACCATGAATATCCACATGGGAAGGAAGCCACTGGAGGTGAACAGCATGAGACTGAGAAATCATCTTCAGCCTCCTTAAGATAGAAATGTTGATTTTATCAGCCACAGAGGTCCAGTTGCTAAGATGTTGTGGCGGTTGGTTTCTATTCACTGGCTAATAAGAGGTATAAAGTCATTAATCTTAGTTTGTACAAAATATTGTAATTTAGCTCTGAACTACTAAGTAATTTCAATAGTTTCAGTATGTATATGAGAGAGAGGGAAGAAGGTGAGTGATAAAGTCTGTACTAATCAAAATGGAATAGTGCTCGGTTTTTTTTCCGATTATCTGAAGCTCTATAATCATTTCAGCTTCATTACCACATCTGTAGTAGTGGTTAAAATGTCGAAAAGACCTAATTTTCAGTTTATAGGATTCAACATTTTAAAACATTTTATGGTCTTGCATGCTCTAGAGTCAAATCCTTAAATTATTCGTTAGGTCGCTGATTCATTTTCCGTTACAACCCTAATGCATACTATAAAGATTTGAATGATACCAAAGCGATATTGCTGAATAATGCATAGCATTATTAAAATTTCAAGGAAAAATCAGATTCCTAATATCGTGTTGTCAATTTTATTGTTCAGATTTAATATCTAATTCTATAAGTTAGGTGACAAGACATTTTCCAGAAAATTTATTTTTCTAATCTAGGTCTTGTTTTCTTTTGTGAGACGGGCTACTTTTGACGAAATGTTCTCATAAATCCGTAATATAGGAATCAAAAGGCGAATTCCTATGACAATGTGCACTGCAAATAAATGGCGTGTTTGAAATTTTGCCTCCTACAATTTTAGTGCTATATCCCAAAAGAGATCTTTTGTTACCAAGTTAAGTTAGACACTGGCAAATTAAGGTGGTTGTAAAAAGAAAAAATACATTTTAAATTGAAAGCGAAGCTTTAAAAAAATGTGTTTCAATAAATGACAAATGAACTAAATGAATTAACAGATTTAATTACAGTGAAAAGCTTCCACAGTAGACTGCTTTATCAACATGCATTAGCTTAATTACTGCATCATTTTAGAATTAGGTGATTCTGCATAAAAGGAAATGTTTTGCATAAATCAACTTAAGTTGAACTCTTTTATTCAACGCTATCTATTTCCGATTGTCATCAGAATAAGTTCCACTGAGGTTCATCAAAGGGGAAACTATTTGAACAACGTAAATGTGTTTAACTTTTAGATTGATGAAAACTCTCTTTTATAGTACGGAATTAATGAAAAAAAAATTTTAAAATTGTAATTAGTCTCAGCCCCAAACACATTTGGTTTATGGTCATGAAATACACACTGTCCTTGTGTTCATTTTATAAAATACAGTTAAATATGTCTATCATTATTTGTTTATGGACTGTAATCCCAAGCTTGCCCTTTACTATATTTATCTACAATTAATCAATTTCTGCCTTTATTTAGTAAATGAAACATTTACCTTTTTTATCATAAAATTCACCTTTTCATTATAAAATTAAATTCATTTCACAAAAGTTAAAGTAATTAGATTTCAGACAACATTTAGGCTTCCTCACACGCGTGTGGAGCGACGATCACAAATATAAAAAAAACCAGAAAAAATAACAATAAAAATAATCCACTTGCCGTGAAAAATAATCCAGTTTAACATTCAAGAATAAATTGAAGTCAATTTTTCCTTAACCATCTTTATCTTTAAACACTGATTAATTTACATAAAACGATATTGTTTTTAGTTCATTCATGCAGCCTAGGTAATGTATTAATGAATAGTAAACTATTTCTCGTACAATACAAAAATATATAATATGGTATGAGTCAGATTAAATGATAAATAACTTTCAATTAATCCCCTATTGTTCATTTTGTTTATAGCGTTTGTCTTATGGAACAACAAAAATGAACATACAAATTAGTATGAAATGTTTGTTACTAAGCCTCTGAGAGGCTCAAAACGAGGTTGGTTATCTGGCTGGATTGGGTTAGTATTTGATACTCTAAGGCAGGGGTTCCCAAACCTTTTCCTACATGGAGCCCTTTTAGAAGAATGATTTTCTTCATCGACCCCTCACATTTTCTCTATAATATACAGCCTACAACGTAATTATAATACTAATAATTGCATATAAAACCCTTAAAGATAACAATTTGACTAAGAATATGAACAAAAAATTATTAAAAGTGGTTCACTAGGTTTATGTTTTATTATTTTTGTACTATTTTCCTTTTTCATTTCACAAATATGAACAAAATTTCAGAAACCAGATTGTAATTGCACAAACATCGCCAATAGAAAAACGAAACTGCTTCTGATTGGTTGCATCGGGAGGACCCATGTGCTGTTTTAGGTCCAGTGGATTTCCCCAGTTCTGCCTAGTGTTGGTACACAAATAAAAGCTGACGACGGCATTCGAGGCATATACAAAAGCGTCATGACATTTGACTTTAGATGGGTGGATCACTCCGCCCTATGCAAATCTGTATTTATACATATTAAAACGGATATTATTAACTAATAATTACATTACTGAAAAATTAAATTTTAAAACAGAAAAATGTATCATAGACCCCTTGAATACTATAGACGCTTTTTAAACTTCCATCAACCCCCAAGGGGTCCAACTGGACCCCGTTGAGAATGCCTGCTCTAAGTCTACGGACCGAAACCTGCTAACTAAAAACTAGGGATACTTTATAAATGCCCTTGTGCAAAAAATTTAACAATAATTTTTAAACTTTAACCATTTTTGAAAGACTAAAGCTAATGAGTAAATTTTTAGGTCACAAGTTTATACATCTATAATTTTTTTCAAATTACAAACATCCACACAAGGTGAAATATTATTTTAAGCATAGTTTTTCATAAAATAAATTTTTATTTTTATTTAGATGTCTGAAAAGTTTTTAAAATGTCTTTAGGATTTCTTTTCTCCAATTCTTCTGAAAACCATCACATTAAGTTTATTTCGAGAAGTGATTCACTTCAACATTACTGATGTATTTACCTCTTTTAAAATTTCGTGTTTACTTTCCCGACGGCAGAATAGCAAATCAGACTACCAAAAAAGCTTTTAGAATCATTATCATATCCACATATCACAAACTGACAGCTTTAGTAGGGATTGCTATGGCTTCAATGTAAGAAAACGACTCTCAACAAATAAATCGGTAAACTACTTTGAGGATTTAAATATAATGCATTTGAGTTCCCATTTTATACCATTTTACCCATAAAAACATTTTTCTCTATTTTCTTAATTATTCGCGTAAATTTTATTTAATATTTTAAGAAAAAAAGAGATTTTACACAGCTTGTTAAGGTCACAATCATTAATACAGCACATTTTTAGTGATATTCACTGACAGTTAAAATGACAGGTAGGCATGCCAGTCATGCAAGGTGGGCAATGCCAGGAGGGCAATATATTTACAATTTCCTTTATTATTGAGCAAAACATAAAAGTTTTTATAAAGATCTTAACTGCAAACTGGTTCATTAGCTGTGAAATTTCTCGATCAAGAATTCATTTCATTTCAAATGCACAATATATCATACTGTACAATTTCATAGTCTCGTACATAAGTGAACCACGGTTATTGGTTGATTGTCCTATCCTAACGTTAGCCCAAATGAAGGGCTTATCTTTTTTGACTCAAGATCAGCCTCGGAAGCTACGAGAAATGCTGAAACCTCCTTAACGCACAACATAAGTGAACTTCTTTGTCAGCTTCATTGTAAGGGAAGTTGATCACGCTTTCTACAGAACATATCTTTGACTGCCCAGCCACTGTGGCTGTCTTTTTCAAACTTGTTTCGTCTCCTCAAGAACTCCTCTACAGCCCACAGGCACTAATCAGCGCAGCTGCTGTTATGCAGGCTTTCGGTTCTATTTAACCCTTCAGCGGGCGCGCCAACTTTTGGAACATCAGCAGGCGCGCGAGGCACAAAGTGCAACGTATCATTCAACCTTGATTATTCCTTTTGCAATAAGCTTTTTCTTTTGAAACTGAAAATGATTCTGAATTTTGTGACAAGATGTAAAATGTTAATAATGTTGAGATATATTTATAATTAAAGGCCAAAGAATGCAGACTGAATCATCTTATTTCAAAACTGTCCGGTTTGTTGTATCTAAGGACAACTTGCGAAGAGATTGCAATGATATTGTCCCTCTTCGTGATAGGTGGGATACCGTGTAATAGCTGCACATTTGATCGACGACATCAACTCCCACATTTTTCGTATTGTAATCCAGTATAATCGCTCGTTTGCCCCGGTTAAATCACGACTAACAAATGAATGGAAATGAATACATGGGTCAGAATATCAGACCTGCATTAGAACGGTAGCTATAAATAGAAACTGCTTAGAACATTCAAACCTTACATTTAAAAACAAACCATTCAAAATTTCGAAAATGTTGCACTTTATACACGGGCGCGACTGCTGAAGGGTTAAGACTTTTTTCTTCTGCTCTAGCCCTAGACACGACAACAACAACTGTTATTGGCTTGAAACAATTTTATCTCTAGTTGTATTATGAGTATGATTACTGGAAATCTATTTGTCTGGATTTTGGACAGATGATGGCCGATTACATATCGATGTTTGTAATATCTTGCTGAAAAACTCCTGAACGCATCTAAATGTTTTAGTTTAGTGTAAAAATAGACATTGCTGAAAAAGAGGAAAAATATGATAGGTCTAAAAAGAAGAAACATTCATTGCTGTGCAAGATATTGTCCAAAGATTGTGATTGGCATTTGTGAATAAATTCTCAAGCCTTTTAAACCCTGTGAAAAAAACTGGAAAATCTTAAAGAAACGTGAAGGTAGAATGGACTGTATGGACTGTGTGTGTGTGTGCTTGTTTGTTCAACAAAATATCGATTCACAACAAATATAATAAAACCTAACACGATGATTTATAGAATTTGGGCTTTAAATTGGTAGAATCAGAGCCAAAAAAACACTTAAAATGCAATTTATGGGAACAGATTTTTTTACAAAGCTTAGGCAGGAAAAATAAGAAAATTATAAAAATTAAATATCTGAGATTTTAAATCTTATCATTTTATAATATTAGTTTTGTGAACCAGCAGTATTCATCATCCGTTTCATTTTTTTTGAAGCACTGACAGTAATTTAAATTGTATATATATATATATATATAAACTAAAAATAGTGGCACTTTACTATTAACGACTTTTATTGGAAATTGTTAAAAGTTTTCTCCTTTTATATAGCCTGGATATTTCAATTTAGTACAAAGCTTGTCACATATTTTTAATCTGTTTTGTTAATAAAAAATATCTTCAAAGACTTACCACTGTGTAACCTCTTCCGGTAGAAAAATAAGTCTGATCGTAGGATTACTGGCAAGATTTGTTCTTAATGAACCGTCAAAATTAAACAATTGAACAGAAGGAAACAGCCACGTAAAAATGTAATCTTGATCATTAGTTTCTATTATAGTATATATGAAGCAATTAACATTTTCTGGTTATCTTTAAAATAATAATTCTTAGCATTTCTTAATTGAAAAATGTGCGACATTTATTTCATTGTGTTTGTTCTATTCGAATAAGGCTGATAAATAAAAAGGTATTATGCAACCTAAATTGCAGATGAAACAAGAACAATGGAACAAACACAGCGGCAGAAATACAAAATTTATAGACCCATTTTAAATTTCGTTCTGACACTAATTAGCATGTACTTACATATTTACTGAAACATTAAAATATTTATTTTCATTTTTTTTTGTTTTGTTAAATTTTTGATGACATTTTGGATATTGTTTTAGTGTTACAGCCTTATTATACAGAGCCACTCCAGTGGCGAACGCGTGCCACAGTAAGGACACCCGGGCTGGCTACAGCTGTGGAGCATCCAAGCCTCAGCAGTGGCCCGGCCTAGCTTCCGTGTGGCTTTGTCATGATTTCATTCCTTTTGTAGCATTCAAGATGTCTTTGTCAAGTGAAAAAGATTAACCTTTAGCTTACGGGGCCCATTTTTCCGATTCCCTCTTTAGAGCGGGAAATTTCCTATCCTCTTTGTAAGAACGGCCCTTAAGGGGGGGTTATATATACAGAGTGACAATTATTGAGCTATATGAAATAAAAAATCAAATTTTAAAAAACTACTGAGTTCAAAAATGTTATTCAAATTTGAAAAGAAACTACAAATAATCAGATTTAGTTTATGACATGTTCGATATGCTTGCCATCAATGGCTATGATGTGGCGTAGTCGAAGAGCAAAATTCTGCAATAATTTTAGCTCGAATAGTAAGCCTTGACAATGGATATACGCTCAGAAACGCTGTATTTCAAAATTTTCAACGATAAATAACAACAACAATAATATGAGTGCGCATGCTAAAAAAAAAATCCCAACATGCCCTGCACTCAACCGCCAAGTTTTCAGTAAATCTCGCTAATGGTTCAAAAGATATCAAGTTTTTTTCATTTAGCTCAATAATTGTCACACTGTATATATACATATAACATACAAAACCCAAAAACCTTAACTAATTTCTAAATTCTTTTAAATTCCCTTGGGCGTAACGCGTTGGAATTAAATGCGCTGTTCGGTTTCTAGAACAAAGGAATTTTAAGTAACCTTATAACTAAAGTAGGTAATCGACATATCGTCCCTTAAAATCCCCAATCTCTCGCGCGAAACTTATATAAGAAAACAGGTGACTTTTGTCCCAGATTCCTGGGTTTAGCCAATAATTGCAGACTAATTGGTCATATTACAAGAGCTCGGAAAGTCTATAAAAACTCAAGCATGCATCCAAGAGAGAATTTTGGCGTGACTCTGTTGCTTAATAAACACGCTGTAACCTTTCAAGCAGAATGTCAATAAATTTGTATTTGCAGAAGTGAAAAACGATTTGTTATTGGACACTCGACTACGACTAATCCCCTTCTGTGGCATGCCGGTTCCGGTCATCATTCCAACTGTGCCAGGCCGGCATGTTACTTACACACACACACACACACATATATATATATATATATATATATATTCATTCTTGGGCTCATATTCTTGAGATAAATGCTACCCCACCACACCACGTAAGGAAGAGGTTAATTGTGCTTGCTTCTCTTACTGAAAAGAAGGAAACGCAGACAGAATAGGACTTTAGGAGTGTAACCCTTATTATTAGGAAGGCCCTCAAAAGATTTTTTCAAACTCTGTATGACAATTTATGCCGTTTTAAAGAAATTGGCAAAAAGTGAACTCAATATCGCTGATCCAAGAGGCATTGGCATTGGTTTTGACGATAAACTGCCTTTCATGTTCGTCGCTGATGCAGGTTTTTGGCAGAGTAACTTTATTTTACGGTCTTTTGCTGGGAATTTTTTAAGCGTGGAAAAGCGAGTGTTTAACTACTACAGACTGTTTCGAGCACATTTGTATATTGAATGTGCATTTGGAATCCTTACGAACAATTCCTCTGGGCCTTAAACATGGATCCAAAACTAGCAAATCTGATTATTGAAACTTGCTGTACACTTTCACAAGTTTGTAAGAGATCGAGATGGTGTTACTTTTAACGGCATTTTACTCGTTGAGGGATTTTATGATCTAGCCCAATAGCCTATTCCTGGAGGAGTAGTGGTTAATAAAGCGAGACAAATGTTGACAGATTACTTTATGAGTCCTGAAGGGAGCTTGGCTTGGCAGTTGAAAAAATTAGGCCTGGATGATTAAAAGTGAAAACGTGACATGAGTTATGCTACAGTGTCTGTTTATCAAATGTAATGCTGTTCAATGTTATAGACATTTCGCCAAGATTTTTCCATTTCCACATTGTCGGAATCTTCAGGTTTCAAAGATTCCCAAATTGCTTGTTCTAACTCAATGTAACTGATAAAATCTTCTACATTGAGATTCTCAAGAAGCATGATAATCCATTGAGGAATATTATTAGTTTTCTCCATTTTGAAAGCAGATTTATAGCCTACAACCAGCTCAAACAGCGTCAAAGAGATGACTGAGTCAAGGGTCAAGGCTAGAGACGGAACGGTGGTGCTGTGCAGTGGCTCAGTATAATAAGCTTCATAACAAACAATGGTCCGCTACCAAACCCACAGTCGCGCAGGTGCGCCACAAGAAGCGAGGTAAGAGCTTTATTATACACAGCCACTCCATTGGCGAACGCGCGCCATCGCTTCAGACTCTCAGACAAGCCACTCTAAGCGATACATGCAATCATATGGAGCTTATTATACTGGGCCACAGCAGTGGCTACTTCAAACAGGTGGACGAAACGTGATGGAAAAGTGATGACAAAGTGACCACATGTGAAGAAACAGGGGATCTGAAACAGTTGGTGGTTTAGAATTTCTGCTATCGACGTCCCACATTTTGGAGAAGTTTGACATTTAAACTGACAAAGAATAAACAGGGGGGAAAAAGTAGAAGAAGTGAGCAAAGTAAACGCCTTGAAAAATTTGAACGATACAATCTGAAACATTAAATCTTATAGTAAAAGGACACATTTTTCTCTTGTCACATTTGCGGCTGTATTTTCTTATTTATAATTCTATAAACTACCTCTGTCATGTAAGAAATACCGTACAATTTTTTTGAAATATATACTGTTTTGTTACTTTCATTGTAAAAACTATAGAACAGTCAAGATTTTTTGAATGGAAATTCTTGAGACAGGAGCTATTATATATATTATAAGGTAAGGAATATAATCTAAAATAGCAACCTTATTTCTGTTGTCAGAAATTCAATGGGCGGTCGATATTGTTGTTATTGAAAAATTGACTTGCCGGGAAGTTTTCGATACAATTTTCTGATTTAATTTGTATGCTCTTGATTTGTTAATAGATAAGAAAAACTAGAATTATATATGTAAGGACTGGGAAGGAACAATTAAACTCCACTCGAGTGTTGGTGTAGAGATAAGAAGGATAGGTCCGCCATGTCGGCTGACGTGAGGAGCTGCATATGACTACTTAGTTGTATTTTCGATTACTTTATATGTTTATGTAATGTGCTGCTATAAAAAGTAATTAAAGTTTGGCAGCAAAAAGGAAACGACTTTTTTTTGTCTTCAAACCTCTCTCACCATCTTTACCCACTTGTCCAACGATGAGGAATTTCTACTAAATACAAAATTTCTATACACTTGTATTTCACCATCAGTCAGTGTTCCATTATTTCAACAATCAGTCTTACTTTATTTATTTAGTTGCGCTTGCTCGAGGATACGGTAGCAAAGCTCCAAAGTTGAATATAGTATTAATCCTTGAATAATAAACTTTCAACAGGTCAGGAGTGATCAGCGCTATGCAATGTCCGCATTGAAGAAGTTCCCACGGAACTCGATGCTGATTGGAAGAAAACTAAATGCTCGCAATCTCGTGCGCTTTAAGTTTTTTATAATTTCAGTTGTTATCGCTAATAAAATTGTAATTCATTTTACTAAAACTCTTATTATTTTTTTGCCGTCTGTTTAAGTAAACATTTATATAGCACACGCAAAAGTGTAAAATGTCCTTATGTTTTACATAACAAGCTCTGCAACCATGTAGGAAAATAAACTTCAACTAACTATAAACTTTACGGCCCATTGAAAAGACTCGGGATATATAAGCTGAAATAAACGAGCAAAATTTACAGAGGTGGAGTTTAATAATATATATATTTGAGGGCAACATAAATCCATTATTGTTTTTCTCCTCATAGTTTCAGATCAGTATCAGTTTTCCAGCAAAATATTTAATTGAACCACTTCCATAAAAGTGTAACAGACGTCCGAATATGTTAACTTTATGTGACCTCTATTCCTTGACACTTAAAGGGAAATCTGTTAATTAGCGCAATTATGAATTTATGAAGACATTCCCAACCTGTATGTGTTTTAATTAATATTTTAAGGGCTTTTTTGAGGCTTAAAGTAATGAACCTTTTCATTGTAAATGAAAGGAAATTTTTATTTTTGTACCTTTTTTTTATTTTGAAAGCAGTGCGTGATGGATAAAATCAGGTATAATTCAACACCACATTGTTGAAACTGTTAAGATGGACAATGAAATTTTGAAATTAAAGAAAAGTTGTTCGTGCAGTTTTATAATGGATAAATAGCTAGGATCAATTGAAGGGTTTGCTGCAAAAAGGAGGTAGCTCCATCCTGGGGGAGTTACATATACTATCTTGTGGTGAAAAAAAAAACTCTTTCATTTGATGCCATGCCAGAAAGAGGTAGCTCTAATCGTTAGTTCTCGTATTACTCAAGAGAGGGATTTGCCTGACTTGTTAGTTACCTCCTTTTGTTCCTCAAACGACTGACGTGGTTTATTTACAGGAAAATTGCGCAACACTTATCAACAGTGGAGTTTTTGGTTCTAATAAATTTGATACTGTATACTGTTTAACCCTTCAGCGAGCGCGCCAATTTTTATAACACCAGCAGGCGCTCGTGGCACAAAGTGCAACGTCTCTTTCAACCTTGATTATTCCTTTTTAATGAACTTTTTTCATATTGAAAATAATAATTCTGTGTTTTATGACAAGATACAAAATGTTGATAATACTGATATATATTTATAATTAAAGGCCAAAGAATTCAGATACATTCGCCTTATTTCAAAACTGACCGGTTTATTGGATCTAAGGACAACTTGCGAATTGCTTCCTATTATGTCCAAAAACCTAAAAAACAATGAGATTGTCCATCTTCGTGATATGCGGGATACCGTGTGATAGCTGCATCTTTGATCGACTGCATGAACTCCTTTTGTCGTATTGTATTACAGTATAATCGCTGGTTTACCACGGTTAAATCACGACTAAAAATGAATGGAAATGAATACAAGGGTCAGAAAATCAGACCTGCATTAGAAAGGGTGTAGCTATAAATAGAAACTGCTTAGAACATTCAAACCTTACATATAAAAACAAACCATTCAAAATTACGAAAATGTTGGACTTTGTACACGGGCGCCCCCGGTGAAGGGTTAACTGCACAATATAAAGATGTAATAGAATTAGCCCGCAAACACGCCGCACAAAATGATGTGTGGTTTTACTATGGACTTCAACCGCTCAACGCACCAGATGCCAGACGTTACGGAGGGGGAATGGGACGATTGAAAAATGCAATTTTTTGTTTGTACAGCCAAAGTATATGCAGTATTTCAATTGAAATTTTCTTTAAATAAAATATTATGATAGTAGAATGTATTTTTTTGTTAATTATTTTTCCTAGAGGTAGATAGAACATCCATCTGGTGGCAAGAAAGAGGTAGCTCCAACGATCACACGCGCACCACGTCTTCTAAAAGATAAACTTTTGAGTGAAAATACTGTCCAAATATGAAAGAACGATTAAGGAAATTTATCAAAAAGAATATTTTCATACAACTTAGAATTTTGAATTTTTAAATATTTTTTACGGTTTTCCGAAAACTTTAAAAATTGGAGTTACCTCCTTTTGGTAGCAACCCCTTCAATTTATAATTCAACAAGATAAACGCCCCGGACGGTTATTCCATACCAGGGCAACCCACAAGGGGGGGGGGCAACTGGGTCACTTTGCCCCAGGCCCCCAACTGCCGGAGGGGCCCAAAAAAATTTTAAAAATTTATTTATTATATTTCCTCCGAAAGAAAATTCTGAAATTTGTACCGTACTTCAGAATTCAAAATAATCTTCTGAAAAAAGGGCCCCTCCTCCCCCCCCCCCAAAAAAAATATTCGATTAATCATATTTCTTGGGCCCCCAACAGAAGTTTGCCCCAGACCCCGTAAAGTCTCTGGGCGGCCCTGGTCCATACGCAATGAAGAACCTGAAGACCAGACGCTGCGAAGCAAAACCTGCAAAATCAGCCGAGGGTTTATTTCCCCTGTTTGGTTAATGAATAGAATGGTCCCTGACGCCGGACGGACAGTACAGATCTGCCGACCAATTGGAGCAACCCGGGACCCTGTTCAATTTATAAGGGGGTTCAATTTATACCCGGGACACTGCCGTTCAATTTATAATGTTGTATAGTCTATCAGCCAACCATTGTGTATGGTGATTTTCCGTTGTCAGCTTCCACCGTCTGGGATTGGGTTCGGATTCCGGGCAAGTAAAACTTATGAAGCCTATGAAAGGTCTGTCATATCCTATCATAGGTAGAAATGTTAGTTCATGTATCTGAGGTCCCTAACTTCAAGTAACCTACAGAAATCGGGGTGTGCATGTGTGAATGTTCTCATGGTAAAAGTTGGTAAGAATGGAGAGAAGAAAGCATAAAGTGTGGCAAAAATTAAAAATTGTAAGGCATTTTTATTCTTGATTACGTATGAAAATTTAAAGCAAATGCACAAAGAAAGGCCAAGTGGTAATCATTACGAGAAAAATCGTATCTCACTGTCCAACATAACCTTCTTTGGACTTCTCTCTTTATTGAAGTCTCAGATTCTCTCCAGGAAAACAAAGCTTTTTATCTATAAAATAATCATTAGGCCGGTCCTAATGTATGGTTCGGAAACTTGGTCTCTAACAAAAAATGGAGAATACAGAATTGCAGTCTTCGAGAGAAGGGTTCTCAGAAGCATCCTTGGTGGTGTCAAAGAAAATGGCCTATGGCAAAGAAGTTTTAATTCTGAAATCAATAGATTTTTTAAAGAGCCCTATATTATTTAAATTTTTAAAATTAAAAGAATGAACTGGGCCTCTCATATTGCTAGAATGGATGAAAAAAATCCAGTAAGAAATATTTTTGTTGCAAGGCCCTTTTCTAGTCGGAAAAGAGGAAGGCCAAAACTCAGGAACAGATGGCTCGACTCTGTTGAATAAGATTTTAGAGTGATTGGAGTGAGGAACTGGCAGACCAGGTCTAGAAATAGGCTGTCCTGGAGGAAACTTCAACTGAAGGCCCTGGCCTACCCTGAGCGGTCGTGCCAAATATGGTGATGACGATGAATCATTACGAGTGTTAAACTGTGAAAGGGTGTAAAAGGAAATATAATTAATGGAATTAAAATACTGAAAGCTTATAATTTTTTAAAAATATTTTTTGAAAGCAGGACTACACAAAATTAGTTTTGTTAATTAGCCCAGGATTGCATTAACGTTATTTCGATACCACAGCAGGAGAGTTATTTGAAAACAGCAAATTTTTATGAACATTCGAGCTTTAAAGAGCCAGTATATAGGTATTTTCATGTGATATAAAGAGGTTACAAATTAAGAACGCAATTAACCTTCAATCCTTTTTAAATGCAAATAATGATTAATTAATCACAGAATCTCCTTGAATACTTATCAAAAGCACAATGAGAAAATCCCTCCTTGTAAGACTTGTAACTTTAAATATCAATAAGGACAATCAGCTTAAAAAATGTGCTTCCTTCTTTCATCTATTCTCATTAACTCTGGGGAAAAAAGCCCGTTTAACAAATTACCGGATCATTAAGCCAATTCTATTTTTGAATTTTACCTTTTAAAGAAACCTAATGAAGCAATCTGCATAAAATTCCTTCAAAAAACTAGAAGTTAAGGCCATTTTTTTTCTGATTTTTGTCATCTGTTGCACTTGAAGTAAATTTATTTGAATTGGATTGAATCTAAATGTACGTATCTGTATAAAATTCTAAAAATCAAGAATAATGAAGTTTTTTTTACGCTTACAAGGAGAAAAGTATTTTTTCCCAAAAACATCTATTTTAATCTGCAGTTTCATTTTCTTGCCTCTATTTAATGTATAAAAAGAATTACTGATGTTAATACTTGAAAACATTCAAAGTTTTTAAACCATACCTTAATAGGAAAAACCAGATTTGTACAATGAAAGTGGGTGTTCAAAATTACTGTCGAATATTTGAAAATTCAAATAACGCTCATAGCCCATTAAATAAAATTAAAGGTAAAAATTAGTTAAAATTAGCTAAATTAGTCTTGCTTATTTTTTCTGATTGTGTTATAAATGTTTTATGTTAAAATAGAATAATCAGTTGACCCTTTATTAATTTCTTCACAATAGAAAGTCTAACGTTAAACAAATACTGATTCTATTCAAATTCATTGCTGAAATATGTTTGCCTTTTTTTACAGCTTTATTATGATAGAAATTATACATTTATTATTTATGTAAGTGTAAGCATTAAATAAAATAGCAACAATAGAAGATATATAGAAAATAAATCATGCAAAAATATTTCAAAGTTTTTTTAAGTACTTCAAATTCATCATTACAGTGATGGGAGATTAGACGTTTTCCGGTATATTTTTACTCGACATCAAGATTCAATAATGAATGAAATAGGATTAATATCTTGAAAAAAATTAAAAATTGAAGTAAAACTGACATGCAAACTAACATTTTTAAATTAAAACATCACAAGTTTCATTTTTCATCACAGAGAACTCTACTAACTGATGCAACTACTGATATATTTTTAGTCATTAAATTATCGGATATATTCCAATATCATGTATCACGCTGGGATGTCCTCGGCTGTAAAACACATGGACTAAGTCACCGTATCATGTTTTTGAGAAGATTTTGATAAGACGTTGGAGAAATGCTCCCATCATCCTTCTTTAAGTAATGCCGCCTGTACTCAAGACTTAGTAATCTATGCCCTTATTCATCCCTTACGTCCCCTTGGCCTGTAGGTTAGAGACCAGACCTCTGCGAAGACCATAAAAACACGATAGTTAACACTTGCAAACCATTGCACAACTCTTTTATGCTAGGAGGTGCATTATCATCGTGCTAATAGGAACAGGGCTTGTTTCCGCAGTACAGTAAGTCCTGGGCTTACTCGGTTAATTCGTTCCAGAACATTTTGCGTAAGTCGAAATTTACCAGGTATTATAATGCGACTCGCGTGCCCCACTGATTGCGCGCGAGTGGCCTGTGCGACCCACTGCTGGATTCCTGTAAGCTTTTCAATAATCATCGTGTGGACGATAGCAGCAAACAGTGATGACTAAATATTTAAATGAAATACTTTTTTTTAATAATTTTCAGCGAAATGCTTTTTATTCAAATAGGAAAATCGTACACATATACTATTAAATTATACAGTACAAGGACACATTACTGAACACATAAAAACTGAAAATTAGGACCGGGTATCTACGAATCCGTGTAACTTGAGGACTTAACTGTACACGCAAACAGATGGTAAGGCATAATTGTCAAGGATGTCAAGGTATACATCCAGGTTAACAAATCTGTCCACCACAACCACTTAACCTGGGGCCATTCCACGTAAAAGTACCTTAAACAAGAACACTACCACCTCCAAACAGGAGAGGGGAAGTATACACTCCGGAGAACACCGCTGTCTGTCGTACCTTAGCTGTTTCCAAACCCACCTACTACAAGCAGACTGATGCATAGTGAATCCGGATTCGTCTGTCCACAAGACTTGTTTTCATCGTTTTCTCTGTGTATGAGTATGTAATGCCATGAGCATTGGTTAAACTAATTCGGGTAACTTAGATAATAACAATCGAGAAGTCATACAAAATTTACGGGTTTTAAAAGCATAGTTAATGGAAAATAGCCATAGATGGCGGCACGAGGCGGGAGACTCTGGTTTCAGGAAACATAGAACGTGTTTTCAAACCACGCTTACGCAACGGGCAACAGGTGATTCTGATTCACCCTTCACGTGATATCTCCGACTCAATAACCATGTGCTTTGAGAGTGTTAAAACGTACTACGCTATTCTAATAGTAGACGCAGAAACAATGGGATAGCTGAAGGGAAAGGATGCGTATTTTCTCGGGTCAGAGGTTGCGGCTTTTGAGGGAATAAGAACATTACGATGTTGGAGCTGAGACTTTATATATTTTGAAGAATAAACTGGTTTAATTTATATATATATATATATATATATATGTATGTATGTATATCGTTAAACCGCCTGGAAAATTTAGTATCAGCACAAGCATGCTGTTTCAGGTATATTACACAAAAATGGAAGTATAACTAGAAGGGTACGAAAGCATGTTTAAGATACAAATATGAGCTACCGAAAACAGGTAAATTCGCTACACAGAAACATTACACCCTGAACAGCATTCATTTTAACGGTGCAATAGGACGCATTGAACCAGCTCACTTGATTCTTAAGTGGTTTTCGGGAACTCTTGTCAGTCAAATGTATATTTAAAAAAAATCATATCGTGTTTTTCTTTACCAAATTTTGAGCATTATTTTCACGTAATTTGTTTTCAATTCAGTCGAGTGAGTAAAAACGTATCGCATTGTAACATTTGGGGAATTAGTTTACTAACAAACTTTCAATTACCTCACATTGTAAAAATTAGTTTTCAATTTTTTGTTTTTTAGTATAGTTTTCTATGGTTATTGAATGAAAAAATTTAAATTAAAATCAATATGCATTCATTGAACTTTATATAACAAACTTTTAAGTGGAATGTTGAAAGTAGTTAAGTTTTTGTAAGTTCTAAAACTTATTTAATCAATACACATTTTTTTTAACTTGTTATCATTTCTCTTGAAATTAATTAATCAGTTATGAGACAATCTGGTGTTATTTAACACAATAGTGTCAAAACCGTTAGATGTTCCTTGAAATTCAAATATTAAACAAGTGTACCAAATAAAGACAAATCTCTCTTTTAAAAAAAGTTTTATGCACTTAATTATATGAAACTCTTTAAACTATGCCAATCTGAAGTGAATAATTTAAATATACGAGTAAGCGGACGGAAAAATCCATTTGAAGAATTAAGTTTATTTCAGAGAAAAAAATGCATTACCTGTTAACAGAAAAAAACCACTATTATTATTACTATAAACATACACACAATGGTTATAATTAAGCCCCAGGCAGTCTAGTGGTAGCGCACTGGACTTCAGAAAAAGGGATTTCATTTCGAACTGGAGTAGTGGCATTGACTGCCTTCGTGTCTATGCTTAAAATATAGGTACTTTATATCCGTACACTTGATACTTCTTCCCTGTGGCCAGAGAGAGGGGGAAGTTACGAAGCCTCCAGATGTCCCCCCTGAGTATTGCTGGTTCAAAATTGTTATGGCATCAGGGGGAGGTGTTTGTTCACCTCTATGGTGCCCCAATTATAAAGAGGTAACACTTAATTTCGCGAGATGCTTTGAGTGAATGGTGATAAACAATATGGCCCCCCAAGTTTACAGCAAACAAAATAGTTAATAACTACTGTAATTATTAGAAATTCTGTTCGCTGACTATCCTTCGTAACCACTATTTAGCATGGTGTTAATCTAAATTTTGTATAGTATGAATTCTCTCATCAATATTTAAATCATGTACTTTCAAGTAGTTGTAAATGTTTTACATACGTTGTGCCCAAAACTTAGTAAGCCAAAAAGAAATACATACTAATACAAACTCACATTAACTGTTAATAAATAAGCAAGACAAAAAACAAGTGTACTAACCAAAACAAAATCTCATAAATGTTAATTCAACAGCATTAATTATCATACACAAAAAAAAAAAGTTCTAGCCAAAAATGTTGTATTTTCTTTTGTTTATATTTTGGCTATAATGTACAAAACACAACCACTGCTGACGATTAAATTTTTAAAAAAGAATACCCCGACAAAATTAAGGGAAATTAACGTAAAATAAATATATTTATCTTGTAAACTTTATTTTGTGAAATCATATCTAAGCGCTGTCGAAAACGTTTCGCATCCTATTTGGATCTCTGAAATATATCTCCATTCATTCCACAAAGTGGATATTTCCAGTTTCTTAATATATATTTCAACTTATAATCCAATCTTTAAATGTGTTTCACGATTTTCGTCTAGACTTTGTTTAAAAGTTCTGAATGTTTAAACGAATTTTCCAAGATTTTAAAGCAATCTCGGAGATAAATATATCAGCTAAAGTTACAAAGTATTATGTCTCTTTTTTCAGCAGCTTTTACTTGCTCTGGGTAATTTTCAAACTTTTGAAGCTTCTGAGAGGCAAAACTCAATCAGGTTCCCTGCACTAGAGTTCAGTAACTGAATCAGAAGTTTGCTTCAAAACAAACGATACAGACAACACTTTAAATCTATTAGTATTGTTAGAATGAACTCTTAGCTTTCAGAGTCTTGTCTGTAATTTGGAGATTTGTTTCTTTTTTTTTTGTTATTTATATAATTTTGTTATTTATATATTTTTTCTTATTTATAAGTACAGTAGAAATCGACAGAATTTTGAAAGGTAGTTCTTCCTGTTAATACAAATATCTCTAAATTTATATTTTTCGTATCACATTTTTAGTTAATTAATGCTCTATCTGTTTACCCCAGACGTTAGAGATAAGGAAGGGATAAAATCTGCTCTCTGCTTGCAATTTATTTACAATTTATACAGAAATTGCCACAAGAGATAATTTAGATATTTCACATCGTATTCTTTAAAGGAAACTGAGCAGTATTTTAAGTAAAATAAATGAATATTCCATTAAAATTTATTCAGAAAAGCAAATACAAAAATAAGAAATTTTTTATCATATTTCTGTCATTTTATTAAAAAGTTCTCGTATCTTCAGACAAGGAAAATATGTCCCTAACCCGTTCCTCCTCGCTCCTTTCAAAATTACGGGGTGAGGTTTCACCCTCTATTTGTCGTGCCAGTGATATTTCCGGGCTGGACTGTTGAAAGTAACACATCAAAAAATTAAAAACAATCCATTTCATTTACCCTGAAATTTTTTTATTTCTTAATTTACATACCAGATGACAGCACCAGACTATTTATAATGTAATTGGGGATGGGTTTCTTTTAACTAGATGTGGCAGATCAAAAAATAAATGGAATCCTCTGGAAAAAATAGGCACTTTTTTACTGGTTTCTCGAAAATTATGCGATCGTTAAGGGGTTAATGTTTAATCAAAACTATGCATATTCCTCTACTTATAGCTTTGGTGCATTGTTATATTTGACCTTTTGTGTTCTCTGAATTAAATATAAATCAGTTTTTGTTCTTGCTGCTGCTTATGCGCCCTGGTATTCAGACCAGGTCTATGTAGGCTTGTCTTAAAGTTCGTGCTGAGGAGGGCGGCTCCCGTTTACAATGGCACTCAAGGATCGCAGTCCGATTTAGCCAGGTGTCGCCTCAATCTTGACCGAGCACCCGCAAGGATGAAATCCGGGGGCTCGTACCTTCTCCCACCCTCTTTTACTTCATAGATGGATTTTCCGATCTACGGATTCAACGTACGCATATCCGGCCTAGACACGAACAAATAAATTAATCCCTTCAATGTGTAAGCACTTTTATTTGTAAACACTTAATTTCCCCACGAAAGTTGATAGAAATTTCATATGTTTTATCTACAGGATTATATCAAATTAAAATATCTGTAAAAATGTTTATTATCATGAAACAGAAAATGTTTTTCAAATTGCCATATATATATATATATGTGTGTGTGTGTGTGTGTGTGTGTGTGTGTGTGTTAGTTAAGAAATTAGTTGGGAAAGGAATAATTAAATTAAATTTAAAGGGGCCTTCGGGATTAATTTATTTTCGTGACGAAAAAGCCGCTAGTTTCATATGCCAAAACGCATCGAAAAGTAGGTTATTCTTCCCCGTTTTGAGATTGACCTTCGATTCACGGTGGAAATAAAGTTCATTGCAGAGAGAATTTATTTTTAGACCATGTACATAAGTGTGCACGAAAAAAAGAAAACTCTAATCTGGGCTCTGCGCATGTGCAGGGAGACAAGACGCGCTGTTTTGACCGTAGAATTAGTTAGAGCGCGGGATAGACTTCAATGCTGTCGGATATGTGTTTCGCCGCGTCTCTAAATACAAAATGGCGAATAGTAAGCATGCTGCTTTGGAGCTTTGGTTCGATGAAGATAAATAAACTAAATTAGTTTCAAGGATGGACTTCTGTATTTCATTTCTACCACTCGCCACCAGTATTAAGATGATGACTGCTTAAAGGAATTACAACAGGGAAACAACACCCCTGTCATATATATATATATATATATATATATATATATATATACCTTCCATAGTTGATAGGTGAAGATTAATGTTTATTTTTTTAGAGACCAGTTTTTATTATACCAAAAAGAGGACTTGGCATTCTTAATGACACTGTCAAGTATTCTATATTGCAGATCTTCATTTTATGTAACTTCATTAAATTAACAGCTAATTTGATCCTCTTTTGTTCGTTCGTCGAACATATTTTAATGTGAGTGAAAGAATAAATCTATAAAAATCACCAATTGCTTGATATTTTGCTTACCATAGTTTTTTTAATCTTAGGTGGGTTTTTTAATAGTCATTCAAATGTCTTGAATAAAGAAAAACTGTGTTTAGCCCAAGTTCAGATAGATCTGAGATTAATTTATATAAGTCTTCAAAAATTAGAAAAGTGATATCATACTGAAAAAAATATTCCTCACAACAATAATTGCCCCATGAAAGTTATTGATAAACAGGCCACTGAAACCAAAAGACTGTATTATTGTTATTTAATGTGTAATATCAGTACATGGTCTCATTTAAAATGCGCAAGAGTTTGTAATTTTAGAGTAAATTACATTACTTTTTGGAGAATATATGCAGTACAATTAATTTTAGCTCTAAGAGTCGAGGAAAACTTTGTTAAGAGAAAAAAAATTCTAAAATATGAAACTTTAAAGCCTCTTTAAATTTTCATATTTTTAGTTTCATAGTTTCCTCTGTTTATTTTTAAACATTAAAGTGACTATCTGATGCTAATTTTATTATGTAATACAAGTACCTTTTTAATCGAATCTTGGGAAATAAGTTTGTAAAAGAAATTCAATTTTAGTCGACTTCATATCAAACCATTAGAGTGAATTTTCTTGTAACAGTTATTAAATACTTAATCACTTATTTAAGAATATCTCTGAAGTAACACAATAGTGTAAAAGAATAGTTATCAGATTCTAATGGAGCACCATTTTAATAAATATTTTCAACTTCATTCTAGTTACAGTAATGTTGTTGTTGCGTCTAATGCCGCCTGGCTGGAAGGTTCCAGACTAGGTCCATATAGTCTTCTAACTGAAGTGTGCGGCTCCGGTTTATATAGCACCACAAGGGTAGGAGTTCGTCTTAGCTAGCTGACACCTCATATTTGACTGAGCGACCCCAGTGGCGACATCTAGGGGGATCGTACCTTCTCATACTCACTCTGACCTCATAGCAATTTCCTGTCTACGGATTTAAAGTGCCCATATCCGGCCTAGACACGGAGGTATTTATTGGCGTGCGTTGGGATTCGATCCGAGCACCCTCAGCAAAAGCCAGAGAACTACCTCAAGGCTAACTCGAGCCACAGTTACAGTAATAAATTATAGTGTGGATTTAGAAGCATATGACACAGCATAATATTACAATAATATCCATGTATTCGTAGCAGTCTTCACCTACCTGACAAGCCTTCTTTCAAATCCTGCCTTAACGAGCACTGAGAATATGCCAAAAATCATTTGTTGTTAGACTAATTATGACTAATCGGAATAATATCAAAAACCTGAGCATCCACATAAAAAAAGGCCTTCATTTTGTACAGACAGAAATACTTTATAATTGTCAGTATTTAACCCTTCAGCGGGCGTGCCCGTGTACAAAGTGCAACATTTTCGTAATTTCAAATGGCTTGTTTTGGCATGTAAGGTTTGAATGTTCTAAGCAGTTTCTATTTATAGCTACACCCTTTCTAATGCAGGTCTGATTTTCTGACCCTTGTATTCCTTTCTATTCATTGTTAGCTGTGATTAAACCGTGGTAAACCAGCGATTATACTGGATTACAATACGACAAAAGCAGGAGTTGATGTAGTCCATCAAATGGGCAGCTATTGCACGGTATCCGGCATATCACGAAGATGGACAATCTCGTTGTTTTTTAGGTGTTTGGATATAATAGCAATCAATTCGCAAGTTGTTCTTAGATCCAATGAACCAGACAGTTTTTAAAAAAGGTGATTGTATCTGCATTCTGTGGCCTTTAATTATAACTATATCTCAATATTATCAACATTTCATATCTTGTCATAAAACGCAGAATTATTATTTTCGATTTGAAAAAAAAAGTTTATTACAAAAGGAATAATCAAGGTCGAAAGAGACGTTGCACTTTGAGCCACGCGCGCCTGCTGATGTTCCAAAAATTGTCGCGCCCACTGAAGGGATAATAGTTAATTCAATAAAGATTCCGAATTCGCGCCCAAGGTACATATACTGATAGCTATGCTGCCAAACTTGAACTCATAATTTGTAAATATATTGGGAGTGGGGGGGGGGTGTTATACGCACAGATAGAAGAATCCATGAGCATTAATATTTGGTACTACAGATTAAATCGAGAACTTGATTTTTACTGAAAAGTCAAAATATCTGTCAGTAAACCAGTTGATGCGCTTTACGAGATTATTATTCCCAATATTTCTATTATTTCAAAATCGATTTTGATGGAAAACCATTAATTTTCTTTTTCATCAGTTGAACATTAAAAAAAAATGGTGAATAGTTTTAAATTAACATATAACCTTTGCAAAATGCACAGTACGGATATTTTTCAAGCTGCTAGGGACATAATTGTTAGGAGGAATTAATTAAACGTGAGATTATCTTCTCTATCTTTCCAACCTAATGAAATGAAAAAAGATCTCGAATGATTGTAAAAAGTTCTTATTTCAAAATCAGTTTGTCTGAACATTAATTGTATTTTCACTGGCTGAAAAAGACTTCTTTAAGCATAATGGGAATGCAAAAACTAGTTAAATGTGTCTTCAATTTATGTCTGTGTATTATTTCATGAAAATAAAGTCAAAAAATAAAAAAAAATCCATTAAAGCTTCCCCACTGAGCTCTAAGTAAAGCCTTTAAAACACGATTAAAATCTATTCTACTCTTCGAAAAATTATAATGGAAAGTTGTCACAAAAATATGATGCATAATTCGTAATAAGCCGAAGCAAATTTAAAATTTAATTTCAGCCTAGATTTCATAAAAAGTCTATCTGTATATCTATGTACTTGTTACGTATAATTGAATTCTTCTCAACAAGGGATTAATAGGAAAGTGCAGTGATTTAAACAAGTATGCGAATCCGAAGAGTTACAGTGGTGTGATGTTATCAATATCCAGTTTCAATCGGTGCGACGTGGTCATTTTATCGTCTCTACCTGTTTAAACATATTTTAAAAGGAATTAAAAAAAATAGTTCATACAGAAAAAGTTGTTTTAACAGGAGTCTTAAGTCACCACCAGTTGTTCGATAATATCATCAATCAGATGCGAATATTTCTGCCAAGGAATTCGCATCCACTATCTGCTTCTGAAATCGATCAAACTTATTTGGAGAACACCCTCGCATTGTGACCAGACATCGTCAAAAATCAACGGATTTTGATACCATTAATAAATCGAGGGAAAGAAAATGAATGCAACCCTATCCCCATAAGTTGTGGAGTAACGGTTGTAACTAAAAAGCAGCCATTTTAACCTTAAGAATTAAGTCTCTGTAGCATGACTACAGCGCCAGACTCTATTGAAATTGTAAAGCCACAAGAATTGAAAAAATAAGTGAAACCAGAAAACCCTATCTTAATTGTCCTTAAAATACACCCGAGTCTAAATGTCCTTTTTTTAAACTTTTAGATTACAAAATTTATGGGGGAAATAGTTCTTAACTAGGTTTTCCTCGAAATTATTTGGAGCCATGTAATAATTTCGAGGAAAACCTACATAGAACAATTTCCCCAGTAATTTTTGTAATCTAAAAGTTTTTAAAAAATGACATTTAGACTCGGGTGTATTTTAAGGACATTTAAGATAGGGTTTTCTGATTTCGCTTATTCTTTCAATTATTCTGGCTTTAAAATTTCAATTGGGTGTGGAGCTGTAGTCATGCTACAGTGACTTAATTCTTAAGGTTAAAATGGCTACTTTTTAAGTTATAACCGTTACTCCAAACCTTATCGGGATAGGGTGAGTGTACCCTTTATAATTCTGTCTTTTCATTTGTGTTCTATCAGGATTGTGTGTATACTTTTTACTGCTAAAGAATCTTGCATTTAGCTCTGGAAGCCGAAGCGCTTCCACTAGGCTACCTCAAGCCACAGTTTCAATTGTGGTATGAAAAAGAGTAAATAACGAGAGGGGAAGCAGTTTATTGCTAGATAATGGGACTGGATTACACTATATGATGACTTCAACTCGACTGTCTGGCCCTAGTTGGATTTTAATGGATATAAACATGTACAAATGGGGTTTTAGAGATTGAGTCGTTACACAAACAGGAACGATATCAATCTTTGCCTCATCTAGGATAGCCAATCTCATATCCCTCCCGAGTCCTTACACTTAGCTTTGCTAAGTATGCCAAGTATATCTGAAATATAAGGCTCCGGGCTATTCTGAATGTGGTTCGGGGTACCATATCTCTTTCTCTTCTCAGCATTCTTCCCTCATATGGAGCAAAGATGGTTCACCTATAAGGTGCTCCATAATAAAGTAGCCAGTAAATTGCGGTGAATAACAAAAGGTGAATGTCTAATGACAAGTGCCTCCGCATTAGACTTAAAAAAAATTAACGATGACCTTACCTACCAATAATAATCATAAACGCTATTCAGGAAAAACCATGAAACCGATGAAATTAAGAGGAAATTACTACTTAAGACCTTATTCTGAAGGTAAACAGACTATTCGTCTTATAAGTAGTTTCTTAAATCTTACCTAACAAAAGAACTTGAACTAAAAATAAGCAACCTTCCAATATTCTATCTGAGTTAGCAAATAAAATTACATTTAAGACTGGCGTTTTTAACAGCCATGAATTCTAACTGACCGCATCACTAATTTCAAATCTAAATCCTATATAAAGCTTAACTAAATTTGTCCAATATTTGAACAACGAGTTCTTGATCAGGGTATAAGTATGTTTTGTTGACAGGATTTCACAGCTTCATAATCAGAGTAAGAACCCTCTTTCATCCTCTAGTTACGAATCTTCTTCTAATATGAATTACCATCCTAACTATCACATTTCTAATACCACATATATTTTCACCTCTTTGAACGTTCCAGTTAAAGGAGTTTAACACCTTTCGAAAAGAATTTTAGGGAGAAAAATAGACGCAAATAAAACTGGTTAGAAACTAAAAATTAAGGCAATACTTTACCAGTCGAGTGTTATAAGATACTTTCCGAGTTTAAGAGTGACAAATTATTATTTATTACTCTTGTTACTCCGTTATTTTAACCGCTGAATTATCGTTCTGTACCATTGTATCTGAACAACCACATCCACTCGTGTGAACGATAGAGTCAAAACCCCATAATCAAGTGAACTTGATCTATGATTAATTCTTGAAGCATCTGTTCTATATTTTTCACTTTAACAGCTTTCGTCTTAAAAAGTTTTGCGATGAATTGTTTCACTTGCTTATTTCTTCTTCAAAAATCGTCTGATGAGAAAAAATCCACATTGTTTTGCGACTTAAAGTGTGATATCGGTGTAAATTGTTCCCCTTCTTTCAGACGGGTACTTTATACTGCGAGTAAATCCGAGCGGGCATATCGAATATCATGGAGCTGTTTTAAATTTACTCATTTGACCTGCCAACTCAGGATTGCGAAATTTTTCCACCTTAAGAGAAATGGACGAAATTCAACTTTCTCCGGCGCTTGTAAAGAACTTATAACTTGACGAGGGATTGTTAATCAATTTTTCTTTTCAAAATGCATGAGATTCATAACAAATTTCCATCTAAGTAAAATTTGCTTACAACGTTCCAAACCACTCATAGTGTTTGGTGGATCAAATATACTGGTGACATTGTCTCAATTCTACACGACATTATCGTACTTATATAAGTAGTTTGATGCCCATTTCCTACTCCTCAATATATTCATCTCTCCTGCGACTGTGCTGACTCTGCGTGGTCTTCATAAACCTTTAGTGCATAAGACGCCATGAAGTTCTTGTAATATGCGGATTTTTGTGTTTATAGACTCGCTTAAATACCAGAGTGGTTCGAAGGCTCTTCAGATTTTGACACAATAGTGACGGCTGGAATAATTCCAATACGTTCATCACACTTACCAGCCACTTTTCAAACGCCAGAAGAAATATTCTTTGAATTCGCCGACAGCAATAAAGCTTCGACGGCAAGAGGTCCGCGCGGCTGAGATCTATTTTTGTCGTGAAGACGAGACGGAGCTCTCCGGGTCGGGGCTTTGTTATTCCAGCAGCTGTTATTTGGAACCCCTAAATAGCAACTTATGATCTAACTATATACAGAGGCTGTTCACACATTTTTTTAGACGTATGTATATTGTATTCACAAAACTTAAATTACATAAAATTCTTGTGTTTTAAATGTTCTATTTGACATCCCTTATTCTGAACTATCTTTCGACCACCGCAATTTCCAGGATAATAATGTCCTTTTGAAGTGTCAGAAGAGGTATTCTATACCTTCCTCCTGAACAGCTCCTTCCCAGAGCTCCTGTAAGGGTTTTGGGACGACGTTTGGATAATGCAGATTTTAAAAGTCCGAAAGCACAAAAATCCATAGGTGCTACATCGGCAGGAGATTTAGTAGGGATATCAGTGAAGGGTATGGCCCTCTGATACCAGTTTTTTGTTCCATTTCTTTTAGGAAATTTACAGTGGATTTGATGTGCTGACTGCTAGCCTTTGTCCTGATGGAGTCTCACAGATTGATGTGGACACTGTGGGTAAGCGATGGTATTTCATTCAGAAAAATTGGCGATAAAATATGTTCCGTGATAGTATTGGAATTAATCTGACATTTTTTTTACACTTCTTTATTTTTAACTTGCCATTATAAGAATAACCAGCAACAATCATGAATCCCTTAGAAAACTTTCTTTCGATTCTTTGAACCATGTACTTAAATTTTTTTCTCCCTTTTATGATAATAAATGGCTCTTTTTTGTTGCAATCATTTAAATACACCCATGATTCATCTATTGTGAAACTGTTTTACATTTTTCTTTTGATTAAAGTGCTTCTCATATAGAATTCTGCAGCGTGTCCTGCGTTCAGCGATATGATTGGAAGACGACGATGCACATTGCGTTTTTCGCTTTCTTAAGATTTAAATCAAACGTTTATCATTTTGTTTACAGTGGACACGAGAATTTTAATGATTTTGCAACTGTCCTTTGACTAGGGGGATTTTTCTTTTAACATTAAACAACGTACCTTTGCACTAGTCGAAGATGTCCGTTTTTTCCTTGGATACTGTTTTGGAATTTTTGTCCCACTTGAGGCTTCCCAATTTGACGTTTTTTTCCTTCTTGTTGACGATATACCTTCGACGCTTTAGATATCACAAAACCATGGACTCTCACATCGTTTTTTGGATAACGGGAGTATGCATATTTCTCTCGGAAAGAGCATAAATGTAGCTTTCGAACCACTGCTTTGTTAAAACTCCATTTTGAATAAAAACAAAACTTTCAAGCCGCAGACGATAATTTTGACTTTTAAAAACATAGTACAATTGCAATTATTTCTTTTGCAGTAAACGATTTTTTATTACCGCTTACCAAAATCATCTAAAAAATGTGCGAACAGCCTCTGTATTCTAACTCGCTGTACATACTTCCTTTAAATGCAGTAGTTGTAGTATGTTTAACGTATCGTAGTAAATAGTTGAAGCGAAAGGCTTGTATCATTATTGACTACGGTACAATACCACCTTCGTCATTCAAGGACTTTATTCTAAATGCTAAATTATATTGACAATCTTTTCAATAATTTTCATAATTATGAAATGGAATTAGAGTACAGGGGCTTTGTATAGTTTTTAAAGTTTTGTATAGTTTTTAACAGTTGAATACAAGAGATAAAATTTATTTTTTGTATCTAAGTAACCTCATGTGACCATTACCCAAGGTTGATTCTTTAGCAGCCTTCCCTTAGTTTAGCCTGAATACAATCAAAAAATCTTCAAAATGGATTTTTCAAGACAAGCCTTTCACACTCAGATATTTTCCCGTGATATAGAAGTATTCTAGTATGAATCTAGCAGTGAAGAAAATAAGTAAAAATTAATTATATATTTCTCAAAGGGTTCAAATGAAAAACAATTTTTTACCTCTAAAGTTTTTTGTTAAACTTGCACGAGAATTTACTCGCAAGAATATTTTTTGGTCAAACGAATTGTAAAACTGTAGATAAATCAATCAAAAAAATATCAGGTTAAATTTAGGTCTCGGTTGATTTTAGTTCTTTAGTTAGTTATATTTCAAACTTTTGATTGAGAAATCTATAATGGTTCACCCATTTCACTAATCCATATATGGTATGCGAGTTACTTCTCTTTTTATAAGAAACAGTGGGATATTATCCTTTTTTTTCGGTCTTTTTATTTCTCTGCAAAGCTATAATATTTTTTTAAAAATCAATAAAATGATCTCAAAAATTCACACACTTTTTAATTCCGCATCACTCGCATAAAAGGCCAAATAAATTACTGCTTCCAAATAAAATTATGCATATTAAGACAAAAAGCTAAAATAACTCACTGAATTAATTTTGTAAAAATTTCGAAATAATTCCTTTATTAAAAACGCTTAATAACTATTAATTTGATACAGCTAAAGAAGAATAAAGGGATTGTTTTCTTCGACTAATTCTCTTATAAAGGTAAAAAAAATACACATGATAACTAACTACATTATCCGTAAAATCAGTTCGTCAAATATAGATTGCATAACCAAAGCCATAAATCTTTGTAAAAACTATGCGGAGCTAATTATTTCTTAGATTTTTTAGCTGGTGTATGTCTAAGAAAAACGTGAGCTGCATTAATTAGCAATACACAGAGAGGTTGTAAATTTCTCTGTAAATAATCTGTGCTAAATTTATGACGTCATAAATACATAAAAGGAGTGTTGGGATTCTGCCGCACGTGGCTACATATAAATCTATATTCTATTTGGTTATTCAAAGAATTTCAGCTCACTTTCTTTTTCAAGAAATTATCTAAACTACAAAGGAAGTTAAATAATATAAAGTTCTATCACTTAACGTTTCAGCAATTTTTAGAAACGAATTTGAAATATATACCGTCATGGTACGTATTGCAACAAACCTTATACTGACTCTCATCACAATTTAGCTATAACTGATTGTAAGATGAAAAATAACTTCAAGAAATTTTATTGTGATCAATATGACACTAATTCACTACGAAATGATAGTGTGGAAGTGTGGCATTTATAGAAAATTTAGAATACGGTTTAAAGAGAATATCCCAAAATTTCAATAGCTTGAAGTCCAAAGGGCACAAATTTTAAGCATCCTCTTTTATATTGCAGAGCATAGGTAATATGCCTCTTTTCCCAAAATTCACATATTTACATGCTTATAGGGAGGTCGAAATCATAGATTTATTGGAATTTTCGCTTAAGGTTTTTCCCTATTCCACTGAGAGTCTTACAAGTGAAGCCCTCGCAATCTGTTAGGTCATCCGATTTTAATAGGCTATGAAAAATTCGAATTAACTGCAGTATAGCGCCGAAAGGAAGGTATTACTCTTACAATCATAGTACCTTCTTCGACCCTCGCTGACATCATAGCATAACTTTCCGATCTATGGAAACCTATATGCACCTTGCAACAGGATTTCTTCTTAAATATCCCAAGCTCACTTCCTGTGACGCGGAGTCGCAGTGTCACATTGATTTTACAGATAGTAAATCAAAAATGCAAGCTCAAAAATCTCATAATTATTTAATGTTTGCCGAGTCTTTTGTGTGATGTGATATTAACTGTTACGTTAAATTAAATATTGATGTTAAGTTTACTTGTAACTTTAATTTGTTTAACACAAATAGTTTATTTTTATTCAGAAAATTAAACCTATTTTTGACTTTCAAAGTGTTAGTTGGGAAATGGCCCCCGAAGATTTTTTTTTTGGCAACTAGTCCCTGATTAACAAAATGTGAACAACCACTATGTTAAATAATTCTTGTAAGAAATAGTACCTATATGTGTTATAGTACCTAAATGGGACCTAGACGAAGATACTTTTGGGGCTGCTCGGTGGAAATTTAGGTGTCACCAGGTGTTGGTTTAACTATACGGTTCCCCCATTGACAGTAACCAACGATTCAAGCAGATCATGTACGACAGTCTTTACTGACAAGTTACCCGCATTGGCAATCAATCACAATTAGTACTATTGTGCAACAGTTATAGTACTATTGTAGTATTGTTCCATTGAATTGCAAAATAACTGGTTTCGTATAGCAGAGATTGCAAAAATATTCAAATAAAACTTAGCTGTATGCAAAAATTTGTAACTCAGAAATAAATCCCAAATAGAATGGACGATAAATGGTCCCAATTTATTCATGATTTCGGGAAATTCCTTTGAGAAGGCATACTTTCCACAACTTTGATTGATCTCATTCATATTTTTGTAAGTGGTAAAACCTACGCATGTAAAAAAGATGCTTTATTACGAGTGACTTTGACACAATAATATCTTAGCAGAAAAATGAAGAATATATGAATCAGAATTTCAAACAATTTCTGCCTCAATCTCTTTTGACATCTACACCTAGTACACGCACCTGGGTACCCACAAGATAAGAATTTACCGTTTAATTTTCCTTTAGACTCATGAAAATTAGGAGGAAAACTTTATTAGAAAGACTATTTGCAGTTTTATTCTAGATATTTACTGATGTAAATACGTTTGAGCGATTTCAGATAGCATGTTGTTAGAAGAAAATGCTGCAGTATCTATAAAAATTAATGAATTAAGATTTCTTTAATATTATAAAATATGTGTTGATACCTTACAAAAGGATTTTATTAGTTTTTAAAAAATCATAATTTGTTTATTTGAATCTATTATAACGTTTTAAAGCCAAATGGGACGTACATACATACATTTGTATTCATGTGGTTTTAACAAATACTTAATGTGCAATTCTTAATGATAATAGTTATACTTAATGTGAAATTCTTAATACTAACAGTAATGCCTAAAATATAATATCCATAACATACGCGTATTCATAATTAATTAAATCTCGTTTATAAACGTACTAGCTGAAAACCCGCACTTCGCTACGGAGTACATTCAAATTAAATTCAACGGTCAATGTATGTAATTAATGCCAAAAAATATATTTATAATAAATACAACGATCAATGTATGAAATTGATGTAAAAAAACAAAAAAAATATTTATAAAAAATTGTAAGGAATATTTTGAGAGACTAAATAATGTAGAAGAAAATATTCATATTAAATCTAATAGAACATACTAAAGAATATAGTACAGTTAGTATAGTAGAGTGAGGAACATATCTTTTACTGTATTTTAATATTTTTTTGGATAATGTCCAATCGTCTGCCGCATTAGCAAGAAAAGTAAATATTTTTTGTCTATTCCGTTGTTATGCACGTGGCGATAAATTAATTTGAAGTACCAGAAAATAAAGTGATCAGCATTTAATAAATTAAATTCTAAAAATGAATCTTTAAAAATTCACCAAAAATCAGAAAATGGAGTTAAAGATTCGAAAAAGATTTCCTTTTAAAGAAATTTTTATGATCTTTCTCGTGATATAAATTTCATAACCCTTAAATTATTATTTTAAATACAAACTTAAAAAAAATTACAAAAACAGCTTAAAAATTTAATTTAAAACGATCTAAGAATAACTTTTCAAAAATCTTTCTTAGTACACCTCTACGCTATAAGAAGAATCGCAAAATTTCAGCCCTTTAGGTCCAGCGGTTTGGTTTGTGCGTTATCTGTCACTCACTCACTCAGTCAGTCAGCGAGTCAATCAGTTACGGAACTGTTTTATATATATAGATTACATTTAAACTTTTTATATATATCATCATTGCTTTTATCGCTTTTCCTCTTTTATTTTTTGCACCGTTATTTTTTACTATTTTTTGTATATTCATGGTTGTTCTGCCTTAGTCTTGCGTTTGGCACACCTTTTCCTTTCTGGACCTTGAGCCAGTAAAAACCAACCAACCATCTTCTTGTATATGTTAAGGGTGCTGTGCGCTAACCCTATTGGATTCACTCACCTCAATGTTAACGTATGGAGAAAATGTGTCCAAGTATTGCAGACTTTGATTTAAAGATTTTTTAAAATTCTTCTCCGTAATAGAGAAAGGAATTTTACACCTTAGGGCACTTTTTTTTTTAATGCGAACAATATTTTTTAAATTTAAATTATTCGGGGAAAAACATCTGGTATAGTGTCCTATAAACACTCATAAATTCCTTTTGTAAGCGAAATATGTACTAAAAGGAATCTTATTGAAGGGTGCAGAAAGTTTCAGGCTATCTGAAAATACCATTTTTATTTAATTATTATTATTTGTGTAGCTGTAAATAGTAGGCAAATTTTCTCCATAGGTTAACATTGAGGTGAGCGAATCCAATAGGGTTGGCACACAGCAGCCTTAAGTCAGAAGTTTATCTCATTAACTCGTAAAAAGAAATCCCCCTACTACCTCCAGTGTATCTTCTTAAATCGTGTTATTTCACAAGAGATGCTCCACGCCCACTCTTCTAACTATTGTACAACATCAAAATCAGCGTCCGTACCACTTAATTATCATTGTACATTTTCTTACCCGTATACCTTTTTATCCACTTAAAAATCCTTTTGCCTCCCTTCTGTGTGGGAGTAAATGAAGGTGAATCTATATCCTATTAGTCGAGGCTTTTGTTATTTGTCATGCAAGTGTAATTATTTAATTCTCTCTATCTATCAATTTTCGTCTGGTTTTAAGATGTGACACCTCATAAAAGTATTTGTTAGTTTACTTAGTCTCATAGGCCGGCATCGGATGTGGGCTGCAATATAATCATAATTTTTTTTCACCCTAAAATATCTTATGCTAATTCGTCTCGGCTACCTTGTAAAGTTTTTTGAAAACAAAAAAGCATTTTAATGGATGATTAAACTAAATTTTTTGTGTCCGATATGTGTCATAACTCCCACTCTGCCATATAACAGATCTTTAAGAAATTTTTTTCCAGCTTACATTTTGACAGAAACAAAAGCTTAATATTAAATTTATAGCAAATGTTTCTGTAATGTGAATTAGAAGAAAAAATTTCAGGTAATCTCTTCTAACGAAACTACCGCAGATTATTTACGTGGGATTACTTATCGTTGCTTGTCTCTTTTTTTTAACAATAAAATTCCTATATACGAAGATAAGGATGAATAACCCTTTACAGAATATGTAGATGGTAAGAAAAGAGTTACATATTTCAGAAAGGTCTGGGGTAATGTGTCGTGTAAATGTCAAGTCAATAAATGAGATTCATTGTGTACTCTGATAGTTGAACGGAACATTATCTAAATTTAAATTATGTTTCAGGAAATCGAATCCTTTTTCTTTGCGTTTTGTGTCTATATTATAAAAATTGTGTAATTCGAATTTAACAATTCGCACGAAGCGGAGATCATAATCTTTAAAATGGTACCTCATTTATCGTTTTGGTTAAATATAAAAGGAGAAGAAGTGATAAAAACACCTTTTAGAAATAATATTCTGCCACTCTTGATTTATAACTCGCGACGACGGTTTTAACGTCTGAAATTTTGCTTTACCGCGTACAATTACAGAGGAACGTAATCCTACGTTAAAAACAAAAATAACATAAGTAAAACCAGAAAAAAACTCATCAAATCGGAAATATCCTTAAAAATTCACATCATTTGAGTTTGGAATGCCTTCAAATAGTTACCTCCTGCAGGAACTGCAGGCGTGACGTGCCACAATTAGATAATCACATAAGTGGAGGTACCTCGACCCATCATATAAAGCTAAAGAAGTGCGAAACCGGTATCCATGAAAAACAAATAAGGGCAAGAAGAAGCCTTATATAGGGAAGAAATAAGAGAAACGATAAAAAAGAAAAAACAGACAAAAACTCAATCCCCGAAAAAGTAAAAAGTAACAAGAAGTAAATAAATATTAAAAATTAAATAACTTATTAAGCTGATATAAACAAAAATAAAAAGAAAACAAGATATAAGGCACAAGATATAAGGTACTTAGGCAAGATATTACCTAAGTACTTTCCAAGTAGAAGGAATATACGAAACGGAAATACTACCATTGAAAACGGAAATGTCGTATCGACGAATTTTCAAAAATTAAACTCAGAAACCGCATTGTTAAACCCAAAAAGAAAATTTCCATTTTGAGAGTTTAAAGAGCTAACATATTTAAAATAATATGTCCATAAACTACAAACACAGAATTTGCTTGTTTAAAAACATATTGCACGTGCTACAGGCACTATCGATAATTGACATTATAGCCAGAGTTATACCCTCGTTTTAAAGTATCTCAGTACATTAGAAATAACGAATCGTTTTTAATTACATGATAGTAGGAATTAAATAAAGTGTTAATTCCACGCAATAAAATAGTTCCTTATATTTTTGTGGAATTTCAAAATATATATTTTGCGTATTAAAAACTTAGTTGCCTCGCAAAGGAAATTGCAATATTTTATATAGGTAGAATTTTAAGAACCATAATTAAAAAATTTCATTTATTAGAAATTATTTTAGCAGTATAAATTTTGGTAATATGACATAAAGGTTACCAGTATAACCTGTGTTATTCATAAAAGTTTTTTGTAGAAACGAAACAAATTTCTGTCATTTTTGACGTTGCAAACATTCGAAGCTCCCACTACCTGTCGTACAAAATACCAAATGTAAAAAAGTTTCGATGAAAAAACTGCAAGCTCCCACGCGTGTTCGTAGAATTCATAAAAATTAATGCTTCTATCTTTTCTGAAAACCAAAGCATATTTTTAAGCTCTCGGTGAATAAATTATAAAAGAAAATTAAGTTTTTTCGTCTAATTTATTCACGTTTCATGAAACGGGCTAAAACAAAATTTCAACATCTTAAACAAAAGGAGAGATTTTTCAAAATTTATAAATAATCTATTTTATGAACTCTTTAATATGTATTGAGCCGTAATTAAAAAAATGAAAACTTAATCTTTCATTTTTAACATACTCGATACTGAAAAGCAATTTAAACATAACTTTTATTACTGAAGTAAAGTTTAGCTTCATCAAGAATTACTTAATACTAGTTGCACTTAAACGGCATCGGGAATATCATTATTCATCTCAGCGACCCCGAAAACTATGAATTTGACACTAATATCAGTCGCTTTCGATTATTTTTACATGACAACCATTCCCCCCTTGGGGTGCTAGGGGTGTCTGACCCTCCCCTCCCCCAAGTATTTTTTTCCCAGATTATAAGTCATATGTGCACCAAATTTTACTGAAATTACTACAGATGTCCAGAGTTATGCTGGAACATACATACATATATATATATATATATATATATATATATATATATATATATATATATATATATATATATATATATATATATTTATATGTATATATAGAAAGATAGATAGATAGATAGATAGATAGAGATAGATTTTTTTTCACTATTATTTATATTCGAAGCATTTAAAATTCTTAATCCTGGCCAATGACCTGTTATTATTAACGATATTTAACTGTACATTTTTCTTGTTTTAACAATCTGGCTACGCTAACTTTTAAAGCTCAAGCAACGCGTTTAGCTGAGTTTTCAATGTCTCGCTCGTTGAAGTACTTCACGATGATGATCAATCATTTGAAAATTCGTCTTTGATATAAGTGTAAAGAAGAAATTATTGACAGATCATTCATTTTAGTAATTCTCTGGAAGATACTTTGATAAAACAGAGAAATGGGGTTAAAATTAAAGGTACGTCTTAAAAGCAAAACAGATAAACACTCGAGATAAAGGAAATATTATTAGCTTGTTTCGAAGGGCAATGTAAATATCATTCATTTGAGGACTTTCAAGATAAGACACGAGCTATGGAAGAGTTGTCGGAGTTATATTGTTTATAATCGAAGGAAAAGATTTTCCTTCATGTGATACACAGAGTGCTTACAAAACCGAAAACCACTTTTTGATTGGGATTCTGTATTGATGTGAATATTTCCTGATAATAAGGTTCAAAAGATATAAAATTTGGTATAAAATAATTTTTATCAAATTTTGAATAGAAGAAAATTTGTCTACTATTTAGAGCTACATAAATGTTTAAAATCAAATAAGAATGGTATTTTCAAATATCCTGAACTTTTCTTCACTTTGCAACAGGATTCATTTTATAAATTTTGCCCACCAAAGAAATTTATGAACACACTATACCAAATTTTTTTCCAGAATAATTTAATATTATTTACATTTTTAAAAAAAGAGAAATGTCCCAAGGTGTAAAATTTCTTTCTCTGTTACGGAGTACAATTTTTTTTAATCTTTAAATCTAAGTCAGCAATCCATGGACACATTTTCTCCATAGGTTAATATTGAGGTGAGCGAATCCAATAAAGTTAGTACACAGCAGCCTTAAATTAGAACTTTCTGTAGCATTTCATACGATCACAAGGCCTTAAGCCCTTAAAACTGTCACGAATTAAATCTCAAAGATTCTTATTAAAATGCATAACAGTTAAAAATTTCTACTCATAATTTAATGCAATTTAACAAAAACAAAATCTCTTTACCTAAGGAAGTCGGCCATAACTACACTTTGTGGGATTGATTAAGAAAGATTATAACATGGGTTTCTAAGGTAATAAACAGCATACCAAGTCCAATTGTCTTCTGGTGGAACAGTTTCAATACCCGATAGAGTCTAATTGTGTTTAAAATGATATTGAGAATGTGATATGTGTTTCAGAGATCGAGTTGTAACGTTTATATTTGGACTCTGGGGCTTGCAGATTAGTACTTCCTACTTGTACTCATAAGGGCTCTCAGTTAGCTTTCTTCTGTAATAGGAGATTTTAACTCAATATGTTTGAGTCTCAGAAGGAACGAAACTGATAAGAAAGGAAACAGACAACCTGGGATTATCTTATTAGTAAATTGACATTTACACAAATATTTTATTCTCATTTTTCCTTTTTCTGGGAGAAATGCCCACCTTCTTCCAACTACCTTCCTAGTGTTTTATAGAAGAATAAGTCAGGTTAACCCCTTTCTGAAAAGAAAAATTAACAAATGCTAATAGAAACTCTTAATTATTTTTAAAACACTGCATGTGTCATCTTTAGTCCCAACAAAATCTCTGTAAATAAATTCTCCTATTAAACGAGAATCTGCGACTCCAGATATTCCATAGAAATATCCCGTTGAAATATTTTACAGCTAAATTCTCCAATTGCATAATATGAAGAGACATTAGTTATGCCTTTTTTGATATAACATATAATAATTTACCCAACCTCTCCATATGTCATCAACTTAATCGTTATACACTCTATAACAAAAAAAATCGACACGCCAAAAGGAAGTTTTCCGATTATGTCAAAAATTTGTGGCTGTGAAGAACACGCACAGGAAAGAAAACAATCAAAATTTCAGAACTGTTGAATGATTTATTCCTGAGTTGATTGTTACAATGCCAGGAAGTCAATACGGCGTTGGTGCACCTCTGGCCTGGATGCAAGTTGTCACCCAGCGTGGCATAGACTGATAAAGTTCCCGAATGGTGTTCCACGGAATTTCTTGCCACATTATCTCGGACTATGGGGTTAAATCGGCAACATTCCGGTATAGTTTCAATAGCCCTCTCATCACGTCCCAAAAGCGCTCCATAAGGGAGAGATCGGGAAACCTAAGTGGTCAATTAAATGTTCAGCAAGTTTGAAGACAATTCATAGTAACACGTGCAGTAGGCGGCCGAGCATTATCTTACTGAAAAGTAAATCCGGGGTGCGCGAATGAGGAAAGGCAACAAAATGAGTCGCAGAATGTCGTATATGTACCGCCGTGCTGTAAGTGTGTCATTAAGGACTACCAAAGGGATCCGGCTACCAAAGGAAATGACACCCCAGACAATAAAGTCCTGTTGTGGGCCTGTGTGGGGGGCGATAGTAAGGGCAGGATCTCCACACTGCTCTGGACGTCTCCAGGTACGTCTTCGGTGGTCGCCATGACACGGTGGGAAACGGGAGTCGTAACTAAACACTATACGTCCCCAGTCAGCGCAGTTCCAAGTTGATAGAGTCAAGCACCACTGTATTCGGAAGTGGCGG